>CM053567.1:45372914-45410764 GCA_028646485.1 Cryptoprocta ferox
TGAATACTGAAAACAAACTGAGGGGGGAAGGGGAAGGGGGAAAGGTAATGGGGGGTAATCGTCTTGGTGGAGGTCACTTGTGGGGAAGAGCACTGGGTGTTATATGGAAACCAACCTGACAATAAACTATAAAGTTTAAAAAAAAAAAAAGAAAAAAAAAAGAATGAGATCTTGCCATTTGCAACAACAGAATTGAAGGTAGAGAGTATAATGCTAAGCAAAATAAGTCAGAGAAAAACAAATGCCATATGATTTCACTCATAGTAGAATTTAAGAAACAAAACAAATGAACAAAGGGGTAAAAAAAAGAGACAAACCAAGAAACAGACTCTTAACCATAGAGAAAAAACTGATGGTTACCAAACGGGGATGGGTAGGGGGATGGAATGGGTTAAATGGATAAAGGGATATATGAGTGTACATTTATCATGATGAGCACTAAGTAATGTATAGAATTATTGAATCACTATATTGTACACCTGAAGCACTGTACGTTGGGGTGCCTGGGTGCCTCAGTCAGTTAAGCGTCTGTCTGACTCTTGATCTCAGCTCAAGTCTTGATCTCAGGGTTGTCAGTTCAAGCCCCGCACTGGGCTCCATGCTGGGTGTGGAGCTACTTAAAAACAAAAAACCAAAAAACAAACAACAACAACAACAAAACGCTGTATGTTAACCATACTGGAATTCAAACAAAAAACTTAATACAAATGAAAAAAATAGAAATAATCATCTGATACCTTTTAAAAAATAATGCCTCGGAGAATGCTATATTACCCAAAATATTTTTTAAAAGCTAAACTAACAGAACACAAAATGATTTATCCCCAGGGACATCATTCTTGGTTGGACAGAGACAGCTGGGGGAGGCATAAGCTCGGGGTGAGAGCTGGAGGCCTGAGGGCCAGGGAAGCTGCCGCCCATGGAGGGAAGGGTGAGAAGCCAGCCAAGACACCCCCTTGCGCCACGCCCTCACCTGGGCTCTGGGAAGAGGCTATGGCACCCTCCACTGGGTTCATGTGGGCCTCGCTCCCCTTTCCACAGACATTCCTGCAGTCCCGAGCCCAGACCTCCTTAACCAGCAAACCCAGGCCACAGACATTGCTCTGCCCTTTCTCCTTTGGGGTAGTTGTAGGGAGGCCACAAACAGGCTTCGGAAAATGGTCCCAGTCCTGCGCACCAGCTGTCCCTTCCACTTACAAGCAAACTGAAGGCTGGAAACACATCATTTCCATAATTTTATTAAATTCTCACAACAACCCCATAGCATGTCTATTGCCCTCATTTTGGGGTCCTACCTTCACTCTGCATACGGTAAGAGTGATGCTTAGTGCTGCCAACTCACCAAAGGCCAATAACTAGAAAGGGGCAGGGCTGACTCACCACTGGCATGCCCTTTCCAAAGCACCCATGTTGGCAACCGCAATTTCCCAAGGATGCTGCCCACTAGGGTCAAAAGACAGAACCCCCAAGAGTTTCAAATGGAAGATACTTCAAAGGATGACTTATCTGATGCTGGGTCAGTGGTTTTTGTCTCTGCAGTTGGAGCTAAGGGATAAAAATCTTGATCTCATGGTACACGAGAAAAAAAAGAGGGAGAGATCCCAGAGTATTAACATATATATCTATGCATTTGGGAATAAAATAGTCACAGCCTAGCACTATCATGGGGGCATCTGGTTACTATGGAAGGCTGGAATGTGAGGCTAGTGCTGCATTTAATATTCCAAGATGCCTCTGATGGAATGGTTCACGTCAATAAAAAAGATTGCTAGTTTTGTTTTTTAATTTCAATTAAATTTAAAATCTTATTTGAAAAACATAAACTTATTCCTTCATAAAAGTAATAAGTGCTGATGACTTTTCAAGATCCTAGGCATTACTATAGTCCTCTATCATTGAGGACCAAAAAGAAGAACAAAAGGAGTTACACATTTGAAGGCAAGGTAAAGAATAAAAGGAAAATCATCACACCTCTTCACCAAGATGGGTTCCCCAGGAGCAAGGACAATGAAGGACAATGGAGGTAAGGGGAGAAGGTTCACTTTGTGTTGAAAAGCACAGAAAAGAAAATCAATGACAGTGGTGCACCTGCCCTCCCAGTTCCTCCCTTCTCTGGCCGGGGTCCGACAACTGGCCTCACATGTGTAGCTACCCGCCTGCATTCAGAAGGACTTTACATATCTCTGCCCTCCCATGACACGCCTTGTGTGGTTATGGGTTCTCAGAGATGCCTCTCCCACATAGGCATTGTTACCATCTCTGTTAGTTACTGCCAAATAAATACTGAAAATGGTGGTGCATATGGATGGCATTATTGCAGTAGCAACATATGATCATTCATACCTGCCCCAACCTGTGGTTGAGGTGCCTCTGAGTGTATTATTCAGAGAAACAGTGTATTTCGTCAGAGAAACAGAACCAATGGGAGATACACAGAGGGGTAGAGATGGCGATATATAAAGAATTTATATTGGTTATAAATTGTAATAAGGCTGTGGCTCACACAATTATGGAAGCTGAAAAGTCCTATGATCTGCTGTCTACAAGCTGGAGACCCAGGAAAGCTGGTGGTGTGGTTCCAGTCCAAGTCTGAAGTCCTGAGAACCAGGAGAACCAATGGTGTAAGTTCAGGTTCAAGGGCAGGAGAAGACTGAGGTTCAAGTTCAGTCAGGTAGAGAGTGTGAATTCCCCTTCTGCTCCCTTTTTGTTCTATTCAGGCCCTCAGTGGATTGGATGAGGCCCACCTTGCTTGGGGAGGGCAGCAATCTACTTTACTAAGTCTACCATTTCCAATGCTGATCTCTTCTGTCAACACACACATCCCCCCCCCCAGACACACCCAGAAATTATGTTTACCAAACATCACAGCCCAGCTACTTTTATGACACATAAAATTAACCACCACAAACAGCTTTAAGCACCACTGGAGTTTAGAGTGAGAAATTCTGGTTCCCAAGTACAGATCTGGGATTTGGATCACATATGTCTTCCCAGGAAAGAAAGGCTAGTGCCAAGAGGGGGGCATCTAAGAGGAAAGCCCAGAGGTCGTGATAATAACAAATGTTAGTAAAAACCACAACAACAATAGTTAACCTGTATTGAGTACTTACTAAAGGCCAGAGGGTGTGCTGTAAGCTTTATATACGTTCTCATTTCTGTTTGCATCAGTTTTAGAAGTGGACTTACTACGAATTTTACACACAAGTATGTTGATGAGCTATTAATAAGTGTCGGTGCAGGGATTCAAACTCACTGCACCGACATCCGCCTTCCAACGAAACTGGTCATCAATGCTTTCAGGTGGAAAAGTGAGAAACCTGACATCTCAAGAAATTCAACATTTCCTTCATTTTAATTGAACTGACTTAAACGAGGGGGAAAAACTAGCAGGAAATGTCCCCTCTCACACTGAGATCTTGTCAAGATTCTTGACTCACAACTCCTAGTGTACAAATAGGTGGGCACGGGGACACAGGCCATCTTTTCCCCTGCCGGGTATCTCAAGAAGCTGGCAGTACATTGTGTTGGCCATACACTTCCAAACAGTTCAACATTTTGAGGCCAGCAAAATGCAAGTTCTCTCTGGCTGGGAACTCCATGGCTGACCTTGAAATCAACATGCTCCCGTGAAGCAATTTACTCCATATGGTCCAGCTCCTCCCAGGTTGTTGATCCATTAAAGGGAGAACAAGCCTCTGAGACAGTGGCTGAGGAATTATTTTAAATTTGTCCTCTCACAAATAGGGAGTCCAGCGTTACCAAGGGAATCACAACCACTTAAAGACTCCCGTTCACTTATAACCGACTCAAGGAAAAATGGACATTCTTTGTTGGACGTTTCTTGCTGCAGTTTTACTTCATTCTAGCTGTCAGAGGAGAGTCTGGGTTCACCTTTCTGGTTCTTCCTTTTTCTTTTTACATTTGAAAGATCTTGGGACTCTTGGGTGGCTCAGTCGGCTAAGCGACGGACTTTGGCTCAGGTCGTGATCCCCCAGTTCATGGGTTTGAGCCCCGCATCAGGCTCTGTGCTGACAGCTCAGAGCCTGGAGCCTGCTTTGGATTCTGCGTCTCCCTCCCTCTCTGTCCCTCCTCGGCTTACGTTCTGTCTCTCTGTCTCTTAAAAATAAATAAACATTTTTAAAGATTAAAAAAGAAAGAAAGAAAGAAGGAAAGTTCTTCCATATATAGGGCGCCAGCTATGTGCCAGGTACATTTTTAAAAATAAGGTGATTTTGCAGTTCTGGAAGGCAATGCATGGTGAAAATAATTAATTAATTAATTAATTAATTAGAATTTTTTTCTAAAGCTTGAAAATTTTCAGAAAAAAAAAGGGAAACAAATGCTGCCACCCAGAGACAACCACTTGATGTCTGCTTTCAAAATGTACTCTCCACATCACTGGGAACTTGACTCAGGTCATGATCTCACTGTTGGTGAGTTCAAGCCCTGTGTCTGGCTCCTCGCTGACAGTGCAAAGGCTGCTTGGGATTCTGTCTCTCCCTCTCTCTGCCCCTCCCCTGCTCTCTCCCACTCTCTTTCAAAAATAAGTAAATAAACTTAAAAAAATAAATAAAAATAAAAAATAAGAAGAAACTTATTCCTGAAAATACATCTTCAGAATATCTTTCTTCAGGGACTCACCATAAATACTTCTTCATGTATTTCATTACCAAAACAGAATCCAGAAAAGTTCATAATTTATGACAATGTAACATAGCAAAGTCCCTAAATTAATACTTCTACTGTCAAACGTTTGGTAATATCCCTTCATGTGTTTTAAATTAATGTCTTCTGTCAAATAAAGGTATTTTAGTTTGTCACTTAGTTTCTAATTTGTATTTTAACTATTTTTACTACTTCAGGAAAACAACGGTATCTGACTTTTGTCTTCATCTATTAACCTCAGTAGACCTCAAAAGAGGGTGCTATATAATTAGAAGCATGCTCATTAAAGTTCTGTGATACCCCAGATGGAGTGCTGCATGACTAAACATCACTGAGAAAATTGTAGAGGTTTGTCTTCATATCTGGGCCTACCAAAAAGGTTTTAAATGTCTTGGTAATAGTGATAGCTTCGTGTTAATGAGCTAATACTAAAGGCAAGATAACAAATACAGCAAAATGCATCATTAAAAATTATGTAGGTAATAATGACCAAAGCTGATCACTAATAATATTTCAAATAGTTTTCTTGAGAGTCGCTGTTTTTACTAATATAACTAAAATAAAATAAAATAAAAGAGCCCCACAAGGAATAAGAGGAGAGCCGGTCTTGCCATTTTGTCATTTCCTTATGCTAACATTACTAGAATTATATACAATCCACATTTTCTTTGCAGGAATATTTTGAGAAGATTGGTTTACATGAAACCAGATGTCATAATCCACATATCCACTTCATTAAACATGTGAAAACCACAGTACATTGCCAAATGCTGGAAATAAATGATCTAGTGAAAGTACCTCCATCAACCTTCCATGTCATAAAGCTACCCACTCTCCTCTCATTTACAAGGGGTGACACTAGCCATCTGACAGATAGCACAAATTAGTGCCCAACTGTCATTTTACCTTAAATATAAATAAATCTTCCTTTATTTCTAAGTATTTTAATAGATTTTATCCCTACCATAGTTTTAGACTTACAGAAAAATTGGGAAGAGAATACAAAGAATTCTGTGAATTCTCATAATCTCCACACCTAACTTCCCCTATTATTAACATTGTACATTCATTACAGTTAGTGGAACAACACTGGCATGTTATTAACTGGCTTAGTTTCTATTAAAATTCTTACAGAGAAACTGAGTGGAAATAGAAGTTCTAGTATTTTTTGCCTGTGTCTCTGTGGATTTTCTTGCATACTATGGATGTAATACATAAAAACTACAAGTTGGCAGAATATGCGGGTGCTAAGACTCTTACCTCACTCCATACTTATGTTGTGGTGGATGTATCATCCCCAGTCTCTCTTGCCTCTCTCTCTATCTCCTTGCCTCTTCCCGCATCCCTCTACCCCCAGGGCGATATTTCATCTCTCCCTGGATATAGAAAGATGGTAGGTTGGGGACCAGTGGAGATGAGTAACAAAACTCTAGATCACTCCCAGAGAAGCACACAAAGCAGAGAGAAGAACGCCTTCTATTTTCAGGCTAGTCTGATCCTGGATCTATAAGCCAGGGAACATTTCTTGGGGAAGGAACAAACTGTCTTCTTCTCTGTTTTTGCAGCGTCTGATTTGTAAGCCAGTCCTGAGTGTGTCATGAGTTAAAAAGCACAGTGGCTTGTTCTGAGCCCTGATCCATATGCTTTATATTTAGCGTCACTTCTTCCAAGGTTTTGGAATGGAGCTTCCGGTCTGCTTGTAGCTGGCTTTTCTGTGACTTTGTGGCCTCTCGATGAGGAGTGGGGAAAGGCTGCGAGAAGGCAGTTAGCCAGGCACCATTTAGAACCAGAAGTCTCTTTGGCTCACTATGGACATTCTCCAAATAGCTCTGCTGGGAGATTGTGAAAGCCTAATGAGATAGAGGGTCTGGATGGCTGACAATAGGAGTCTGCCAAATTAAATGTGTTTTTAGAAACAAACCAGACTCTGAGTGGCCAAAAGGCACTGCACAAAATACACACTTTACTCATTGGGGAAGAGTTAGCTTTGTTTAGCTAGCTGCAGCAAGGGAAAAGGTACCCCGGGGAAACACGATACGTCTCAGAAGGAGGGAGTGAGGAGAGGCTTCTCGTAGAACTGGGACTATTCTGATTGATTCTCAGGAGCGTTTAAGGCAGTAAGGGTCAACTCTGGAATGGATTTTATCTACAAATGGGGACAGTTTGGTGGTGGGGCATCTTCATCGTTGTTACCTTAAAGGCAAGAGGATTCTAACAAGTTGTCGAGGTGAAGAAGTAGTAGTAACACACTTCTCATGGTGCTTTATGAAGCTCTGAGTCAAGGCAAAAATATGTATTTCTGAGTACATTCTCAGCTCAAACAGCAATCACGTATTTACTAAGGAAACAAATAAATATAGAAGCAGTAGTCACTGCATAAGTTTGAAGAGGGGGATGGTTAGTCATTTTGTGGTTGTGACATGGCCTTGTCTCTGCTTGTTTCAACCATGGTCCTAGGATGGCTGTCTGAGCCTTTGCTTATCTTCTTTAAGCAAGTTTATGTTCTGTTGGGAACGTCACAGCCCTGCTGCCAGCTGCCAGAGCCATTTTTCACTTTCTCACATATTATCTCTTTATTCAACAAGCCTATGATGCAGGTCCTATTTATATCATATATTACAGATGTGGAAACTGAAGTAAAAGAGAGGTTAAATAGCTTGCCCAAGATTACAGCTAGCTTGCGTTGTTAACCGTTGCTATTCTAGAACCTGGGGTTGGGAGGACAATTGTTACCTGGTTGCTTTTCCAGATATATCAGACATAGAGGACTTCTGTACAGTGCAGTTACTGATATGTTCTCAACTGATTGTGAGTTGTACTTTTTGAGTCATCAGAGAATTGCCTGAAGTGGTAAGAGCTGAAAACCTAGGCCAGAAAAGGAAGATGATATATTAGGTTTCCATGACTATTAATCATCCCTATGCTGCCTAATTGGCTTTGAGGGAACTATGCCTTAGATGGAAGACTGAACTTGGAGAATGAGCCCCAAATGAGCTGGTGACAGGTGCCAAGCAAAAAGGTTGTATTTTAATGAGAAAGATCTCTCTGTCTGAGAGGTTAGATAAGGTGTTCACCCCATTAGGGGAAACTGCCTGGTGACCTAAAGCCATTTGACAGGGCTACGAAAAGAAGAAGGCTAGACACACCCTATTGTACTTAGAAGATCTTGAAGAGCAGGAACACTTAAATGGGCAACTTGACTACATGCCGGATGTATGTGTTTGTACTTTGCTCCCATTTCAAACCCCGAAATCTTTCTGTTGAATTCTCAAGTAGCTGCTGACCCATTTCCATTTATAGACTTGGCCGTGTCTTTCCAAGTGGAAAGGCAGATAACTATGCCTTTGTTCCTTCACTGTGTTTTATAATGGATCCTGTATACATGTGAATTTGGATGGGAAAGAAATACATTGATTCAAATTTCTCAACTTGAAGATATTTTCTTTGTGAAGACAAAGTGTCACACTGGGACAATTATATTAATCTAAAAAAAATCAAAATGCTGGCTTTAAAAATGTTAGTGTTTTATATCTTGATTGCGGTGGTTATCACATGAGTGCTTGCATTTTTCAAAACTCAGAATTCTATACTAAAATGAGTGAATTTACTATAGGTAAAATATAACTCAATAAACCTTTTTATTCATTTCTTTACAAACTTCATAACTTTATTTTTATGGGGATATAATATATATTACATATATTAAAGAAAATTTATAGAATACAGGAAGTATAAGAAAAAATTTAAAACACCCATTTCCTTTACCCTCTGAGAGAATCCCATGGGTCTTATTGCAAATAACATTGGCTATAACTAGTATTTTTTAATGCAACATGGCTATTTTTATATTATCAAATATTCTTCAAAATATAACTTTTAACTACTGAATACTATTCCAGTTATGCATGTATCTTTTTTTAGTGCAATGCCTCTTTTTTGGATATTTAAGCTAATTCACCTACTTTCTATGTCAGTATCAGTTCTTGCATTAGTTTCTGGGCAGTCTTCTGTGAGGCCAGGTATTTACCCAAAGAAAACAAAAACATTAATTTGAAAAATATCTGTACCCCTATGCATATTGCATTATTTACAATAGGCACCCAAGGTGCCTAACAATAGATGAATGGATAAAGAAGATGTGGTATATATATACGATGGAATCTCACTCAGTCATAAAAGGGAATGAGATTTTTGTCATTTTTGACAACATGGACAGAACTAGAGGGCATTATACTAAATGAAATAAGTCAGTCAGAGAAAAAACAAATACCATATGGTTTTATATATATATGGAATCTAAAAAACAAATCAACAACAACAACAACAACAAAATGGGCTCTTAAATACAAAGAATAAACTGCTGGTTGGCAAAGGGGAGGTTTGCCCTCCTCTCTCTCTATATATATAAACGTAATAGGTAAATGGAAAACTGAGTAAAATATTTGAAGACAGAAATCAAGGATTTTTAAAGAGTTAATACAAACAATAGGAGAAAAAAAATGAAACAAACAGTCAAGGAACCTAAGAGGTCATTCACAAAGGAAATTAAAACTCATAAATGTATGAAGAAATGTTAATCAAAAAAAAACATTTGACCATTAAATTAGAAATATTAAATTAATACAAAATTTATTCAGCGTCTACAATGTTTCTGATGAAAACAGACACAATCAATAGCCTATCTTTTAAAAACAGCATATTACAGGGCAGAATGGGGCAGTCGTCCTGATGGCCGAAAACCACTGGAGAAGGGTCTTGCTCTTCATTTCCTCTGGCTTTACCAGGTATGGGCTGACATGGGATGCCCTTGGACAGGAGCATCCTGGGGGTGGGGCATTTCTGCAGACCCAAGGTAGAGTTGCTGGTGGTGTTGCAACCCACAAATGGAGGTGAGCTATGGTTGGGCTGTTCCCTTGGAAAATATCTGTAGATATCTTTAATGAGACGGGCTCTGTCAATAAAGGGAAATGAGGAACTCTCTGAATCATAAAGAGAGGAACAAGCTGTTCTTTGGTAAAAAGAAGTAGAATCAGGGTCCGTTGTTCCATCCACACAACACAATGAAGAGATGGGAGATGATAGAGACTGGGGGTAAGAAGAGAGCAACTTAACACGCCGGCTAAAATGCTAACCTAAAAACATTCCCAATAAAACAAACCATTAAAACTATTAAGTGGGGCTCCTAGGTGACTCAGTCAGTGAAGCAGCTGACTCTTGATTTCAGCTCAAATCAGGATCTCACGGTTGGTGAGTTGGTGAGTTTGAGTCTGCATCGGGCTCTGTGCTGACAGTGTGGAGCCTGTTTGGGATTCTCTCTTTCTCTCCCACTGTCTATACCCCTTCCCCAGTCTCTAAATAAATAAATATATAAATATATAAAAATAAAAACTTAAAAAATAAAATTATTAAGCAACAAGAATATCACAACCTTCATTACTTACCATCGTGGCAGAAATTGTACTCATTATAATGAAGAAACAAATATATACGAGGAAAAACTCTTTGATAGCTGACAATTATCATTAGCTGTAAATGACAATACTGTTAGTCCAGAACTTCCAGAAAAACCAACTGAAAGGCTAAAAAAAAAATAAAGATGCAATAGTTTGCAATTCCAAAATAAATGTACCAAAATTTGTTTCTGATATGATACGTAACAGTTAGAAAATACAAAAAAATACCATTCACAATGACAATAATAAATATGAACTCATGAAAAGCAGATGAAACAAGAAATATACTGTATCCATATGAAGAGAAAGAGAAAAGAGGAGAATATTGCTGCATTGGAAAATTCAGTATTTAAAATACAAGAAAGCTTTTAAATTAATTTATAAATTGTAGTTAAATTCTCAAAAGGATTCTACAGTTAATTGGCAATTGGCAATATCCTTGCCAGAAATTGCCTTTCTTGGCAAGGATAGCCAAGAAAACATCAGGGAGAAAAAAAGAATAATGGAAAAGAACATATTTTAAATCTACAATAATTTTAAAAATGGGATTCTGACACCATAATACAAAGAAAAAGAAAAGAAAAACTGGAAACATACAGAAAAATTTAGTGTGTGATAAAGGTGGATTTCAAATCAGCTGTGTAAGGATGAGCTATTAAATAAACAAACTTTGATCATTAGTTAACTCTTTTTAAAAATATGGATCCTTATTTTACAGTTCACCGCAATGAATTTCAAGGAACTGAAGAGTCAATTACAAAATATTAAATAGTCATAAAAGAACTCTTCAAACATTTAAGAAATATGTTTATAATCTTGAGGTTAGAAAGCTGACCAGATGCAAACATTTTATAAAGAAAAAAATTGGAAGATTTAAATACAAAAAAAAATCTAAAAACTCACTTTAGCCAAACTGCAATAAAAGATTTAATACGTAAAGAGCTCTTACAAATCAAAATGAATAATGCCCCAGGAGAAAAAAGCAAAAGACATAAACAGGCACTTCAAATAGATTAGATATGAAAGATCAACAGGAAAAGATGTCCACTTTCACTTATAACCAAAGAAATGGAAACCAAAGCAATAGTGAGATACTGTTTTCACTTGGCAGCTTTGGAAAATACCAAGTAGGCACTATTCTTCCTAATTTGCATAAAATATTTTTTTGTGATCCTAGAGTAGGAATTCTGAGAATGGTAGGACTCTGGTTGCCCAGAATCATTGCTGAGAACAACGCTAAAGGCAAAGAGATGCTAACTCCCCAATATTCTAGAAAGAACCCCTCCAAATGGAGCTAGACATGTTCCACAATACTTAGAATCTATTGTGACTTAGAGGTTTTGGAAAGAGTAAAGAGCACCATGTCCCTCCAGCTAACTGTTTGACCTGTAATGAGAGACAAATTTGAAGTTAACATTTTGTCTCAGACAGGACTTTGAATAATTGATTTCCAAGACAAAGTTATGGAATCTGACAAAGGTGGTAATAAGGGACAAGAAAGAGTTTTGACAGGCCCTACTGAACTCATTGACCTGCTTTCCTAGTTATAAAGCCACTGAGAGGAGATACCCCTCTGTATATACTGGTTAAATATACACAAAAAGAAAAGCCTGGAAGGATGAGAACTAAAACAGGAGCCTCTGGAAGTGTAATCCCCAATGGTCTTTATTTTGTTCTTCAGGCTGTCCTTTTTAAAATTTTCACTATTTAGCATGCCTTACTTACATGTTACATTAAAAAAAAAAAGATTTAAGTGTCAACAGAAAGGGTATTCATTTGCTTTGATGGTAGGTCTACCTCCTCTGATCCTGAGTAGTGAAAGAGATAAAGGTCACAGGACTTATTTTGAAAACTGATGAGTTTGTGCCAATGATTGCATGAATATTGCAGTCTCCTGCATGGGCAGAGCCTTACCAGTTCAGCGTAATTTAAACCTACTCCAAACAGGATATTCCAAATCATGCCCTTGAAGTCCTTAGGGAGATTTCCCACAAACCTACTGTGACTTTGAATTGAGAAAGATCAAGGCAATCCTGTTGTTATTGTCACCCTTTTGGACAAGTCCTGTATCAATTTGATTCTAACACACACACACACACACACACACACACACACACACATGCACACACATACACATATTTCCTTCTTCCATCTTAGAATCCCATAGTCCGATATGTTAGTTTATAGCAAGGCTGGTTTCCTTTCTGTCCCCTGAGAGCATTGCCCTTCTTCTGTAGACCTCATGTGTCTATCTACAGTGGTAGCATATCCACTAAACAGAACATGCCTAATGATCAGATTGATTTTGTATTCAAACTTAGTAATTTAAACCATTTTTAAAAGCACATTGGACTTGATCTTGGACTTCTAACAATTGTTATCCAATTTTTGAAAGATAGGATTGCTGATTGCTCTTCTTGGTATCCCTTTCTGTGGTTTGAAGGACTTTTTTCACTTCCCTAAAGGTTCTTTCTTCCAAACATTAGGCTCTTGGCAGTAAATAAATTCCTAGCAAAGCAAGAATTTCATGCACTATCTATCAAATTCATACTTTTTATTCTTGTCTTATTCTTGCAGACCTGTTTATGTTTTCCACTGTGTGCACCTGTGTACTTCATGTTATTTATTAACCAAATTAGCATATACTCATAATTTATCCTGTTTATGAGTATTGACATTTTGACAACAAGATTAAAGATGTGAGCTGGATGGATCATAGCTATTCTGAACAACATTACATTTTTTTTCAAGACATCTGGTTGATAAAAATAATAGCAGATTCTGAAATACAAAATATCATTAATAAATGTATGTTTTTGTAGGAAAATCTAGAATGTCCTTCTTCTCAATGTCATTCCGTCTGCATTAAATCCTTTATAAATCTCCAAGGCGTCCCACTGTTCCTTAACTAATCATCTTTGACATAGATTTTCACTGCTTTGGCCTTCTTTTCACATCTAGATATAGTTTCTACAGTCATTTCTACAAATTTCACGTAGACTCTGGTTGCTTTGTGTATGTTTCCCTTATATAGTTTTCTAGGTCTTAAATTATTTGTGTGCTGTGACCTTTTCTTTTATTTCTATTGTATTTGCTACAGTACTGGGAAGGACTGTTCAATGGGGCCTGGTTAATCCTTGCTGAATGTAAATATTTTTTTAAGAAAGACTCTAAGTTTATTTTCTTTTGAAATGAAAACCTGAATGCTCCAGGTGAGTTTATATTTATTTTTAATTTTCAAAATGTGAAATGCTTCTTATATGAAGAAAGTAAGACAGATTTACTCTTTTGCTGTTTAAATCTTTTTATGAAGTATCAAATTTTCTTCTGGGCATCAGCATACATGGTTATTTTTTAAAGTCACAAACTGTAATGATTGTGGAAGGCTAGAAAGCATTGCCAATGTGTAAACGTACTGATTTATGTCACCAATATGACTCTACTCCTGCAATCATAGGGTATCAGGTCTTTGACAAACAACCAAAATTCAATTAGATGTCATTTAAATATAAGTGCCATGGTCCTGTAAAAGAGGAAGAAGCTATGAAAAACTCAGAAAGAAGCAGGATATAGATTGGTTGAATGAAATTTAGTAGTGAAGTAACTAGGCTGGCTATTCAGAATTTCATCAGCTCTGATCTAGAGATAAAGGTTAATTAGGCAAGAGCTTATCTTGAATTTTGAGGACACCAGTTGTGAAACCAATCCTATTTACAAGGCATGAACTTGGTGTCCCCAGATGCCCCAAAGCTAATAAAAGGAGTTCAGATTGGACACCTGGGCCATGGGGAAAATGTTCTCAGGGTTTATAACTTCATATCTCATGAATGGACCAAAATCTCTGATATGCAGCCTCATTCAGCTGGCAAGTTTACTCCAAATTTGGGACTATCTTCCCAAGTAGCTCTGATTAGCAAAGCGTCCTTAGTGCTTAGTCTGCAAGCATACTTAACTCACAGAGATTTAGAATAAACTACTGAGATGATGAAATAAATCAAATCCATAGAATTAAGGTGTTTGATTTTACAATATTTTATAATATAATATAATATATACATGAATTTGGCATATTATTAACCTTTGGGTTTAATTTAATTTAATTTTTTAATTTAATTGTAGAAGTGTCTTGAGTGTGTTAATTTTCTATAGCTGTCTCCACAAATCACAACAAATTTGATGGCTTAACTGTAGGTCTGAAGACTGACACTGGTCTCACCAGGCTGAAACCAAAATGTCAGCAGGTCTGTGTTTCCATGTTCCTTCCTGGAGACTCTGCTTCAGGGTCTTTCAGGTCTTCACCTGAATTCAGTTGCATGTTTGTTGTGGAGCTAACACACTATTTTCCTTGCTAAATGTGGGTTGTCTTGACTTCAAGAGGCTGCCTGTATTCCCTGATGATGGTTCCCTTCCTCCTCTTCAAGCCAGCAGTAGTGGGGGGAGTTGTCAAACTACTCATCTCTCTGATCTCTGCCTCACATCTCCTGTCTTCTCTTCTGCTGCATCTCTTTGATTGCAGCTAGAGATTTCCCTGTCTTCAAGGGCTCAAGTGATTAGATTGGGACTATCCAGATAATCCAAGATAACTTTCCCACTTCAGGCCCATAATCTCAATCACATCTGCAAATGTAACATCGTGTATTCACAAGTCCCAAAGATTAGGACAGCGGACATCTTTGGGAGGCCATTATCCTGCCTACCACTGCTGAGTAATATTAAAAAACAAATTAACCCCAGTTAATGTGAAGATCTAATTGGCTTTATTAAGAGATTCATGAATCAGGCAGCACTGCAACTAGGATGGAATTGTACAAAATGGAAGGTTTTTAAAGGAAGGAAAGTGAGACAAAAAGTTATTAGCAAAAGAAAAGAAAGAATTGTTTCAGGCAAGGTCACATTCTCTTAGGAGGGAGGAAGGGTCTTATCTGCATATTACCTCATCTTCCTTGGAGGCAGGGATGGGAGGGTCAAGGAGTAGGGGAGGATGAAGAAGACCCTGGTGACAGATTGGTGATCAGAAAATTGTACATTGATTGGCTTAAAATTCCCCTCCTGGAGAGGCTGAAACTGCAAGTACTTCTTGGTTTGCCGTCCTGGAGAAGTGATTCCACCTTGGGCCTGTGGTTTTCTTTGTAACAGCAATTAATTTAACTGGAAGGTACAAGTATTTTACTAAGCCTATAAATGGCATTGTAATATTTATGAGAAGTATTCTCACAAATATAACTTACTAGATTTACAAATGATATTTAAGTAGATGCTTGCCAACTGTTTAGGTCATATAAACAAAGAAAATGATATTTGCACGATAGCCTGCGATATGGTAATTTATAATAAATGTATATTTTGGCCTTCTGCCATGGTTCCTGGCTCACAGTTCCCAAACTTTTGTAGTTTCCTGAGTGATGAGAGCAATGGGAGCATCTTTTGTTATAATATTTGGTCTTTTGTCCTGCTTCTTTAAATGAATGTCTTACTATTCATAAAAGCCACTTCTAACCACAGCTATGTAAAGGGGTGACTTTTGTAAATCCTTAAGGGTGGGAGCTGGTTGCCAGGGAAACCAACCATGTGATTAGAGGCTTGAAACTTTCAATCCCACCCCTAATCTTTACTAGAGACTGAATCCATCATCAATGGCCAATAATTTAATCAATCATGCCTATGCAATGGAACATCCATAAAAACCCAAAAGGAGGAGGTTCACAGAGCCTCCAGGTTAGTGAACCAAAACATAACCACATTCATGGCCCCAAACTCCACAGGAACAGAAGCTTGCTCTATGTATCTCTTGGGATACATAGAATGTTTGGGAACTTGCTCTATGTATCTCTTCATCTGGCTGTTCGTTTATATCCTTTAATATCCTTTGTAATAAACCAATAATCCAATGAGTAAACTGGTTTCTTTCTGTGAGTCTCTCTAGCAAATTAATCAAACCCGAGACAGGAGCTTGGGAAGCTCTGATTTATAGTTGCTCAATCAGAAGTAAAGGTAGCAATCCGGGGCTTGTGATAATAAAGAATTACATTAATTGCTTGGTGGCATGATAAAAACACACATTGGACAGCCCCAAGCCCAGCACAACGCTATGGTGTGTGGCCATGGTTGCCCTATTTGAGCTCATGCACTAAGATGATTTTCTTCAATTTTCTTCACTTTAGTTGGTACATCCTTCCAATGTCAGAATCCAACCTTCCCTTGGAGGATCCTCCTTTGCTTTCATTTTTTCCAAGATGGACATGATTTCCCCTCATTTCAAATAATCCAATTCTTAGCCAGAAAGCAGCTGACAACTTCCCACAGTAACTAAAAGTCTCTAATCAATCCCACCCAAGCAAATTTTCCATGGGCCCCTCCAAATATGAGGTCCCCGTGGTGACTGAAGGGCCAAGTCCCCTACAAGAAACAGCACAATTCGTTCCAGGGGAGATCTAGTCATCAGGTTCTCTGAGACCTCCTCTCCTCATTTTCAGTAATGATCTAGAATGGCTCACAAAACTCTGGAAAACAGTTTACTTACTATGTTACTGGTTTATCATAAAAGGATACAACTCAGGAAGAGCAAGATGGAAGTGATGCATGGGTCAAAGTATGGGTGAAGGGGTGAAGGGCTTCTGTAAGCTCCTTGTGTGCCACCCCCCCAGCACCTCCACATGCTCATCAACCTAGAATTTTCTTGAACCTCCTATATCAGAGATTTTCATGGGCCTTCATTACATACACAAGATTGATTAAATCATTGGCCATTGGTCAAGAAACTTAATTTCCAGCTCTCCCCTTCACCGGAAGTCAGAATGGGGACAGCTGAAAGTTACACCCCCCCCAATCACATGTCTAAGCATGTGGTTGGTTCCTTCAGCCACCAGCTTCCTTCCCCATTCCCACCCTTCTATCTAGGGAGCTTTCAAAACTTACCTTATTAACAAGAATTCAGGTGTGGCTTAAATAAGAGGCTTGTTATGAGAAACAAAAGATGCTTTTTCAGCTTTGTCTCTTGTTGTTGTCTCTTAGGAGATCACAGAGGTTTTAAGAGCTGAGTGCCAGGACCAAAGGGAGGAAGACCAAAATATATATTTCTTAATATACCATAATATCACAGGTAGAAATTCCAGTATGGATGGTCCATAGCAAGAAAGGATAATGGAAGACAGAGAAGGGGGGGGGAAGAGATTTGACTATTATCATACCCATTTTAGAGATGAAGAAACTGACTTTAGGAACTTATCCAAGATTATATCCAGTAAGTGATAAACATGAAATTCAACTCTAGAGTTCAAGCTCCTTATACAACAGTACATCTGGCAGGTAGAATGATTTTGTAGAATGTGAGACTAAAAAAACCAGATTGGGGGCACCTGGGTGGCTCAGTTGGTTAAGCACACAACTCTTGGTTTCTGCTCAGGTCATGATCTCACGGTTTGTGAGATGGAGCCCCGTGTTGGGCTCTGCACTGGCAGTGGGCAGCCTGCTTGGGATTTTCCCTCTCCCTCTCTCTCTGCCCCTCCCCTGCATGTGCACTCTCTTTCTCTGAAAATAAATAAATAAACCTTAAAACAAAATAAAAATACAAGTTAAGGACACATCTGAAGGGCTTTGACTGTCATACTAAGGATTTAGGCCTTACTCTTCTAGTCTAGGGAATAAGGAGCCATCAAAGGTCTTTAAGGAAAACAATGAAAAAATATGATCTGTATTTTCAGGTGCTCTTAGGTTCAAATAATACTAAGCCTTCAATATTTTGTTAGGAAGGTCTTATTTTAATTTCTGTGGCCTCCTAAAGAGAGGAGAGATGGTGTCCAAGTGGAAGGAGGAAAAGAAACTCCTGACAAGCTGGATCCTACTGCAAAAATGACAAAAAAAAAAAAAAAATCCATTCTCCTATCTGGTCTCACCAAAACTCAGATTTCTGATTGGCTCATTGGAGATCTCAGTCTTACATTTGTCACTTTGCAAGGAGTACAGTCAACCTTGATATTCAGAATGCCTGCAGCAGCTTGGCATTTCGATTAGTGGTTGATTAATATTTGCTCTATTGAATTGAGATACTCCTAGTTCATCAGTAGTCAAAGACTTGAGTCATTCTTGTTCACTGTGAAGTTTAAAAGAAAAGCTTTATTTGTAATACTTGGCTAACTAGAAAAATTTGCCATTCTCCAAATGCATTCACAACGTCATTGGGGATGTACTGTGAGAGGAAGAAAAATAAACTTCCCCAGATTAAATGGTTAACATCCTGAAGATTGTCTTGTATATATGGCTCCCACCTTTGAGCTTGATATTAACACAATACCAAGTAAATGTGTATTCACAGAAATGTGCTTCAGAGTATTGATGAATGCTAGTTCTGACATTGCCATCCACTAATGGTGTGGCCTTGGGCAAATCACTTATCTTCTCTTAACATTAATTTATCCTGTGTAAAATTATGAAACTAGTACTTATTTAATAGTGGCTTTTGAGATTAATGTCATTATGTGTATAAAACTTTTGGCCTAATGCCTGACAAATACCTGATTGATAAATATTAGTTTCTATTATTAAACATTAGTTTCTATTACGATAAACCATACCCCGCCTCAAAGTTCATTGTGGTTTTCACACAGTGCTGTTTTAGCAATTCATTCTAATAAAATGAAATGTGACAAGCATTTCCAACAATAATAGAATCTTAAAGCTTTTGAAATTGCCCTGTGCTAAAAATAGAGCCTTCAGGTTTCATTTTCTTTAAATGCACAATTAAACTGTACTACAAAGAAAATGCAGTGGGCTTGACTCTTTTTTTAACAGGTAGGTTTCAACAACGAAGGACAAGGTGTTCAGGAAACATATCTGGATGTTCCAACCAGAAAAATGAACTCTGCGAAGGACATTTTAAGATAGGTTATGGGATCATTTTCTTTTGCTACTTCTTTTGCCTAAATGTCCTTGAACACTTCTCACCTAATTCTATCCTGTTTTCAGGTCTGACGTTAATGTCTAGGGAAGCTTTAAAACAACACCATCAGTATCAATCGCCCCCCTCCTAAAGGTGGCTGGCATTGAACATCTATGTCAGAAGCTGAGCAGCAATAATCTTCAGTAGAAAATGTTATGGTCTACTGTCCTACAGTGTTCTATCTACAATAATTTCGGCTTGATGTATATTAATTCTATGTATGTTATAACTTTTCCATTTCACTGGAAACTTCTTAAGGGCAGTAAGGAAACAACAAATAAGTTAATCCCACAAATCCTGGCCAATACAAATCTTTTTTAAATGTTGTTAAACTCAATAGAATACTAAATGAAAAAATATCTAGAGGCCATCTTTTTGGTTCCTTGAGTCTTTTTCATTCACATTATGCCCATTAGGAATATTTTGAAATTGTCAGCCAAATGTTACTTGTTCTCAGAGATCACCAAACAGACAGGAATAGAAACTGCCATCTCTGGAGGCTCAGGGAAAGAGTAGGGTCAGATGTGGAGGACAATGAGCTTTTAATAAGTTGAATCCAAAAGTTCAAGAGTGTTTTGAGAACATCATTTTTCCTAGCCTTCTATATTGTTTTCAACTACAAGTTTTTTCCATCTCAACTCAGTGACTTAACTAGTGATCCCTCAAACCATTTGGCCCATGCTCAAATAAGGACACAGCTCATTGAGAAGACTTTAAGGATATTTTATTTCCTGGATAGATACATCATTTTCCACAAGCATCTAACAAATGGATGTGAAATGATCTCCTGCTTTGCTAAGCATCTGCTAACAAACTCAAAGCCAAAAACACAGTGCTTGATGATATTATTTTTGTTTATCTGTCCTTTGAGTGATCAGGTCAGAGCAATTTAGAAAAAAGATCCTCTCCCCCATCTGACCTTGGAGTTTCTGGATTCTTAAGCAACCTTGAAAAATAGTAGTAGGTATCTTTGCACCATTTTAAATATTTTTTAAAAACCATAATGGATAAGATGCATGAAATGGAACTACCTGGAAATGTTAATTTCATTGATATTACATCTGAAGCTACTTCTGTCTCCTCTTTGTGCTAGAATTGGTTTGGGGGTGCTTAGGAACTATGAAGAAAGTGTAAAAAAAGAGATAGGACAAGGTGCCCATATGTAAATAACCCTTGTTAACAAACTGATTAAAAGTTTAGAATCATTTAAATGCTTTTAAAAAAATCGAATGGAAACAAAGAAAGAAAGTCATCCAAATTGGTAAGGAAGAAATGAAACTCACTATTTGCAGATGACATGATATTATTATAGAAAACCCTAAAGACTCCACCAAAAAACAACTAAAACTGGTCAATGAAATCAGTAAAGTTGCAGGATACAAAGTCAACGTACAGAAATCCATTGCATTCCTACACACTAATAATGAAGCAGCATAAAGTGAAATTAAGAAAATAATGCCATTTACGATTGCACCAAAAACAATAAAATATCTAAGAATAAACTTAACCAAAGAGATGAAAGACCTTTACTTTGAAAACTATAAAACACTGTCGAAAGAAATTCAAGACAATGCAAAGAAATGGAAAGACATTCCATGCTCATGGGTTGGAAGAACAAATAATGTTAAAATGTCTATACAATCTACAGATTTAATGCTACCCTTATCAAAATACCAACAGCATTTTTCACAGAACTAGCACAAACGATCCCAAAATTTGTATGGAACCAAAAGACTTCAAATAGCCAAAGCAATCTTGAAAAGAAAAACAAAACCAGAGCTATCACAATGCTAGATTTCAAGCTATATTACAAAGTGGTAGTAATAAAAACAGAATGGTATTGGCATAAAAACAGACCCATAGATCAACTGAATAGAACAGAAAACCCAGAAATAAATCCATAATTATATATAGTCAATTAATCTTCAACAAAAGAGGAATGAATATACAATGATAAAGATGATTTCTTCAAAAAAGGGTGTTGGAAAATTGGACAGCTACATGCAAAAACAAATGGAGCTGGACCACTTTCTTTCACAATACATACAAATAAACTCAAAATAGATTAAAGATTTAAATGTGAGACCTGAAACGATAAAAATCCTAGAACAGAACACAGGTAGTAAAGTCTCTGACTTTGACCATAGCAACATTTTTCTAGATACATCTCCCAAGACAAGGGAAATAAAAGCAAAAAGAAACTTCTAAGACTACACCAAAATAAAGTTTCTGCACATCAAAGGAAACAATCAACAAAACTAAAAGATCCTACAGAATGGGAGGAGATATTTGCAAATGACATATCCAATAAAGGGTTAGTATCCAAAATGTATAAAGAAATGATACAACTCAATGCCCAAAAAGCAATGCAATTAAAAAAATGGGAAAAAGGAGTGCCTGGTTGACTCAGTCCATTAGGCATTACACTCTTGGTTTCAGCTCAGGTCATTATCTTGAGGTTCATGGGTTGGAGCCCTGCATCAGGCTCTGTGCTGAGAGCACAGAGTCTGCTTGGGATTCTCTCTCCCTCTCTCTGAATCTCCCCTGCTTGCTCGCTTGCTCTCTCTCAAAATAAACAAATAAATAAATATTGAAGAAAAATGGGAAGGAGACGTGAACAGACATTTCTTCAAAGAAGATATCCAGATGGCCAACTGACACATGAAAAGATGCTCAACATCACTCATCATCAGGGAAATAGAAATCAAAACCACAATGAGATATTACCTCACACCTGTCAGAAGACTAAAATCAAAAACACAAGAAACAACAAGCATTAGTGAGGATGTGGAGAAAAAGCAACCCTTGTGTACTATTGGTGGGGATGCAAACTGCTGCAACCGCTGTGGAAAACAGTATGGAGATTCGTCAAAAAATTAAAAACAGAACTACCCTACAATTCAGTAATCACACTACTGGGTATTTACCTCCAAAATACAAAAACACTAATTCAAAGGAATACAAGCACCCCTATGTTTATTGCAACACTATTTACAATAGCCAAATTACGGAAGGTCCATCAATTGATGAATGGATAAAGAAGATGTGGTATCTATAAATATATACAATGTAATATTATTCAACCATAGAAAATAATGAAATCTTACCATTTGCAACAACATGGATGGAGCTAGAGAGGATAATGCTAAGTGAAAGAAATCAGTTATAGAAAGACAAACACCATATCATCAAGCTCATAATTGGAATTTAAGAAACAAAATGAATGAGGAAAGGGGGAAAAAGGGAAAAAGAGAGAGAGAGAGAAACTAAGAAGCAGACTTTTAAAAAAGACAACAAAGTGATGATTACCAACGAGGAGGTAGGTAGGGGGATGGGTAAAATAGATGTTGGGGATTAAGTAGTATACTTGTCATGATGAACACTGGGTGATGTATAGAATTGTTGAATCACTATATTGTACACCTGAAAATAACATAACACTGTATATTAACTATATTGGAATTTAAAATTTAAATTAAGTTAAATTAAAAAAAACAAACAAAATAGGTGAAGGGAATTAAAAAGTACAAATGTCTAGTTATAAAATAAATAAGTCACAAGGATGAAAAGTACACCACAAGGACTATGGTCAATGAAATTGTAATAAATTCGTATAGTGATAGATGGTAACTATACTTATCACAGTGAACATTTCCTAATGTATATAATTGTTGAATCACTATGTTGTATACCTCACCTGAAACTAATATAATGATATGTTAACTATCCTTCACACACACACAAAATACCTAATGGGAATACCATTTCCACTTATCAATGACATGATTTATTAGTGATATGATTAAACATAGACTCCCAACAGTAAGGTTTTCTTGTTTGGACTGGAATCATTATCTCCAGCTAACCAGGAGCTGTGATTCCCACTTCTAAATGTCTCCTTTTAAATATTTTTATAGAAAAAAAACTCATATATCTTTAAATAGAAAAAAATCCATGTTAATAAACCCACAATGCACAGTCAAATCTTTTAAAATAATAAGAACCAAAAAATATGTATTAACGAAGAATCTTGTGTGGTGAAACCTCTGAAAACTAACCATGCAGTACCATGACAGACATATACTCAAGATTCAATTCATCTTTTTGGAATAAGGAATGAAGGAACCAATGTCCTGTTAGAAAGATTTAAAAAAGGAAGTCCTAAAATTTAACTCAGTCATAGTCACAATAGGCCAGAGCAGAACAAGTCTCAAAACCAGTCTTCTGTCTTCAACAAAACATAGTGGATCATTCTACAAAGAAACTACTAAATAGGATGGGAAACAAGAAATTTATCTTTAATTTAGTTGAGCTAGTATAGAACCATAAACTCATCGGTCTATTCTCTCCTTAATAATAGAATGAAAAATACAATACGTTTTTTTTTTCAACTTTAAGGGATATCTTTGATAAGAAGTGTGACTCTTTACCAAAGCCAAAGCCATTGAAGGAGTCATTCTACTAAATGGATTCCAAATAATCATAGTAGGCATAGTAGGCGTCTTAGTCTGTTTGGGCTTCTATAAAAAAGATATCATAGGCAGGGGCGTCTTAAACAATAGAAATCTATATGAGCGCCTGGGTGGCTCAGTCAGTTGAACATCAGACTCTTGATTTTGGCTCAGGTCATGATCTCAGAGTCATGGGATTGGGCTCTGCACTGAGTGTGAAACCTGCTTGGACTGTCTCTCTCCCTCTTTCTCTGACCCTCCCCTACTCACACTCTCTCTGTCTCTCTCAAAATAAATAAATAAACTTAAAAAAAAACCCAGAAATCTATTTCTCAGCTTTAGAGTCACAGATGTGGGAAGTCTGAGATCAAGTCACTGGCAGAGTTGGTTACTACTGAGGGGTCTTTTTCCTGGTTCATAGATGGTCATCTTCTCACCGTGTCCTCATATAGCAGAAGGGGCAAGGGAGCTTTCTGGGGTCTTTTTTATAAGAGCCCTAATCTCATTCATGAGTGCTCCACTTTTAGTCTACAGCAGTAAGTTAATGAACAGAACTAGAAAGAGTCACTCTTGCTATACTTGTCACTTGGCCTGGGTACTATAGAAATCAGCCATTAATATCCACTGTACTGAGTATCAGTGGACTGAAAAACGCTGTGAGAACATGATCTCTGGGAGAGAAATATCATTTTACTGTCCAATTCTGCACATATATATATAGATATATATAATTTAATTCATCCATGACAAATGTTATACCAATGGTATCCACTTCACATGAGCCTTGATGAAGATCTAGTAACTGATATGGTGGAATCCTCTGCCACTGACATAAGATGCTAACAATTTCCTGTTGTTCATCACTTCCTTGCCTTCATCTCTGATTCCTAATTAATGTGAAGATGGTTGTGAACCCTGCTGGGAACACAGGATGCTGATTTGCTTGGGGCTTTAGAATTCTTCTAATAATAAGTTTATTGCCAACATCTATCTTAACATTAAATTATACTTGCTTTAAAAGTATGTGATGTTCCATAAAGTACATTGGGTTTTCTAACTTCTTAATACGTGTTATTGTATTTTTTTACAATTTCTCCCACAAAAAGCAATTAAAATTAAATGCCTAACAAATCAATTAGTAATTATCTGTCAGATCCACCAAAAATGGTATTTTCAATAATGGTAGCTTGCTTCAGAACTCCTACAGAGCATTCCTGCAAGACTATCTCCTTTGCCATCCTTTATTTTCTTCTTCGGGAAAAAAAGATTTTGTAAAAATTTTCTGCAGCTAATTAGCTTACTTTTTCAATAATTGAATACTCATAACTGAGTTGCTTTGTAAAATAATTCTTGCTGTATGAAAGAATAAAGTCAAGGAGGAGAAATGGAAAGGAACAAATGTGAGCAGAAAAAAAAAGAAAGAAGTTGGTTAAAGATCTGAGCACTACAAAAAAAAGCCCTGTGGATTATGCAATTTCATATCTTGAATAGAACAGGCTGGGGGAAACCCAGTTAAAAGTAGCATTTTTCATTGATTTTTTTTCTCAAAACATGCATTAGAAGCACTCTAATGGCACCTTAAAGTCTTTGAGGAGACCCAAAGACAATTTGGGCAGAAATAAAGTAAATAAGGGCATATTCTTTGCCTTTAATGGACACGATTCAATCAAATTTAGTATATTATTAACACTGAAATGTTAGTACAAAGTCATTTGGTCATTAATTTTAATTTCTTTGCTCAATCAGTCTTATTGTCCTATGTTCCTAACAAAGATATTTATCGCATTCTTCTCCCATAGGCAATAGGTACATTATGTGAAACTTCTTCATTAATACCTGCTGTCTTTACTATGAAAATTTAGTCATGGGAGTAAAAAATTCAAGAAAAAAATGAAATAATTATACAATCACAAGACATAACAATTTAATCTCTCATAATCACTTCAACTAGTAGTAGTGGACCAGTAAAAGTTAAGTGAGATGTGACACAGTGTACTCATCTGGAATTTTTACCATAACTCTACTTTTTATTTTTCTTCTGCTTAAGGAATTCTGAAATCAAATGTGGAAACTTGATGTGACTATAAGGATGACCTTAGAACCGCTTTATATATGCTTTAAATAAATTAATTGAATCTAAATGTATACTTAAAGAAACCATTTGTTAGCTTAACACTATTATTGTAATTGTCAATGAATCATTTCATACACTACACTATTGAACACTGAGACGGAAAGCTGGTAAACACAGATAAAAAGGGCCAGCCAAATGTCCACGGCCAGATACTCCCTTGCATGCTTTTGGCTTCTGCCATCTTGCTTGCCTCTTGGATCAGCCAGCAGCCAGCAACCAGAAGCTTGACTGTACTAGCCCTGCCCATCCTGGAAGCACATATGTATAAATGATCAGTAAAACCTGAGCCATATGCTCAGCCTTTGAAGGTGACTCTGCTAGGCTGGCACTGGTACAAAATAAACAGCCTTTTCTGATTTCCCAAGTGCATGTCGCTTGTCTCTTCCTAAGCACTGAGTGTTTGCTGTAAGAGCACAACATGCCAGCACATCACCATGTCAAAACCACCATAATTGCTCATTTCAGGTCCTAAGACTTATCTCAGTATATAGCAGGCACTATGTTACACACTTAATATACCTTCTCTGATTGAACACTGACAATATCCTTCATTTAAATGAGGAAAGATGCCCAAGAAGTCCAAATTTGTAAGGAATGGAAGCAGGATTTGAATCTAGCTCTGATTCCAAAGGTATTAACCCATATGCTACATGCATTATACTGATACATTTCTTCCCAAAAAAGGAACATGTTTTCTGAAAGTAATTGATCTCTAAGAGGATATAACATGACATATTTACTTAGAAAATTTGAAAAGCATAGAAGGTGAAACTGGAAAAAAATTAAAACTCTACAGTAATCATCATTCAGAAATGAATGCTATTAACATTTGTTAATGCTCTTCCCTTTTTCTATTTTAACGCTTATTGAACCAAAAGAATGGAGCCACTATCTGCTTTGAGACAAGAACCTACAAAAGAGAATGGTGGTTTGTCTTGAAGCCTCAGGTATTTACAAGTGGCAGTTCTAAGCTTCAGCCAAGCTTTTGGATTTGCAAAGGGAAGTTTAGAAATAAGCTTAAGGGAAAAGACTAAAGACAGTTGACTTCATATGCACACACACACACACACACACACACACACAGAAAAGGAAAAAGAAATTTCTGTTTCCTTGTTCCTGGTGAGGGGGGAGGAGGCAAAGGAGAAAGATTAAAAAAAGAGAGAAAGAAAACAGGACCAAATGATACTGTAAAGTAGCCAAAAGACTTTTAAGATCAGGAAATGTTAAAGTTCCAATTTTAACTAATTTGTGTTGTAGCTCTCTCAGTCTCCCCAAATCAGATCCACAAGGGCTTGTTTGAGTGATTTTGTGTGGACAGCAAGGAAAAGGGCTAAGTTCCATCTGGGGTCAATGGTAAAGCTAATGAGAAATTGCACCAAAACATGGAGCAGAGAATACACATTTAGAAGAAGCAACCATTCAGACTCCAAGTTGACTACAGAGCATAGGTTACCTACAAATCCACAGAAAAGTTGGGAAAGGCATCATAGTTCAATAAGATACGGGATGGAATGGAGATTTGAGCTAATCTTACCAAGATTTTTAGGAGCAGAATAACTACTGAGTATTATTCTATGGGAAGCACAAAAGGTTATTTATATACTGATGATGAGGGAGTATAAGGCAGACTGAGGGCAGAGTACAAACTAGCACACACACACACACACAGCCCAGGTGGGATATGTGTGACATTCCTCAGGCACTCCTGGCTGACCAACGACAAAGGAAAAGAAAGAAAACAAATGGCTAAATGGGTAAGAGTCTCTATCAGTTTACAAATATCTTCGTAAATTACAAGAAAAAGTCAATCTCATCAATAGCCTCATCTCCAGTAACCTGTAGAATTCAGTTTCTTGGAGCCCCAACATCACCCCTCTATAGTGACATGGGGAACAAAAGCAAGAAGGAAATGGCAGGTAAAACTAAATTTCCTTATAACCTGCAGCCCATTGAAAAATACCCGAGGCAAATACAAAGTACAGCATTTCTCCAGGAACTCCCCACTGTCTTAATGGTAATGCTTTGCTAGAGGGAAAAACAACCTTAGCTTCACAATAGCTAAGCCTCCAGTAATCTGAGAGTCTTTAGCATATGAAAATCTCTTTGGAAACTTCCCTTTTGACATTACCTCCCTCAGCCCAGTAGTATAAAACAAGCCACTCTTCACAACCCAAGTACAGCTCTTACTGCCCATGGGTCCTGTCCCTGGGCTTTAATAAAATCACCTTTTTGACCAAAGACTTTAATAATTTTTTCTTGGCTATTGTCTCCGAACCCCATGTATTCCATCATCACCCCAAAATGCCACTGGATACCATTTTGGTCATTTAAATAGTCTCCAAGGGCTCCTGGGTGGCTCAGTCAGTTAAGCGTCCTACTTTGGCTTAGGTCATGATCTCGTGGTTCATGAGTTCAAGCCCTGCATTGGGCTCTGTGCTGACAGCTCAGAGCCTTGAGTCTGCTTTGGATTCTGTGTCAACCTCTATCTCTTTCTCTCTCTTCCCCTGCCCCCCTCCTCAAGAATAAACATTAAAACTTTTTTAATTAAAAAATTAATAAATTAAATTGTCTCTAAATTTCACTTGTATAAATAAGTCTATAACTATAATGAGATACCACAACACACTCACCAGAATAAATAAATTTAAAGGGCACACAATACTAAGTATTTTTTGAGAATAATGGAATTCTTTCACACAGATAATGGGAGCCTAAATTAATTCAACCACTTCAAAAGTCATTGCGATTCTACAGCCACTCCACTCCTGAGTACATACCCAAGAAAAATTAGTGCATATAAACAGGAAAGACTAGTATGGTTATGCAGGAATTCCTCCCCAGAATTACTGGAGAAAGGTGTTTTCCAATTCTGAGAAAAATCAGTTGATGAGTGAAGTCATCAAAATGGTGATGTATAAGTTTTTGACCATCTCCCTCCCAAAAAACACATATTTGACAATCACTTGTGGACAAGAGACCTGTGTGGAAGCTCAGAAGTCCAGCAGAGAAGTTCCAGCACACCACTGAGAGAAAAAAATCAAAGACTGAATGCACTGAAGAGGGTAAGAGGATCAGTTTCACTCTACCTGTATCACTCCCCCCACCCAAGATAGTGCAGTCCAGTTTTAGAGACACCTCTGGCCTAGTGACTTTTGCCATGGGGGAAAGTGAGAGCATGTGAATAAGTGCCTGGGTCCCCCAGGTGTATAGGATGCTGCCAAAGACGTCCATTTCATTATCCTTCCATCCAGAATACTGAGTTGTGAAATGCTTTACTGGGGAGTGATGAGATGCAGGAAGAACAGTGGCCAGGGCTTGGAATGGAACATAGGCAAGAGACCCAGACCTGATTAACCATTTCATGGATTCCATCAGGAAACCTGCCCATGAGCTGCTAGGGATGTCTCACCTGTGGTCCCCCCACGTGACCCACCAACAACCCAATGCTCCAGGCACATGCCATACACACACACACACACACACACACTCCATGTGACAGGCTCCCTGTGCATTTCCCAATGGTGATGAGTTAATTTTCATAGATAGCTAGTGAGCACAGGTAGAAAGCCAACTGGCTCTGCAGGATCAGAAGAAAGTACACAGATCTGAGTAGTCAGTACCAGCCTAGTGAAAGTGAAGGACATATTGTCGGCACTTAGTCTGACTTTCCATGCAAACAATCTTAAGAACTTCCCCTTCAAGAGAGAACAAGGAGTGTGGAACAGGTGTATTAATAGAAAGGTCTCAGGAGCATCAGAATCCCTACTACAGCTAATAAAGTTATTTCTCCTCCAAGCAAGTTAATGAACTCTGGAGGAGGTAAATACTTATTCAAATGCAAAGACAGTAACATAAGGCTTCAAGGAACACACACAAAAAAATCAAGGAAACATGACACCACCAAAGGAACACAGTAATTTTCTAGTAACCAACCTCAAAGAAATGGAGACCTGGCATTTATACAATATAGAATTCATAATAGCTGTTTCAAGGAAGCTCAGTGACCCACAAGAAAACTCAGAAGGATAATTCCATGACATTAGGAAAACAATATGTGAAAAATGAGAAGTTTATCAGACAGCTAGAAATTGTGAAAAAAAAAAAAAAGAGAAACTAAATACAAATTCTGGACCTGAAGAATACAATGCATGGAATGAAAAATGCAATAGAGAATATCAACAACATATTGGATCAAGCAGAAGAAAAAAACCTGGGAAGTAGAAATCATGCAGCCAGAGGAGAATGAAGACACAAAAACAAAGAAGAATGAAGAAAGCCTATGTAAATCACAGGATATCATTAAGAGAAATAAACTACACATTATTGAAGTCACAGAAGGAAACTGTGAGAGGGAAGAAGGGACAGTAAACTTATTCAAAGAAATAATAATGGCTGAGAACTTCCCAAATCTGGGAAGAAAGTAGACATCCAAGTTCTTGGAGCTCATAGATTCCTCCCCAAAATTTCAACTCAAATTAATCTTTTCCAAGATGAATTATAATAAAACTGTCAAAAAATTAAAGACAAATAATTTTAACAAGCAGCAAGAGAGAAAAAAATTCCTCATGTTCAAGGGAGGCCCCATAAAGCTCTGATCAGTTTTCTCAATAAAAATATTGCAGGCCAGAAGAAAGCAGGAAGATACATTCAAATTCTGAAAGAAACAACTGTGCACCAAGAATACTTTACCCAGCAAAGTTTTCCTTCAGAAATGATGGAAACATAAAGATTTTCCCAAACAAACACTGAAGATGTTCATCACCATTATACCTCTCTTACAACAAAGCAGAAAGAAGTTCTTCAAGCTGAAATGAAATGACACTAATTAGTCACATGAAAATATATGAATATATAAAACACACTGATAAAGGTAAGTATATAGTCAAATTCAGAATAATATTATAATATGGTGATGTGTTAATCACCTAACTCTAATATAAAGGATAAAGACAAAAGTATTTAAAAAAAACTAAGCAATCATAATTTGTTAATGGATAAATAATACAAAGGTGGTAAATTGTGATTTCAAAAACATAAAATGTGGTGGAGTAAAAAGGTAGAGTTTTTGTATGCAAAGTTAAGCTGCTTTCAGCTTAAAGTAGACTATTATAAGATGTATTATGTAAGCTTCATGATAACCATAAAGTAAAAACCTACAGTAGATACAAAAAAGAAAATAAAAAGGGGAATCAGAACATACCCATCAATGCACAAAGGAAGACATCCAGAGAGGAAGGACAGAAACATGGGACTATAAAACAGCCAGAAGATAGTAATAAAAGGCCATTAGTGAGTCCCTACCTATCAATAATTACTTTAGTGGCACCTGGGTGGTTCAGTCGGTTAAGCATCCAACTCTTGATTTCGGTTCAGATCATGATCTCACTATGTGTGGATTAGGGCCCCACATTGAGCTCTGTGACCAGCCCCATGCCTACAATGTGGAGCCGGCTTGGGAATTCTCTTTCCCTCTCTTTCTATCCCTCCTCCTGCTCTCTCTCACTCTCTCAAAATTAATAAACTTAAAAAAATAATTATTTGAAATGTAAGTGAATTAATTCTTCAATCAAAAGCATTGATTGGCTAAATGAATTTTTTAAAAAGACATAATTATATACTGCCTAAAAGAGACTAACTTTAAGGAGACAGATAGGCTCAAAGTGAAGAGATGAAAAAAGATATTTCATGTCAGTGGAACCAAAAAGAAAGCAGGGTAGCTACACTTACATCAGAAAAATACTTTCAGCAAAAAAAAAAAAAAAAAAAACCGTAAGAAGGGACAAAGAAGGTAATTATATAATGATAAAGGTGTTAATTCATCATGAAGATATAATAATCATAAATACATACAGACCAAACATTGAATCACCTAAATATATTAAGCAAATACTTAAATACTGTTAAATACTAACAGATCTGAAAGGAGAAATAGTCACTAACACAAGAATAACAGGGGACCTTAATGCCTCACTTTCAACAATGGATAGATCATCCAGGCAGAAAATTAATAAAACATTTTAGATGTGGACTATTCTTCAGACCAAATGACCTAGCAGATATACACAGAATATTCCATCCAACAGCAGGAGAATATGCATCCTTCTCAAGTGTGCATGGAACAGTCTTCACAATAGATCATATGCTAAGTCAGAAAAAAAATCTTAGAAATTTAAGAAGATTAAAATTATACCAAGTAGGTTTTCTTACCACAATGGTATGAAACCAGAAATCAGTAACAGGGGGAAACCAGAAAATTCACAAACATATATGTGGAAATTAAACAACACACTGATGAACAACTGATGGGCCAAAGAAGAAAGAATGAAAAGGGAAATTTTAAAAAATCTTGAAACAAACAAATTTGGAAATACAGCATACCAAACTAATAAGATGCAGCAAAAGCAGTTCTAACAGGAAAGTTTGTAGTGATGAGTACTTACACTACAAAAAAAAAAAAAAAAAAAAAAAAAAGGTTTCAAATAAACAACCCAACTTTATACCTTAAGAAACTAGAAAGAAGAACAAACCAACATAATTGGATGCAGCAAAAGCAGTTCTAAGAGGGAAGTTTACAGCAATAAATGCCTACATTAAAAAAAAGAAAGGTCTTAAATAAACAATGTAACTTTATACTTTAAGGAACAAACTAAGCCCAAAGTTAGCAGAAGGAAGGAAAAAAAAAAAAAGAAACAAAGATCAGAGCAGAAATAATGAAACAGAGATCAGAAAACAATAGAAATGATCAACAAAACTAAAAAGTTTAGAACAAAACTAAAATGTTGTTCTTTGAAAAGACAAACAAAATTGACACACCTTTACCTAGATTAACTTAGAAAAAAAGAGAAAATTCAAATAAATAAAATCAGATGTGAAAGAATATTACAACTTATACCACAGAAATACAGAGGATCATAAGAGACTAGCCTGAGCAATTACATACCAACAAACTGGACAACCTAGGAGACATGGATACTTTCCTAAAACCATAAAACCTACCAAGACTGAATCACGAAGAAATAGAAAACCTTAACAAACCAATTACTACTAAAGAGATTGAATCAGTAACCAAAAATCTCCCAACAGAGGAAAGCCCATAGCTTTCTGATGAATTCTACTAAATATTTAAAGAACTAATACTATCCCTTCTCAATAAATGTGATATACTACCTTAATAGGATGAAAGACACAAATCATATCATTTCAATGGATAGTGCAAAAAAATATTTGACAAATTCAATGTTCATGATAAAAATCTCAACAAATTGGATAGAAGGAACGTACTTCAACATAATATAGGTCATATATGACAAGCACAGTTCATCATACGCAATGGTGAAGGGTTGAAACCTTTTCCTTTAAATCCAGAAATGAGAAAAGGGTGCCCACTCTCATTACCCCAATTCAGCATATTACTTGAGCAATTTTAGGCAAGAAAAAGAAATAAAGGCCTCCAAATAAAAAAAGAAGTAAAAGTGACTCTGTTCACAAATGATATGATCTTATATATAGAAAATCCTAAAGACATCACACACACTCACACACACACACACACAAACTGTTAGAATTAGTAACAAATTCAGTAAAGTTGTAGGATACAAAATCATTTATCCAAGATAATTGAAATCATATGTCCACACAAAAACCTACACATGAATGTTCACAGCAGTGTTATCTATAATGGTCAAAATATGGACAACCCAAATGTCTATTCACTAATGAATGGATAAACAAAATGTGGTAAAGATATACAATGAAATATTCTCAACCCCAGAAAGGAATGGAATACTGATGGGTGAACCTTAAAAACATTATGTTAAGTGAGAGAAGTCAGGCACAAAAGGCCTATATTGTATGATTCCATTTACATAAAATGTCCAGAATAAGAAAGTCCATAGAGACAAGAAGTAGATTCATGGTTGCTGGGAGCTGGTGAGATAATGGAGAGTGACTGCCAGTGGATGTGGGATTCCCTTTTGAAGTGATGAAAATATTCTGGAAATAGATCATGGTGATGGTACACAACTTTGTGAATATACTAAAATATATACTTTAAAAGGTAAATTGTACACTTTAAAAAGATCAGTTTTATGAACAAAATATATATATAGAACTACCCTATGACCCAGCAATCACATTATGGGGTATATACCTAAAAAATACACACACACACACACACACAATACAAAGACATTAATTCAAAGGGATACATGCACCCCTGTGTTTACTGCAGTATAATTCACAATAGCCAAACTATGGAAGTAGCCCAAGTGTCCATTGGTAGATGAATGGATAAAGAAGATGTGAAGATGTGCTCTGTGTGTGTGTGTGTATAATAGAATATTATTTAGCCATAAAAAGAAGAATGTAATCTTTTCATCTGCAACAAAATGGATGGAGTTAGAGACTATTATGCTAAGAGAAATAAGTCAGTCAGAGAAAGACAAATACCACATGATCTCACTCATATGTGGACTTTAAGAAACAAAACAAATGAACAAAGAAAAAGAGAGAGAGAAACTAAGAAATAGACTCTTTTTTCTAAATGTTTATTTATTTATTTTTGAGAGACAGAGAGAGACAGTGTGAGCAGGGGAGGGTCAGAAAGAGAGGGAGATACAGAATCCAAAGACAGGCTCCAGGCTCTGAGCTAGCTGTCAGCACAGAGCCCAAAGCGGGGCTCAAACCCATGAACCATGAGATAATGACATGAGCCAAAGTCGGATGCTTAACCAACTGAGCCACCCAGGGGCCCCAGAAATAGACTCTTAATTGTAGAGTATAAACTGATAGTAACCAGAGGGAAGGTGGGTGGCGTTATGGTTTCGATGGGTGATGGGGATTAAAGAATACACTTATGATGATAAAAAATAAAATAAAATAAATAAAAATTTAAAAACAATAAATTTTATAGTATGTAAATTATATCTCCATTTTTTAAATTAATGTCTAAGGCAAGAGCCTGGATGAAATTATTACAGAAATAAGAGTAGATAGAAAAGAGAAGAAGACCTAGGACTGGGAAATTTTAATGTTTAGTGAGAATGGAGGTTAGGGGGAACCAGCAAAAATTTCTGAACAGTAACCTCTGTGATAGTTTTAAAACATGTCCCAAATTCATTAACACTCCCTCTGTAAAAAGCGTCCTAGTCTGGCTTTCTTTGCTCATTTCTAATGAATAGAATGCGATGGCATTGTAAAAGAAAAATTTTGCACAAGACACTTACTTAAAATGGCAAGGAAAACTTTATTCAGGACTATTGTAATAAAAAAGAGAGACTGATCCAAATACAGCAAAGACAGCTGGGGATTTATAGCTAAAGAACAGAGTGAAAGCATCAGTGGATAGAATATTAATAAGAGGAACTTCATTAGATATTAAGGATAGGGAGATCCATGCTAAACTGGCTTAACAGGAAAAAATAAAATAAAAAATAAACTGGCTTAACAAGATTCTCGCTAAAGGCAGGCCAAGGACTTTGATGTGGAGGGTAGGGAATGGGGAAGTTTAATCAGGTATCAAGGGTAGAGGGTTTCTTGCTAAACTAATTTAGCAGGATTCTTTGCTTAAACTGGGCTCAGCAGGCCAAGGACATGCAAAACCAAGGTTGAGGCCCAGACAAGAAAAGGGCACAAAAGAGCCTGGCTAACATATCGCCAAGGAGGCAGTTTTTGTTAGCAATGACCACATGTGACTTCTTAAGCTACCTTAGAAAACGTGATCAAGGTTCTTCCTGGCTTTTCTCTAGAAACACACTTTGGGAGTCCTTAAGCAAGGTGCAGAATCAACCCAGCTACCTAGAAACTGCCAAATTGAAGAGACCCCATAGAGATAGCACACACAGATAGAAAGAGATGTCCAGGAGCCCTGGCTCTTTAAATTTTCCCAGGACAGGCTCCAGACATGAGAGTGAGCAAGGTTTCAGACAATTCCAGCCGCAACCCCCAACCTTCAGGTTTTCTCGGGTGATGCTCAGTAAAGTGGAGGCAAGCTGCCCCTGCAAGGTCTTGCCACAATTGCAGATGTGTGAGCAAGATAAATGGTTTCTTTTTATGTCACTAAAGTTTTGGGATGATTCCTCACGTAGGATTGGATAAATCCAGCAGCCTCATTGAGGTAGAGAGAAAACCAGAAAAGTGTTGCTAGAAGCCAAGCTAATTTCAAGGAGAGAGATTAACTGGGTCAAAAACTGGAAGAAATTAAAGTAGGATGAAGACTCACGACTGACCATTGGATTTAGCAATGTGAGGTCATTGGTGACATTGACCAGAGAAATGCTGGTAGGGTAGTTGAGGGTGAAGACTTCAAATCAAGGGCGTCTTATGGAGAAATTATAGCCAGTGAGAATAGGCAACTTTTTTGAAGAGTTTGCTGTTAAGTAGAGTCTAGAAAAGGTATGGTGGCTCAAAAGGTTTATGGGGAAAGAAAAACAGACTCCATCTCCATCTCCATCTCTTTCCTCCTTCCTAACAAAATTGTGGTTTGTTCAAGACTCTACTTTTCACCCATCTCCAAAGGTGCCCCCTCATTAAGCTCGATAACCCCATCATCTCTCTTGCCAGTGACTGATTTAGGGACAAGTAACTCTAAGCCATTTGAAGCCCATGAAAGTCAAGAAGAGGTTCCCTGATAGCTTCTAGGGGCAGAAACTTCCTTACAGATCCTTTAATAAAAATATATTGACAAATCTTACAATAGAAAAGGATAAATGTCATAAAGACAGCAAAATATTTATATCCAGAGTTTACTATGAACTTCTATAAATCAGGCAAAGAAAGATAAATAGCCCACAATGGGGATGGTAGACAGAAGAGATGGACAAGTAAGAACAAGAAACTAGAAACACAAATAGTCAATAAATACAAATACAAACACAAAATATTCTCAACATTTAGCCATCAGGGAAATGCATAGTAAGATGCCAATAAAACATCTTTCCCACCCTTCAGCCTAGAAAAAACTTAGAAGTCTGACAATATCAAGTATTGCTGAGCAAGAGTTACTTATACTCTGTTGTGAGGCTACAGAGAGGTACCATCAGTTTGCAGAACAATTGGGAATTATCTTATGAAGCTCAATTTATATAACATATTACCCAACAGTTCCATACCCATTTAAATATGGGGACTCTCTTGCACACATACAAAAGGAGATCTACGTAAGAATGATCACAATATTGTTCTTAGTTGCAATAAAACAAAACAAAGCAACCCAAATATCCATCAAGAGAAAATAGGTAAATCAGCTTTTGTCAAATCACACCATAGAATTTATATATGAGCATAAGGGAAGGAAATACAACTGCATACTTTATGACAGATGAATCACAGGTGTATAATTTTAAATGAAAACCACAAGTCTCTGAGAGCCACACACAGTATAAAGCTTTTTTTATAACACACAAGAACAAACAAATCTGAGTTACTTATTATTTAGCAATATATGAATATGTAGTAAAAGAAAATAGCCAGAAAATGATAAAATAATCAAGTCAGTATATTCCTCAGAAAGAGGAGGAAGGCAGGAGGAAGGAGCACAAAGACAACTTCAACATTGACAATGGTAATGTTGCAGTTCTTGCCTTTCAGAATGAAAGCAGAATTCCTTTCATTTATGCTTCAGGATCTGCATACACATTATACACAATATTTACATATATCCAAAGTGTTACATACTTTCAAAGGGTATTGATTGAGAGAGAGAAGGAAGAGCCACATGGCATGAATGAGACATGTGTCTATTATGGTCACCAACAGCCTTCCGGAACACCTGCAAACCAGTTAGCATGGGAACTGACATGTGGATAGAGAGTGATGGAAAGAATCTGGATTCTCCAGTTTGTGAGTCTGAGATCAACCAACCCTAAAGCTCACCATCCCCCTGGACTTGCGGATGAATGAGTCAGTCAGCTACCTTGCAGCTCAAGCCAGCTTGAATTTAAGCCAGTTGTATATTTTTACATCTGAAAGCTTCCTGGTACACTGACCTTTAAGCAATTTTTACATTGAGTAATTGCCTTTTCCTAATTAGATAAAGAATTCTTTTGTATACCAACCAAGTAATCCTTCATCACATGCAGTGAATAGGTTTTGTCTTTCATTTTGTTCAGTTTGTTTTGTTTTGTTTTTTGATATACAGAAGCGTCCCATTTCCATGTGACCAACCTATCAATCCTTGCTCGATGGTTTCTGCCTTTGCTTTTATGCTTAATAAG
>CM053567.1:45411264-45452580 GCA_028646485.1 Cryptoprocta ferox
CTGCTCTTCCGCCATCTTGTCCCAATCCTCACTGTGTTTTTTTAATTGTAAGCCACTTTCTCAGCACCACTTTAAACTACCTTCCTCACTGATTAGCTCATTGTTATGATTTGCAAAACTCACAGATGTGGCTCCCTGTGAGGACTGTATGCTCCTTCTGCCAAACTCTTTTTACTGTATGCTACCATCACACTTATTTCAATTACTGAAGATTTCTGGTATTTGTCTCCTATTCACATGGATGGTAGCACATCATCAAGACTCCACCCTCAAAATATTTTCCAAATTTGGCAACCCTTTCCCACACTCTGCTGCTACCCAACCACCATCTCTTACCTGGATTCCCCAATCATCTCCTGCTCCCGTCCTTGTCCACTCATGCCCTACTTCATTCTATCCGGCACACTTCTTTTCAAAACATTAATCGGATGTCTCTCTGCTATTCAAAACTCTCCATTTGCTTCCCCATGGCCTTTGCACTTATAATAAAATACCAATCCTCCCTGTTAAAACCACAAAGCACTAAATAACGTGGCCACAGCTTCCCTTCCTACAAGTCTTTGCCTCTCTCTCCCCTGCACATTGGCATCTGCCTCTCTCTCCCCTTCCACACTGTTTCCTCTGTCCACTGGGTTCTTCTCCAGATCTCTGCACAGCTCATACCCTTACTCCATCATGACTTTGCTTGGAAATACCTCCAGAAGATGACTGTCTTCTAGGCGATTCCTTCCAGAGAAAGGAATAAAAGGCACTCCATGTTTTAATCCCATACCAGTGCAATGTAATGTCTCAGCACTAATCATGGTCTCACCTGCGTCAGTTATGGGCAAATATGACCACAAGATTGCGCGTTAGATCAGTGAATAAATCTTGTTTATCTCATAAAATATACCTTCTACAGTGCCTGCCCAGCTTCCCCTTCTGTGAGAACTACCTGCCTCCACACTCAGGGCAACCATGTTTGTACTTCGTTTTGTAGATCCCTGACCACAGCTAACTGGACCAGCATGGAGTCCTGGCCCTCTCTGGGAAAATCCAACCGTTCTTCTAAGATTTAAAAGCCATACTGAATCTTAGTGAGTCAGGTAAATTGAGAACACATTATTCCATGAATCTTCCACCAAGTACAGAGAGAAGCAGAGGAAGACAATCATACAGGGTGGGAAAGTAGGGCAGGGAGAGGAGACATGCAGAAAGCACCAGCTATAAAAGACCTATTCAGACTCAGAGGCACAGAAGGTGGCTGCTTTGGTTCTTGCTGACCTTACACTTCTAGCTCCAGCCACTTATGCAAAAGGCTCTGCTGACCTTCCTGTCCCTAAACTCCAGAAATTGTCCATAGCCTTAAAATGCAATATCCCATGACTTTCCTTCTTTCTTCCTTTCTTCCTTCCTTCCTTCCTTTCTTTCTTTCTTTCTTTCTTTCTTTCTTTCTTTCTTTCTTTCTTTCTTTCCACATTCAAGTGGTTTCTATTACGCAAAGGTAAATGGTTCCTAATGGCAAGTATATCTGTCCAGGTCCCCATAAGAAAAGATAGTGATGTCCAAATTGAGTAGTTTGAGAAGGCTTTCATCAAGGGACTGTTTACAAAGGCATGCACAGGCTGTTGAGGAGCCACAAGGAATTGTGTAGTACCCTGGAGAGGGTACCAACTTCACCATTCCTAAGCCTGGAGTGGTGACAGGAGGGGAATATGGCCCCATGACAAGAGCTGTGACCTTTGGTTGAGAGACACAGCCAACCCTGGAGACATCACAGGGAGGGAGCCAGGGAGTCTATACTCTGGCCTCCTTCTTTTCTCTTTTTCCTACTGATCTCTTGGCATTGCTTCCTATTGGCCAGACTCATCTGAAAGGCAAGAGCAAGAGAGTACTTTGGTGCCAGCCAGAGGAGGGCAAAGTGCAGAAGGGCAGGGGTAGGTAGAGGGACAGTTAGAAATGCCCAGCACAGGGGTATCCCTCAGACCACAGCTGCTTCTATTGCACTGCTCACCTCTCACAATGTTCACAGGACTCACCCATCATTTACCTGAAAAGCATTTAGTTATCGGCTTCTACTTGTCCAATATTACACTTGTGCCAAGAATACATTGATCTCAAGTCAGACCCTGTTCCTGTCCATAGGATCCATTCTAACCCGTACATAGAGAAGCTGCTTACACACACACACACACACACACACACACACACATTTTTGGTAAGAACATATAAGTTCTATACTTTCAGAAAAATTTAACTATCAACTACAGTCACCATGTTATATATTAGACCCTTAGGCCTTCTTCATCTAATAGCTGAAAGCTCATACTCTTTTATCAACCTCTCCCTATTTCCCCCAACTTCCAGTGGTAATCACTTTTCTGCTCTGTTTCCTTGAGTTTGACTTTATTTTTTAGATTCCATATATAAATGATACCATACAGTATTTGTCCTCCTCTCTCTGGCTTATTTCACTCAACATAATGTCTTCAAGGTCCATCCATGTGGTCACAGACAGCAGGATTTCCTTCTTTCTCATGGTTGACTAATATACTATTGTATATATATATATATATATATATATATATATATATATCACATCTTCTTTATCCATTCATCCATTGACAGACAGTTATTGTTTCCATATCTTGGCTATCATGAATAATGCTGCAATAAACATGGGAGTGCAGATATCCTTTCAATATCTTGTTTTCATTTCCTTAAAATAAACACCCAGAAGTGTGATTGCTGGATCATAAGGTTGTCTTATTTTTCATTTCTTGAGGAAATTCCATACTATTTCCATAGTGACTGCACCGATTTACATCTTCATCAACACAGAATGAGGGGTCCCCTTTTCTCCACATCCTCACTAATCCTTGTTATTCTTGTCTTTTTGAGAGCAGACATTCTAACAGGTATGAGATGATATCTCATTGTATTTTGATTTGCATTTTCCTGATGATTAGTGATGTTGAGCACATTTACATTTATTAGCTATTTGTATATCTTCTTTGTGAAAATGTCTATTCAGTTCTCCTGCCCATTTTTAAATTGGATTGTGGGGGTTATTTCCCTTTTGTTCTGAAATTTTATTGTTTAAAAAAATTTTTTATACATTTATTTCTTTATTTTGAGAGAGAGAGAGAGAGAGAGAGAGAGAAAGGATGAGAAGAGGAGGGGCAGAGAGAGAGAGAGAGAAAGAGAAAATCCCTAGCAGACTCTGCAATGGCAGCTCAGAGCCCCACGCTGGGCTCAAACTCAAGAACCATGAGATCATAACCTGAGCTGAAACCGAGAGTCAGATGCTGAACGAACTGAGCCATCTAGGTGCCCCATGAAATTTTATTGTTTTTAATATATATGTTTTATAGATAGAACCTTCTAACACCACACATAACTCCATAAACAAATCCTGCAATTTTATCAACATTTTTAAACTATGTATACTGTATTCCCTCTGCAGCCCAAAACATTGTCATGAGAAATCTTTGTTTATAAGAATATATTTCTAACAAAAAAAAATAATATATTTCTGAGCTGATTTTAATGATGACCATGTATTATAGTTTTGAATTGTATGCATTCTTTATATATTTTGGGTACTAACTCATCAGATGTGTGATTTGCAAATATTTTCTTCCTTTATGTAGGTTGCCTTTTCATCTTGTAGATGCTTTTCTTTGCTCTACAAAACCTTTTTAGTTTTTATATAGTGACTATATTTCCAACAACAGAAAATATAACATGCGGTAAGCTTTTGTAACCATACTTTTAATTTCTGGGTGGAAGAGGTAAATGTAAATTTGTACTTTAAACACACACACACACACACACAAATTTAAATTCCAAAGTCCTCATTAGTATAAGGCACACAAAAATTGATATTGGGTTGTCCAAGACAAACCAATACTTATTGTGGCAACGATATATTTTCTAAGTAGTCTGTATGTTGTCATTCTCATAGTTTTGTTTTTGTTTTTTAGAAGGCCCAGGTACTTTGTATGTTAGGAATCCTCCTGAGTCTTGCCTTTATTCAAACCATGTAGTCAGTCAGACTTGTCTATGTCAAGGAACCTGGCCTTGTAGTAAGAAATCTGACTTCTAACCCTACAACTGAGCTGTGTGACTTTATCCATCCACTGACTTCTTCATTCTTTACTTTAGTCATCTAACATTAACTGTTTACCTAATATATGCCCCGCCACATGAATGAAGATCTAGAATCATAAAAATTACACAACATCTCCATCTTCTAGAAGCTCCTGTAAGGAAAAGGGACATGTTAACCACATATAGTAACATAATATTGTATAAGAATCAAAAAGAGCTGTGTAATCAAGCCATGAAAAGACGAGGAGGAACCCTAAATGCAGATACTACATAATGTAAGCCAATCTAAAAAGGCTATATACCATATGATTCCAACTACATGACATCCTGGAAAAGGCAAAACTATGGAGACAACAAAACAATTTTGATTGCCAGGGCAGAGGGGTGAATAGCAGAAGCACAGAGCATTTCTAGGACAACTAAACTATTCTGTATGATAACTATATTGATAGATACACATCATCTCATATTTGTCAAAAACCCATAGAAAATACAGCACCAAGAGTGAACTCTAATATAAATTAGGGACTTTGTGTGGTAACAATATACAGTGTAGGGTTTACCAATTGTAACAAAGGAACCAGTCTTTGGGGGGACATTGATAACGGGGAGGTTGAGCTTATGTGTAAACTTCTCAGTACATGTGAACTCTCATACAGTCTGCTCACTTTTGCTGTGAACATGAAACTGTTTTAAAAAATTGTCTGTTTTGGGTCGCCTGGATGGCTCAGTGGGTTAAGTGCCCTACTTCAGCTCAGGCCATGATCTTGGAGTTCTTGAGTTCAAGCCCCATATCAGGCTCTGTGCTGACAGCTCAGAACCTGGAGCCTGCTTTGGATTCTGTGTCTCCCTCTCTCCTGCCCCTCCCTGCTCATGCTCTCTCTCTCTCTCTCTCTCTCTCTCTCTCTCTCTCTCTCTCTCTCAAAAATAAATAAACATTAAAACAATTTTTTAAATAGTCTGTTTTTATGTTGTTGTTCTTAAGTTTATTTATTTATTTGGGGAGGAGGGGGTGGGAGAATCCTAAGCAGACTCCTCACAGCTCAGAGCCCAATGTGCGACTTGATCCCACCAACCTAGAGATCACAACCTGAGTCAAAACCAAGAGTCCAATGCTTAACCGACTGAGCCACCTAGGCACCCCAGTAGTCTTTTTTTTTTTTTTAAGAATTGTGTACACAGTGTTGAAGGAACCATATGAGGGTAAATAATTATTCTGCCTTGGAAAAATCAGTAAACAATTCATTGAAGTAGTCAGCCAAACTACTGAATGTCTCTGTTTCTTGATTTCTTTAGTTTCCAAATACCAGTATTTATTCATCATCTACTGAGAAGAACATGAACTTCAGAGTCAGACAACCCTATTCTAAGCCCTGGTTTTACCATCATGTGACTTTAACAAATTATTTACTTATTTGTGCCACAAGTTCCTTATTTGTAAAGGCTGAAATAAACAATGTGGGGGAAAATATCTATCTCATAGAAGTGTTTGAGTATTAAATAATCTATTGTTTAATTAAAACTTCTACCACAGTGCCTAAACACAGAGTAGATACTCAGAATTCTCTTCCCCATTTGCAAACTCACCCTTTTACTTTAATGGTACTATTTTAAGAATAAAGTAATATAAAATTTACAATATTTCTTTAAATGTTTTGAAAAGTAAAATCTACATACATTGAAATTTTTCAATATTCCTCTTGTGGAAGTTACCAATTTTGCCTTAATTTGGCTCTTTGGTGTGTGTTTGTTTCTTCACTAAACCATAAGTCCTGTGTGGCCCTTAGGTGGCTCAGTTGGTTAAGCATCTGACTCTTGGTTTTGGCTCAGGTCATGATCTCACCATCTGTGAGTTTGAGCCCCAAGTGGGGCTCTATACTGACATCGCAGAACCTGCTTGGGATTCTCTCTCTCTCTCCTTCTCTCTCTGCCCCTTCCCTGCAAGCTCTGTGAGAGAGGAGCCATGGACTATCCATCTCCATTTCTGTTAGAATGTCAGGTTCACTGTATTTTAGGGGGCAGTTAACAGGGAGTCCCTGTGAATTTTTGCCATTTTAGGATCATGTTTCACAAGTAGGGTTTCTGAAGCTAAGCTGCATAAGATCTATGCATTCTTTGCAATGATACACAAAATTTTGTATCCAGGAGCATAAACAACGAATAAGGTCTATAGCTTTCATCAAATTTCAAAAGGGTCCATCTCTAAAAAGGCTAAGGATCATAGCCCTTGTTGGCTGGAGTATATATTTACTAAGCTGGGTAAAGCTCCCAGCACAATGCAAGGCTGGTGAGGTTTCAAAACATTTTTGCAGAATGGTGATAATTACTCTCATGTCAGACAGACACTCTGTTTTTGTGTGTGGGGATGTCTTTGCTTTTATCTCAGGCTGACTCCATGAAATGTAAAAAACCAAACCAAAACAAAAAAACAAACCAAAAAACAAAACAAAAACTACACACACAAAAGGTTAAATCTTTCACTTAAAGGATAATCTCTTTCTAGATTCACTGACAGAGAAAAAAGGTTTTATGATTGTACTCTTATTTCATCATCCACTTTTACAGTATGCCCTGCTGCTGGGTTCCCCAGGGGAGCACTTTACAACCATCTAATGTTACAAGAGACATCGGGGGCATAGCAAGGGATAGAGACTATTAATCACATCACAGTTCACAGAGGAATGGCTTGCTCCCCACCAAGGAGGCACACTGAACGACAAACAGCAGAACTGGGATGAGGTGTAGCCTTGACAGATCTAAAGAGGTATGGCTGATCTCCCATCTCTGTGAACTCAGTTGACCCACAAACTCTCCTTTCCATTGACTGTTTTGGCCTAGACGAGAAGCAGATTAATTAGCGATCTGCTCCAATTCATCAATCCATCACCACCAGTGGTCGTCACCATCCTTAACATCCTGCTGGATGACATGAAGGACCAACCTGGCAAGTGCATACAAGTTAGTACCATCTAGAAATGTTAATTTACAGGAATCATAACTCTAGGTTTCCAATGACAAGAGGCCAGTCTAGGTGTTGGGAACTGCAAAACCTCTCTGGAGAAATAATTCCTTTCAAACCCCTGTGCTAAGAGACTTGATGGACCCTTCTTGGCCTCTCACCACCTAACTCCTCATCCCTGGCTTGACCCAGCCTCCCCAACCCCTTGAGTCAGGTCAGGAAAAACTCAATGCTGCCAAAAGAATGTACCGTTTATTCCAGGCAACACTTGCTGATAGGCTTCTGACCTCCTCCCTTTCTCAGAGTATTTATTTTAAAAGCTTATAACTGTAAATACTGCCTTTGCCCTTTATGTTCAAAAGTTTATTTATTTATTTTGAGCGAGTGCATGTGGGAGGGGCAGAGAGAGAGAGAGAAAGAGAGAATCCCAAACAGGCTCCTCCCTGTCAGCGCAGAGCCCATTGTGGGGCTTGAACTCAAGAACCATGAGATCATGACCCGAGCAGAAATCACCAAGAGTTCCACACCTACCCAACTGACCACCAAGGGTCCCCTCTTCCTCTGCCCTTTTGAGATGTTTATGTATCCTCTACAAGCCAGGAATGTCTGAGGCTGGAACTCATTCCCTTGAAATGTAACAATCAGAACCCACTAGGGCCTTTTGCCTCCCAGTGTTTCTGGGAAGGTTAGCAGAGCACACAGCCTGATCACATTCACACTGAACAGAACCCTCTCCCAGTTTGTGTGACTCTTCACATTCCTGACTGTCATTCCTGACTGTCACTTCAGGGCTCCTCCCTACTCCTGCATTCTCCCTTTAAAATGCCCAGTCACCTCTGTACAAATCAGAGTAGACTCAGCTCCTCCACGATTGCACCAGTTATAGAATGAGACCAATTGGTACCTGCTTTAACCAGCACCTGGCTTTATGTATCTTTGGCAGTGGCTTATGCAAAATGGGAGCACATTGTCTCACAGAATCCAAGACAGAGGTACCAGCTCCACCCCAGGAAGGACAGGAGTGCCGGGCCTCGACTTCGATGAGAACTGTGTGCAGTGCCCGTGTTCTGCCTCTTGTCCCTGCTTTGTCTGGCACATGGCTTTAGTCCTTTTTCATGGCAGACAACAGAACCACGGCAGCACTGTCCATCATTTATGCAGCAAATCACACTGAAAACCTATTCTATGTCAAGCACTGTGCATCAGGAATAGAAGATTAACTGAACGAGGTAGAAGAAACTCTGCCCTCAAGATCATACACCTCAGTCGAAGAGACAAACGTTATTTATTTATTTATTTATTTTTGAGAGAGAGGGAATGAGCAGGGGAGGGACGGAGAGAGAGCGAGACAGAGGATCCCAAGCAGGCTCCTCACTGTCTGTGTGGGGCCCGTCATGGGTGGGGCTCAAACTCATGAATCGCAAGACCATGACCTCAGCCAAAATCAAGAGTCAGATTCTTAACCAGTTGAGCCACACAGGTGCCCCTAAAGAGACAAATTTTAAACAAACAAGGAAACGGGTAAGTATAGAGTATAATAAGTGTCAGGAGAGAAATAAATAAGATCATGTGACAGAGAGAAACTGGATGGGATGGTACCTATTAGAGACAGATCAGTGAAAACATCTTCGATAGGGTCCCATGTCAGTCGAGGCTTGAAGGACAGATGCCTAGCAAGGGAGGGGCAAGAGCAAAAGCCCTAAGGCAGAAAACAGGGACAGCAAGGTGTCAGGCATGCCTGAAACATGTGAGCAAGGGAGATGTATTAGGTGGGCTTGGGGATATAGGCAGGAGCCCCACTACAGGCTCCCAGGAATTTGGTTTTATTCTAAATGCAATGGGGAGCCACTGATGGGGTTTTTCCATATTAATTGTTTAAATTGAGGTAAAATTCACATACATAAAATTTATCATTTCAAAGTCTATAATTCAGTAGCATTTAATACATTCATAATGCAACAACCACCTCTATCTAGTACCAAAACATTTTTAATCACCCCAGAAGAAAACTCTGCACCTGTTAAATAATCACTTCCTGTAGGCCCCTATCCCCAGCCCCTGGAAGCTACCAGTATGCTTTCTGTCTTAACAGCTTTACCTATTCTGGATATTTCCAGAATCATACAATATAAGTCTTTTATGTCCGGTTTCTTTTACTTAGCATGATGCTTTCAAAGTTCACCTAGGTTATAACATGTATCAATCCTTTATTGATTTTTATAGCCAAATAATATTCAGTTGCATTGATATACATTTGCTTTATCCATTCATTTATGAATGACATGTGTGTCGTGTCCACCTTCTGGCTATTGTGCATAGTACTGCTATGAACATTCATGTCCTTTGAGGTTTCAACAGAAAATGGCACAACCATATGTCTACTGTGTGGAGAGGCTAGATTTCAGTAGGGCAAGCAGTTAGGAAGGGTCAAAGCACCATCATCCAGGTAAGAGATGATGGTATCTTGAGCAAGGTGATGGTTTGAGATGAAAAAAGGAGAGCTTTTAGAGATGGCTAGATAGAACTTGTTGATGAATTGGATGTAGGATGAGAGAAAGGGAGGAAATGAAGACAGCTCCTGGAATTTTTGCTGTCAGAACTGGAGAGGAACAGATGTTGTTACAGGACAAAATTCTGGGGAAGAAATATGATTAAGCCAGTATGAGTCAGATGCTCATCTGTGCCTAATCAACAGTGGACAGGTGAGCAGAGTCATGTAAGAATGAGGCCAGCTTACTGGGTGAGTTGAGGGAGGGAGACACAGGGGATAGAGGAGAAAGGAGACACAGTTCCCAAAAGAATAGGGGTATTTTTCTTAGATGAAAGCAGGAGCTTGGCAGAAGTGTTCACTATAGGGTCCTAAAAATTACAAACATGAGTTGGACCATGTTTGTGACTTAGAAGCTTTCTTTTATTTTTTTCATTCAAGGCTGCAGTAGGTTTCTTCTCCTTCTCTTAGGTCCACACATCTACAAGATACCATGCAATTAGGGAAGAAAGACTTGAAGAAAGAAAGAGACATTCCAAATCCAAGTAGCCTCCCATGGAACCAGGCCAAGTGCCCAACTCTATGTTTCTTCTCTCCTGGGCTGTACCATGTGCTTTGTTGGCCTCCCAAAGGTGTCAGTGGATACCAAAAAGAGACTCCGGGGCATATCTTACCACCCAAGTGGATCAGAAGAAGAGGGACAAGGAGTGAGTGAGGAGAAAGAAATCATCTTTCAGGAAAGAACAAAGGTCTGTTCCCATCTACATCCATCTATAGTCCTCTTACTCTACCTACTAAGAGAATGGGCCTCTTCTGTGCCAGCCTGATTTGGTGAACCTAGGATCTCAGAGACTTTCTTGAGCTTTTATAAGACTCAACATTTTTAGAAATTGAATCAAGGGGAGAGAAAAAAATCATGAAACCTCTGTAAAGGTCCAAGTGCATAGCCAGAAGGAAATGGCGATTCCTTCAAAGTTTCTAATTAATTAATCCCACAAAATGTCTGTCCTGTCAGCAGACATTTAGTTCCAATAAGAAATTATCTCATAGGGGATAAAAAGTGATGGAATTGTATGCTGTTCCTAACTGAACCCAAGCAGTCCCTGAGATGGTTAACTCTTTACAGAAATTTCAATGCGCTTGGGCATTTGTAGTAAAACCATCTTTATAGTTTTCTAGTATTCATTTGATTGTTTTTCTATGTAGTTTACTAAAAAGAGTCTTTTCAGACTTTCTCAGTGAAATGTAGTTTGCAACGTTTAGGGGGAGAAGTTGCATTCTCTCAATGACAGATTGGGGACAATATGGAGTTTTCTTCATTTATTTTTCTAGTAAAATTTTTCTAGAAAAAACTAGTCTTCTAATCATGCTAATTAGTGTTTCTCAAATCAGTTCTTCTGCAAACTCTTTTATAGAAGCCATTAAAACTTAAAAAATGAAGTCATGGAAAAGATGGAGCCATAAAAATTATGGGTTAAATGTAAACAAGTCGCCTTATTTCTCTAAATTCTACAGAAATTTCTCTAATTCTCTTAAGCAAGGGGTGGGTTTCCTGTGTGCAAAGGATTACTGCCTTAATGCTATGGCTTTCTTAATCCATCATTGGCTTTTCTAAACAGACAGGACCAAATGTTGATGTTCTCACCTCCCCTCTGGCAACCACCAGTTTGCTCTCTGTATTTAAGTCTGGGGTTTTTTGTTTGCCTCTTTTTTCCCTTTGTTCATTCATTTGTTTTGCTTCTTAAATTCCACATGCGACTGAAATCATATGGTATTTGTCTTTCCCTGACTGCCAGAGGGGAGGTAGATGGAGGAAATGGGGTAAATAGACAAAGAGGATTAAGGGTACATTTGATGAGCACTGAGAGATGCATAGAATTGTTCAATCACAGTACTGTACACCTGAAATTAATAGAATACTGTATATTAATTTTACATGAATAAAGAAAAAAATTAATGTTAATGTACTATTTTGTTCTAGCTACCAAATCCTATGGACCTAAGACCTAACTCCTAGCTAGGATCTACTGAGGACCATCCCTTTTGCCTACTTAAGGACATCTCTCTAACAGTTGTTCCTTCTCTCTTGTCTATCATATACCCCTCTATATCGAATTTTTCTCTAGCTCTACTCAAAACATTGTTTCCTCTCCAATCTTAAAAACTACCCTATTTTTTCCTCCCTTCACCATTTGGGTACCTTATTTATCTCCTTCCCTTGGAGTTTAACACCTTGAAAGTGATTGCTATCTCCAATTCTTCTCTTTCCATTCTCAAAACTTTTCTAATCATATTTTTGCACTTTACCCAACTCTATCAAAATTACTGTTATCAAGTTGACAGATGACCTTCACGTTGCTACTTTCAGTGATCAATTCTTAATCTACACCTTACTTGACAGAGTTCATCACTTTCAACCCTTTGAAACACTTTCTTCACTTGGCTTCCAAGGCAATACACTCTCGGTTTTTCTCCTACCTCAGGAGCCATGAATTTTCAATCTGTGTCTCCAGGGACTTCTCATGCCCCTGATCTCTCAGTGCTGGAGAATTCTAGGAAGAGTACTTGGTCATCATCTCTGTATACTCACTATTTTGGTTCTTTTATCCACTTTCAGGACTTGAAGTATCACCTATAGGCTGACAACTTCAAAGTATATATCCCTCAGCCCAGACTTCTTCTCTAAACTCTTTTGTATATCCAAGTGCTTCCTCAACCTTTCCATAAATTATCTAATAAGCATCACAATGTAAAATGTACAAAACTAAGTCTAATCTTCCCCCCCCCCCCCGCTTTAACCCACCAGCAGATTATAGCCCATCTCATCCATTTTAACTGAATCCATATAGTGGCTTTGATCAAAAACAACTTGGATTTATCCTTACTTTCTCTCTATTTCACATGCCATATTGCACCCACAAGCAATGACTGTACCTTAAAAACTTTTTTTAATGTTTATTTATTTTTGAGAGAGAGAGAGAGAGCAGAGGAGGCACAGATAGAGAGGGAGACACAGAATCCAAAGCAGGATCCAGGCTCTGAGCTATCAGCACAGAGCCCGATGCGGGGCTTGAACTCACAAACCACAAGATCATAACCTGAGCTTAACAGACGCTCAACTGACTGACCCACCAAGGTGCGCTGACTCTACTTTTAAATTAAATACAGGAACTGAGCACTTCAGACTATCCCCAGAGCTTCCATCTTGATCAAAGCCACCTTCATAATTGCCTGGATTATTACAGACATTTCCTAACTCATCTCCCATGTCCAACCCTGTCCTTCTTTAGTCTACTCTTGGCACAACAGCCAATGAGTCTTCTGTGTCTTTCTGCCTTACACTAAGTAAAAGCCAAGGGTCTCACACTGACAGCAAATGTGCTAGGTGATGGGATCACCCAGTTAAGCTCTCTGACCTGGTTTCCTGCTGTGCTGCATGTTTGTACACTGTGTCCCAGCTACCCCCATCCCTATTAAATTAGATATTGCTCCTTAGAAATGTTAGTGTGGGGGTGCCTGGGTGGCTCAGTTGGTTAAGCGTCCAACTGCAGCTCAGGTCATGATGTCACATAGGGTTCTCTGCTGTCAGCACAGAGCCCACTTCAGATCCTCTGTCCCTCTCTGTCTCAGCTCCTCTCATGCTTGTGCTCTCTCTTTGTCTCTATCAAAAATAAATAAACTTGAAAGAAGGAAAGAAAGAAAGAAAGAAAGAAAGAAAGGAAGGAAGAAATGCTGGTGTAAATAATGAGATATGGCCACAAATTCCTTTAGACTGCTCTGATTGAGAAGCAGGGGTCTGTGACAGACTGAAAAACGTCTCCTGAAAGATGTCCACATCCCAATCCATGGAACTCATAATTATCTTACATGCCAAAAGGGATTTCTCAGATGTGATTAAGTTAAGATCTTGAGATGGGGAGGATAGCCCGGATTATCTTGGTGGGTCCATTGTAATCACAAGGGTCCTTATAAGAGGGATGCAAGTCAGAGTGAGAGAAAAAGTGACAACTCTCATACACTGCTGGTGAGAATGAAAATACAGCCAATTCAGAAAAGGGTTTGTCCCTCTCTTAAAGTTAAATCTATACTAATCATATGACCTGGACACTCTACTTCACATTACTTACCCCCCAAAAAAGAAACATTACATTCACCAAAATGCTTATACATACTGTTCATAGCAGCTCTATTCATTCATAGTCACTAAAAACTTGAAGCAAACCAAATATTCTTCAACAAGTAGAAGGGTAAATAAATTGTGGTGTATCTACAAAGTGGAATACTAGTCTTTTTCTATTATTTAAAAAGGAACATACCAGTGATATACACAAAACCATGAATGCATCTCAAAATCATTCAAAAAATGTAATTTAGTATCAAAAGTATATGAGGGGCGCATGGGTGGCTCAGTCAGTTAAAGACTAGACTCTTGATTTCTCATGTTCATGAGATCGAACCTTGTATGGGGCTCTACACTAACAGCACAGAGCCTACTTGGGATTCTCTCTCTCTCTCTCTCTCTCTCTCTCTCTCTCTCTCTTTCTGCCTCTCCCCCTCTTTCTGCCTCTCCCCTGCTCATGCTCTCTCTCTCTCTGTCTCTCTCAAAATAAATAAATAAACTTTAAAAAAGGTGGTTTTGCCTTGCCATGTGACGTCTTAAGAGATAGGATTGATTTTCTGAAGCTAATTTTCCTCCCATAGATAGGCAACTGAGGGATTGGGTGGGGGGGAATGAAGCCCAGCTGAGTCAGGTGGTGTATTCATTGGCAACTTTATCAAGTTGGTGCATGTGGAAGGAGAAACTCATGCAGAAGATAAGCTCAGACCATGAAACTCCAAAAGTCAACCATCCAAATATAAACATGTTAAATTTGCTATCTATGCATTTTAGTAGAATAAACACATTTAGATGTGTCCTCTTTGGCTTATTAGAACTTAATAAGTTGCCTGTTTCCTAGAAGGACAAGTTTGTGGGTGGCTCTGGATACCTGGGGAGAAAAGGACAGAGTGCCTGGAACATGAAGTCACTGGCCCCACAGGTCAGAGAGAGAATGCAGAAGTGTGCCAACCCTCCATGCTGCCTCACTGTCTGTCCTGAGCCACTTAGACTGAAACCAGAAACCACCTACTGTATCCTAAGCTGTGGAACTACAACATTCTGGAGAGCTTATCATCACCTCGCAAGACACTGAACAAGACACCAATAAGCCTACTCCTGCTGGGGAGACGATATAGACTTGTCTACCCTAGAATTCTAACCACCATCTTAATCCACTCAGCCCCAGCTTTGGAAATATAATTTCTAATAACACCTCTCTTTCTATCTGAGTTGGTTTTTGCTTATTATTTACTCTGGCAAGGCAGGCAGAGGCCTCAGCCATTTGAGACTAGCAGAGACATGAAAAAAGTCAGAATCAAATGCAGCAAGAGCTGTGGGAAATGGTCCAGCTTCAGAGGTTGGCTCAAAAAAGCTCAGTCACGCAATCCAGGCATTTTCCAAAACCTAAAGAATATAAGCTCCATGAAGGCAGGGATTTGGGGTTTTTGTCTTTCATCCCTGGCTACCTCCCCAGAATCTGGAACAGTACCTGAGTCAGAATAGGCATGTGCTAAATATTTGTTAAATGAATTAAAGTTCAGATACTGGACACAAGCAGGGCTGGGGTGTCCAACATGGTGTGAGGGCAACAGTGATGCAAGCAGGCTGTAGGCAAACGACTGGGGGTCAGACCAATGTAAAGATTCTTGTCAGGAATACTCCCCTCAGGAAACAACCACTGAGCACTCCTCTGTGCCAAAAAAAAAAAAAACAAAAACAAAAACAAAAAACAAAAAAACAAAACTTCTTGAATCTGTGAGGTAAAAAAACTACACTTAGACTTTGCCTAACAACATTCCATATCATTTCAAGTATCCCTTTTTAAAAATTCTCACAAACTCCTATCAACCCCCCACAAATTAAAAAAAAAAAAAAAGTCATATTGTCCTCGGACATCTCCATGCTGGTTAATTGTCATAAGACAAGGGCAGCAGTGTGGCTGGCAGCGCTAGTGACATTTGGGGCCAACGGGGCTGTCCTACATTTTAGTATGGTTAGCGGTGTCCCTGGCCTCTACATCTACCACCCCTGAGTGTGACAACTAAAAGTGTCTCCAAGTTTGTCAGATGTCCCCAGGGTGGGGGAAGGGCACTCCTCCCTTGCAGAGAATCTCTGGTCTACAGATTTGAGAAAAAAAGATACAGTCAACCAAGTTGCCACCTACAGGCGAGAACAGCTCCATTTTCAGACTTCAAGTTGTATAATCTATACCACTCTTAAAAGAAAAAAAAATACCTCAAGATATATTACGGTCAACTGAGTCATGAGCAAAATTGAGTTTCAAGTAAGGAACAAGGAAAGGGAAGCTGTGAGTCACAAAACTATGAAGAATGCCCTTTGTTGTCCCCATAATGAGTCTAAATGTGGATTCATTTTCATTTGTCTTGTGTAGGATTCAGAATTCAGAACATTTTCAATTGGAAGATGTATCTCTCTCTTCAATTCCAGAAAGTCCTCAGCCAATATCCCTTCGATACTGCTTCTTTACCACCACTTCTTTTCCCTGAGCACAGAGACTGTGTTTCTCAGCCTAGTGGGCCATCAGGGGCTGGCACAGGACTGGGTGCTGGCCACTGGACTTGAACCTCCCACTGATGACCTTCTTTTCTCTGCCTACAGCCAGAAGCAAGCCACGTGGAGACCCTTAAGAACAGCAAAATCACAAGACATACAGAAGTGTGTCCCTCTTTATAAGAAAACCCACTAAACATCAGCATTTGGCTGTTAGATGAAAAGAACCTCTTGCGTGTTAAGCTAGTAACTTGACGCACGTTGGTTATAGCAGCTGACATCACCTTAAATGATAAACCAAAGGATACAGGAAGTGAGTGATCCGATGCAGCAAAGGACAATGGGAATTCCCAGGTTAGAGGGCTCCAGGAGGAAGGCCATCAGGGAAAAAAAAGAGAAAAAGGCAAGGGTGGGGTAGCAACTGGAAAACTGGAGTGAAGGGTATTTTGCTTTGCTAATGGAGGATGGGCAAACCACAGGCAATCCTAAGGAAGCCAAGGAAAAGAAACATCCAAGAAATTTACTATGGGGGAATAAAAAGAAGACACAGAAAAGCAAACATAATAAACCACTTGGCTCATCGGGGAACAATATTTATTTACATAGTTATAATACTGCAAATCCTCAGTAGGGATCTAACCAAAAAAGGGGCTTACATTCTGGGAAGGTATGTGTGTGGAGCTAGAAGTAAAAATGCCCAATATTCGCCTTCCATGGTAAGAAGCCTCCAGGTAATACTGATGAGATATAAAACTGGAAAGTCAAGAAGTAGTCATTTCAGTATCTGTTTTGAATAATCAAAGTAAGTTATAGGATAAAAATAATTTACCTGGTGGCTGGCTGCCTCTAGGATGTAGAAATCTAGAAAGTAGAAAGGGAACAGTTAAGGGGTAGCTGTTTGTCATTATAAATATTACACTACTTTTGACTTAAAAATATGCAAAGGTAAGAGGTGCCTATGTGGCTCAGTCAGTTGAGCATCTGACTTAGGCTCAGGTCATGATATCACAGTTCTTGAGTTTGAGCTCCACGTCAGGCTCTATGCTGACAGCTCAGAACCTGGAGCCTGCTTCCAATTCTGTGTCTCCCTCTCTCTCTGCCCCTCCCATGCTCATGTTCTGTCTGTCTCTCTTTCAAAGATAAATAAACATTAAAAAAAATTTTTTTAAATATATACAGGTAGGGAGCACCTGGGTGGCTCAGTCAGTTAGGTGTTGGACTTTGGCTCAGGTAGTGATCTCACGGTTCGTGGGTTTGAGCCCTGCATTGGGTTGTGTGCTGAATGCTTGTTCAGAGCCTGGAACCTGCTTCAGATTCTGTGTCTCTGTCTCTCTCTGCTCCTCCCCCACTCATGCTCTGTCTCACTCTGTCTCTTAAAAATAAATAAATGTAAAAAAAAATATGTACAGGTATTACTTTGATAAAAAATGAATACATATATATTTTAAAGATTACCATCTGTTTACATCAGGCATTTCTAATCTTCAACTCAGATGCACGTGTTTCAAATGGCTTATATTCGGGGCAGGGATACATTTACCCTGATTGCAGGGGGTAAAAATCAATGTGCCCTCACATTGTCTTTTGCAGAGTCAAATGCTTCTTGGAGGGTTTTTCTTTCCTTAAAAAGGAAATGCTGCCAAGGGAATAAAAGGGGACTATAGGGTGAATGTTGGCTTAAATCACTGAAGATAGGACTAGAATCTAGAGAGCATGCATTTCAGTCAGTGAAGTAATGTTTGAGACTTATAATATAGAACACCTAGATGGATGCATGATGGAAGAATCAAATGCTTATTTCAGCCTATATTTTGAGGTGTGAAAAGCCTCTTTCTTTCCAGAGGGCATATTTTAGCTGATTCCACATCTGCATTTGTGGTGGAAAATATAAATCATTTACACATACTTCCTGCCTCATAAAACAGAACAGACAAAGCATGAACAGGAGGGTCAAAAGAATGCAATCATATGACCCTTATTTTCCAAAGAGCCCCAAGCAAACCTATTCTATTTCGTTGTTAGACTGCAGGTTGGACTTTATGGCCAAACTGTCATCTCAGAAAACATGGCGCTGATGAGCTTATGGCAGAGAAAATAGAGAACAGAAAATTCAGAATGAATTGGGTTTCAGTGCGTCTTGAATGCTCCCCTTTACCATTCCCTTGTCTGTTCATCATCTGCCTTCTCCTACCTCCAGTCCTTTAGCAAAGGCGCTATGAGAAGGCTGAAGGTCCTTTTGGACCCTTTCCCTCCCCCCAAGTGCAGAGGTCCTGGAAGGAAATTTTGTAAGCTGATGTGAAGAGGAATAGCCATCTTGCTTTCCCAGAACTTCAAATGGTTGATCCCAGGCAATGCTTCACAAATGCTCAATACTATTTTTGGAATTGCATTATGCTGGTACTCAAGCTAAGCACAGTTAGTGGGGAGAGAGAGAAAGCTTGCAGCAGCCTTTCCTGAGTCGTTGACAGTGTGCTTTGCCTGGGTCATCTAAAAGTCAAGCAGAAAATAGCAACATTCCCTCCTGTCCTGAGCCAGCACACCCTGGGAGTGAGAAGTGGTCACCTGCAAGACAGGTGGTCCCCTGCTGGAAGAGAAAAATCTGTCCTCACTGACACCCCAAAAGCCATATTAATCTAGACACTGGAGACCGGACCTTCTACTCTTGGGGGAAGGTGGGGTGTTTTTGCTGTTTTTTGCTTTCTTTTCACGTATAACACTGAGTTAGGAAGAGGAAAAACCTGTCTTGTGTCAGCATCTTCTTTCAGTGAGTCTGAGGGTGACAGTGTTCCTAGAATCATGGAGGGAGATGATGCGAAATCCTGGAAGGAGGGGGGATTGGAGAAATGCTTGGAAGGAAGAAAGTTGGGGGGAAAAGTGAAAATAGCTGACCCTTGGGGGGAGGGGAGGTGGATGAAAATCCCCCGGCAGAAAAGAACCATCTTCCAGAATCTTTTCATCTTGCCTGCCCAGACACCTTCCCCTTTGGGAGAAGAACGCTGGAGTGAAGAAGAACACAGGTTCTAGAACTGGGAGGGCTGAGTTGGAATTTTGGCTGTCTGCTTACTAGCTATGTGACTTTAAGCAAGTTATTTAATCGTGGGGTCTCAGGTGTTTCATCTGTAAAATGGAGTAACAGTATCTGTATTGCTGAAAGGATTAAATGAGCTATTGCATATAAATGTTTAGAACACTGCCTACAGCATAGTCGGTAATCAAATATTGGCTTTTCTGGCTGTTATTTTTATAAAATGGCCTGCTGATACCCTTTGGGGAGCTACTTGTAGGCCACATGGCTGGGGCGGAGCCAAACTTCCCACTGGGAATGGCCAAAGCACTGATCCATTTCGCCATAATAATTAGTCCCAAGGATGTGGAGAATACATTTAAAAACATCATTCACAGAAATGTAAAATTGCACACCAACTCTGCACACAGTTTGATGGTTTCTTTAAATACTAAACATGCCATGACCATATGACCAAGCGATTGCACTCCTGGACATTTTCCCCAGAGAAAGGAAAACTTAGATTCACAGAAAAACCTTTATATGAATGTTTATAGCAGCTTTAATCATAGTAGTCCCAAACTGGAAACAACCCCGAAGTCCTTCAATGGGTGAATAGTTAAACTGTGGTACATCAATATAGGCTACTACTTAGCAATAAAAACGAGCAACTGTTGATATTTGCAACAACCCAGTTGACTTTCCAGAAAATTATGCTGAATGAGAGACAATCACAGAAGATTACAGACCATATGATTCTATTTATGCAGCACTCTCTCTCTCTCTCTTAAAAATAAATAAACAACAAAATGATAGAAATGGAGAACAGAGTAATGGTTGCCAAGGGTTAAGGAGGGTGTGGAGGCAGAAAGAAAATGAGTGTGGTCAAAAGGGCAACTGGAGGGATCCTTGACGTGATGAACATGTTCTGTATTTTGCCACATCAATGTCTATATCCTAGCTGTGATATTGTACTACAGTCTTGTAAGTTGCACCTCTTTGAATTATTCTTTACAACTGCATGTGAATCTTTAATTATCTCAGAATAAAAAGTTTAACTTAAAAGATACCTCCCCCAGGTGATTTTAACATGTAGCCAAGGTTAAGAATAACTGAACTATTACCTTGTTATTTGTAGGCCCTTTCTTGTTAATCTCTTCTCTGTCCTACTTAAAGTCCAAGACCCATCTTTTGCGTCATCCTTACTAATACCTTGAACTTCCATGCCTTCCATGTCCTTGTATTTAAGGAGAGTTTCTTTTAAGCAGCATTTAGTTTTTTGGTTTTTTTTAAATCCTTTCTGACAATCTTCGACCTATTATGAGAGTATTTGGTCTGTTAAAACATAATAAATATTTGAATTAAAATCTACCATCTTACTTCATTCCTGTATTTTCTTTGTTCATTTTAAATTTCTTACCTTTTTTGGGGCACCTGGGTGGCTCAGTTGGTTAAGTGGCCGACTTAGGCTCAGGTCATGATCTCCTGATTCGTGAGTTCGAGCCCCATGTCAGGCTCTGTGCTGACAGAGCCTGGAGCCTGCTTCAGATTCTGTGTCTCCTCTCTCTGACCTTCCCCTACTCACACTCTGTCTCTCAAAAATGAATAAACATTAAAAAAAATTTTTTTTAATTTCTTACCTTTTTTGTATCAATTACTTTTATTATTCTATTTTTCCCTCCAGTAACTTATTGTGTATTATTTTTCATGTTTATATAAGAGGTTACAATATACATAGTAGTGGGCACTTGGGTGGCTCAGTCAGTTAAGTGTCTGACTTTGGCTCAGGTCATGATCTCACGGTTTGTGAGTTTCAATCCTACATCGGACTCTGTGCTGACAGCTTGGAGCCTGGAGCTTGCTTCAGATCTGTGTCTCCCTCTCTCTCTGTCCTCCCCACCACCCCACCCCAGCTTGTGAGTGTGCATCCACGCACACACTCTCTCTCTCTCTTAAAAGCAAACATACATTAAAAAAAAAAACAGTATACATAGTAGATATAGTAGAAACTTACATAATTAATCCTTTGATCACTTCTCTGAATCAGAGGATCTTAGAACTCTGACTCTATGCAATGGTTAATTTTCTGTGTCCAAGCCTCCTGTGGCCCTTCTGTTTTGCTGGATACCCCGACTAAAATACACCACTATCATCTCAAAGTTTAAGCTATTGAGGTCATGTTTTTGCTCTGCATATATTTAAATACCACAAAGCATTATTTTCATGGTCTTATACAGTAAATGTTCATTTACACATACTTGGATATATATACTCACATATTTTATTTCCCTATTACTTCCTAAGTTTCCATGCTTTCTACCCAGCAAGTATAAAGACAACCTTAGTTTGTTTCAGTGCAGGTCTGCTAAGGGCATATTATTTTAGATTTTGCTCATCTGAAATGTCTTCTCTATTTTCCGTTCATTTGGAAAGCACATTTTTACTGCATATGTAATTCTACACAGGCAGTGGTTTCTTTCAGCACTTTTCGATATTATTTCAAAGTCTTCTGACTTGAATTCTTTGTGTTGAAAAGTCACCTCATCCTTTGAAATTTACATATAATTTCTCTCTGACTCCTTTTAAGACTGTTCTCTGTCTTTGGACTTTGATTTTACTGTTTAAATCTAGGTGTGGATTTCTTTTATTCACATCTCTCTGAGTCTTTGTTACACTTATCACTCTACAGTTTGAGTATTTGTTTCTTATTTTGAAAAAGAGAGACAAAAAGTTTGTGCAGGCATGTGCACACGCACACACATGCACACACGTGAGTGGGGAAGGGGTAGAGGGAGAGAGAGAATTCTAAGCAGGCTCCACACTGACAGGGAACTCAATCCCACAACTCTGGGATCATGACCTGAGCGGAAATCAAGAGTCAGATGCTTAACTGACTGGGCCACCCACATGCCTCTGTGATTTGAGTCTTCATCAATTTAGAGAACATGTCAGCTAATATCTTTACATATTTCTTCTGCCCTATTCTTTCTCTCCTCTCCATCTGGTTATCCAATTACATCTTTACTTTTTCTCCATGTCCCATATGTCTCTTAGACTCCCTTGACCCCCTCTATTTTATGTCCCTTTTTTATTGAAGTATAATTAACATACAATATGATACTAATTTCAGGTGTACAATATTGTGATTCAACAAATCTATGCATTACTCCGTGCTCACCACACTAAGGGTGAACACCATCTGTCACTATATGATATTATTACAATATTATTGACTCTATTCCCTATACTTTACTTTTCATCTTTGTGACTTATTTATTTTATAACTGGCAGTTTGTACCTCTACATCCCCTTTATCTATTTTGCCCATCCTTTTGTGTCTCTCAAGGTATCAATCTGTGTATTTTCTACTGATCTAGCTTCCATTTCTCTAGGTCTCTTTTTAGATGTATCTAATCTGCTTTTTTTAAATGTTTATTTATTTATTTTGGGGGGGGGTCAGAGAGAGAGGGAGATACAGAGAATCCCAAGCAGGCTCCACACTGTCAGCACAGAACTGGATGCAGGGCTTGATCTCACCAACTGTGAGATCATGACCTGAGCTGAAACGACGACTGAGTCACCCAGGTGCCACTATCTAAATCTGCTTTTAAACCCACTACTGACTTTCTACTTTCAGTTATAGTATATTTCAGTCCTAAATTATTTTATGGGTTCCAGTTCTCTGGTGAAATTTTCCATTTTGTCCATGTTTTCTTTGAATATATTAATCATGATTGTTATAATGATCAATATTTCATCATTTCAGCATCCAAGTTACCTGTGATTTATATCTCCTGTGTCTTGGCATGCTTAGTAATTTCCTTTTCTGAGTGCTGGGCATTATGTGTGAAAAATTGTGGAGGCTCTGGGTGATTATATCTTACCTTAGGGAGGATTTAATTTTCTTCTGGCAGGGAGATAGGGTAAGAGAAGATCACCTTAATCCAATCTGGAATTGAGATGATTCAGGCTGTTTTCAGTTTTTGTGAGGGCTTATCTGTTCCTATATAGCCCCTTCTTCTAGGCCATAACCTCAACCCAGGCAGGCCCTGAAAATTCTGTATCTTTACCTTTTGGAGGAGATCCCTGGCTCCCTACCTCCCCCATAAACACCCAGACCCCTTAGTGTGGCCCTTCACTTGGGCCTGTCCTCTCTGATCATTTAGTTTTCTGTATTTTTCTGCCCTTGTCAGAGTTTTTTGTCCCAGTGAAGCCTTCATGAAAAGTTCTCTCTTGGGTAGTTAAGTTGGTTTAGTTTGAAAAACTAATGTTTCAATGGCTGAATGTGTTTTACTTTCAATATATCTTTATTTTACTAGAGATCTTTGATCTTCTAACAGCAAATACCTATGGTTCAGCCTCTACTTTGCTGTGGGATACTGGGTAGAGCACTATACTATAGGATTAAAAAAATCTCATATATTTTATAGCTTCCTGATTTTAGGTACATCTGTGGTACAGAGGTCAAGTTTTGTTGTGATGAGTAAGAAGAGAAAGAGCATTAAAAATGTAGCATCAGTGAACAGATTCTTATTTTTCCAAAAGACTTTAATTTATGTATGTATGTATGTATGTATGTATGTATGTATGTATTTAGAGCAAGTGAGGACAAGCAGGGGAGGGGCAGAGAGAGGGAGAAAGAGAATCCCAAGCAAGCTCTGCACTGTCAGCATGGAGTCTGATGCAGGGCTTGAACTAATGAGCTGTGAGATCATGACCTGAACCGAAATCAAAAAAGTGGGACACTAAACTAACTGAGCCACCCAGGTGCCCCAGCCTTTAAAAATGTTATAAATATTTGTTATCTGATAAAGTTATGAGCATCACTGAAAATGGAGAATGCCAGGAGATTGGCACTACTGTACCTCTGATAGAGGATTAGGTTCTAAAGTCCAAGGCAAAAAAATGACATGTAGGTTGATAAGTTGTAGAAAATATCCTTGAAAACCCCTTAAGCTGACATTCCAATTCTCCATAGGTCAAAAAATGTCAGTTTTCCATCCAACATTTAGTACTATTTCTCCAGTTGGGGCACCTGGAAAACTTACTGGCTCAGTAAGTTAAGCGTCCAACTATTGGTTTCGACTCTTTGTTTTCGTTCAGGTCATGATCTCTTGGCTTTGTCTGTTCGAGCCCTTCATCAGGCTCTGGACTGATATTTTGGAGCCTGTTTCAGATTCTCTCTCTCTCTTTCTCTCTCTCTCTCTCTCTCTCTCTCCCGTTCTCTCTCTCCCCCTCCCCCACATGCACTGTCTCTGTCTCTCTCAAAATAAATAAATAAACTTATAAAAAAAAAAAAAGAACTATTTCTCTTGTTGACCACTGAAGTATTTGGTTTTTATTTAGAGGTTATATCACTTTAAAACATAGATTTTAGCACTAAAATCATGTTGCTATTACAAGAAGCAAATAGGAACTGAGATCTTCTAGGGAAGCATAGATTACATCTCCCATTGTATACTGTTGAGATAATTAGTCCATAGAAGGGCATTACTATGGCAATCACCGCAGTACTACTCACACACACACACACACCCCGCATGGGTGCAATTACATTCTCATGAGTTAAATGTACATATTATGTGATTTTTACCATAACAGATTATAACAGAGGGGAGGAAAAGATGTGTGGTTAAGGTGAGAGCTACAGATTATGGGTCACAAATTAAGCTAGCGAGGGCATAGAAATTAGTAGCTATGCCACTGTTTGCTCAAGAGATGGAGGGGAAACTTAGAGTTTTACATAATAATGCTATGAAATGAAACAGAAGTAGTGCATCTATTGGTATGACATATCTATATGTAATCACACTTACATTCTTGTAAAGTGTGTAAAATTCAAAGGTTTTTACTTCTGAGGAAATAAAGGATCTAAGAGAGAGCCCTGCCCATCAATGTGGACCTACTCTCTTAATCTAAGGCTACCAAGCTCCAAAGCCCACATTTTCCCCATATGCTGGAAAATTAAATGTTTTAGGATCCTGATTATTATGAGCTCTCTACTGCACTTTACCCTCCTCCACTTGGGCTTAAGTACACAAAATAAGTAACTGCAATGATAATGAAAACATTCTCTGCTGGCTGTGAAGATTTGCACAGATATGTATAAAACCACCATCCAGGCATCACTTTTGTGAAAAGTTCTTTTCTTAAGGAAATCAGAAGATAACCCACCACCCTTATTACACTTCAGACAAGGGCAGGTGTAATTAAATTGGGAAAATGCTCTTGATTGATTTCCAAGCTGCTCTGTCGAATGGAGCTGCGATTCTGAGCACTGATCAACAGTCTTCCAATCAATAGAGCAGTGATGCAAGGACATGAGCCACCAGGAAAAGAGCATCCGGCAAGGGATAATGACTGCTTCTCACCACCTAAACAGAGGAGAATTTAGACGCATCATTTTTGACAAGTTCATATCTAAAGGTGACTACGCTATTTATGCAATGAATGTATAAATGGAAGTAATTAAGCTCTCTTGGAAGTCATCCAGGCTGTCACTCACTAGTCTTCCACGCTGGCCTGCCTGGACGTAAGTGTTTACACCTTGCCCAGCTTCATCTAAATTAGACTCCATTGTAAGAAATGAGATGTGAAAGCAGCAATGAGAACCAGAAGCTGTTCCTCTTTTTTATTGATGGGAAATATTAGTACAAATAACAGAATATGAATTGTACATCCAGTGACTAACCTCTGGTGGGAACATTTCCATGGATGGACTTCCCACATTCTTACTGTCTTTTAAACAGAGACGTCAGCATCTTTCCCAGGAATCTGTTCCTGGGGGATTATAGTTGCTGGCTCTATTTTGACATCATTATTTCATAACAAGAAGCATCTAAAGAAAGATTTCAAAAGCCTCACGGGATAATTACAAACTCGGCAAAGTGTCAAGTGGCCTATGTTAGTGGTACTCACTCGTGATTGCCAAATGATTGTTAAATTAGTGGATTTCAAATGCATGACACAGGTAAAGGTGTCGAGGTGCAACGTGCTTCTCTCATTCCTTCCTTCTTAATTTTTCATTTGTTTATTGTGTTGACCAAAGATCGCTAACTCATGGCACAGATGCACTCAATGATTGCATTACATACAACAAAATTGCTAAATAAACTTTAAAAAGGGGGGGCGCACCTGGGTGGGTCAGTCGGTTGAGTGTGGGATGACTCTTGATTTCAGCTCAGGTCATGACCTCACAGTTCATGAGATTGAGCCCCCCATCAGTCTCTGCGCTGACAGTGTGAGCCTGCTTAGAATTCTCTCTCCTTCTCTCTCTGTCTCCCTCCCCCCACCCAAAATAAATAAATAAACTTAAAGAAAGAAAATTTAGAAAGGTATTCTATTTCACCCACTTTCATATCTCCTACCTTCCCTTTAAACACACTTAATAGACATTTTACTTTTAATTTATTTTCAATTTTTAAGAGTCCACTCTAACCCTTCCCACTTTAAGTGAATACGAAACAGGGGAAGAACCAAAGGACACTGGGATGAGGGTGGCTTCCAGAGGTCAGTTGAGCTCACTTGCAGGCCAGCTTCACCTCACACACAATTCAGATTCCCGCCTCAAGCACAGTTTCAAGTCATGCTACGGTCACCGACTGGCTCAGGTCTACTGTACCCTTACCCTGGACATATTATTAGGACTTCAGACAACATGGAAGCCAAGTTCTGCACCTTCTGATACCCATGGAAGGGAGAACACAGGTCCCCTTGCTATATCACCCTGGGTGGAAAGTGCTGGAAAAGAGTAACACAGGATGCTACGAATCCTAACCCCGTGGTGGCAAGGGAGGGGGTGGGCAGAGACTGAAGATGGAATCATGCCTGAGAGATCTTCCTCTCCTGTTTCTGTCTCTGTTTTTCCCAAGTTTACCATTTCTTCTTCTTCCTTCCACCTTTTATCTTTTCTTCTCCACCTCCATCCACCCCTTCTCTTTTACTTTCTATTTTCTCCTCTCACTATCTTTCCTCTCCTCCCTGCTCCAGACCTCAGTTTCACTACCTGCCCCAGGTACTCACATGGGCCATGCATAGCAATGTTGCATTTCTTGTTATTTCCACAAAATACCATGTTTTGTTATGTCCATGGGCTCTTGCACATATGTAGCCAAGCACAGCACATGTTCTGAAAATGTTACAATATAATCACAATGTGGGACTTATGGACTAAGACGTCAGTCTGATCAATCCCAAGTCTGAGGTTTAGGAAGAAATGAAATATGACAAGGGGAACAGAAGTCCATTTAAATCTAGTCACTGCTGAGGAATATAAACAAAATCTTTAAGCAGAAAAATCTTATACAGAGTATTGGTAAGATTTTGGAAGAGAAGAGCACAAAACAAAGGCTTTTGTGGATTTAAAGATTTTAGTAAGCATCAAAACTGTGGGTTTGGGCTCAGTTTAAACCAACTGCTTTTTAGCCCGGACTTTTGTCAGTGCTCATGCTATTGGCATTCGGGTGGGGGAACTTGTTGTACCAAGACTGCCTTCACATCATCACAATTAAAAACATTTGTGCTTTAAAGGATGCCACCTCAAAAGTGAAAAAACAACCCACGGAATGGGAGAAAGATTTTGTAAGTCATCCATCGATGAGGGACATGTATCCAGAATATACAAAGGTATCTTACAAGTCAACAACTAAAAGACAAATAAGCCAATTAAAAATGAGCAAAGTACCTAAATAAACCTTCCTCCAAAGAATACATACAAATGGCTAAAAAGCACATGAAAATATGTTTAGTATCATTGGCCATCAGGAAAATGCCAATCAAAACCACAATGAGGGGCTTCTGGGTGGCTCAGTCAGTTAAGCAGCCCACTTTGGCTCAGGTCATGATCTCGCAGTCTGTGAGTTTGAGTTCCGCATCAGGCTCTGTGCTGACAACTCAGAGTCTGGAGCCTGCTTCAGATTCTGTCTCTCTCTCTCTCTCTCTCTCTCTCTCTGCCCCTCCCCCACTAGTGCTCTGTCTCTCTGTCTCTCAAAAATAAATAAATGTTAAGAAAATTTTAAAAAAACCACAGTGAGATACAACTTTATGCCTTCTAGTATGGCTATAATTAAAAAGACAGATAATAACAAGTATTGATTAATGTGTGGAGAAATTGGAACCCTCATGCACTGCTAGAAGGCAAGGAAAATGGTGGAGCCACTTTTGAAAACAGGCTGGCAGTTCCTCAAAAGATCAAACATAAAGTTACAATATGACCCAGCAATTCTACTCCTAGGTGTTGACCCTAGAAAAACAGAACCATGTATCCACACAAAAACTTGTACACAAAGACCCCACATAATCTTCATGATAGCTAAAAAGTGGAAACTACCCAAAAGACCATTCGCTGAAGAATGGATAAAAAAAAATGATATATACATAGAATGAAATATCATCCTGCAATAAAAAGAAATGAAATTCTGAGACATCCTACAACAAGGATGAATTTTGAACACATTATGCTAAGGGAAAGAAGCCAGTCACAAAGGATCACATTTTGTATGACTCCATGTATATGAAATATACATAAAAAGCCAATCTACAAGGACAGAAAGTAGATTTGTGGTTTCCTAGAGCTGGGGGTGGGACGGGAATTGACCAGTCATGAGTACAGGGATCCTTGTGATGATGAAAATGTTCTAAAGTTGATTGTGGTGATGGCCACACAGTTCTGTGAGTTTGTATACTTTAAGTAGGTAAATTGTATGGTTTGTGGATTATATAACAATTAATATTTTTAAAAAATATATTTCCTGGGGTATTTTAGAGCTGGCAGTACAGGCACCCACCCCAGCTCTAAAAGCGAGTAGGATGTCTTCAGTCATTGTGAAACACTGCAAAACTCCAGAGAAATGTTTGAATTCCCCCATTATGGAGAGAAACATATTGCTCCCCCTGGCCACCCGCTGCTATTGAGAACCTTTGGAAAAGAATAATGCTGACAGATGTGTAAGAACGAGCACCCTGGAGATTGCCAACGCTCTTTCCAACAGGCAATTACACAACCTAATTCTCAAACAACCGAAGTCTTCTCTGCTGTCATTTCCCTAATCTACACAAGTCAAAATCAGGGAAATAAAAGAAACTTCTCTTACCCATAGAACCAGAAATTTTCCTACATGTTTCTCTCAAAATGCTTTGCCATTGTGTCCTTGCAAATAATGTCAAATATATTTTTGCTGAAGCTCCTTGTATTTACAAAATAGCGAATTATTTTAATCTTTGAAATAAGGAGTTGTCAAATACATACTCTAGGTAGGAAATGGTTTTTGACACCCTATGAGAGTGTCTGCACTGTGGTACTTGCATGGCTTTCCAATAAAGATGATAGTCTAACCGAGAGAAGACGGACTGACAACTCTAAGCTTGAGGGCAACAGTGATCATGTAAGACTATAAAGGAATGATATCAGCTCAACACCATCAATGTTTATATAATTAAAAAAATTGTCATAGTCAAAGCCATCCAAATTTATAAGGAAGAAGTAAAACTTTCATTATTTGCAGATGATGTGATAATATATGTAGAGAACCCAGACTCCACCACAAAACCACTAGAACTGATACCTAAGTTCAGTAAAGTTGCAGGGTACAAAATCAATGTGCAGAAATCTGCTGCATTTCTATACACTAATGATGAAGCAACAGAAAGAGAAATTAAGAAAACAGTCTCATTTACAAGTGTGCCAAAAACAATGAGGTATCTAAGAATAAACCTAACCAAAGAGGTAAAAGAGCTTTACTCTAAAAACTGTAAGACACTGATGAAAAAAAGTGAAGATGACACAAAGAATTGGAAAGACACTCCATGCTAATGGGCTAGAAGAACAAATATTGTTCAAATGTCTATATTACCTAATGAAAGCTACAGATTTAGTGCAATCCTTATCAAAATACCAACAACATTTTTCACAGAACTAGAAAAATCTTAAAATTTGTATGAAACCACAAAAGACTCTAAATAGCCAAAGCAATTGCAAAAAAGAAAAACAAAACTAGAAGTATCACAATTCCAGACTTCAAGATATATTACAAAGCTGTAGTAATCTAAACAGTATGGTAATGGCACAAAAATAGACATATAGCTCAATGGAACAGAATAGAGAACCCAGAAATAAATCCACAGTTATATGGTTAATTAATCTTTGACAAAGCAGGAAAGAATATCCAATGGTGGGGCAGGAGGCGCAGAGGTGGTGGGTGCCTGGGTGGCTCAGTCAGTTAAATGGTTGACTCTTGATTTCAGCTCAAGTCATGATTTCACAGTTTCATGAGTTTGAACCCCACGTCGGTCTCTGTGCTAACAGTGCAGAGGCTACTTGGGATTCTCCCTCCCTCTCTCTCTGTCCCTCCCTGGCTTGCACTGTCTCTGTTTCTCTCAAAAGAAATAAATTAACTTAAAAAAAAAAAAGACTATCCAATGGGAAAAAGACAGTTTCTCTTCAACAAATGGTGTTGGGAAAACTGGATAGCTACATGAAAAAGAATGAAACTGGGCCACTTGCTTGCACCATACACAAAAGTAAACTAATTAAAGACCTAAATGTGAGACCTGGAATCATAAAAATCCTTGAAGAGAGGATGGACAGTAATGTCTCCAACATGGGCTGGAGCAACATTTTTCTAAACATGTTTCCTAAGGCAAGAAAAATAAAAGCAAAAATAAACTCCTGAGACTGCACCAAAATTAAAAGCTTCTGCACAATAAAGGAAACAATCAACAAAACTAAAAGGCAACCTACTGAATAGGAGAAAATATTTGCAAAAAAACCCCACAAATAATCCAAATTTTAAAAATGGGCAGAAGACATGAACAGATATTTCTCTAAAGAAGACATCCAGATGGCCAATAGACACATGAAAAAATGCTCAACATTACTCATCATCAGGGAAATCCAAATCAAAATTACAATGAGCTATCACCTCACACCTGTCAGAATAGCTAAACTCAACAACACAAGAAACATCAAGCGTTGGCAAGGATGTGGAGAAAAAGGAAGCCTCGTGCACTGTTAGTGGGATTGCAAACTAGTGCAGTCACTGTGGAAAACAGTATGGAGGTTCCTCAACAAGTTAAGTAATCACACTACTGGCTATTTATCCAAAAAATACAAAACCACTAAATCAGAGGGATGCATGCATCCCTTATGTGTATAGCATTTATGTTTATAGCTATTTACAATAGCCAAATTATGGAAGCAGCCCAAGTGTCCAGCAATAATTGAATGGATAAAAAAGATGTAGGGGCACCTGGGTGGCACAGTCGGTTAAGCATCCAATTCTTTTTTTTTTTTAATTTTTTAATGTTTATTTATTTGAGAGAGAGAGAATGGGGAAGGGACAGAGAGAGAGAGAGGGAAACACGGAATCTGAAGCAGGGTCCAAGCTCTGAGCTGTCAGCACAGAGCCCAATGAGGGGCATGAACTCACAAACCGTGAGATCATGACCTGAGCCAAAGTCAGACACTTAACCAACTGAGCCACCCAGGCACCCCAAATATCCAGATGTTGATTTTGGCTTTGGGTAATGATCTCATGGTCTTGAGTTCGAGCTCCTAGTTGGGCTGTGCTGACAGTGCAGAGCTTGCTTGGAATTCTCTCTCTCTCTCTCTCTCTCTCCATCTCTTTCTGTGCCTCCTCCCTCTAAAAAATAAATAAAATAAACATTTTTTTAAAAAAGAAGATGGTAAAAAAAAAAAGAAGATGGGGTGTGTGTGTGTGTGTGTGTGTGTGTGTACATATTATTCAGCCATAAAAAAGAATGGGATTTTGCCATTTGCAAGACATGGTTGGAGTTACAGAGTATAAGGCCTAAGTGAAAGAAGTCAGTCAGAGAAAAAAAAATGCTGTATGATTTCACTCATATGTGGAATTTAAGAAATAAAACAAATGAGGGGCACCTGAGTGGCTCAATCAGTTAAGTGTCTAGGTTTCGGCTCAAAACACAATGCAGTTTATGAGTTCGAGCCTCACATCCAGCTCTGCCCTGGCAGCACGGAGCCTGCTTGGGATGCGCTCTCCCTCTCTCTCTCTCTCTCTCTCTCTCTCTCTCACACACACAAAATAAAAAATTAACCTTAAAAAAATAGAAACAAAACAAAGAGAAAAGGGGAAAAAGAAGAAAGAGGCAAACCAAGAAACAGACTTTTTTAAAATTTTTTTCTAATTTTTTTTTTGAGAACGGGGGGAGAGAGAGAGAGAAAAACGAGCATGAGCAGGGGTGGGGAGGTGGGCAAGAGGGAGATACAGGATCCAAAGCAGACTCCACACTGAGAGTGGAAAGCTCTCAGACTCCTAACTATTGAGAACAAACTGATCGTTACCAGAGGGGAGGTGGATGTGGAGCTGGGTGAAATAGGTGATGGGGATTAAGGAGCGCACTTGTGATGAGCACTGGGTGATATATGGAAGTGTTGAATCCCTATGTTGTACACCTGAAACTAATATGACACTGTATGTTAACTACACAAGATTAAAATTAAAATTAAGAATTGTTTTAAAAGTCATGTTGAATAAAAAAGTTAAACCAATAAATGATTTGATGAGATAGTGAGAGCCAGAAGCTCTCTGAGTATGAATGAATTAATTTATTAATTTATTAACCTCTTGGAATGATCGTCAATTCCTTTGTTAGCCTTTGGAGTTACATTTTTTCAGCACCAAAGAACAAAGAAACAAAAAGCACTTCATATCATAAAGAGATAACCCTATTCCATCCAAAATTGAATGCTGCAATTAGTGTGGTGGTGAAAAAGAAAAGCTTCTTTCTCTTGCTGCTTTTAAATTTTTCTCCATGTCTTTGTTTAGACAGTTTTAGTATAATGTATCTTGAAGAAGAAAATCTCTTTGAGAAAATTTGAGGACTATGAGTTTAATGAATTTGAATGTTGAAATCTCCTCCCTGTCTTGGTAAGTTTGGAGCCATTATTTCTTCAAACAAGCTTCTGCTCCCTTCTCCCTCTCTATTCTGGGATTCTAAACATTGTTTTATTTCTTTTGATGGTATCCCATAATCCACTTAGGCTTTCTTAACTCTTTTTCATTTTTTATTCCTTGTTCTCTTCTGTTTGGATAATCTCAAAGACCCTGTCTTCTACTTCCCTACCAGAAGGCCAATGCCTCATTCTCCATCCCAAATGACAAAAAGCCTGAGCACTAAATGATGTGTTGATTGCATGTGTGAGCAGAGCAACACCTGGCACCCATGGGCTGTGATGTGGGGAAAGCAGAGAAATAATCTTGGGCAGATATTCATGTACAAGGGCACTCATGTACAAGGGCTAGGCATAGAAAGAGATTCTGAAAATGAAGCCCAAAGCAATAGTGAGTTGGGAAGATAGATAAGAAAAACAAGAGATTGGGGTGGTGGTGGTTAAGAGTCTAGATTCTGAAGTTAGATAGTGTGGCTTTGATCCTAGCTCTGCTTCTTGCTTACGGTATGATCTTAAGACAAATTACTTAACTTCTCTAGGCCCCATTTTCCCCATCTATAAAATGGGGACGATAGATAGTATCTACCTCAAAGACTTAAGTGTATTAGTCACCTAAAGCCCTTAGAAGAGTTCGTGGCACACAGGAGGCCCTCAATAAACTATTACTCTACCCAGGCAAATCTGTTACCAGCAGCTCTCCACGTTTACTCCAACACTGTGTCCACTTAGAGTCCAGTGTCAGAACTCTGGGAGTGATCACTTTTCCTTCCTTATAAGAAAATACACCAGGACTCAGATTGTTGGAGGAAAGCGTGAAAGTGATTGATTGTGCTTATTTGCTCTCTTGAGGACCGTTCCTGGCTGTAGCTGGGAGATAGTCTTGGAAATGCCCAATTCGGAAGAGATTTAACAATATAAGACAAATTCACGCATTTATAGGTGAGAACAATGTACTCAGGTTGTATGAGTTGCCCAAAGACACACAGTTATTAGAGTAGAACCTATCTACCACTTTAATACTTTCTCTAACACATCATGATGTAGGTCTAGATATAGATGATTCAACCTTCAACACAAAGGTGTTGTGGCACAAAGCTGGGGGACAGAATGTACAATCTGAGAGAATAGCCTGGGCAATTCACCCCCCTAGTTCCCCATTCATCAGCTTGAAACTTCCAGGAGTGACCCATGTGTCACTTGGAAACCTGAAAGACTCAGGAAGACTCCACGGTCCACTTCTGCCGGAGACGTGAGTTTGGTAACACAGGTGGCTCTCTGGACTCAGGGTAAGCCCAGTGAACCCCTTCACTCCCATGTTCCAGAAAGCTCCTGCAGCTCCAAGAATAACACTAATGCAAATAAGAGAGGGAAACTACCCAACAAACAGGAGATTTAAATTCAAAACAGCACCACCCTTAGGAAGCTCCTGAGAGCTCCACAGTCTGATGTCCCTCTGTCTGCTGTTTCCAGCGAGGTGTCCACTCTCCCATGCTCCATCAGTCACCTTGGTTACTACTGCCTAGCAGGGCAATGATGACTGCTTTTTTCCAGCCCTCTGAAGGTACATTATGCTTCCCTTTGGGGGCTATCAAGCGACAGAACAATCTGAAAAGACTTCTTTGCTAACTTCACTCCACAAGTGAAACTCTACAGAAAAGCACATCAGTAAATGCCTGGGGATGTTGTACTTTGGAAGTTTCTTAAGTGCCTCTCTATTTGGAGTGAGTTGATTTCATGAAAACTTGACAGAGCATCAAGCCAAGATAGAAGGTCAAGTCTAAGTTCAGAACTTGCCATTTGACTTTTTAAAGGCGCTTGCATAGCAACGAGGGTGTCCCTTCTGTGAAAACAATTAGAGACAGGAATTAAATGTTTGAATACAGTTTTATATATCAAATTCGGCTCTGATTCCTTCATCAGGAGGAACCATCTTTAGCCTGCAAATACATTTCATTTCAGGTCCTTTGGTTCAGAAGCCCATGAGGGAATTAACAAACACCCTGGTTGTGAAAAGAACAAATGATTGAGCACCGGCTAAATTCCTACACAATCACAGCAGGGTCTGTTTTACCTGGTAACCAACAGATGCTTCGGAATTTAAGACCCATGTCTCTTGAATCAAGGTCCTTGAAATGTCCTAGTATACTTTGGTGCCCCCAAATCAGCATTTACAAATACAAGCTTACATATATAGGAAGCTACAAGCAATCACTAGTCAGAACTTTGAATCTATTACTAGTTACAACTTGAACCAAAACTGTCAGATCATCTCCCAACTGTGGTAAACCAGACCCATTCAATATGTGCAGAGTACATCAACTAATGTTCATACTTTTTGGTCTCAGAGCCTCTCTATAGTCTTAAAATTGATTCATGGCTCCAAAATTTTTTGTTTATGTGAGCTATATCTATGGCGATTTGCCTTACCAGAAATCAGGACTGAGAAAATTGTTAAATATTTATTAATTCGTTTAAAAAGAATAATGAACTGATCACATGTAAATATACATATATATATAACATTTTAATGAAATATGACTACAGTTTCTACAACAAAGACAATTAGTGAGAACAGCGACATTGTTTTACATGTTTACAAATCTCTTCAAGTCTGGCTGGAAAACAGCTGAATTTTCATATTCACTTCTGCAGTCAATCTGTTGCAATATGTTGTTTTAGTTAAACTGTATGAAAAATAATCTCACCTCAAACAGATATTTAGATGGAAATGAATGGAGTATTTTAATAGTCTTTTCAGATAGTTGTGGATTTTCTTCTTCATACTACAGAAAAATTCAACAAGTGGTAGTTTCTTAAAGCAAAGTTAAGATCTGAAATTTTGTCAGTAAACTTGTTTATTGATATGGTTTAAAATCCATTAGTGTCAGGATGCCTGGCTGGCTCAATCAGTGGAGCATGCGACTCTTGATCTCAGGGTTCTGAGTTCAAGCCCCCATTTGGTGGAGAGATTACTTAAAAATAAAATCTTGGGGCGCCTGGGTGGCTCAGTCGGTTAAGCATCTGACTTCAGCTCAGGTCATGATCTCACAGTTCATGGGTTCGAGCCCCACGTCGGGCTCTGTGCTGACAACTAGCTCAGAGCCTGGAGCCTGCTTCGGATTCTGTGTCTCCCTCTCTCTCTGACCCTCCCCTGCTCATGCTGTCTCTCTCTCTCTCTCTCAAAAATAAATAAAACATAAATAAATAAATAAATAAATAAATAAAATCTTAAAAAATGAAATAAAATAAAATCTATTATGACTCTTACATTTCCAATAGTTTATTAAGTTTATTTCCAATAGTTTATTTGTGGGGCTCAAATTCACAAAACTGTGAGATCATGACCTAAGCCAAAACCAGGAGTCAGATGATCAACTAACTGAGCCATCCAGGTGCCCCTCACATGTGTTTTTGTAACATCATGCAGTGGTCATTTGGAAAATATTGGTTCACTAATTTATGCACATCTTCCAAATTTTTGCAAATTTAAATATTACATTATTCAAAAATTACACGTGTTAATATCACCCCTGCTCTCATTAGAAATGCCTCTAAGTTTGGAAGACTGTCAAGCTAACAGTGTTGGCTGTAAGTTTTTCACAACTCTAATTTTCTAATATCTAATATTCTCTGGAAGGTTTGAATTTTATCACTGGCAACAAATCCAGTCAGTTGTTTGCCTTGAAGTGAGCAAGGTGACATTTATTTGCTAGAAAATACCTGTAAATACCCAAATCTGAGTAAGCATAGTTTCTCTGTCACCATGTTTCAAGTGAAAATGGCATCCAATGAAATAAAGTAGTCAGTCCAGCTTATTATTCAAAGCTAAGTATTCGAAGACATGCTTTTTCCTCAATGCAATCATCTTACTTCAGTATTCAGCAGAAGGACTTCCTGTGTATTTTGCATTTCATCACACAGGATATTAAAAAGACGTGTGTTCAAGGGTCAAGATTTAATAAAATTAACACTTTTCACTGCTTCACCAAAGACATCCTTGATTAAAACTGGCTTCTCTTTTTCCTGAGAATGAAGAGTCAATGACTGTGTGTATAATTTGGTACTACTGTTTTGATTGGTGTTAAAGCACCAGAATTTACCCACCACTGCTTTTGTATCATCAGTGCACATACGCCAACACTGTTGAAAAGATAAATAATATCTTGGTACTATAATGAAAATAGCCTTGACTTCACAGTTTCCCCTGAAAGGATGTTATGGATGGTCAAGTTTCTGTGGACCACACTTTGAAAAACACTGGCCTACATCGACGGCAGGTGCAAGGGCTGTCCCATGCCTCTCCTCATCCATGTCCCACCTTTGTTATTGTGTGGCTAAAACAGACAAAGTGAAATGTTTCATCCCACAAAGAAAAATGTCCTAGGCGATCCTACTATCTAGCCATATGAAATGAATTAAAATAGAAAAAGTTAGCAGTACAAATGAGCAATGAAATTCTAAAAGCCAAGAAAAAAAGCCATATGGAAGAAAGAACATTTAACCTCTTGGCTCCTCTCATGAAAGCCCACCCTCAGACATGATGTTCCCAGACCCTTGAGTGGTACAACCAAATCCTTCCTGGGAATGGAGTGAGGGGGAGAGAAAGCTTGAGTCCCCTTCCCAGAAGCTATAGCATGCAAATTAACTCACTGCATATCTTCTTAAAGACCAAGGTCAACCAAGGGTGCTACTATTCCCGTTAAGTGAGTAATCAGCAAAATCTCAGAAAAACTCTGTCCCTAAAATAAGGATGTTTCCAATCTTTTCTCTTTGTCCTAATTACTCAAGAAGTCTCAACTTTGTCCCGAGTATCTCAAGACAACTTTTCAAATGTGTCTTCAGTACCTTCCCCAGAGTTGTTTTAATATATTATTTCCCAAAGTAATCTTTTGGTTTTAAATTATATTATATATTTTCAAACATACTTAGCCATGAAGAAAATATTATAAAGAACCTCCATATATCCTTTACCTAGATCCACAATTATTAAGATTTTGCCATATTTGCTTCATCCATCCCTTTTCTCTTTCTTTTTTTTTCTTTGCTAAAGTATTTTAAAGCAAATTTCAGACATCATTTTACCATACATAATTCAAAAGACATCTACAAAAATATGACTCTGTGATCATGACGCCATTATCACACCTAATTAAATTAACAATCATCTTTCTGCTTCATATAATACCAGTCCATAGAAAAAAATTTCCCAATGGTATCAAAAGTGTTGTTTTTACTTTTGAAAGTTTCAAATCAGAATCCAAATAAGGTCCACTCATTACCTTTGGTTGTTGTGTCTTAAACCTCTTTCAATCTAGAGTTTTCCTTCCTTCCTTTTCTCCATGCCAGGCATGGACATGTTGCAGAGACCAAGTCATCCATTTATAAAATGTCCTGCATTCCACCTTTGCCACCTTGGAATCTTAACTTGTTTCTCTGTCCTGTTTCCTGTAAATGGGAATTAACTCGCTAAGTTTGATTAGGTTTAGTTTCAACTATTTTATTTTTTGCAAGAAAATTCATTGGTGGTGCTGTGAGCTAATGTTCGGACTTCCCATAGTTAATGATGAGGAATTGATAAATGGACTCAGCAGGTGGTGGTCTGATCCTTCTCCACTCCCCATTAGAAAGCTCCTCACCAACCTTTCACCTAGTGCCTTATCTAATAGTGACTGACTAGTAACAATTATAAAATGCTAATTTTATGATTCCATAATTTCTTCTACATTTTTAGCTGGAAATTTTCTATGAGAAAGAATCCTTTTGGGGTGCCTGGGTGGCTCAGTCAGTTAAGCGTCCAACTTTGGCTCAGGTCATGATCTCCCTCCCAGTTCATGAGTTTGAGCCCCGCGTTGGCTCTGTACTGATAACTTAGAGCCTGGAGCCTGCTTTGGATTCTGTGTCTCCCCTTGTCTCTTCCCCTCCCCCACTTGGGCTCAATCTCACCCTCTCTCTCAAAAATAAATAAACATTACAAAAACTATAAATGAATTCTGGGGTTTTTATGTAGTCAATGTTTTCAACCAATTACATTCATTATCCTTTTAATATTCAAATGGTTCTAACTTTGGCCAATGGGAACCCCTTCTTTCAGCCCTGGTGTCTTTTGGACATGCATTGTTTTTAGTCTTTTGTGGCTTCCTTACTTTCTAGCATAGTGAAATGTTCCAGCGTCGTGGAATACATTTCCCCGTACCTGGATACAACTATTACTCCAGGATCCTTATTTCTTTTCAGTCGGGATTCAGTAGTATTAAAAGGTCACAATCCCAGTCAATATGGTGTCATTTCTCTTAAGACTTTTAAGTGGACAGGGATGCCTGGGTGGCTCAGTCGGTTGAGCATCCGACTTAGGCTCTGGTCATGATCTCATGGTTTGTGAGTTCAAACCCTGTGTCGGCCTCTGTGCTGACAGCTCAGAGCCTGGAGCCTGCTTCGGATTCTGTGTTTTCCCCCATCTCTGCCCCTCCCCTGCTCTTTCTCTGTCTCTCTCTGTCTCTCAATAATAAATAAACAATTTTAAAAATTTTTAAAAAAGACTTTCAAGTGGACAAATCTATAAAAGACATAATTTTGAAATTGAAAAATTCAAAAGTTCATAGTAATATTTCCTATTCAGATGTTATAGATTTCTTTCATATACTCTTTTTTATACCTGTGCCTCCTTTGTTTTACACTAAAGTTACCTTCAAACATTCTTAACATAATTACTTATTTCATTATTTCATATTTTCAATATGCATTAAAGATTAAAAATAATAATTCCAGTAATACCACTAACAAACCATGGAATGGAGTTCAATATATTTTAGCTTCTTTATGTCTCCTTACTATACATCCTCTAAGAAATAGAATCGAAATACTAAACTTTACGATCACTTAAAATATTTTCTCTCTGGTTTTTTTTTTGTGTGTGTGTGTGTGTGTGTGTGTGTGTGTGTTTAGGTTGAGTTTTTTTTTCCTTGTCCGCAGGTGACCATTTAGATCAGTGTTCTCCATGAGGAGAGGTAGAGCTTTCATGAGCCATTCAGTGTCCACACCCAGGACCACGGTCTGTACACCTATTACCTGACACTAGGGTGGGCAAGGCTCCTCCTGGGTCCCTTGGCATATGGTGCCAGTGATGGAACTAAAATCCAACAGCTATAGCTGACTCCTCAGGGATACAGTGCCGTTTTCCAGTCTAGAGTTGGGACCTCGGTCAACGAATCAGCCACCCTGGTGCAGGTGTGTGTTCTCAAAATGGTTCTCCTCATTCTTGGACCACCCCAGGGTTTCACACCTCCCACCTGGATCCCACAACTCCCAGAGAAGCACTTTTGCCCATGGGTGATGCCAAATCATTGTTACGGGGGGATCTGAGCAAGGGATGTCTGATTCTGCCATCCTGTTATTGTCACTCCTGGATGCGCCATTTTTTTTTTATTGAACTAGTCCTCTTTGCTTCCTTCTTTTAGTATTAAATATTGTTTCACTGTGCAACTGTGCCCATTAGTAAGTTTACAGTTTTGCCTGTGTTTCTTCAGGATTGTTAGATGTGGAATCGCAGAGTCAAAAAATCAATGTCTATGTCACTTCGCTAGGCACTCCTCCACATTCCCATCAGCAATGTGTTAGATGGCCCATTTCCCTGTAGCTTACCAACAGATCGTGTTGTAAAACTTCTGAATCTTTAGGTCTTATTGGTAACTGGCTCCTCACTATAGTTTTAGATTGTATATTCTTGCTTTTGTATATCAGTAAAGTTGAGCAAATTTTTTCATATGTTAAAATACCATTGTCATTTATTCTTCTGTAAATGGACTTTATATCATTTGCTCATATCCAGAAGCTCTTTTAAAATATTCTAGGGGTGCCTGGCTGGCTCAGTTGGTGGAGCATATGACTCTTGATCTCAGGGTTGTGAGTTGGAGCCCCATGTTGGGTATAGAGATTACTTAAAAATAAATTATTTAAAGGGGCTTGTGGGTGGCTCAGTTGGTTAAGCGTCCGACTTCGGCTCAGGTCATGATCTCACAGTTTGTGGGTTCAAGCCCTGCGTCAGGCTCTGTGCTGAACGCTTGCTCAGAACCAGGAGCCTGCTTCAGATTCTGTCTCCTTCTCTCTCTGCCCCTCCCCTGCTCACGCTCTGTCTCACTCTCTCAAAAATAAATGTAAAAAAATTTTTTTAATAAAAAATAAAAAATAAATAAAATATTTAAATAATAAAAAATAAAATAATAAAATAAAATAATATCTT
>CM053567.1:45453080-45623249 GCA_028646485.1 Cryptoprocta ferox
AAAAAAAATACTTTATGTCTATTCTACCAACTATATTATATACTACATGAGGTGGCATTTTATAAACAATTGTTTATTTCCAGTTATTAAGTTTAAATTCTGCATAAAGTATAAACATATACTTTCCTGTAGATGGATATTAGCATTCTGTTCTTTTATTAATATATATGTATATATATTATATAATATATATTATATGCATATGTATGTGTATATATTACATATGTGTACATATATATGTGTGTGCATATGTGTGTGTGTGTGTGTATATATATATATATATATATATATACACATCCCTCTCTGTATAACTAGGAAATGATGCATGCATGGAATGGTGAGTAAACAAGATAATTCTGGAGAATTAAGAATTGTATCAAGACAACAGAAGGACTGGCTGATCAGCATCAGTCTGGTATAAGGGATGAGTTTCAAACCATTGTATTAATCACATATCCCAAGAGTGGAGTTGACAGTTCAAATTAGCTCACACAACTCAAATGAGATGAAGTGTTTGGAAAACCCCACTGATTTTGAGAACGCCTAAAAAGGATATGGTAAATTGAGGTAATACACCCTGTGATCACCCTGTGAGGTAGATACCAGAGTCAATGACAGGAGGCGTATCATCATTGCAGGAGAGCATCAGAGGATTAAAAAGGGAGAGAGAGACAAGAGTGTGTTGTGTATTTCATTTGATCTGGGCCAAACTGGAAATGGTTACTAGCACCATCGAGATGCTAGTTCAGAATGGGTAAAAGTGAAAGTCATTTCTGATCTAACAACAATCATAATCATAACATATAGATATGGTGTATACAATATCATCTAAATGTAAAACCTTAATTTATATACTTATTATATTATTGGAAAGGAAGGGGATGTATAACTGAACTTCTTGCCTTTGAAGGCATGGGGTGCTAACAAGACCATTTTATTCAACTCTGACAATTAACAAGACATTTGGAAGTTTAAAAGTAGACGGCTAAATTCTATCAAAAATAAAATCCAACTATAACGTTGTTTGAGAGGCACATGTGAAACATAATGGCCTTAAAAGCTTGAAAGTTAAGGGCTGGCAAAAGTCATATTGTACAAGATAAGCTAAAATAAAAGAAAGGTTGTATTATTAATATCAGAGTTGAACTTGATGTAAACAACATTGAATGAACCAAGAATGTCACTTAAAATTCGTAAAAGGTATAATTCACAATGAATACATGTTATGAATGTTATGTGCTGAATACTTCATCTCCTACTACTCTCTCCCCAACCCCCTCTACCCCAAGCACATTGGTTTACTCTTTTTGAACACACTAGGCATGCTCTCGCCTCAGTGCCTTTGCACTTGCTATTCCTGCTGCCTGGAATTCTTTTTCCTTAGACAGCTGCAAGCCTGGCTCCTTCACGTCCTTCAGATCTTTGCTCAGCTATCACTAGATAGTGAGACTATCACCGGCCATCATATTCAAATTGCAACTCCCCCCCACCATAGCTTGCCTTTCTTCGCTGCTTTATTTTTCTTTATAATCCTTATCTCCATCTAGCAAGCTATTCATTTTTCTTATTTATCTTGTTTATTGTCTGTCTCCTTCACCTAGAATGCATGGCCCAAGACAACAGGGATTCTTATTTATTTTGTTACTATTAGAGTTCCTCACTAAGTAGGTACTCAATAAAGAATGGATGAGGGGCGCCTGGGTGGCTCATTTGGTTAAGCGTCTGACTTCAGCTCAGGTCATGATCTCCCAGTTCTTGAGTTCCAGCCCCACATCAGGCTCTGTGCTGAAATCCCAGAGTCTGGAGCCTGCTTCAGATTCTGCGGCTCCTTCCCTCTCTGCCCCTTCCCTACTCCTGCTCTCTCTCTCTTCTCTCTCTCAAAAATAAGTAAACATTAAAAAAAAAAGAATGAATGAAAGCATGAATGAATGAGAATGAACGAGTTAGTAAGTTACATTACATTAGAAATGCGAGGAGAAAGTCACAGAAAACAGACAAATTTAACATACAAAAAATTGAAACTGAAAAAGGTCACAGAGACTGAATAATAGAATTGGTAAGTCTGATTCAATACCTATACAGATATTCCTTGACTTACAATGAGTTACTTACAATGACTTACATTCCAATAATCCCATTTGTAACCTGAAAAACACCAAAAATCAAAATGCATTTAATACACCTAACCTACGAAACATCATAGTTTAGCCTAGCTTACTTTACTTACTCTACTTATAGTAGCCTACAGTTGACCGAAATCCTCTAACACAAAGTCTGTATTATAACAAGGTAGTGAATATCTCATGTAATGTATTGAATACCGTACTGAAACTGAAAAACAAAATGTCCCCTGTATGGGTAAAGAATGCGGTAAATGTGTGAACGTGCGTTGTTTACCCTCATCATCACACTGGCTCACTTGAGAGCTGCGGCTTACTGCCACTGCCCGGTATCACAAGAGAGTGATCCCACCACATATCGCTGGCCCAGGAAAAGATAAAAATTCAGACTTTGAAGTACAATTTCTACCGAATGAGAATCACTTTCGCACCATCATAGAGTCAAAAAATCATAAGTGGAACCATCACAAGTCTGGGACAGTTTGTGCTGCGTGGAAGCTTTAATTATGTAATAGAAACTCTCCCTTGTTTTCAAGCAATCATGCAACATATTAACTGGGCACATATTGAGCCACAAAAGAATTTCAATAAATGCAAAGAAGGAGGCTTTCCACAAGATGTAACTGTAAAAATATTGTAATAAAAATAGAAGTTAAAAACCAATATATGACTATATAATTCCATTGATATGAGAAGTCCAGAATAGGCAAATTCATTCAGACTATGGTCTCAATGGGGCTGGGAGGAGAGGAAAATGGGAAGACATTGATAATGCATAAAGGATTTCACTTGGGGTAATAAAAATATTCTAGAATTAGATAGTAGTGATGGATGCACAAATTTGTTATATCAGTTGTACACTGTAAAAGGTTACATTTCATGGTATGTGAATTATATCTCAATAAAGCTTATATTTAAAAAACATATAAATAAAAATGTCTTCTCACAAATAATTACTGAACCAAAGAGTGCATCAAAACTCTAATTACTGAGGCGCCTGGGTGGCTCAGTCAGTTGGGCGACAGACTTCAGCTCAGGTCATGATCTCATTGCTTGTGAGTTCGAGCCCTGCGTCGGGCTCTGGGCTGACAGCTCAGAGCCTGGAGCCTGCTTCGGATTCTGTGTCTTCCTCTCTCTCTGCCCCTCCCCTGCTCATGCTCTGTCTCTCTGTCAAAAATAAACATTAAAAAACCCTTCTAATTACCAGTTATTTACAAAACACAGCAATGAGAACATGATATATCAAAACTAATGTGTTTCCATTGAAGACATACTCCTAGAAAGACTGAATGCCTTCAATATTTTCATTACTAAACAAGAGAGAATGAAAATAAAATAACTAAAAATTCAATTCAGCAAGTTAGAAAGTGGAACACCAAACAAGCTTCAATAAAGCAAGATGATTTGTATTTCCTTGATGATCAATGATGTTGAGCATCTTTTCAGGTGTCTGTTGTCTTCTTTGGAAAAATGTCTATTCAGGTCTCCTGTCCAGTTTTTAATTGAGTTATTAAAACTACAATGAAACACCACCTCCCACCTGTCAAAATAACTAAAATCAACAACACAAGAAATAATAAGTTTTGGCGAGGATGTGGAGAAAAGGGAACACTTGTGCACTGTCAGTGGGAATGAGAACTGGTACAGCCACTGTGGAAGACAGCATGGAGTTTCCTCAGAAAGTGAAAAATAGAACTACCCTATTATTCAGTAATTCCACTATTGGGTATTTACCCAAGAATACAAAACTACTAATTCAAAGGGATACCTGAACCCCAATGTTTATAGCAGGATTATCAACAATAGCCAAATTATGAAAATAGCTCATTTCTATTGACTGATAAATGGAGAAGGAATATGTGGTATGTATTTACACTAGTGTATTATTCAGCCATAAAAAAGAATGAAATCTTGCCATTTGCAGCAACATGGATGGAGCTAGAGAGTGTAATGCTAAGTGAAATAAGTCAGAGAAAGATAAATACCATATGATTTCACTCATATGTGGAATTTAAAAAAACAAAACAAATGAACAAAGAAAAAGAGAGAGACAAAACCAGAAACAGACTCCAAACTATATAGAACAAATTGATGGTTACCAGAGGGGAGGTGACGGTGGGGGTTAAATAGGAGATGGGGATCAAGGAGGGCACTTGTGATGAGTAGTGGGTGTTGAATGGAAGTGTTGAATCACCGCATTGCACACCTGAAACTAATATTACACTGTATGTCAACAAACTGGAATTCAAATACAAACTTAAAAAATAAACCAAGATGAAGTTGATAAGTATAAAAATGATAATTATTGAATTAATGAGTTAGAATAAATGCATAAACAAATCCAAGAACTTATTCTTTGAAAAAGAAAACAATATACACAAATTTTTGGCAAGTCTACTTAAGAGAAAAATTGAAAACAAAAAAAATCCACAAATATAAAACCTAGAAAGCAGAAAGTCAATAGATCCATAAAGGAGAATTCAACATTACAATAAAATATAATCCTCAATGCATTCTTACATGAATGTTTAACTGAGGCTTTCTATCACCAGACACTTTGCTTCCTTATCTCACTCCGTTCTCTCAATGGCCGAATGGCATTGTAATGGGATTGGAGAGGCAAGATTTCCTCTCTAGAGGAAAATGAGGATTGAGTTGTAAGAGGCTAGGAATGTGGTAGGGTCAGGAGGTAGGGCTGAAGAGAGAAGGAAGAAAGGAAATAAGTCTGGGCAGAGTGTTCTAAGAACGTCTGGACAATGTTGTTAGGGAGTCATGGAGGGAAAGACGGACACCAATCAGAGGAGCCCCATTCATCTCAGGAACCAAACTACCTTAGTATAACCCTGCTGCCTCAGTCACTGGCCGGGAGCAGCCTGGAGCCTTGGTGTTGGAGTGACACCATTGGATTTGGAGCCCAGCATTGGTCCACTGGTCAATTACCTTCCTGCTCCACCCCAGCAGGGGATCTGAGAGGCACTGTTTTATGGTTGCCAAAGGTTCTCATAGACATCTGACAAAATTGAACATCTATTCTTGATTCTATTAAGCTTTCAATGACCTGGAATGTGAATATTTCCTTAAATATGATATTGTCATGTATTTCTCAATCATACGACTGATATTACACTTAATGTTGAAGGCATTTCTATTAAAGTCTGGATCAAGACACCCATTATAATTCCTTTTGGTTAGTGTTTTTTCCTGGAGGTTCTAGCTAGTGCAATGTACAAGAAAAAAGAGTATGATGTAAAATATTGAAGTAAGGAGTAAATTATCATTATTTGTAAATGATGTGATTGCCTAAATAGAAACACCTTTCTCTCTCACCAAATTAACTAAACATATTTAAGAATTAGTGAGAGTTTGTGCTCAGTTATAAAATAAATATACAGATATTTTTCTAAAATATTAGCAATAACAAGCTAGAAATAACAAGCTAAAATATAAACTACCCAAGCATTACATTAACAGAATATCTATAAGCCAATTTGAATAAGATTACCAAACTTTACCAAAGGATATAAAAGAGATTTGAATAATTAGAGAAAAACAGCCATACTATTGCTAGATAAAAATATTTAATGAGTCAAGATTTCAGTTCTCCCCAATTTGGACTCCAAATTTTATCAAATTCCAGTAAAGTCTCCAACATAATTTTTAGGAGACTACCAAGTTGTTTCTAAAGTTTTTTTTTTTTTTCTGGCAGAAAACATGATGGATTCCCCATAATAAATTTGAACCATAAATAATTATTTTAGAAGACTTATTCTATTTTATTTTAAAATATAAAAGTTAACACCTACTAAAATAGTACTGGAATAAGAGTAAAAATACGGATTAATGGAAGAGAAAAGGAAATCCCAGAACAGCAATATATGAACAAGAATGTATCATGTGTTAAAAACATTTCAGAACGTTCAATATGGATGGAAAAAACTATGCAAAAATAGTATCTAAACAACTGGTTCAAAATAACTTAAAATTAGAACCTTACCTCAATCCATATATCCAAATGAATTCCAGATGGAGTTAAATGTAGGACAGGAAATAAAATCCAAAAGAATCAGAAAAAAGAACAGATAAATATTTATACAACTTTGTGGTAGGGGAAAACTTTCTAAACATTGGAGACCTTAAAGAAAAACAAACACAAAAAAACTTAACTAAATAAAAAAATTAAAATATTTGTGCATCGGAAAACAACAAAAGAAAAATAGGAAATATAACAAATTGAGAGAAATATTTTTAAATTGTTTGACAGGTAAAATAGACTCAAAATATTAAGGACAATTATAAATTAATTAAAATAAAATTGTCATAACAGACATTTACAAGATAAGAATTATGATACCAAAAAACTCTTATTCTTAACCCTTAAGGTGCTCAATTTTACTAATAATGAAAGAAATAGTGGGGTGTCTTGGTGGTTCATTCAGTTGAGCATCAGACTTTTATTTGAGCCCAGGTCATGATCTCCTGATTCCTGATATCAAGCCCCAAGTCGGGCTCCATGCTGACTGTGCAGAACCTGCTTGGGATACTCTCTCTCTACCCCTCTCTCTCTGCTCCTCCCCCACTCTCAAAAATAAATAAATAAACTCTAAAAAAGAAAAAAATACAGATTAAGCCGTTGAAATACAATTATTGGAATCTCTGAGAGAACGGTACTCTCCTGGGATAGTGAGGTTAGTGAAAAGGGCATGCATACAGCAGCAGTGTGAATGTAAAGTGGATTAACCTTTATACAAGGTAGTTTGGCAGTATATTTTAACAGTCCTAAATTTTTACACTTTCTTTGAGCTAACAATTCTTTTTCCAGGAATTTATCCTAAGGGATTAACCACAAACAGATGCAATAAGCCTTGTCCTCATAAGTAAACATACCACTGTTTACCTTAAAAACAAAAGAGCTCGTTATTTTACCAGAAAAATGAATTTATTCAGGAATAACAAAGGAATTGCAATTTAAGACTAACAAGCTATGACAAACCATACACCAAGTCCAGAGAACAAAAGAAAGGAACATTCTAGAAAAAAAAAAAGGAGGAAGTTGGGAGGGGCTGCTTTGAATGAAAGTCTACTTGAGGAAGGCAAGAATTCAGAGGAGTGATGGTTTCTCATTGGCTGAGTAGTGGCACTTTTTCATTGGCTGGGCTATTGCCGGGCAAGAAGAAAATCTTCCTTCCTCCTACTGTGTAGTAGGGCGAACTTTTTCTAGCTAGGAACTTGAAGTAATCTGCCAGCGAAAGTTTGTGCATGAGAGCTCCTACTTCAGGGCTTCCCAACTCCATCCTAAATGAGGTTTCCCTTTATTAATTTTCACGTCATCAGTATTTTTGTATCAGATATAAATTAGTAAATCTATACATATATTTTTTATTATTTAACAATATTTATTAAAATACTAGTAGGTGAGGGGCACCTGGGTGGCTCAGTTAAGTGTCCAACTCTTAGTTTTGGCTCAGTCATAGTGTTGAGGAGGTTTGTGAGTTGGAGCCCCATGTCGAGCTCTGCTCTGACAGTGCAGAGCCTGCTTGAAATTCTCTGTCCGTCCCCTGCTCTTGCTTTTGCTCTCTCTCTCTTTTCCCAAAGTAAATAATAAACTTAAGGAAAAAAAAAAAAGACTAGTAAGTGATAGACACTGTCCTAGGTATTGGGGTACAATGTTTTTAATTTTTTTTTAATTTTTTAAAGTTTATTTATTTTTGGGAGAGAGGGAGAAAGAACATGTGAGTAGAGGAGGGGCAGAGGGGGAGAGAGGAGGAGAGAGAGAATTCCAAACAGACTCCATGCTGTCAGCATCAGAGCCCGATGCAGGGCTTGCACCCTCAAACTGTGAGATCATGACCAGAACTGAAAGCAAGAATCGGACACTTAACTGACTGAGCCACCCAAATACTCCTGGGTTACAATTTTAAATGTACATACATGTTTAAAAGAATAAAACAACCCAAATGTTTATTGAAAGTTAATTAAATTAGTTATGACCACTGCTTAAAACTGAGTATTAATATGGTCATTAACATATTTGATTGCCAGAAGAAAATTTAAGAAAGATTTTAATGATACAGTTTCAAATGGAAAAAGCAAATTACACAATAGTATATGCCGAGTGATCCACTTTTAGAACTATATATGCGAAGATAAGTGTGTGTGCCTAGAGCCGAGATTATAAAGACATGCAATAAAAGTTAACAGGTTTAATCTGTTATTTTTTAGTTACCATTTGCTTATTTTTTAACTTTTCTAAAAGGTACAGGAAAGTTACTTTAAAAATTGTAATTCAATTGAAAATTCTTTTTTTCTAAAGATACTGTGACAAAAATAGTCACACAGCAGAATAAACAAAGGACAAAGTCCACTGCTTGTCCAAACTGATTGCTCTTTGAATATGGAACTTACAACACTTTTGTCTTCTGAGTAAACAGACATTTTCAAAAATGGGATGGCCAGTCTCCAGGCCTTTTCGTGCAACTGCCACCTCTCCAACTCCTATATTTTTAAGATCTTGATTTTCTGTTAGATTTATCCTTGGGTCCCTGTATTCCAAGCACAAACGAGTTTTACCTGCAATTCTGTCTGATATCCATGCTTGTAAATGTACTTTTCCAAGGAAATTAAATACCATACATCCCCACCCTACACCCACACTCTAAAAGCTCATATTCTGCAGGTCTCCACCCCAAGGCTCTCTCAGTCCCATGAAGTTACTGTTGGTGCATCCAAGACACGTGAGAAGTGTTTCCTCTGCCAATTGCCCCTCCCTGGAACCTTCCTGCATTCTCCAGAGCTTTGAAAGCCTTCCTTCCTGTCACTGCAGTACCCACATCCTTTAGGACATCTTCTAACCAGCTACAGTTGTACAGACTTCAATTTCCCCTTAGAGTATCAGGTAGGTCCCTTAAACCAACATGATAATTAAAAATTCTTTGTTTAATGTTTTTATTTATTTTTGAGAGGGAAAGACAGATCACGAGTTGGGGGAAGGGCAGAGAGAGAGGGAGACACAGAATCTGAAGCAAGCCCCAGGTTCTGAGCTGTCAGCACAGAGCCTGATGTGGGGATCGAACTTGTGAACTGCCAGATCATGACCTGAGCTGAAGTCGGGCACTTAACTGACTGAGCCACCCAAGTGCCCCAAACCTACATGATAATTTAGATAAAGTACCAACAGCATCAAATCAAAAATTCTTCATATCAAAATTCTGTATGTGTAGAGGCAACCCCACCATAGAATTTAGAGAAGGATTAGCCAGTACTGGGCCCACATCCTCCTCCTAGGATGGTCTATTCAGACCCCCAATTATGTTGCACCTTGAAGTTTAGGAGTGAGCCTGTTTGGTCTCATTTGCACTTATTCATTCAATAAATGTCTATTGAGAACTTACTCTGGCTAAGTACTATGCTAGACACTGGCTGCATACTGCTAAAAATAATAAATAACAAAAAGTAGATGAGGCCTCTCTTTTGCAGAATGTATAATCTACCAAAGGAGATCTGATAATCAGATAAATTCTTAAGATCGTTTTATCTATAAATGCTAGTATAGCTAATGGAATAATAAAACAAAGTAGAAAAAGGAATCTATTCAGATAGAAAAATAGAGGATGATTCTCTGAGGAGGTAGCAATTGAGCTGAGACCTGAAATGTGAAGAAGGGTATTATCTGTGACCAGGAGCTGGGCTGATGTTGGCCAGAGCACATATGGTCATTTGACATCCTTTCTGATTGTCTGCAGTCCATGCCAGACTGGCGGGGGATGGGGCGGGGGGGGGGGATGGCCTGCCCTATTAAATGTAAAAAATGCTTTAATCCCATTTCTGGACACAAGCACACAAATGATACGACTGAAAATTCTACAGCAGAAAAGTACTCAACACGTTTCAGAAATTGAAAAACAGCCATTGCGATGGGTAAATAGTGAGCAAGGGGGAGGGATGAAGCTGAGGTAAGGAAATTTGCCGGGACAGGACCATGGCAAAGAATACAATTTTCTTCCCTGTTCAATGAGAAGAGTAGCTTCTCTTTAGTAGAAAGAGGGTTTTTTTTAATGTTTATTCATTTTTGAGAGAGACAGAGCGCGAGTGGGGGAGGGGCAGAGAGAGAGAAGGAGACACAGAATCGAAAGCAGGCTCCAGGCTCTGAGCTGTCAGCACAGAGCCCGATGCTGGGCTTGAACTCAGAAACCTGAGCCAAAGTCGGGCGCTTAACCGACTGAGACACCCAGGTGTCCTGCTACTGAAGAGTTTAAACTCAAGAGGATGGGCCAATATGAGTTAAGAGTTTTTTAAGTTTCCTGTGGCTCCCAGATGAAAAATGAATTGGAGGTAGGTCAGAAAAACATCAACTGACTGCAGTGTGTCTAATAGTTTAGCTCGGATATGCAGGAGGGAGGAGGTTGGCAGCAGAGGTGAAGAAAATTGGAGGTAGTAAAGACGTACATCTGAGATACAAACTATAGAACTTGCTGGTGTACATGCTTAAGGCATGAGAGGAATCAGGAATCCATCCCTGTTTCTGGCTTGAGGCACTCGGGAAGGTGGTTTCTTTTTACACACTGAGATGAGGGAGGCTGAGGAAGGCTGTGAGATTAGGAAGCTGGGGAGGGAATGCAGCATTTGATCTGTAATGGATTAAATTTGAGGTGCCTGGAACAGACATTCAAGAGCAGATAAAAAGTCAATGTGACCTATGACCCTCTGGAGTCTCTACTTAATGTTTTGCGTATTCAACAGGGTCTGTCCTCTCTGTCTCAAGGGAACGCTAATGAATCCCAAGCCTGCATGAGCTCCACTTAGTGTTGGCTTTACATCATTCTTTATCATCATTCTTTCCTCAAAGGTTGTTCTCATTGAGCAGCTTTCATTTTCCAGAAAACATTTTCATGCATCTTTGTTTTCTGGAGGATAGTGTCACTCTATGGAAATCTAGGTTGCTGTTACATTTTCAGCATTTACGTGTTATCTTGTTAGCTTCCAACATCCCTCATTCCTGTTGGGATGTTTCCATCAGATTTCCTATGATGTGCCTTTGTATACTTTTCTTTGTGTCTATCCTACTTACAATTCAATTCTTGAATCAGTGGACTTATATTTTTCCCACTTGAGAAGTTTATTCAGCATTGAGCTCTTCAGTATTGTTTCTACCTCATTTTTTCTACCTCTCTCTTCTAAGATTCCAAAATCATGTTAGAACTTTCACTGCAGCCCTATGTCTCTTACACCCTCTTACCTATTTTCCATCCTTTTTTCTATTTGTCTAGCTGTTTTTTCAATTTAGCTTCCATTTTTCTAATTTTCTCTTTACCTGTCTATAATGTGACATCAAGCCATTCATTGAGTCATTAATGGGTTTTTTTAATTTATACATTTTCTATTTGCTCCTTTTGTATACCTTTCAGTTCTCTGAGGAAATTCAAAGCCTTTTTTTTTTTCATAAATCTCCTTGAATATAATCAAAATGGTTATTTGGGGCATCTGGGTGGCTCAGTCGGTGAAGCATCTGATTTCAGCTCAGGTCATGATCTCATGGTTCATGAGTTTTAGCCTGGTGTCAGCTCTGAGGTGACAGCTCGGAGCCTGGGACTTGCTTCAGATTCTGTGTCTCCCTCTCTCTCTGCTCCTCTCCAACGTTGTACTCTGTCTCTCTGTCTCTCTGTCTCTGTCTCTTTCTCAAAAATAAACATTAAAAAAAAATTTTAAGTGTGCGAGATGGTTATTTAACTCTCTGTGCCCGGTAACTGCATTATCTGGAGCCATATGGTCTGTTTGTGTGGTCTGTTTTTCAATACTGGCTTCTTATCACATTGCCTTGTGTCCTTATAAGCCTAGCTGTTCTTTTGTTGTTACCAGGTATTTGAACTTCTATGTGTCAGTATATTTATTGGGATATTATTTACCATTGCTTCTCACAAGCAACCAGAGACACCAGTAATTCTGGATTATTTGAAGATAATTTCATGCATGAAGTTACTTGAAGCTGGCTTTTAGCCCTATGAATGCTAGTTTACTTCTGATTTGTCAATATTTCTAAAGCGTGGCTGCTTGGAAGTCTCTCAGTCCAAACACTGTTTTCTGGGACCCCTGAATTTAACATATAATAAACTCTAATCATTATCCGCCTAGGTACTGGGGGCTATGAAAAGTTCTGTTCAGTTTCTCAGACACAAAGCCGCCTCTTCTGAAATTCACAGATTCCACTAAAAGAAGAAAATCCATATATGCTCACTTCTGTAGATTTTCTTCTTTTCTCAGATTTTGCCGTATTGTTTTTTACTGCTTTCCTAAGTATTGTTCCTGTCTTCTACATCATTACTGATTTTCTGTCCACTAGTTCTATCAAATTTCAGTGAGGATGTGTACCTTCAACATATCTAAAATATTTATTGCCATCCCTGAAGAAGGAAGCCTAAACATATCTGGATATTAGGCTGCTGAAATTGTTGCACAACTTACTAATAATCTGTTCTTTTCCTTTTAATTTTTTTTCTTTTGTGTATTTTCTTTTGGATAGCTCTATTGCTCTGACTTCTAGTTCTCTAATCTTTTCTTTTGCAGTGTTTAATTCCTCCAAAGGATTTTTCATCACAGAAATTGTAGTTTTTATCTTAGACATTATAGTTTTCATTTCTGTACATTTGATTTCTGTCTTTTTAAATATTTTCCATATCTCTACTTAATGTGATCAATCTTCTTGTATCTTTTTTAATATATTGAATATAAGTTTAATAACTGTGTTAATATCCTTATTTACTGGGGCTCCTGGGTGGCTCAATCGGTTAGGTGTCTGACTCTTGATTTCAGCTCAGGTCATGATCTCACAGTTTTTGAGATTGAGCCCCACGTCAAGCTCTGTGCTGACAACATGAAGCCTGCTTGGGATTCTCTGTTTCTCTCTCTCTCTCTCTCTCCCATCTCCCTCTCCCACTTGCACTTTCTCTCTCTCTGTCTCAAAGAAAATCCTTATTTATTATTCTATCATCTGTGTCATTTCTGGGTCTTTTTCTAGGATTGACTTTTCTCCTTTCACTATTTTGCATATCTCATAATTTTTTATTAGATGTTAACTATTATGAATTTTACCTTATTGCATGCTGGATGTTTCTGTATTCCTGTAAATATTCTTGACCTTTATTTTGGGGTACAGTCAGGTTACTTGGAAATAGTCTCATCCTTTCAAAACTTTATCAAGTTTTGTTATGTGGGATCAGAGCAGACTTTTGTCTAAGGCTAATTTTGTATCACTAACGATACAATATCATCCTGGATATTTGACATGATACCTAATGATTTATGAGGTTTCCCACTCTGGCTGGTAAGAACACAAACTATTCTCAGCTCTTTAGAAGGTCCAGAAATTATTCTGTGTATTCCTTTAAATTGGATATTTTTCCAGTGTTGAGTAGTCTCCTCACATGCATGCACAGGCCAATAGTTAACTTAATATCCAAAAGGGACCTACTGAAGATCTTTCAATCTCTCTATATGCATATCCCTCCTCTACAGTACTCTGCAATGCAAACCTAGCTGACTAGGCATATCATCTCCCTAACTCTTTCATTTACCTAGAGAGACTTCTGAGCTCTGATTGAGTTTCTCCTCTCTGCTCTACAGTCTGGAAACTCTCTTCAATCACTCAGGGAAATTGTCAGGCTCATCTATCTCCTGCCTCCCTCCTCAGGGTCCACTGTCTTGTGCTGCCTGGTTTCCAATGTCTGAAAACCACTGTTTCATATATTTTGTCCAAGTTTTTAGTTGTTTCAAGGCAGAAGGACCAAAAGTGGAAGTCTCCACTATTTGGTTAGTTCTCTAGTGTCTTCATGGACATATTTTCATGGAACTATTCTAATTGTTTCCAGTAGGAGGTTTTGCCTGAACTTTAAAGTCCCCTATTTCACTCATGATGATACTAACCTCCCTTTATCCTTCTTATCTTAAGTGTAACTTCCTGGTTTCTGCCACGGTTTAAACAAGCTAATTCTCCTAAACTTGCTTTATCTATTTATTTCCTCCTGAGTTTTAGCATCAAGAATTTTAACAATCCCATGGTTTCTTTCTGATAGCTTTCTTACCCCATAGCATCTATGAAAATGGTAATTACGTTTATCCTTTTAAACTCCAACCTGTGATTTTTACATAGCCTCATTTTTTCCTGTACTATCAAACTGACTTTTAAACATGTTTTATTAAAAGAATTTGTTATATTAATAATCTTACTTGCTTTATGTGACATACCTGGTTTTTATCTACTTTTTCTTTTCATCCACTTCTATATCCCTATTATTATAAGTATTATTAACCTTATAACCTGAATTATCATCACAAAATCCTAGGAAATCCCTTAATTCCCAATTCCATGACACGATACCCACAACTATAGATCATCTGAGTGAGAGAATAAAATGTATCATTTATCCACCAATATCAGATAACATTTTGATCCCTTAATGGTTAAATCATGATTCCTCATTTGAGACTTCATATGATTTACAGTTATTACCAAAGTTCTAATTACCTATGTGATTCTTCTTCCCAATTACCAGTCCTGTACTGTTTTGTTAACAGTCTCCTCAGCCTGCTAAAATCTTCCCTCGAATAATAGTTCTTGTATGAGGCAAAAGAGAACCATGAAGCCAGTTCTGAACTAACATTCTTCATAACTACATACATTCTCTAGGACATATACATTTTTATCTGTGAACATATTTGAAAAAAGGAACACTGTAATCCATGTTGGAACCCTGGATAAACCACTTTTTATATTTCTATATCCTACTAAGAAAACTTGAATCACATTAGGGAAAATTATTTTGTACATAATTAATAGAGCTAAATAGTCTTCCTCTAGACTCCTTTCCTTTGGGCACCACCTTGGTTGCTACTTTGCTTTCTGAGAGATAGAGAGAACCATAGAATATTGTCTTCCTGAAAGTGGGAGGAGGTATCAAGCCATCTTACATCAGCCAAATAAGGGAAGAATTACAAAGAAAAACACTCAAAAGAGGGGATATGGACTCAAGAAAAACGAGGGAGCAATCCCAATTAGGAGGAATATTTGATGTCTAGTTTTCTCCCTCTGAAAGCATTAACTTCCTAACTCAAAGGCTCATAAATGTGTCCCTGTGCTCCTAATGAGGCTTCTGGCTCTCAGTAAGAGAGGAAGGGTAAATAGCCAAACTATGGAAGCAACCTAAGGGTCCATCAGGAGATGAATGGATAGAAGATGTCATACACACACACACACACACACACACACACACAGGACTATTATGCAATCATAAAAAGGATGAATGAGATCTTGCCACATGCAATATGGATGGACCTAAAGGGTATATGCCAAGTGAAATACATCAGACTGAGAAAGACAAATACCATATGATTTCACTCATATGTGGAATCTAAAAAACAACAAACGAAAGAACAAACAAAAATCAGAATCAGACTTATAAATACAGAGAACTGATGGTTGCCAGAGGGAAGGGGAGGCGGGTGGGAGAACGGGTAAAATGGGTAAAAGGGAGTGAGAAATACATACTTCCAGTTATGGAATAAATTTAGCTCATAGGAATAAAGGGGACAGAATAAGGAATATAGTCAATGATATTGTAATAGCATTTTATGGTAACAGATGGTAGCCACACTGTACTGAGCATAGTATAACATATAAATAAGTCGAATCCCTATGTTGTACACCTGAAACTAATTGTAACATTGTATGTCAACTATACTCAAATAAAAATACAAATTTAAAAAGAGGGAGGGAAGGTAGAACGCAGGAGAAAGACTTGAGCTCCCCCTAATGCTACTAAGGGCAATAATTTTATATGACTTTTTCCAATACTTAGAAAATCTTTCTGTGACTTCTTTCATTCTCCTCTTTCTCCTCTTCTTCTAAGAGAATGGAAGAGGAACAAGTAAGGCATGGTTTCCAGAAATATTCAAGAGATTCATTTATAGTCAAAGGGAAGAAAAGAAGGAAGAAAGAAGGAAGAAAGGAAGGGAAGAAAAAGGACATATAGAGGGAAGGGGGAGGAAAAAAAATGGAAGGAAGAAGGAAAGAAGGATAGAAGGATGGAAAAGGGGACACCTGAGTGGCTCAGTTGGTTAAGCGTCCAACTCTTGGTTTCGTCTCAGGTCATAATCTCAATGTTTGTGTGATTGAGACCTGCGTCGGGCTCTGCACTGACAGCGTGGAGCCTGCTTGGGATTCTCTCTCTCCCTCTCTCTATGGCTCTCCCAAGCTCACACACACACACACACACACACACACATATACACTCATTCTCTCAAAATAAATAAACTTAAAAAACAAAAGAAGGATGGAAGAAAACTAACTTTCCAGGAATACCAATAATGTCTTTCAAAATGCAATAGGGGCTTTGCATACATTATGCAATTCATTATAATCTTATAAAGGAAGATTCTTTATCATTTCCCCATCATAAAGGAGAGAATTATGTCCCAGACAAAGAAAATAATAATGATTTTGTTGATGCCTACTTAAAGTTTTCCAAAGCCAGGCAATGGCCAGAATGTCGTATATGGATAAGTGACTCCCTAAAAAGGCATCTAGCCATTTAGGAACAGTTGTTGGATGGTAGACGCTGAGAGGAAAAACGTAGAAGACCTGAAAAAGTTGGAAGACCTCGGATAACTTTATGAGAAGAGGAGTGGAGAGAAGCTGCAACTATAGTCACTGTAAAGACACTATGTCTGCCAGAGATGTACTCTCAGTGTCAGTAGGCAGAACCAGAGTTATTACTGAGTGAGAGGCTGGGTCTGAGGAACAGACTAAGTCTAGAGAGACTTTTCCTTTCTCAGATACCAAAGGAACTAGAAGATCTCCAGCCTTAGACTAGAAATGTGAGCTTGTAACAAATGGTTGCATGAATGAAACAGATGAATGGCTTGATTCATTCCATTAATATTACTGCAGGTGTAACAATATGGGCTGTACAACATGCTATAACATGAGTTCTGGGGGTAACCTACCCAAATGGGAAATGAAATGAGCAAGGGCCTAAAATTCACCCTAATGAAGATTTAAGGCAAGTCAGAACTGAGTAGTATGAATAAATCAAATTTCTTTATAATCCTTATCCCAAATTCTTTCAGATTTCAATAAATTTGTTTCTGAACTTGAAATAGCTTAACTGAATTTGATCTCAGACATCTTTCTCCCTGACTTATGATGGGAGTTATTTGTATAAAATTTAAACTATATATCTAAAGGATTATGTATTATAATACTAAAAATTATTGACTTCAGGAAAAAAATTTAACCATTATACAATTAATTCTCCCTATAGTCAAATAAACTGTTGGAATAGCTGAATGTGTGGGTCACTGATTCGTATTTAATCTGGTAATTAAAGCCATTGAGATGATCCACTCAGTATGAAAAAGAGTGCTGTGTTGATCATCAGTGAAATCTCAGAAAAACATTCCTGTATAATTAAACCATCCTATGTAGAACCCAATTGTCAATCTTCAAATAAAGAAACTTGGAGGTTAGGAGCTCCTTGGGTGCCTCAGGTGGTTAAGCCTTCAACTCTTGATTTCTGCTCAGGTCATGATCTCACAGTCAGGAGATCATTCCTCGAGTCAGGCTCCGTGCTGAGTCTCGAGCCTGCTTAAGATTCTCTCCCTCCGTCTCCCTCTGCTCCTTCCCAGCTTGTGCTCTCTTGCTCTTGCTCTCTCTCAAAAATAAATTAATAAATAAATAATTTTTTTAAATTTGGAGGTGTGATCAAAATGAAACCGTAAATATAAAACCAACCTTTAAACACACACACACACACACACACACACACACACACACACAAACTACTGATAGATAAGTACAAATCAAAAAGCTACCTGATAAAAAGCCACCAAGGCAACATGGTAACTCAGTGAATGGGTGCAAAGGAATTGGAGACCAGAGCTAGCATGGGGGACAAGCAAACATGGAAACGAATCATTGAGTAAAAATTGGCTAGTAAGCGTGAACCACGATTATATAAAATTGAGAATGTTTCTATTTTGCAACGAAGAAAGCCCCCACCCATGCCCCTAGAATCATTGCCAGCTGACCCATCCTGGCTACATTTAGATCATTTTGTGAGCCTGAGATATCAACATTTGTAGGTGCTGGAAATCAAGGACATAAGGGAGGTTGAAGGAGATTACAGGACTTACCAGCTCCAAAGATTTATCAAATGGAGTTTGAAAAAGTTGAGATTTAAAAGTGAAATGTTTAGGTCTAGCTCCAGATGTGGGTATCTGTCTTCTGCTGTTTGGGCTGCTATAACATGATACCAGAGACTGGTGGCTTCTACACATCAGAAATGTATTTCTCACAGCTCTGGAGGCTGGAAGTTCAAGATCAGGGCACATGTGTGGTCCGGTTCTGGTGAAGGTTCTCTTCCGGGTTACAGACTGTGGACTTCTCACTGTGTCCTCACATGACAGAAGGGACTAATTAGTTTCTGGGGCATTTTTTATAAGAGAACTACTTCCATAGTTTTCTTTCTTTCTTTCTTTCTTTCTTTCTCTCTCTCTTTCATTTGTTCGTTCATTTGTTTGTTTGTTCATTTCATCCAAGTTTTTATTTAAATTCCAGTGAGTTAACATACAGTGTAGTATTAGTTTCAGGAGTAGAATTCAGTGATTTGTCACTTATACAAAACACCCAGTGCTCATCACAAAAAATGCCCTTCTAATATCCATCACCCATCTAACCCATCCCCCACCACTTCCCTCAAGCAACCCTCAGTTTGTTCTCTGTCATTAAGAATCTGTTTTCTGGTTTGCCTCTCTCTTTTTCTCCCCCTCTGTGTTCATCTGTTTCATTTCTTAAATTCCACATATGAGTGAAACCATATGGTATTTGTCTTTTTCTAACTGACTTATTTCAACATATGAGTTCTGTAGAGACACAGGCAATTCAGACCACAATGTCCCACCGCTAAGCACCCACAACTCATGTCCTTCTTACATATCATCAACTCAAAAGTCTAAGTCCACAGTGTCATCTAAATATCATCTAAATCAGATAGGGCTGAGATTCTAGCTGTGAACCTGTGAAATCAAACAACTTATGGGCTTCCAAAATACAATGATGGCACAGACATAGGATAGAAAGTCCCATTCCAAATTTTATTTTATTTTATTTTTAGTAATTTCTACCTACCCTCAACGTGGAGCTCGATCTCATGACCTTGAGATCAAGAGTCACATGCTCTACTAACTGAGCTAGCCAGGTGCTCCTCTAGACATTCTCATTCCAAAAAGGAGAAATAGAAAATAGAAAAAGGAGTAATAGTTCCTAAAATTCAAACCTAAGACTTAGTGGGGGCACCTGTGTGGCTCAGTCAGTTAAGCGCCTGACTTCAGTAGTTACTCTTCAATGATCTTGGACAATAGGTCCCAGCTGCCACTGAGACAGCTGACTAATCTTATCAAACACTGGTTCGGCCACATCCTTGTTTTCTTCCAAGCATATTTCCTTATTTTTCATTCAATATGGATAGGCTGAGAATTTTCTAAATTTTTCAGTTCCTCTTCCCTTATGATTAACAATTCCATCTTTATGGGGACTGTTGATTTCTGCTCAGGTCATGATCTCACAGTCGTGAGATGGAGCCCAGTGTTGGGCTCTGGTCTAAGTGCGGAGCCTGCTTCAGATTTTCTCTGTCCATCTCCCTCTGCCCCTACCCCGTTTGCATGTGTGCATGCATGGACACGCGTGCACTCACCCTCTCTCTATATATAAAACAAAACAAAACAATACAATAACAATCCCATCTTTAAGTCATTTCTCCCTTCTTGTATTTTACTATAAGCATTCAAGAGGAAAACAGACTGCTTTGTGGACGCTTTGCTTGGAAATTTACTCTGCCAAATATCCAATTCCATTGTTTGCAAGCTCTACCTTCCATAGAACCCTAAAGACACAAAACACAATTCAGTCAGATTCTGAACTATCTAACAAGGATTGCCTTTCTCCAGGTTCCAATAACACATTTCCCATCCCCATCTGAGACCTCACCTTTACCATACACATTTCTACCAACATTCTGTTTATGACCATTCAGGTATTTCGTCAGAGGATTGAGGCTCTCTCTACAGCTATCCTCCTCCCTTGAGCCCTCAAGAGAGCCACCCTTAACAGTCAATTCATGACAACGCTGGCTCTTCTAGCATGCCTCTTACAGTCTCTCCCCACTATCCGGTTCTAGAGACCCTCCCATATTGTTGGGTATCTGTTACAGCAGCATCCCACTCTTGGCACCAATTTTCTGTCTTAGTCCATTCAGGCTGCTGTAACAAAATACCACAGACTAGGTGGCTTATAAACAATGGGAATTTACTTCTGTTGTGGAGGCTGCAAGTCCAAGATCAGGGTGCAAGCATGGTGGGGTGCCAGTGAGAGTCTGCTTCTGGGTTGCAGAGTCCCAGCTTCTCACTGTGTCCTCATATGGCACAAGGAATGAGCTAGTCCTTTGGAGACTCATTACTAAAAGCACTAATCCCATTTATGAGGTTTCTGCCTCATGTTTCAATCCTCTCATAAAAGTCTGACCTTGTAATAATATCACCTTGGGCATTAGATTTTTAACATATAAAATTGGAAGGACACAAACATTTAGACCATAGCAGTGTCTTCTGATATTATCCCCACCCCGGACCCTTAGATTCCATCATTTTTTATCACCACCGACACTGAAAGGAATAAAACAATGGAAAAACTAGGAAGCTAAAGGGAGAATTAACATTTGTTGAGTGCCCACCTATATGACAAACATTTTACTGCTTCATTACATACTTATCACATCTGATTCTCAAAGTAACCCATTTGATGGGTTTTATTATCCCCATTTCTCACATAAGAAAATGAAGGCTCAGAGGTAATGCACACCCCCAATCTTGCACAACTTACAAGGAGTAGAAAAATATTTTTGAGCCTGGTTCTGTTTAAACCCAACGTCAGGCAGAGATGACATTATTTGGAAAAGAAACCCCCTCAATGGAAGCAGCATAAAGTCACCCAGAGGAAAGGAGTCAGGGGACCTTCTGTCTGGTGTTCTGATACAGGGTTCGACAAAGAACACCCTTCTTGCATGCCACAGCTATTGTTCTTTCTATGCTAGTGAGAGTCGGTTCACACGTACATGTTGCTTCCAGAAAAGGCAAGAGACACAGGGACATACACACAATAAAATGTTAGTGAGGATGACTCCCTGGGAAGAGAAAGCAAGTATGAGCTTATACTTAGTGTTTTTGCATTTTTGTGGGTTCGGGGGAACTATTTTATGATCAACCACAAAAGATTATTCACAAGGGGAATGGTGTCTCTCTGAAAAATTGCCAGCAACATCTTGATCTTAAAACATTGAGAAAATGCAATAAAATGGAAAATAAATGGTGAGTAGAGGCAAACATGCTTTGATCCTTTGCCTTTCATGAGAATATGATAATAATTTGATAGTAAGTTACAAAGGATTTACCACTAACTCTGTTTGCTATGTCTTGGTGTTGAATTCATTTTCCCACTAAAACTGAGGGTTAAAGATCACTTATAAAGAATAACTGCAATTAGTAGTATCCATGGACATCTTTCAATTCAAAAACATTTCTTAGGAGCCCATAAACAGCCATTAACATTTATAGAGCCCCCATTCCACACTAAGCCTTTGCTGGGACTATGCTGCAGAAAGATCCCAACACCTTGTTGGGAAAGACTATATGAACATAATAAATTACAACTGAACCCATTTTTGAGCAGAATATTCATTAATTATTAGCAACAAAATGAAGGTAGATTTCCTAAGTGTTCATGAATATTTCACTAAGATGGCCCAAATTGTCATTTGACTTTTTGGAAATGAAACAGGACTTTGCCTAGATGTTAATATGCTGGTACATATTCTAAATCTCCATGAGCCTTAGCATTGTAGTCATTCCCAAACCTGTTTTACAATGAAGTCTTTCTTCATGGAGTATTTTTATGAAAAATACATTGAAAAATGCTGGTAATGGAGAGAAAACAAATATGGAAAAAATAAAATCTGATATGGAATAAGATAAACATGTTAAAAGGAGTACATTCGATCACACTCGACACCCTGGTCATAGCCCACAAATCACAGAAGAACGTAGAAAGAATAGCAATCACTGCCACTTGCACAATCTTAGGAGATTTTCATGACCTTGCTATGCCAGCCATTATCATCAAAGAACCCAATCTGATAGCTTATAAAGCATTGGCTCCTACAAAGCCATAAACATCCTAAGACATCCCCTTCATCACCATAGCAACCTTATCCCTAATTACTAATTGTCTGAGCTTTTGTGCAAGTCTATGCTTTTGCAGAACGATTGCTCAAGCACCCAGAATGAAAACAGCAAGAGCCAGGAGCACCACCTGGTGGCCAGTGCTTTCTCCTGCATGTTCCAGGTCAGCTGGAAAGCGCAATGCCAGGCAGTTAGAATGACGAGATCCGCTCACTGCAAGTATCCTCCTGATTTCCAGAAAGAAACGCATCATCATCAGATAGAACTTGCACAGTAATAAAATTCCATTCTTCTTTTTTAATTTTTAATGTTCATTTATTTTTGAGAGGGAGAGCTAGAGAGTGAGCGGGGGGGGGGGGGCGAGAGAGAGGGAGATACAAACTCCAAAGTAGGTTCTGAGCTGTCAGCACAGAGCGTGACAGGGGGCTCGAACTCATCAACTGCGAGATCATGACCTGCACCAAAGTGAGAGGCTCAACCGATTGAGCCACTCAGGTGCCCCAATAAATTTCCATGCTTATTTTAATGAAAGCAAAAGTCCCAAGCCCAATGGGAAATTCTTAAAACATAATAGAAAGCCAAGAGAGGAAAGTAGGAACTAGAATGCGGAAATAGAATCACATTTGGTTTTTATGTTAATTTCTGGAAATGAGCCTCCCCCATAGACTCTTTTCTGAGATCCACTTTTACTGCATTCAGTAATGTCAATGAGTAAATAAGCAGATAAATATTGCCTTTACAATGAATGTTTAGCTCAGTGTGGTAAGAGAAAAAGGCAAATGAGTTGGCTATGGAAACATTTTACGACTGACTATGCAACAGCAGTCTGGAGACATGCTCGAAGCTGAAAGCACGCTGAGCCCTCTCTGTCCTGTGAGTCCTTAAATTCCCTTTGATGTTTAAATTTTTTTGAGATGAATTTCTATTACCTGGACTGAAAAAATATATATATCAACACATGGTACATTTTGTTTATTTTTTGTTTGTTCACTTTGAAAATTATATTTCTCTTTTCCCTGCATTCTGAGGGAACATTTCAAGTGTGTTTTTTCCTTGGCTTAAATAACTGATTCACGGTAGTTATTTATTTTACTGATTCTGATACATGACTCAGTTGTAGTATGCATTTTTATTTTTCTTCAAGACTTCTCAATATCCTATGCATCTCCATATTTCCTCCTCTTCCCTGCCCTTCTCTCATTAATCTTTTGCCCTTGATTTGGTCCATACCTTCTTAAATTTTACTGAAAGACAAAGCAGATGCTATGTAAAATTTACTTCTCTTTTTTTATGAAAACAAGTATTTCTCAAAACAATCCCAAGCATTCACATACAATAAAGGTTATGAAAGCTTTCTTTGTTTTATACTTTTGTCTCTTTTCACAGTCTCAGATTGGTTTTTCCCTGTTTACACATCCTTGAGAAAGGACCATTCTGTCTGGCCCTCGAATTGGTCAATTTTCCCAGGGCCCTTTCCATGTGTGTTTAGTTTATGTAGATGCCTAATTACAGATTATAAGCTGGAAGACCAGTTGACAATAATCTGCATGACCACTCAGTGATACAGCAGCCTAATGTGACAAGAGAAAACTCCTTGGGGAACCCCAGGAGCAAAATTACCCCTGTGCAGTTTCTTCTACTTATTTTGGTAGAAACAAGTAGACTGTCTGTTATTCAATGGCAGAAGGAATCCCAAGGGGCACACGGCCCCTGGTGTTCCTCAGCCTGCCATCACTCATCCTTTGACCTTTCCCATTAGGGTACATCGTAGGGAGAATTCCAGTCCATTCAGATAGATTCCAAGATTTCTCTATCCTAGAAATGGGTTTCTTCATTCAAACACTAAGGTACATGGTGCTGCAAAAGCGTTTCTAAGATGTTAAAGTCCCAAATCAGTTGACCATAAGATATGAAGATTATCCAGATATGCTTGGCCTAACATCATGAACCCCTTCTTTTTTTATTTTTTTAATATAGTTTATTGTCAAGTTGGCTTCCATATAATATCCAGTGCTCATCCCAACAAGTGCCTTCCTCCATGCCCATCACCCATTTTCCCTTCTCCCCCCACCCCTCATCAACCCTCAGTTTGTTCTCAGTATTTAAGAGTCTCTTGTGGTTTGTCTCCCTCCGTCTCCCTAACTCTTTTCCTCCCTTCCCCTCCCCCATGGTCCTCTGTTAAGTTTCTCCTGATCCACATATGAGTGAAAACATATGGTATCTGTCCTTCTCTGCCTGACTTATTTCACTTAGCATAATACCCTCGAGTTTCATCCACATTGCTAGAATGGCCAGATTTTATTCTTTCTCATTGCCATGTAGTATTCCATTGTATATATAAACAACATCTTCTTGATTCATTTGTCAGTTGATGGACATTTAGGCTCCTTCCATGATTTGGCTATTGTTGAAAGTGCTGCTATGAACATTGGGGTACATGTGTCCCTATGCATCAGCACTCCCGTATCTCTTGGGTAAATTCCTAGCAGTGCTATTGCTGGGTCATAGGTGAGTTCTGTTGTTAATTTTTTGAGGATCCTCCACACTGTTTTCCAGAGAGGCTGCACCAGTTTGCATTCCCACCAACAGTGTAAGAGGGTGCCCGTTTCTCCACATCCTCACCAGCATCTATAGTCTCCTGATTTGTTCATTTTAGCCACTCTGACCAGCGTGAGGTGGTATCTCAGTGTGGTTTTGATTTGTATTTCCCTGATGATGAGTGACATTGAGCATCATTTCATGTGTTTGTTGGCCATCTGGATGTCCTCTTTGGAGAAGTGTCTGTTCATGTCTTCTGCCCATTTCTTCACTGGATTGTTTGTTTTTTGGGTGTGGAGTTTGGTGAGTTCCTTATAGATTTTGGATACTAGCCCTTTATCTGATATGTCATTTGCAACTATCTTTTCCCATTCTGTTGGTTGCCTATAGTTTTGTTGATTGTTTCCTTTGTAGTGCAGAAGCTTTTTATCTTGATGAGGTCCCAATAGTTCATTTTTGTTTTTGATTCCTTTGCCTTTGGAGATGTGTTGAGTAAGAAATTGCTTTGGCTGAGGTCAAGGAAGTTGTTTTCTGCTTTCTCCTCCAGGGTTTTGATGGTTTCCTGTCTCATATTCAGGTCCTTCATCCATTTTGAGTTTATTTTTGTGTATGAACCCCTTCTTTTTTAAAATTTTACTTCTTGATTTACTTAATTTTAATTCCAGTATAGTTAGCATGCAGTGTTATATTAGTTTCAGGCGCACAACACGGTGATTCAACAATTCTGTACATACTCAGTGCGTATCATGATAAGTGAACTGTTAATTCCATTTACTTTTTCACCCATCCCCTCACTCACCTCCCCTCTGGTAATTTGTTCTCTAGAGTTAAGAGTCTGTTTTTTGGTTTGTTTCTTTTTTTCTTTGTTTTTAGTTTCTTTTTTTTCCTTTGTACATTTGTTTCGTTTCCTAAACTCCACATATGAATGAAATCATAAGATATTTGTCTTTCTCTGACTGACTTTTTTTTCAGTTACTTTTATACTCTTTAGATCCATCCATGTTGCTGTAAATGGCAAGATTTCATTCTTTTTTATGGCTAGGTAATATTACTCATGATACATTATATATGTATATGTGTGTGTATATGTGTGTATACCACATCTTCTTCATCCATTCATCTATCAATGGACACTTGGGCTGCTTCCATAATTTGGCTATTGTAAATAATGCTGCTGTAAACTTCAGGGTTCATGTATCTTTTCAAATTAGTGTTTTTGTATTCTTTGGGTAAATATCCAGTAGTGTGATTACTAGATCATAAGGTAGTTCTGGGGGACCCGGTTGGCTCAGTCAGTTAAGTGTCTGACTCTTAATTTTGGCCCAGGTCATGACCTCATGGTTCCTGAGCTTGAACCCTGAGTTGGGCTCTGTGCTAAGTGTGGAACTTGTTTCAGATTCTTTCTCTCTCCCTATGACCCTCTCCGGCACTCTCTCTCGCTCGCTCTCTCTCTCTTTCTCTCTCTCTCTCTAATAAAAAATATAGATAGTCATCTAAACACCCCAATTATAAGGTAAAAATAGTCAGTTTGAGTAGAAAAACAGAATTCAGTTATATGCTGCCAAGAGAAAGCCAGACCAACTTTACTTGGGTTTGCATTAACATATATTTGTTTTTATTCTTTTTACTTTAAACTTCTTTATGTCTTTATATTTAGTGTCTTGCTTCTAGGCAGCATACAGGATTAAGAAATAATAATTGAAACTTTTCCAAAAATAATCAAGAAAAATCAAAGAAGAAGCTTTGAGAACCTAAAGCAGATAAAAAATCCTGAAGGCAGCCTAAGAAGAAAGACACATGTGGAGAAACAAAAATAAGAATAAAAGCAGACTTCTCATCAGAAAATATGCAAGTGGGAAGACGATGCTAGAGATTTTTAAAGAACTGAAATATTTCCTTCCCTAGATGCAGACAGAATAGAAAAAAGAGGCTAGACACCTGAACTGTGAGGTGTACAACAAGTAATCCGCAGGTGTGAGAAAGCATAGGAATATAAGGGAAGCTAATGATAAGATCTAATGTTTCATTAAGTGTTTGTTATATTTCCTGTACCACCATAAAGCCTCAGACACTGTATCAGTGACTTGTCACCACACTACGAAGTATTATTACCTCCATCCTACAGACCAGGCATCGTGATAATCATCAGTCCTTCAGAGAACCAGAGTCCTTCACAGAACCATTTGTTTCTGAGACCACATGCAGGGCCCGCCAGGTCTGTAGGCAAGGCAACAGCAGAAAGCCAGCATCAAGAATCCTGAGGATCTGAAAGATGAGCATCAGAAGACAATGGCGCACAACGTGCAGGCAAACAGAAGACTGTCAGGGAGGAGGTTGAGAAACACCAGAAATAAAGAAGGTTGAGAACAGAGCTGGGTCACCAGGAGATCCTTAAAGAGATGAGGTTTTGAGAGTAGAGGTGTACTTCCGTTTACCCACCAGTCAGCCTCAAGGCTATGTTTTCCCAGGGGCATGCCACCTGTCAGTCCACCATCAGCATTTCCTAAGCACCAACGGAGTGCTGGCTACGTTCTCAAATAATTTAATCAGAGGCAAATAAATTAAGCTGAGGGATTGAAAACAACATGAAATAGCAGAATTTTAAGTTCCAAGGGAAGAGCAGATCATATGAACCTCAAAAGCTTCCTGGGAGGGTTGAGGTTTGCATTGTTCCATGAAAGAAAAGCAGAACAGAGGTAAATAAACAGATGAAAGAGAAGCGTGTTTCAAGCAGGAGGGAAGGCACAGAATTGGAAATACATATTTCACGATGGACATGATGCCGGCAGGCCAGAGGGCTTTGCAAAAAAGAAATATTAAAAGTTAGGATTGGAAAGACAAATGCCAGAATGTGTGAACTCTTGACTTCTGGTCTTTAGGGCAATGCAAGGTGCTTGTATGTCTCCAGCCATTTTCTATCTCTGCATCAGAGTCCCACAGTCTGACGACAGAGTTTTAGACCCATAATATCATATTTCTACCTCCACGTGCATGACAATTCCATGAAATTGCCATGGAAGAAAGGAAGTAAGAAAACTAAATGCACATTACCATGAGTGTTCAAATACCTCTCTTGAATTTTAGAAGTTTAAAGAAAGATTAATATCCTGTTTGATTTTGGGGACATTTAAGACTTTCGAAACAAACTCACTAAAAACAGCACATAACAAGGCATTCCCATGTTCTTAAAGCTTCCCATATGCATCAAGAGCTTTATACTCCTCACCTTTCAATGAAGCATCTGGTTTACATGTGAAGAGATTAGGTGACTTACGGTGGTTTAGAATTGTTCAGCTATCTCCCCTGTCTCGCGGAGGCCAGAGGATTGCAAGTGGCTTTAGAAGTCTTGTCTGCATACATTCAAGGGACCCAAATAAAACTGCCAACAAGAAAAAATGGATGAGTGCTCTATTTCCTTCCCATGAGAAACTTAACCTGGAATAACTAGCATGCCTCATTTCAAGGTTCCCAGAAGCATCTCCTTTGGGAATTCAGAGCATAACTTAGTTCACCTCATTACAGCTGTACAACAAAGCCCTAGTTCTCTCAGTCTGTGAAAGGCAGAGCCAGAATGCTCTTTGTGTTTCAAAAGAACATAGGCTTTACAGTCAAGCTGATTAGATTTCAAGTCCTGGGGGGCACCTGGGTGGCTCAATGGGTTTAGCAGCCGACTCTTGGTTTCAGTTCAAGTCATGATCTCACAGTCAAGAGATCAAACCCCACCCTCGGTCATGAGATCAAACCCCACCCTGTCAGGCTCCATGCTAAGCATGGAACCTCCTTAAAGTTCTCTCTCTCTCTCTCTCTCTCTCCCCCTCTGCCCCACCCCCCTCAACCTCTCTCTCCCTGTCTCCCCCCGCCCCCCGCCAAAAACAAGAATTCAAATCCTGGTTCTTCCACTTAGAAAGAATCTGGGCACTATCCTCAATCTCTGAGACCATCAGCAACCTCTGTAAAATGGGTACAATAATGTCTACCTCATAGGGTTATGGCAATGAGTAAACCAAATGAAGTGAGGTAGTTTATAATGCACACTAGAGATACCTCAGGTCTGTTTTCTTCTCTGGTTCCCAGCACAGAATTTAATTATAAAATTATGAAATTTCCCTTGGGTGTTTATAAAGAAACAAACCAGAAATTAAATACCACATATAACATTTCTAGAAACCAAACCAGAAAGACATTTAACCTCTATTACCATTCACCTGCAAAGAAACCACAAAAATAGACCAAGGAAGAAAGTGTGAAGATCTCATTACGAATAAATTTAGAGACAGTTTTCTCCTTCCCTAAGGCAAAAATCTCCCATGATCTTAATTAAACTTTTCAAAATTCATCTTGATCCTTTCTTCCATTCCTTGGAAATCTTTTCTGATTCAAGGCTTCAGGCTTTCTTTTCTCCCTTATCTACCATCTGGAGCGTCTATTACATATGCCCACATGCACATTCTGTGTGTGTGTGTGTGTGTGTGTGTGTGCGCGTGTGTGTCCCTCCCTCCTTTCCTTCTCCCAACTCCCACTTCTTGCCCAAAAAATTATTTGAGTCTCTGGAAAGAAATCATAATTATATTGTATTTCTACAGGAAGTCCCTTCACTATTTTGCTGCCAACAGATTGATGTTCTGAAAATGGAACTGTGTGATCACTGCCCTGGCAGGCTGTGACTAGACTTTTTATCTTTGCAGATTATTAGATGGCTCTTAATTACCTGTAGATTAGGTATAAATTACTTAGTTTGATATTCAGGGCCCTTCCCAGGCTCATCTTCCACCAGTCCCATTGCAAATGCCATTTTGGTCATTCTGGATAACACATTGTTCCCTGAACACATTAGTTTTCCAGAGAACATTCCTAGAAGCTGCACATAGCCATTGCCTTTACCCATGCTGTAGATTCTTTAAAAGCCCTCTCCCCACACTGCTTCCATACCTGGTGACTGCCTCCTTACCCCAAGGATTCAGCTCAAACATCATTTTCACTCAACCTGAGTTAATGACCCAGTCTTCTGTGCCTCCAGCAAACAGTATCAACGGAACGTATCACCTGTGGCTATGTGGTTGGTGGTGTGTGATTCTACCCCAATAGAACACAAGCTTTACAGTCCTTTTAGTCATGTCCATGACCCCAGTGCTTCCAGGATATCATTACAAACTCACGGCATGGGGAAGACAAAAATTTTATGCAAATGTTACTAATGAAAACAGAAATTAAATTCAATATGATTAGATCCAATTGTTACTGACACCAAAAAAAAGGCGGGGGGGAGGGTTATTTTAAATGTCTGAAGTATGTTTGGTACCTGTGGTGTTAGGGATCCAGGCTTCTGGAGCCACCCTGTTATGCCCCTATGAACACTTCTTTTCCTCTTTCCACCTCAGGATCCAAGATGGTTGACCCAGCTCCAGCCATCCTGCCAACGGTCAGTCCAGCAGGAGATAGGAAATGGAAGACAAAGGGCACCCTTCTCCCAATTAAAAACACTTCCTGGAGGGGCACCTGGGTGGCTCAGTCTGTGAAGTGTCTGACTCTTGATTTCAGCTCAGGTCATGATCTCATGGTTCCTGAGTTTGAGCCCCACATTGGGCTCTGCACTCACAGTGTGGAGCTTGCTTCGAATCTTCTGTCTCCCTCTCTCCACCCCTCCCCACCCCAAATAAATAAATGTTTTTAAAAAATAATTTTAAAAAATGACTTCCTGGAAATTGTATTGTACTAATTCCATTTCCTGGTCAAAAATTGGTAAACTGACGCCTAGCAGTAAGGGAGTTTGGGAAGTGTAGAGTCTTTATTCAAAGTTTCAGTATGCAAACCAAACACGTACTTATGAAACAGATTCCCTGCGACCGCAATGACTTATGATAATTTGAAGTTATGCTCAAGGCAAGATAAAATGTGCACCGCATTTAGCATTAATTAGTTACTCTACATTCAAGCATATATTTTCACATATATTTATATCTAGGACTTAAACTTCACTCAACCATGTATTGGGATATTATTGTGGTCACTGCTTCTGTGATTGCATATGTCTACTTGTTCCCCAGCTTTGGTTGTTAAATAGAGCACCCCATTACTCCCTAATGGTGTTAATGAAAAACAGCTCATAAGCAAATTATGTAACTTAGTTGTAATCAAGAAATCAGCTTAATTATATTACTTAAAGAAATCACATCTCAGATTCACCATACCCTAAACCGAATCCTTCCTCACAGAACATTCCCCTCTTCCCATACTCTCATCTTAATGACGGCAGCACCATCTGCCCATCTGCTCAAGCCAGAAACATGGAAATCTCTCTCTTCAGTCACCAAGTTTTGTTGATTCCTCCTGTTTCAATCCCTCCCTCCACTCCCTCACCTTCACGTTATTTTTGTTTATTTTGAGAGAGATAGAGAGCAAGCAGGGGAGGGACAGAGAGAGGGACACAGAATCCCAAGCAGGCTCAGCACTAGTGAGTGGCACAGAGCCCTATGTGAGGTTCGAACTGATGAATCGTGAGATCATGACCTGAGGCAAAATCCAGAGGGGGACCCTTAACTGACTGAGCCACCCAGTGTCCCTTCTCAACATCATATTCTTAGAAGAGCGTGGTCTTCTCCTGTACCTTCCCCACCAGACTCCTGCTTCTGGTCACAGCCCTTTTCTCACTGCTGTCAGAATGGCCATCCAAATTACAAGTGTGTTGTTCTCTTGCCTTAAACATCCCATAACATTCACAGGACCAAGCTCACATCAGTTAATTCCCACCCCTCCGGGCCATGTGAAGAATTCTGCCAGTCCTTCGGGCTCCAGCTCTCAGCACTTCTGCATATTAACATAAATCCTTGCTTTGGGGAGCCACTTGTCACTTCCAGAATGCCATGTGACCTTCCCACCTTTGTACATGCTGTTCTCTTGGTCTGGAAGTCTCCCCACTCCTTTCCCCCATCCTTTTCTTTCCATCCTCTGCTGGCCTGACCTTTTCCCCGTTATCCTACAAAAGTCAGCTCAGACATGATTCCTCTGTGTAATCTTCTCTGCCCCCTCCTCCTCCCCTCCACCACTGAAGAGTAAGCCCCGCCCTCTGCTCATGAAGCATATACTTTCATTATAGGACTTATCACAATATTTAAAAACTCTATCTCAGCTAGATTGCAAGATGTTTCCAAAAAAGAATTTTGATCGTGTTTATATCCGTGCGCTCAGAACCTTGCACAAGACCTAACCATAATAGGATCTTAGTAAAATGAAAGACTAAATATATAAATTAGCATGTTGCTGTGTTCATGCCCATATAATTTTGTATGCTTGAGAATTATCTTGTTTTTTTCTACTTAACATTATATAATATTTTATTTCATAGGGACTGCTGACTCACACTCCCTATAACATTAAATTTTTTAATAAACATCTGTTACATAATTGTTTCCTACTTTTTGAGAGAGAGAGAGAGAGAGAGAGAGAGGGAAAGAATCTCAAGCAGGCTCCACACTCAGCACAGAGCCTGATACGGAGCCAGATCCCATGACCCTGGGATCATGACCTGGGCCAGAAAAGAGTCAGATGCTCAACCAATTGAGCCACCCAGGTGCCCCCTTGTTGTCTACTTTTTAAATTATTTCCCGGGGCACCTGGGTGGCTCAGTCGGTTAAGCATCTGACTTCGGCTCAGGTCATGATCTCATGGTTCGTGGGTTTGAGCCCTGCAACAAGCTCTGTGCTGACAGCTCAGAGCCTGTAGCCTGTTTCAATTCTGTGTCTCCCTCTCTCTGTGCTCCTCCCCCGCTCGTGCTCTGTCTCCCAAAAATAAATAAACATTAAAAAACTGTTTAAAAAATAAATTATTTCCCTATTGCTAAACATTTACATTATTCGCATTTTTATATTTATCACTTTGATGAACATTAGTGTTGATGAAGCCTTGTATTTCAGCATATTTCTTTAGACTAGATTTTTAGAAAGAATAAAACTTAATAATTGGGTATGGGCATTTTCTTAAGGGTCATGTTAAATATTGCCAAATGGCTTGCTAAAATGGCCAAACCATTTGGATTTACAAAAGCAGTCCGTGAGGGTTAGCATCACATTTTAAGAGATACAGGCCGACTAGAAAGCACCTATAGCAGAATGAAACAAATTTGAGGAATGCGTAAACATCACATGCAAGTAATTATTGGAGATACATGAAAGCTAAGTAAGAAGGGTGAAGAGAAGAGACAATAGTCCTTCAAAGAAGATACTTCTCTGAAAAGAAGTAATGGTGGAAATGATATTTTCAAATCATGAGGACAATATTATAATACTATCATGAGGAAGAGGAAACAGACTTTGGTGGCATTTATAGAAAACAATGATAGAATAGCACTAACCACCATTTATTGAACATTAGCTGTGTGCCAGGCACTGTGTTAAACATTGTAGCTATAGGAGTTACTGAATCTTCATTTTACAGATAGATTAAAAAAAAAAAAAATTCCAAAGGTTTAGTCCCTTAGCAAGAGTCACATTTCTTTAGTCCTTTTCATTTTGTGCTTAGTTTTAAATCGTTTTTATTGCTTTGTCTTTAACTTCAAATTTTCCTTTGCTGTAACTAACCAACCATTAATACCACTCGCTGTATTTTTTTCCAATATTGTATTTTTCATGCTAGAAGTTCCATTTGGGTCTTTTTTATATCTTCTATTTCTTCTATCTATACTTTCCACTAGTTTCTTGAACATATGGAGCATATTTGTAGAAATCTTAAAATCTTGCTTAATTGCATCGCAGTCATCATTTCTATATTTGCATCTGTAGATTTTTCTCCTAAATGTTATATTGTCTTACTTCTTTGTATGGCTGATGAAGTTTTATTGAATGCCAGACATTTTGCATTCTACATTACTGGTCCTGGGTTTTGTTGATTCCTTTAAATCAACTGGGACTTTGTTCTCGCATGCCTTTAATTGGCTTGAAAGCAGGATGACTCTTTCAAGGCTTGCTTTTAAGTGTTCTCAGTGGGTTCAAATTAGCTTTGTCTTTAAGAAGGTGTTGAGTGAGAGAAGAATCAAGTCCAAGGACAGAGTGAATGGACAGGAATAGGACTCAGGAGACAGAAAAGAGCAGGAGGAATGAAATAGATGTGGGGGCAAAGATCAGACACCAGCAGACCTGAGAAGCTGCATTCCTGCAAAAGTCAGTGAATATTTAAATTGGAGTGGGGGTGGGATAAGTTGTGTTTATATGTAAAACTGAGCTAGGCCCTGGGCTTGGCTAATCATAAAAAGGGTTCTAATTAACATTCAGAAGTTGAACGCAATATGAGGCCTTGGTTGCAGTCAAGCATCCTTGGTCTCCTTCCACTCAAAGGAAGTGCTCTCAGCCTGCCCCTCGTTTACCAAATTGTTGCTGCACAGTTCCAAATGCCCTCTAGGGGGCATTACTGCCTCCATTGAAAACCACTGGTTTCAGATCTCAGGATTTAAAACCTCCTGCTCTTCATTAGCCCCCATTCCTCGTGTTGCACAATATCAGGGCCATCCGAAGGGCCCTTTTCTTTGTATACTCCTCCCGGATGATGAATTCATTCACTTCTGTGGCAGCAGCTATTTCCCAATGCTCATGGTTCCCAACTCACATTTCCAGCTCACCCTTCCTATGTCTGCCTCGTCTTCTCCATTCAAAGTCTGCTCATCCTTAAAGTCTCAGTTCAAGGGCCGCCCACTCCACGAAGACTTCTCCCTTCCTCTTGCCGTTGGAGATACTATCTAAGGCTTAATTCTTAACTGTACAGAATTCCTTACACAGTAGTCATGATTGACACCTAAAAACCTGAAAAGTGGCTTTTTAAAATGTAGGTTCCCAGGCAACATCTTCAAACACATAATATTTCAATAAGCCTGGTAAATTATTTTCACTTACAAACACCCAATGTTTGTAATGTACATTGTAATATGCATTTTAACAAGCTCTCAGAGGGATTTTGATATAAGCTAAAAATTTAAGATCCACTGCCTTGGGCATTTCATTTGTGTCCCAACTGATGTGTAAGCCTTTCAATGTAGGAATCCTTTTTAATGCTTAGAAGCTAGTTCTGTGCTGAGCACATTGTTGGAGTTTCTAGCTTTCGATGTCAGGCACTGAGGATTAATGGAACACAGGAGGGTGTCTTGTTGTCAGATTTTATAGTCTTCTACCTCATCTGGATCCACCATATTCTTTGATATGTGCAATTGATCGATCATGTTTTCTGGGTCTTATATACAGTGCTTCAGTACAATGCTATACAAATGAAGCTTCAAGACAGGTACTTTGGTGTTTCTTTCAACCAGATTGCTGCCCATAATCCCAGAAATCCTGGAGCAGTCACTGCCTGGGACACAAAGAGTAATAACTGGTTCCTGTTTTCAAGCAACTTCAAGTCCAGTAGTTGAGAAAGATAGCTAAACCAAACAATTACATAGTAATCAAAGCATGTAAGAGGTACAGAAATATTGGTGGAGTGAGAATCCATATTCAGCCAGGCAGGGAAGAGCAATCCAAGCAAGAGAACAGCGTTTGCAAAGGATGGAGGGGCGGGTTAATAGGGTTTATTAGGGAATGAATAGTAAGTGCAAGAGAGTTGGGGAAAAGAGAATAGTGGGAATGAAGCTTCCTCTTGGCCTTGGGTTTCCCAATAGGAGGATGGATATGCTGATGGGATAGATTTGTGGGAATAGACCCCTGAGGCCACACTTGCCTCCTTTCACTTGGAAGCAAACAGTTCTAGATGGCACAGCCCCAGCTTCTCATTTTCTCAAACTCAGCAGCTTCTGAGGCCCCTGGGGCTCTAACTCTAGTCTCCACATTCACTGGAGAGCAGAGACTTTCAAAGAGTTTTAATTGCAACCACCGGAAGAAGTGCACACATGATTTTAGAACACACATAAGCAAATATACAACTGAAACACGATTTCCACCAAACAATGTGTCCATTGTTGCCTGTGATCACTTTGATATTTTGTTTCTTAGTCTATTCCGTTAAAAAAAAATTAAGGTTGGGTAGCACCCACTAAGTAGATTTCACAGTCCAATGAGACACAATTCCCACTTTGAGAAACCCTATTCTAGAACTCATATGTTAGTTTGGAAATGTTGAGAAACAGCACAGTACAGTGGCTAAGAACTTGTACTCTGGGAGCAAACGGCCAGAATTCAGTTCCCCCACTTATTATCCGTGTGGCCTTGAGCAGGTTACTTAACCTTTCTATACCTCAGTTTCCTTGTCTGCAAAATGGGATAATGATGATATAGATTAGATATAGATATAGATGATATAGATATAGATCTCTAGAAAATTTCCAGGCATCTAGTAAGTGCTGGTTACGTGTTAGCTCCTCTTCCTGCTCATCAATTATCATCAATGATCCTTCCTGTTATCCCATCCTAAAATGAAGAAGCCAAATGCGGTACTACTGGTGGGAGGTGGCAGGGGCAATACCAAAAGATTTATTTACAAAGCTGTACAGAACTGCGCAGTGTGTAGAACAGGTTGGGGGCCCTGCTCTTGCAGGCTGTACCCTTGTTTGCAGGGAAGAAGGGGAGGGAGTTCCCTTTCCTGCTCATGGTTTAGTGCTCTGGATAAGACAGATGCTGGCTCTGAAATGATCCCTCTGCTTTCCACTAACAAACATTGAATTCCCTCGCTCACTTTGTGTGGCCACCTAGAATCCCACACGCCCAAAGTGAGGAGAACTTCCGTCTTGCGGTGCATGTTGGGGACCATTCAAATGTCAACCCAGAGCAGACAAGATGGAATTTCTTTCCTCATCAATTCTGTGAATTCAATCCAATAGTGGACAATCCACAAAGGGGGTTTTAGAAGGAGGAGGAGGAGGAGGAGGAGGAGGAGAAGGAGGAAGGGGAGGAAAGGGGGAGGGGGAGGAGAAAAGCAAAAACAAACTTTTCAATTATACCAAAGTCTGGTATGTTTAACCCACCTCCCACAGCACCTCTCAGATGCTCTGATTGTCAAACTAAGGAACAAAAGGGGAAGCTGCCACCTGATGGGTAGAAACCAAATTCAAGAATATTTTGTCAATCACTCAAAAGGACAAATTCAGGAAATAAAGAACAGGAGACCTGGAGTAAATATTTCATTGGTCATGATGATCAAAAGATGATGGTTAATACACACACACACTCAGACCTCATCCCACCTGTTGCAGGGCGGAAGCAACACGTCCGGGGCCCCCCACCCTCTCCCTGGGCTTCTCCCTCCAGCCCTGCAGCTGCTGCCCCACCCCGGACTCTGCCCCGTTTGCAGCCTCCCTCAACATGGTGCCTGGACATTCACCGCGAAGAAAAGCCAAGGACTTGACCTGAGTCTGCGGTGGGCAGGGTTGCAATGTCCGTGAGTCTTTCTCCATCTTCCTTCCCAAATTCTCTCCTTCTCTCCCCTCTCCCACCCCATCATTGTTCCCCGGAAACAAATAGGATGGCTTCACTGGTCAATTCTTTACATGTACAAACACCGAAAGCAGAGGAAACACCCCTGGCCACCCCCCTCCCCCCAAACCCCAGTGCTGGGAGAGCAGCCCTCGGCGGACGAGGCTGCCTCGGGAACTGCGGAGCTGCTGGAGCTGTCCGGCTGTTCTGGAAACTTCTTTGGCCTCTGGGCTTTACCTGGAGGCCTCTTCCTTCAGCTCCTTGTTTTTCCGCACCTCCTCCGCGTGCTTGTCCTGAGAAGGAAGGGAGCGAAAAGGGCAGGTCACACAGGCTTCCCCAGGGATAGAGGGATAAAGGGAAGCCGAGGGGCAAGAGAACCCAAAGTAAAGAATTGTCGCCATAGGAAGTGAAGCGCAAGGTCTGCAAAGACGTCCTGAGAAGGGGCAGAAGGTGGCAGGTAAGACTTGCAGGAGGCAGGTGAGCAGTTCGGCCCCAGGGAGCTCATTGACTGGGGCCAACCTCCGTGGGGATCCCACCTCACAGCGACCCCAGAGCCCGCAGGCCTCTCCCTCCTTCACCTGGCCATCCTGAGCTGCACTGAGTGCATTGTTTGACCCAGTGTGAGGAGCAGCTCTGTGTTGCTATCCGAGAGGAGCAGGTGGCATTACAGACAGGCCTCATTACAAGTGTCCCCCGAGCACACTTGCAACATGACCGCCGCCTTCATTTCTGTCCTCCCCCTCCCTCTGTGCAAGTTGTATTCTTAAGCCCGTTGGTGAAAGATGAGGGCTCTTGAGGTATGAATTGACTGGAGAATTTTCAGAAATGTCACCCATCTCCAAAAAGTGGACTCTCTCACAAGTGGTGTATGAGAACCCTTTTTGCCTCATAGTGTAATAGCTAAGAGACTTCAAAGACCCATCAGCTATGTGACCTTGACCTATCACTTCACCCATCAGGCCTCAGCTTCCTGGTTTTTAAAGAGAGGGCCATGAATGGAAAGTTCCTTTTACCTCTAGAATTCTGTGACTTTAGCGTTCACCTCCAGGGCACATCATGGCCTCCCTTCTGTCACTGCTCATTGTACATCTGCCTGGGTCCCCTACTAAATGGCGTCTTCCTTGAAGGCAAGGAGCTTGCCATTTTCTTCTTTGTATTTCCTCATTCTTCCTACAGCACCTTGTACATGGCAGGTATACTCAGTAAATACTGTCTCTCCCAGACCCTCGCCATCATCCAGATATCATCATATCCAGTTATCGAAAATCATCCTGGAGTAGGCCCACTAAGGCAGTCCAGGAGCCCAGGATATATCTTAAACTATGAATCCATCCCTGAAGAGGCCCTAGAAATTTCCATGGCCCTGTGGGTAGTGGTGTGTCGAGGCAGTGGTTCTAAACCTTGCCACATAATCAGCATGACCTAAGGAATTTGTTACACTGCTGGGTCCTTGGGCACCATCCCAGGAGAGCCAGTGTTAGTAGCTCTGAGGTAGGGTCCAAGGATCTCTAACTTTACACTTAACACCAGGTGAATCTGTTGCAGATAGTCAGTGATCCACACAGAAACCAACACAGAAAGCATTGGCTTGGGGCAGGGCTGAAGTCACACATCTACGTCTTATTCCACCTCCTACCTTCATCAGTGACCAAGAGTGAATAGGGGTCATGATCCCAAAAGAGTGATGCCCACACAGATTCTTACTCTGACATCTGCTTCTTTAAGTCTTACCTCACCTCCATAGCTATTACTTCAGAGTGGGGGCTTTCTCAATCTCTTCCCCCCTCAGAATCTACCTCCACAGGTGAGCTCTCTGGGTAGAACCCTAGATTTCTGAGCTCCCTTTCTTTGGGTTCTAATGACCCCCTCTCTGGCCAAAGGCCAACAGGATGATTGTGGGTTGGTCCTTCTGAAATAGGGGTTAAAAGAGTCCCCTGGCCTTACGTGCCCAGGGAACTGGGTTCTGGTCCCAGCTGCACTGCTTAGTGTCTGTGTGACCCTGACCAACTTATCTGATCTTCTCCGACATGGTTTCCCATCAGTTAAATAAGGATAACACTGCTGTGCTTACTTCATGGATTTGTTGCGAGGATAGGGGTATGAAAAAATAAAAATGCTTTTGCCATCTTTTAAATACCATATCATAGCTCTAGCCTCAGTTATTTCTTTTGGGTTTGGCCTGAGAGCCCATGCCCCATTTTATCACAATCCCAGATTTTCCTTCAAGAGTTTGTTCCTAGTCAGCCCTCAGTAATGGAGGAAGCCTGAAATCCGACCCATATCACATCCCTCCCTTCTGATACTTGATGGAGGCCTTACTTCCCCTAGAAGGGTGGAGTGTGAAAGCGGAAGGGCTGCCACATGCTGGCCAGAGGCAGGGCCTATGCAACATTCAGATCCCCTGCAAAGAAACCGATCTTTCTAGTAGCCGTTGCCAAGGGCCTGAGACTCTAGGTGGATGGGCAGGAAAAGAGTGGGGACCACGCTGCTCACCATGGGACGAGGCCACCGATCGGGTCCCGGGAGTCACCGCGCAGCAGGCGGCTCCTGGAAATAAAACACAGAGCTGGAGCTCTCCCAGGAGCTGCAGGAGAAACTGGGGCAGCCTGGAGACTCAGGAAATGAGGCCACTGTGTTCTCAGAAGAACGGGCTGTTACTCTGCTGACACGTGGGACCAATCCCAGTCTCTCATGTTTCTCCTATGTAGGTGACACCATTTGGTTTATTGACAAAAGGCAGAATATTGGAAAGAACTGTGACTCACTCAGTCCATATCAAGAGGTTTGGAAAGAATCAGGTTTCCTGCTCAATGGTCAACTCAGCTTATCATGCCCTTGGCTTACAGCCAAGAGCCCAAATCATCATCTTTCATGAAATCAGATCAATCCATTAAAGGATGAAGCCAGGAATGTACAACTGCTTATTCGTCCTTACTCCCTTGCATCATGCAGGGTTTCTCTAGAAGATAAGAGGTCTAATATCCCTAAGACAATGAGAAACTTCAATTGTGTAGCTGCACATCATATCCCCCAAGGAATTCCAAAGCTCAGCTCATGTTTCTTGCCTATGACTTCCCAAAACACCCCTTGGAACTCTCTAAGGATCCAGCCTAACACTAACAGGAATATCCCCTTTCCTACCTGAGGCTGTTTGCTGCCTGAAATAATATGTAGGCCCTTTATACTTGCCATGGAAGGAAGAGAGTTTCCGGGAGTCTCTTCTCTCTCCAAGACCACTTACCTTCTCTTGCAGCCGTTCCAACATGGCGGCAAGATGGGCCTCCCTGTTCTCCTTATTGGATTCCATCTTCTGAGCCAGTTTTTCCTTAGCCATCTTGATGAAATTGTTGTTTTCCTCAATGGCTTTTTGGATCACCTCCCGCTCATGTTCTCGTTTCTCTGCTAGGTGTTTCAGGAGCTCTGCTTCTTGATACTAAGGAAGCACAAAGGGAGAGAGAGGCCCTTGAAAGTGAGCATGCCAGGGTGAATTTTCAACACCATAACTTAAGAGCTGAATACCCAGAACACACACCTCCCTGATCCTGGTTTATGGTCCCTGGCACATTGGCAGGAAGCAGGGACACTCTGGATGCTCCCACCATACCCTCAGTTCTTTTTTCTCATTGCCCACCTTCCTTCCTTCCTTCTTCCCCTCCCTCTTTCCTTCACAAATATTACATGATGATATACCAATTGCCAAGCACTATCCTAGCAACTTGGGAAAGAAAAAACTCTACTAGAGATAAGACATATATATAAGTCTACCCCAGACTATCATGTGACCTATGCCCTAAGAGGTAGAGAGGAAATGCTATAAGACTTTAGGGGAGAAGATTATTTTTTGCTTCAAAGATGAAAAGCTTATTGGGGCACCTGGGTGGCTCAGTTGGTTGAGTGTCTGACTTCAGCTGAGGTCATGATCTCAGGTTCATGAATTCGAGCCTCGCCTCAGGTTCTGTGCTGACAGCACAGTGCCCACTTCAGATCCTCTGTCCCTCTCTCTATCTGCCCCTCCCCCCTTGTTCTCTCTCTCTCTCTCTTTCTCAAAACTAATAAATAAACATTAAAAAAATGAAGAGCTTACATAAATATGGCAGCAGAGTTGGGCAAGAATCAATGGGAAACATGGAGGGCACACAAGGGGGTGGATGTATACCACATCATGACCTTCTTCCCCTTCCTCCAATTAAGGATCCCTTTCCTTAATTGTCTAGCCTTTCCCTAAATCCTTAGTGTTTGCCAATGTCTTCCTCTTGTCAGTGTACATATAAAGCCATCTCTTGGGCATATATAATTCAGTGCCTTATCCCTCTAACCAAACTGTAAGCTCCTAGAGGCCAGGTACCTTCACTTCTTTGCTTCCCTCAATGGTGCTTCATTCTCTGCCCTATACGGGGGTGGTGGTGCCTAACTATTTGTACCTTGGTAGTGACCTGACCTCAGCTCAGGGCCACCACCTGTCTTCTCTAAGTCCCTCCCATCATGCTGAGATAGAGGAAAGAAAGGGCAGCACTTACCTTCCTTCGCTCCTCAGCTGCTTCTAGTTTCTTCTGGATCTCTTCCAGTGATGGGTCTCGCCGCCTGGGTAGGGAGGCATTGAACTCAGGAACCCCATCAAAGGAAGGTGGCTTCAGGATGACTTCAAAGGACTGGCCCGAGGTACATTTGTTCAGCTCAATGACTTCCATGTCAGAAATTACACACCAGTTCAGGTCCACTGTGTCTGCTGAAGAAAGCAATAAAAGAGGCTATTCACCCCCTGTACACTAGATTGGCACCCCAAAAGCATGCACACATGCACACATATGTGGGAGGTCTGGGGTCCCCAAGGCAAATCAATGACCAGGGTTCTGGATTGGTCCTGAACTAGGCACCTAAGATGAATGGGGCTGAAGGGGCTGGTAGCCACGGCAAGGACTCAGGTATCAAGAGTAGAGGTCCCAGGCATCACAGTTTCTAATGATAGCTGTAGCAATTGCTTTTTCTTTTGCTTCTGCCACAAGGCTCCTCCCATAGTTGAGCTCTTGCTCACATTGTCCTCAGTGGCAGCCAGTGGTTCATTTGCCCGCCACCCACCACCCATCCATCCACTCCTCGTCCCACTACCAATCTGATGGCTCAGCCTATTGCCACCTCTCCCTTGCTCCCTCCTACCCTGCTCTCTTCTTTCTCTCCAGTCAGCACTGTCTTTCCGCTGGCTTTGATCTTTCCTCCTACACTGTCTCCCACACCAGCCTAGACAGAAAAAACAATCTCAGGTAACCCAAGCACTCCCATCTCTTGTTTCCAAAACAAATCTGTCCCTTCCTTTAAATCCCGAGGAAATTAAGAGATGATCTGTTCCCAACCCCTCCCTGAGCAGAACGTGTCCATTCAGTGCTCCCTGCCAGTGTCCTGGGACCCTGTCACAGGTCCCGCGCAGCATGACCACTACACAGACTCCTTGACTGGCTGCAGGTGGAAGTCCCCTCCCCAGCTCTGGACTCTGTCAGAGCATTCTCCACCATTCACTAAGGAGACCTATCAACTGTGGAATCTAGTGATTTACACTGCATCTTGTTTTCTATTCTAGGTGTTCCCCAAGGGCAGAATTTCTGTCTGCCTCACCTCAACATCCTCCACAGCATCCCTTTGTTAAATGAATGAAGAAAAGCTAAGATCAAGAGCACTCTTCAGAGGGCCTGATTCACCTTCAGCTGCTATCTAGTCCCCCATCTTCAGCTCCACACCAGCCTTCACCTGATGCTTAGACCCTCAGAATCAGCAGCAGTGATTTTACTGGCTCTGGGAAAGAAAACTTGATATGGGGAGGAGAGTTTCATAAAATTGGGACAGGAGTGTGGTACTCATGGATATGAGCCCAGGAATCCTCCACAAGTTACTCTCCTAACTGTGGCCCTCACTTACCTTCATATTTATAGGATGATTTATTCAGAGGATCAGCCAGAAAACAGGAGCAGAACAAGGACACCAGTGGGAGCTCCTTCATCTTCTCTTTGTAGGCTGCAGAAACACCAGCAGAAGATAGTGACCCCCTCCTAGACTCAGAAGTCAGCCTCTGTGTGAGTCTGGGTGCCTGAGCAGCAAGGGGTCAGCAGACTCCACAGAGGCACCTAAACCACCCAAATCCACCCCTCACCTGGGGATCCAGCCCCCTTTGCCTTGAGCAGCCCATTTTAGGATTCCTGTGTGTGATTCACATCCACTTCTGTCCATCTTATAAGAGCCTGACCCTTCCAGAGCACCCAGATGACCCCATCTTCTCCTGAGTACATTGTTTCCCTTCTTAGTACTGAATGCAAAATGCCCTGAGGTAAAGGCCACAAGCCCCAGCCTGGCACCCTGGACCTAGCTCTCTATCTCCTCACACTTGCCCAAAATACTCCATTTACTTTGCTCCAAGATGCAGGAAATCCACACTCTATTTTAGTCAAAGTACTCGGCAGTGCTTCTCTGAAAGGTAAAGATGCACACCACCATCCCTCTGGTCTTGCCCCTTACTGGGTGGCAAGGTCAGGCTGTGAGCCTTCCCTGACCTTCCCAGTGCAGGTGCTGGTATCCATGAGGATTGGAGGGGGTACCCCCACCACCATCTAGTCTCTTTGTGTCAGGAGATGATTTGAAAGCCAAGAGGTCACAGGTTAGAGCTGATATGGTGAAGTCCAGCCCACTATTGCCCTGGCCCTGGCATGTGATCCTACCTGTCCCCCCCACCACCCTGGGGCCAGTGCACCTTGTGTTAAACTCCACATGCTCAGACTCCCTTGGTTCTCAGTTAAACCCAGCGCAGTGCCCAGGCACTCTCCTTCTCCTTTCCTTTTACTAGTTGAAAACATAATTAAGTGTGAAAATAATACATGTGCATTGTAAAAAAAATTTTTAAACACACACAGATGAATAAAAGGAAGAAAAGCTTCCGTTGTGATCCCACCCACCATCTAGAGATAATGTCTGTTAACCCTTGGGTATACTTCCTGTCAGTCTTTTATCCTTCTCTGTGTCTATGTAAGTACATATTATGTGTATACAGAAACTATGGTGCCCCACTGCATAAACAATTTTTGTACCTACCAGCAAGAGTCATGTTTTCTGGAATGTGAGGGCTGAATCTGGCTGAAAGTCACAGAGTAGGTCTGTCACCAGCTCAGATGCTGTCACAAATCTGAGAAAGAAAACATTTTACCACTGACAGGTTATTCACATAAGAAAGGTCTTTACACAACTGAGGATCCCGGGATGTACCTAGGCTGCCCCCACTTCCAGGACTTCTACACACTCACTCTCCCTTCCCAAACACGGACACCCTCTTCCCAAACACGGACACGGACATTGCCACAAGCAAGTTCAGTTTCCATGCACTAATGATAGCTTCATAATTGGCTTTCTAGTCTCAGGCCCCACTGAGTATCAGACATGGATTTCCCAAAACTGTATGTGTCAAGAGCTGTTCATTTGTCTCTCTGTGCAGCTCAGCAGCTAAACCAAAGCAAAGGTTAGAGTGAGAGACAAATCTTGAGTCAGAATCACTTGGGAGGGTTTCATAAAATAACTCTGTGTCCTGAATTTCTCCCTATTCCCACTCCCAGCTCATTCTGATATGGGGTGAGAGGGAATTGGACAGAGGATGTCAAAATACTACTTTACATGGCCTCTCACTCACTACCCAGCAAGAACCTCTGTTCTAAGCTCTCCCTGACCCCATTTAAGATAAACTATGAGAAGAGACAAACATTATTAAGGAATAATGTTATCATAATGTGGTTGGTACAGAGATGGAATTCTGCATGCAGGATTATTGTGGGGCCACAGATATGGGGCTTCATACTCACCACAAGGCTTGGGGAGACTGGAAGGGGCCCCTGGTGTTAGCAGCACCTGAACTGAGTTTTAACTGACGAGTCAGAAGGGCATTGTGCTAAGGGAGCAGCATAAACTGGAGGTGGGGGAGCATGGTGAGAAAGCTCTGTGTCTATGGTTGATTCTGGACCAGAGAGTGCAAAGGACGAGGGAGAGATGAAACAGGAGAAGCAGGGAGGGAGAAGGTCAGGGACAGTAGGTGACAGACCTCTACTGAAGGCTGCTATCCAAGGGAGTGAGGAATAGCCAGCAGTAAGTAGCCATCATGGGAAACACTTGATCTTGGGCCACTGTGGCGGTTAATTTTTGGGTCTAGGGTGGTTAATTTTTGGCTAAGGGATGCCCAGACAGCTGGTGAGCATTATTTCTGGATGTCTCAGAAACACCCCTTCTCAGGGACAGGTTAGTATTTGAGTGGATAGGCTTAGTAAAGATGACCCTCTCCTATGTGTGTGGGCCTCACTCAAATCTGTTGAGGGCCTGAACAGAACAGAAGGTGGAGAAAGGATGAATTCACTCTCTCTGCTTGAGCTGAACATCTGCCTTCTCCTGCCCTCAGACGTTAGAGCTATGGTTCTCTGGCCTTCAGACTTGGACTGGAGTTCTGCCCCCAGCTTTCCTGGGTCTCCTCCAGCTTGCAGGTGGCTGATTGTGGGATTTCTCAGCCTCCGAAACTGCATGAGCCAATCCATCATAATAAATCTCTTTCTGTGTGCATCCTATTGGTTCTATTTCTCTGGAGAATGCCGACTAATATAGCCACCCTCAGTTGTCATGTGCCAACAGAGGGTGGCGTGAGCCAACAGCTTCACTGCCTGCATCCTCACAAGACAAAGGACTCTGAGACTGACTCAGAGCCCCTTTCCTTCCTTAATGAGGCATTTTCCCTCTGGGGACTGGGGTCTGTACAGGCTGGGGGTAGGCATGGGAGCTAACGGGAGCAGTGGGCTCAGCTTGAGGACCAGAGCCATGTGGAGTCCAACCCAGATTTGACTTCAAATTACACAAATTAAATGAGAAAAGCATATGTACAGCATCCAGCAAAAAGGAGATACTTAATAAACATGTTTCCTTTCGTCCACCTTTTCCATCAGGATGGACACCAGCCCCCACACACCTGCTTCAGAGTCACTACCTCTGGTCCTCACCATCTCTACAATTAAAGACTGTCATTGCCATTTGCAGATGAGGAAATAGAGACCCAGAGGGTTTATGTGGCTTGCTCGGGGTCATGAGGATAGAGGGTTAAAAACACAGAGATTTGAAGCCAGGTCAACTGGCTCTGGTCAAAGCGCTGAAACCAGGTCAAAGCGCTCTGTTCCCTGCAGTGTCTTCATGTTCTTTGGAGCCAGAGGCCCTGCCATGCACTCCCCCCTTCTCCATGCAGCACAATGGGCCTCTTTCCTCAGAGTCAAGCTGATCCTGACAGTACCAGTGGGTCCCTGAACAGGGCCTGGAGGTGACATCCCCATTACAAGAGGCTCCATTCCACACAATCTCGGATCCCTACTGGGCTGATTGATGAGGTGACTGGCAGGGTGAGGGGATCCTTGCCAGGACAGGGAGCCTCATCAAATTTTAACCTAGGTAATGGATCTGAAGTAGGAGTCCAAATAAGTGAAGTGAGGCAAAGAGGGACACTCTGAGAAAGAAGGGGGACTGAACTGGGCTTTTTCTCTAGAAGTGGGTACCTGAAATCAGGGACAGTGCCCCTCAGCTTAAGCTGGGAATGATAATCAAGGCCCTCCACTCTTGGAGCACAGGTTACAACTCCTGTCACCCACATTATCCCAATTAATCTTCACTTGGGGCTGAGTTAACAAGACAGGCATCATCAGCTTCACTTTCAGATAAGCCCGAGGCTTATAGAAGCTAGGACTCTCGGCTAAGATCACACAGCTACTTAGTGTTAGATCTGTCCCTGGGATCCAGACCTTCTGACTTTTAAGGTCTTCCCTTCTGGCCAGGGGAAGGACTGGAAGCTAGCTGCCAGGTCCTCCATGGTCCTGGGGACTCCAGGAAAACTGATCTGTCCTGAAAGTGTGGTTAATTACAGATATGAGTGAGTGCTTTCCACACTTCTAGGGAAGATATTGTGCTAGGAGTTGTAGAAGCATGAGGAACCAGGTAGAAAACATAGGACAGAGAGACCAAGAGAAGACCAGGGCAGGGAACAGGAGACACTCCAGAGATGGGCAGAGGCATGCATAGCCAAGGGAGCTATAAATGAAAGCTCTCTGTTTCACAGGACTGGAGCCCACATAATCAAAAATGTGTATTTATAGAGCATCTACTATCTGGCGAATGCTTCCATTTTAATTTTCATAATAACCTTATGATGTAAGGATTATTGTCCCTGTTTTATATATATGGAAATTGAGGCTCAGAGAGAGTAAGTGACATTTCCAAGACCACTTGGTGTGGTGAGTTGAAGCATATCTCCCAATAAGACATGTTCTCATCCTAACCCCTGCAACTTGGGAATGTGACCTTATTTGGAAAGGGTCTGTCTGGATTTAATTAAGTGAAGGGCCTTGGTGTCAGATCATCCTGTATTATCTGGGCAGCATCAAATGTAATGACAAGAGTCTTTATAAGGAACACAAAGAGGAGAGAGGCCATTTGAAGAGGGAGGCAACGATTCATTCGATTGATACAGACACAAGCCAAGGAGTACCTGGAGCCACCAGAAGCTGAAAGAGGCACAAATGTTTCCTCCCCTAAGGTCTTTGGGAGAATTACACCTTGATCTTGGACTTCTGCACACCAGAATGATGAAAGAATTAATCTGGGTTGTTTCAAGTCACTAAGTTTGTGGCAATTTGTTACGGCAGCTGCAGGAAACTAATACATGCAGTAAGTGACAGAACCAGGGCTCAAACCCATAATTCTTTCACCTTATCTCAACTACCAGTGTTTATACACAGTCAACTTCTTCCTTAAGATAATTTGTATCTTTGTACCTATGGGTACATGAGGCCTTTAGAAATCCTTATGCCATAGTCATGACATTTCTATTGCATCCAAGACTCAAAAGATGTTGCTGCCCTCGAGACATTTTTAGAAAAGATAGGAGGGGCCACAGGGAGAGATCCTAGTCTCTTCTAGAGAATCCAGCAGTGGAAAGGGGTCCAAAGCCATTGGGTGATGGCAGCCAAGTTAGGGAGCCTGACTGTGCCCCTAATTAACAGGGAGCATCAGAATTGAATGGGGTGGGTCACACTTGCCTCCCTAGCACTTAACTAGGAGACATAAGGTCTCCAAATTGGCTGGTGGGTTAGACCCAGACGGGATGCACACCACTTGGGAGATCTAGTTACCTAACTAGATCTAGTTATCTAGTTATCTAACCCATAGCATGGAGGCCCTTCAGAATGGCTCTTAGGCCTCTGTTCTCCCATCTTAGACACCAACATCTCAGACCATTCTCCTGGGTACATCCAGTCAACCCACGGGCCCACAAACCAGCCTTGTCCTGGTCCCTACAAGCTTCTCACAATGCTGTGGAATCCTTTAAATGGCATGGTAGCTTAGGTTATGTTCTCAGGCCATAGCAAAACACCTGCAATGCAGTGGGGCCACCAGGCCTGTCCTAGAACTGCCAGAGAAGGGTGTTAAGAGATGTTATTGCTCAAGTTCACAGAGGACAAAATGCCAGGAATCCAGGGAGGCAAGATGAAGATTAAAAGACAATAGAGGTCAGGGGTGCCTGGATGGCTCAGTCAGTTGAGCATCCAACTTCGGCTCAGGTCTTGATCTCACAGTTCATGAGTTCTAGCCCCACATTAGGCTCTCTATTGTCAGCACAGGGCCCACTTTAGAACTTCTTTCTCCCTCTCTCTCTGCACCTCCCCCACTTGTTCTCTTTCTCTCAAAAATAAATAAACATTTGAGAGAGAAAGAGAGAGAGAGAGAGAAAATAGAGGCCAGAGTAGACATGAGTCAGTCCCATGGGGGGAAATCCTATCCAAAACATCATACATCAGAGCATCATAAGGCAAATAAACTCTGTGCTGAGGCAAACCTCTAGCCCTCCCAGAGGTTCTTGTGTGTTTTCTGTTATGGCAAAAGCCAGTCCCAAGCCTCCCTAGTCACTAGGAAAGATCTAGCTGTAGCAAAGATCAAAGAGGTCCCCTACTGAAAGTAGATGAGTTACACTCACTCAGCCAATAGCCACAGAACCAGACCCCACCACAGTGGCCTCCTGACTCTTGCCCACCACTCACTCCCAAGCACCCTTGATGGGTGCAGACTGCTGGTCAAGGGGCAGGGTCTCCCTGGGCAGCCCAGCCCTGGTGCTGTTATTTGCTAATCCAGCAAAGCAGGTAGTGAGGGGACTCAAGCTTCGAATGGCAAAAGTGAGAGTGTGCTGGGCTTATGCTGCGATTCACATTCTGCAGGTGCCTCTATCACTGCCAAGGCTTTGGAACTTGACAGTGTGTGGGCGTGCAGATAAGATTTTGCAGGGGGAACAGAGAGGGCCCACTGGGCTGCATGCAGGACTCATTGGGACCAATCAGTAGAATAGCAATAGGAAGATCAGGGACCTCCAGGCTAGAGGAAGCATTTGTACTTTATATTCTATTCAGTAGGAAGGCACTGCCATCTTTTGAATAAGAGGAGAGAGAGGAAATGGTAATGCTGATGATAACAATAATAATAGCTACCCCATCTTGAACACCTGCTTGTACCAGAAAATTCACAAGCATTATCTCAATTTACTCCCTGAGGTTATTTGTAAGGAGGCACTTGAAGCTCAGCAGAGTCAGGTTAATGACACCAAATCCTACAGGTAGTAAGGGCAGACCCGGGATTTTCATCCCAAAGCCCATCTCTGTCATTAGCTTCTACTCGTGCAAAAAAAGAGTCTTCTGGCAACATCAGCTTGAGGAATTGATTAGGAGAGGGCGTTTGGAAGCCAGGACTAGGCACAAAGTGATGAGGAGCCTAGAACCAGTAACACCCTGGATGTTTGCATTGCACCCAGCACTGTTTTCCCGTTTGCAAACTGATCTGTGCATTTACTCCATTGCCAGCATCTAAGAGTCTATGTATGAAAAAGCAAGTGATCACACATTTTTGTTGATGGATTGAACCGTTAACATAACTGGTAAAAATAATTCGTTAGCGATAACCCCATCGAGCAGAGACTCAGGCAATGAAGAGGTAAGACGCAGAAAGAGTACGTTTTGACTGGCAGTGAGGATGGCTGAGAGAGAAGGTCTAGAAATTAAGGCTGTTGACTGAAGGGGATCTCATGTGGCACAGTGGGAGGAAAGGTGTCTAAGGTGAAGAGATCAGAGCCCCCAGTTTTTTCCTAGAACATCAGAATGTCAGTGATGGAGGGAACTGAACTGGTGATCACTAGCCAGAAGGTCTCAACGAGGGCAGCCCCCTCCCAGGAATATACATGGGGCTTTTTGGTGGTCACTAGATTAGAGGTGTTCTAGGCTGTTAGTGGACAAAGGCCATGTAAACTAAACACCCTGAACTGCATATTAACAGTCCCACACAGCCAACAACTGCCCCTTCCAAAGTGCCCAGATGCTCTTCCCAGAGATCAGAGATTCTGAGGTCACACTGAGTTGATGGCCAAGATGGGACCAGGGTCCAAGTATTTGCCCTTCCCCTTCATAACTGATCTCTTCCCTCCTCCCAACCACTAGGACGTGAGGAAAAAGCCCACTTGGCAGCAGGGATAGGGAAGAGATAGGGACAAAGAAGGACTTTTCTACGTGACCAAAAATGGTGACCCATGCTCCCAGGGTTTCTGTAACACAGTCGATGACCAGGAGCTGATGGAGAAGAGCACCAGAGTCTCTGATGCCACATGGCTATTTGTTGGCTCCACACCAGAACTCCCAAGGCAACTCTGACTGTCCACACTGCCCAAGTGAGCCAGCGTTTTGTTTGTCACTGCAAGGAATGCCCAGATAAGACCTTCAGGATGTGTCAGATCCTATGAGGACTATTTTTGAAGCATAGGAAACTAATGCACATCCAAGTGGATTGAATAGAGTGGTCCTTGGCAGGGGTGTTCGGAGACAATAGAGGAACTCTGGAGGGGACACAGTGAGCTTTGATCCAGGTCTTCTAACACAAGCAGTACAGGGAGATGGTTCTTTAGATGTGTGCCAATTACTAGTTTTATTGAAGTTATGTGTGTACCAGAAATAAGCTGTATAAGCTACCTCAATGTCATGAAATCATATCATCTCTGCACAGTGACCCTGTGCTGATTCTTATTTATTTTTATTTTTTGTGTGCTGATCAGAAGACTCTGACTGGAAGCCATATTTCTTATCTGGGTTAAAAAGAAAAAAGAGATAAGTTATTTTTTCATGAATGTGGTTCATTCTTCCTACAATATTTATTGAATACTTAATTCTGTTCCAAGTACTCAGCTGGGTCTCAATGTAACTGCAGGGTTTTTGGTGATGAAAATGTGAAACAGGTCCCCTGGGTGAGAATTTGGAGCCTCTAGAACTTTTGCAGATGCTCTGCAGGTCTTTAGCAATTCTCCAGCAGTGACATGGACTGTATTATAAAGGCAGAAGGAGTGGATATTAGAGCACAGGTCAAGACCGGACCAGTGAGGTCCACAGGACGCTGGACAAGACACAACAGTGTATGATTAGCTGGCTTTGGGAAGCTGGTGTTTGTCTGATCACCACCCTCACTTAGGTTGCTTCTCAGGGGTTCAAGAATAGGAGATGGTGGGAGCCGTGTTCAGGAGCAACTTCCAGACAGTACCTAATAGGCTTAGAAATGCAGCTTTGGCTGTGCTTCTAGGAAATAAAGAGGAGTTGGCAAACACAGAGCTCTGGAGGCCTAAGTCTGAGGAGCCCTTCCTAGTTGTAACAGCTACATTGGGAGACAAGCCAGAGAAGGAAAATTAAGTCTGGGGAAATGAGTCCCAAATAATCTACAGTGATGACACTTTTTAGGCTGCTTTTATTTTCCATTCAATACCTACAGAAGAATCAACATACTAGAAGCAAAGTTCCAATGGAAAGAGCCTAAATGTCCATCAACTGATAAATGGATAAAGAAGATGTGGTTTATATATACAATGGAATACAACTTGGCAATGAAAAAGAATGAAATCATGCCATTTGCAGCAACATGGATGAAACTGGAGGATGTAATGCTGAGTGAAATAAGTCACTCAGAGAAAGACAGATATCATATGTTTTCACTCATATGTGGAAATTGAGAAACTTAACAGAAGACCATGGGGGAAGGGAAGGGTGAAAAATAGTTTCAAACAGAGAGGGAGGGAGGCAAACCATAAGAGACTCTTAAATACAGAAAAAAAACTGAGGGTTGATGGGAGGGACACTGGGGGGGAGGGGAAAATGGGTGATGGGCACTGAGGAGGGCACTTGGGTTGAGCACTGGGTGTTGTATGTAAGCAACGAATCACGGGAATCTACCCCCAAAACCAAGAGCACACTGTATACATTGTATGTTAGCCAACTTGACAATAAATTATATTTAAGAAAAGAAAAAAGAAAGAAAGAAAAGAAAGAAGCAAAGTTCCAGGGCATGGACTTCCATTCAGGGTCTCTGGATGGAGTGCAAAGCATTGCGATCTGGGTAACATGAGAGACCCTGGACTCAGATTACTTGGAAGTTATCAGCATATGGAACAAGCTGTCATAATCTGAGTCCTAGTTATACCACTAGCAATATTTTGAAGTACTTTACTTTCAGGCACTTTCAATTGCGTATATGTGCATATGCACATTTTATATGTAATGTTTTAATTACAAACATATTAATATCCTATTTTGAAACATCTATGTGACAGAGAAAAGAAAAGGAAATCCCTGCCATCTTGCTACTTTTTGCTGTTGTCACTTCCTTCTAGTTCCCCCCACCCCCGCAGTGTTCATTATTTTTACATGGTTGTAATCTGAACATATATATTTTATCATTGCATTCTCTCCAAATCCTATAAAATAGATACCATTATACCCATTGCACTGATGACCAATTCAGGTGAATGTCTTGGTTTGCCTAAAGTCGTATAAGCAGAAAGTGATAAAGATGGGATTTGAACTAATGTCTTCTTATATCAAAGTTCCACAGTCCTTCCTCATATCCAAGGCTAAGAATAAATGTAAGTAAGATGGATGATTGCCTAGGGCATGTGGATGAGGGGCACACAAAGGCTTGTCTACCCCATATCTGCCTCCCAACCATGGGCCGTCCCAGAGCTTAAAATTCCCACCACTAAGTTCTTCTTGCATCAGGCAATGCCTGAGAAAATCCTGTTAAAATGCATACACATGACCTACCAAGTGTAATAAATTAAATCATTTTCACATCAGCAGAGAACAAGCAATAGATTTGTAGACATTCCCAGAGGGCAAGCCCTCTGCCCACAGATGGGAGGAGTCATGGAGATCTCTAGCATTGCCCACCCTTTTCAGATGAAGAGACAGAAGGCCCAAGAGGTTCTGTGCCTTTCCCAAAATTAAGTAGGAGGAACAGAGCCAGGTTCCCAACCTACATTTAACCTATAATCAAGGGAGATTCTCACCTTTTGCAATATTATTCTTGTTTTCATTATTCTTTCATTCTTCCCCAGTGCTTTGTAAGTTTTACATCTTGGTTTTGATCTTTAAGTTAAAGTCATTTCTATCTAGATTTTATAACTTTAAGAGAAAACAGTATCTAATGTTTTCCATTGTGAGAAATGAGATATTTTGCATACTTTAATTTCCTTTCACTACAAAACTTCTGATTTTGTCACAGTGACTGTATTTTGAGTTCTGGATTATTATTCCTGATTTCCTTCTTAAATTATTCACTTGTCAAATATTTATTAAGAACCTACTATATGTGCTATGAGAGATGCTAGGACATATATATGTATATATAATGATAAATTTAATTGACATTCCTTAGCCTTAAGATATTTGACATTTGCATTCTGCTTTGTAAATGTGTTGATTATATTTAGACAAAGACTCTAAATTCTAATGTTTTCGTTCTTGGTAACCATTTGCAATGCCATATCTTTTTTGTACTGGAGTTCTTTAACTTGATAAAAAATTTTTTTGGTTAGCTAGGCTACTTCTGGGGTAATATATTTTTCAAGAAGGGTTCATAAAATACCTACTGAGTCCTTACATATCTGTTTGGTGGCAGGCGTAGAAGACACACCAACCTATCCCAGGATCAAGAGTCAAGTTGTGTTAGTGCTAACAGCTGACAGAATCTATCCACCTGTTTCCACATTCTCTTTCAACCTTGCTTTCTACCTGGTTCTCATTTCTGGGCACCAACACCCAAATGATCCACTGGAACTTGGCATCTGCCCCACCCGCTTGCCCGCTGGGTGTTTTGCCCTAGAGTCTGCACTCAGCTCCTTTCTCTGGATTCATGTTCTCTGGTTTGTTCTCTGAACTCCCAGTTGCCTGCACCTTGCCATAAATTAGGTCAACCACCCCAGTCCCCTGTTCCTTCCAATTTGTTCTGTCCTCTCGCTTCCTACCACCTATCTCTGACAGAAGGACCCTAAGGGAATGGACACACAGCAATGATCAGTTTTAATGGATAGAAAAGGCCAGTGCGGGTGGGAGAGGGAAGGGGGAAGCATAGGTGTGTATGGGGAGGCAGGGGTAGTGTACCTATTACCCGTGTATTTTCCTGTCTTCCTAGTGGAACTAAAACTGTAAAAATCTGGAAAATGCTTTGTAAAATATCAGAAGAGATTTTCTTTGTCCTTACTCTTCCTCAAAGAAAAACAGACAAAGTAACCTCTTTCCAGACTATCACATCTCTAAATATAGCAAATTCTAACTTAATAAGCAAGTTCAATCATACATGATGAATGTTTATTAGCCAAGAAAAAAAAAAACGCGGTAGAGTTTGGTTCTCTACAGAGCATTATAAAAATTACATTTTGCATGTTTTATAATTTTTCCCAAAATTTCTATCTCCCTCCCCAAAAAATGTCTCATCTCTACCTACCTATGATTTCAAAATCTCTGGGAATTCTGTATCTGCAAATGATAGTCTCCAGGTAAGTGGGAAATAATATAAAGATATCAAGGGGTCTGGAGAAAGGATCTTAAGGGTTCAGGAAAAATTAAGCCTTTCTTGGATTAGGATTTTGATTTGAAAATATCCAATTATTTAAAATCAACAGCACAGGGGCACCTGGGTGGCTCAGTTGGTTGAGCGTGTTACACTTGGTTTCAGCTCAGGTCATAATCTCACAGTTCGTGAGATTGAGCCTCATATTGGAGCCTTCTTGGGATTCTTTCTCTCTCCCGTTCTCTCTCTGCCCCTTTTTCTCTCTCTCTCTGTCTCTCTGTCTCTCTCTATCTCTCAAAATAAATATATAAACTTTAAAAAATAAAATAAAATCAACAGCACAAAACATCTGAATTTTCCCATTCTTCCTATATGGTTGGTTTAATATAAACACTCTGTCCTTTCTTTTCTTCTCTCTTCCCTTCCTTCTCTGCCTTCTTTTCTGTCACACCTTACACTCTGGATCTTAGTTTATCAATCTTTATTGCCCTACTTTAAATCTTATCAGTCAGCACACTCATGTCCCATAGGGCAAATGTGGTTTAAATGGCCTAGTTGGATGAGTGAAGCAGCTAACAGTGCTTGACCATTGGATTTCTTTTATTGACCCAAAATGAAATCTAGATACTAAGCAAAAAAATACATGACAATCCCACCACCCAACTGGCCAATAGTATGTCTGTTCAACTCTCTGCTCAGGAAGGACAACATTAAACCAGATTTTTCCATTTTTGATGGGTCCTTTAGAACACAGTATCTCCCTAATGAGACAGTTTTCCACTTAAACACAGTACTTGGATTTTGGACACTTAATATTGTATGTGGTCATAGTGATGTGTTTGAACAAGATAGTTCTCCTTTGAAGAAGTTTACAGTCCTTCGGCTCAGGTCATGATCACAATTCATGAGTTCAAGCCCCGTGTCGGGCTCTGTGCTGACAGCTTGGTGCCTGGATCCTGCTTCAGATTTTGTGTCTCCCTCTCTCTCTGCTCCTCCCCCACTCAAACTCTGTCTCTCTCAAAAATAAATAAACATTTTAAGAAATGTTTTAAAAGATGAAGTTCACAGTCTATGATATGGGTGAATCTTGAGGACATTATGCTAAGTGAAAGAAGCCAGTCATAAAAACACAAATGCTGTTTGATTCCACTTATATAAAGAACCTAGAATTGTCAACTTCACAAAGACAGAAAGTAGAGTGGGAGTTGCCAGGGGCTAGGGGGGGAGGGAAGAATGAAGAGTTAGTGTTCAACGGGGCGCTGTTTCAGTATGGACAGATGAAAACAGTTGTGGGGATGGATGGTGGTGAGGGCGGCACCACCATGGGAATATAGTTAACACCACTTAACTGTACACTTAAAAATGGCTAAAATGGTAAATTTCATGTTAGGTGTATTTTACCACAATTAAAAATTAAACATTTTTTAAAAGAAATTCATAGTCTAGTATGAATTATCTGTAGGCTTAGAATCTTAGAAAAGGTCATAAGGGTCACTTAGTCAATGTTTTTTTCTTACTGGGACCTACAATAAAGAACTGCATTTTATATCATGCATGACCCAACATGTGTATGTCATAACACTGACACACACACACACACACACACACACACACACAGTCACTGATACACCTACATGCATACACATAAATATATACATAACTAAAATATAAACATAAATGTGTGTACTTATTTATAAATATGACATTTATAAAATATGTTTATAAATATAAACAATTTATAAATATTTATATAACTAAAAATACATAACGAAAAAATGGTATAGGAAACATTTACCCTACTGTATGGAATGTGCCTTGACTTTTTTTCTACTCTATTTAACCCCATTTTATTTGAAAAGAATATATCTGTTACAACCCCCAAATTTGACTTCACCAACTACTAATGGATCTCAATCTGCAGTTTGAAAAACACCAAATCTAGCCCAGTCTCCAACACAATGCAGAAATCTCTATAACCAATCTGCCGGGTTATCATCCAACTTCTGTTTGAATGCCCTCAGTTTTGGGGAGCTCACTCCCTACAATGCTCTGTGGTGGACCCATCTAGCAGTTAAAGATCCCCGTCCACTCCAAACTTATTCTGGGAGTGGCCTAGGTAGAGCTGGGGGGCTCAGAAGGTCTGGGACCTGCTGACAGGTGTTCTGGAACCTGCTGACAGGTGTTCCGGTGCTGGTGACAGCACAGTTCCTAGCAGCAAGGTGGGGGCTTGGGCGAGCTGAGGGGAGGGGGCTGGCTGGCCCTAGAGGACAGGGCAGGGTCTCTGGAGACCCTAGCTTTGCTCAGTGGAGCTGCTAATCAGACCTTACCCCTCTGCCTCCTCCCCACTGGCTCCGCTCCTGCACTATGATTATCTCCTCAACTGAAGGATGATCTCATTCCCCCAGCACCCTGACTCCCTGCCTGTGGGAGAGGTTTCCTCCCCCTAGAGAGGGGCTCAGCCTCAGTAGAGACAGATTCTCCCACATTCTCTCTCAATCTGTCGCCCACCCCGCAGGACTCCAGCTAGCCACCGCTGGCCACATCCCCTCCCACTGTTCTCTTGGTCTTGAGACATGAGGGCATCCCTGCCCAGGGCGTTCGGACTCAGGCTACCTCAATATTCTGAACTCCCCAAGGGATTCAGGGCATCTGCCCTTTATCAGGACAATGGGACTCCTCCACACCTGACCGTGTCTTCCTGGGAGGAATGAAACAAAGCACCGCCACGTGGGAAGAGGGCTGGCCACTGGACAGTGGATCCGGGTCCTGGTCCCTTGGATGAGAAGAGGGTAATGCCTAAACTCCAGGGGAGGGCGGTGGGCTGAGTGAGGAGTGGCCTGGCTCGGCCACCAGCAGGGACCAGGGCGTGGCACTTGTGGGTCCCGCAGTTTGCAGCCCATTGCAGCCTGACAGCCAGCCCGCCCTGCCCAGGTAGGATCGGGTTGACCTCAGGGTGGGGCGGGGCCAGGAAGAGGTGGTGATCTCATTGCATCCTTAGAACCAAGAGCAAAAAGTAACCCAGTGCAGACAGAGGAGAAAGAAAGGGATGATACACAGGAGAAAGAGAGCCAAGAAAAACTGTGGCTGAGAAAGGAAATGTAACACACAAAGCAGCTTCTAGCTTGAAACAAATCGTGGGTCAGAGCCAGCTCCGTGGGAAGCCGGACTCTGAACAAAACCTTTCTCCCGGAGCAACAAAACATTATTATGCAGAAAGAACTCACCATGGACATCTGACCCAAAAGAAACCCTGGCAATTCCCACCTGCCCTCCGAGCTCTGGAACAGAAGGACTGCCTGTAGCCCAACCTTGCCCCTCGGAGTAGCCCCATTCTTTTCACCTCACCCCATTTTGGCCAGGATTTCACAAAGTTTAATTGATTGAGTGAAACCAAAAGGCAACGCAAATGGCGCCAGGCCCCTCGCTCCTCCTCCTCGCGGCTGCTAATAATTTCTTCTTTTGTCTGAAAAGCCTCGAAGAATTTGCACTTCATTCCCACTTACCTGCAGTCCCGTTCAGGCGAGCTGCTTCCTTCCTCACTCCCTCAATTAGTGGTACCCTGGGCTTCTCTCCACATCAGCACCACTGCTCCTCTCACCATGACATCACCTCTGAGCTCTGTGATTGGCTGACAGTGGGTTGCTTGGCAATTGGACAGTCTCCGCTGGTGGAACAGGGATTGCCTGAGTGAGTAACTCTTAGCAGGCCAGGGAGTGGAAGATGATGTCAGACAAATAGCCTGCTTTCCATGCTGCCTGTGGAGCTGGGGGCCAGAGGGTGAGGGTGGGGATGCAGAAAGAAGGAGGGAATGGTAGGAGAAGGTGGGGGTGAAGGCACGGCTTGCAGGCTGAGCTGTCCAGCCAGAGAGAAAGAGAGAACCTGGAGAGGGGGAATGATGAAGGGTTTCCAGCATCTTTAGCCCTTTCAGATCTGGGGGTGGGAAAATATGGCATCTAGAGGAGAAATCAGAAAGAACAGATGAATCCTAAAAATAGCTTCTGGAGGGCTTGGTGCCTGTTTCCAGCTCTGTCAGAAGGGCTGGTGGGTTTGAACAGTGAGTCAGAAGGCAAGGAAGGGCTGCAGACACCCCCAGGCTTTGGGGCGCGTGAGGGCCTGGCACGCAGGTCCCAGGAGAACCGGGCTTCCCTCTTGCCACCTGGCTGTGATGTTGGCCACGCCTCTTCTGTGGCAACCTGACTAGAGCTGGTGGGTCCTCACAGCCCACCCAGCTCCCCTGGGCCTTCCAGAAGGAAGAAGAAGACCATGACTGAAGCTGAGGAACATCACCACCCTGGTGATTGCTAAAACAGATGGAACTCTGACCGGAGGTGATGGGTCACCTATGGTGGTTTCCCTAGTTCCCTCAGGGAGTGGAGGCAGGGAGCCCCTGATGTCACCTTCTCAGCCTGCCAGTCAGCCGGAAGTGGCAGGGCCAGGCAGCCTGCCAAACAAGACCCCCTTCTCTAGCGTGCCTCTCCCATCAAAGGCTCGCTCGCTGAGTGTGCTCTCCATCCCCGCACCCCCAAGGCAGCGTTCCACCACCCGGCCTCACCTCACCGCCTTCTTTCCAGGGGGAGAGGGCGGATTTCTTTTGTTGTGAAAAGATACACATAGAACAAAACTTACCACGTTAACCACCTCTCAGTATACAGTTCTATGGCGTTAGGCACCTTCACGGTCTGTGCGGCCATCGCCACCATCCGTCTCCAGAACTCTTTCATCTTCCCAAATTGAAATTCTGTATCCATTAAACACCAACTCCTCTTTCCCCTCCCCCTGGCTCCTGGTGACCTCTAACATAATTTTCGTCCTGATGAATTTGCCTCTTGTAGCAAATTCATTACCTCATATATTACCTCATGTAACTGGGATCAGACGGTATTGTCCTTTCATGCCTGGCTGATGTCACTTAGCGTCATGTCTTCAAGGTTCATCCACATTGTAACCTGTGTCAGAATTTCATCACCTCACCCTTTTTATGGAGGGTTTGTTCGACCACAGTCAATTTCACTGCCTCTCACCCTCTACCACCACATCCCTGCTGACTGAGAACACACAAAAGTCACCTTCATTCAGCCCGTGCTTTTAAAGCGTCTTTAAATGGCGAGAGCACCGAAGGGCATTTGCACATCACAGTTTATGCAGGTGGAAGACATGTTGTGTATCCACTCGCAAGTGTGCTGGGGAGGAAGTAGGTTCTCAGGCCCTGGCATGGACCTCACAGCTGGGACCCACGGGTTGGCACTGCCCAGTGCCCTGTGCCGTTCTCCAGGGGCCCTATGTAGACATATATCTCCAACCCCCCGCTTCACATCAGAAGAAGAAAGCACCCATTAGACTGCCCCACTCCGGGGCCACCACACAGGGTAGGGGTGACGGGGTGACCAAAATAACGAAGGACCCTGACAGCCTTTGGCGTTCACAAAGCTTGCTCACGCAGGTCCTGTCATGTAACCCCCAGCGGCGCTGCAAAGGCAGTGGGATGAAAACCCTTCTTTTGTTGGAACAGCATGCTTATCACGAATGCCACACGTCATGAACCCAGGCCCCCCAGGCCCCGGGCTGTCTCATTTCAAAGGGAATCAAGAGTGCCTATGGAAATCTAAATGGCTTCCTGAATGTGCAGAGATAATAGAGGCCACACTGCCCGCCAGGCTGGTATCAGGAATCCTCCAAGCAAACCTGAACCCCATGGCCACCTTTGCAGTCAAGGGCTCCTCTCTACCCTCCCCCGTCTTCTCTTTCCTCCTCCCTTCCAGCGCTGAGAAGTCTGGAACTCCACAAGCTGCTGCTCTGGAATGGAGGGGTGGGATGCAGGGAGGAGACAGAGAGTTGCCATGGTGATGGCAGCCAATGAGAGGTACTCTGCTACTAGGAGAGGAAGTGCTCAGTCTGAGTCCCCCTTACTGACTGATAGGGGAAGGGGGCTGGGACAAGGTGGGGAGGACAGGACATCAGGACCAGAGACCAAAGAGGGGACGAAGGGAAATGCAGAAAGATGCCCCTTTTCTAGAGTTATTTAGCTACCATTTGAGTACTATGTGGTGATGGACTATATATATATGTACTATATATATAATCAGTAAATCTCACTACAGCCTTGTGAGAAAGGGATTCACCACCCCATTTATACAAGAAACAGAGTCAAATGGTTAAAATAACTGGCACAGTCTCCCATAAAGTGGTGAGGCATAAATTTAAATGGGGGGGCAGTAATATTGGAAGAGGGAGGGCGGCCAAGCCACATGGAGCCCCTCCACCAGCCTTACCATATGGGAGAGTCCCAGAGCCTCCCCAAGATGGCATAAGGCAGTACAGTGATGAAGAGAGAAAGAATCACCTCTAGAAATGTGCCAAGCATCAAGTCCAAAGGATAAGGAGTGAGGAGAGAAATCAGCAAGGTCAAACAAAGCTGGGAGGTTCAGAGGGGTGAGGACTTCATCAGGGAAGAGATGGAGGGGAAGGAGCTGGGCGGCGTGTTCCTTACACCACAGTGTCCGAAGATGTCATGAGCTCCGCTGAGGAAGGTGGGTGAGCAGAGGCCATCCCCGGGCCTGCTGCATCGGCCGTGGGTGAGCCGGCTGCCTGTGTTCAATCCATCTAAATGCAGCACCTGGACATCAGTCAAAGGGACTTGGGGCCCATGAGGAGCAGATCGGCATTGCTGCTCTGCCGACTGTCCCTTTTGACAGCTCGGGGTGCACTGTGGCAATGACCCTCGGATGGGTGCGTGAGGCCATCCCCTGGATACACATGTGCTGCCTGGCTACACTGTGGGACTCCATTCATCTACCTTTTCCAAGGGTGGAAACTCGAGTGTCTAACACGTCGGAAAGGGGCTGCACATCTTCCTGCGGATGCTGAAGTGTGGAGAGAAGCAGCAGCAGAGGTGATTGATTATCCGGAAGCCAGGCAGGTAAGGGCGATCCCTGTTCAATGACTTGACTCACCAGTTACTCACACTAACACCCCGCCCCGGGACCCAGAGGACAGTGCCCAGGCCCCCAAAGGGGCTCTGCCTGTCGCAGAGGTAGCTCTATCATAAGGCTAGCTGCACAGTCGCCTGGGGGACCCTCAACAAACCTCTGGTCACTTTCCAAACCTCAGGAAATGTGGTCCTCGCCTCACACAAGAATTCAGAATATCTATCACTGCACGTGCAGGCTGCTACACTCACACCAATGCAATTTCTAAAAATTATACAAATTTACTTTATAAAATATACAACATGAAGCTTTTATTTTCTGCCATTTTTAGACTAAAGTTTGGGAGATTTCTTCTATAGAACTTATCGCATTGAACATTGTCAGATATTTATTTAAAATGAATAAAAATGTGCATACTATGTAATTTTTAAAAAATGTTTGAGCAATGCTATTTCACTTGAAGAGTGGCTATCGTGACTCATGCACTCTCATGACATCAATGGCTTAGATTTTTCTTTTCTTTTTTTTTTTTTAAAGTCAGCTCCATGCCCAATGTGGGGCTTGAACTCACAATCTCAAGATCAAGAGTAACATGCTGTACCGACTGAGCCAGCCAGGCACACCTTAGATTTTCCAATCAAATGAAATACAAATAAAACTTAGCCAACTCAAATTTAGGCGATCCTGGATTGCTGAAGCTGTTCATTTATGCTGATAAGTAGTGGTAAACTAACTGTAATGGTGGTTAATGTTTAGAACAACATATGATGTTTATAAAAACAAAATTTATCAAAAGGGCTGAAACCTGTAAGTCAGAACACTGCCTGAGGGGCTCCTGGGTGACTCAGTCATTAAACACATGACTTCAGCTCAGGTCTTGATCTCAGGGTTCGTGAATTTGAGTCCCACATTGGGTAAGCACGAGCCCCACTTTGTGTGAGCCCTGCTTCTCTCTCTCTCTCTCTCTCTCTCTCTCTCTCTGCCCCTTGCTCACTTGTACCCTCTCTCTCTCTCAAAAACAAAACAAACAAACAAACAAAAACAGTGCCTGATGCAAAGTATGTGCTCAATAAATGCTAGCCAGTATTATGGTTGAATTCGTAACAACCCATGAGTTTGCAAGTAACAGAAGCCTGTTTCAAACTTAACAAAACAAGAGCATTCATATCAAAACTTAACAGGGAACACACACACACACACACACACACACACACACCCATTAGAGAACAGGCAGGACATGCATCTAACTCCCAGAGGAAGGCACCACGGCTGGGACTGTTGCAGGGGACTTGAGCCAAACAGTCACCTTCAGAACGTGGGCAAGGACCCAGCTGAGACCTCTTCCTCACGAATGGCACAGCCCTTCAGGAAGGCTCGACTGAAAGGAGCAAGGCATGTCGAAAGCTCCTGAAGAAAGTCTGATGCCATAACTCCCTGATTTCGACAGACCCTCAAGAAGATAACGGAGATGAAAATGTGATGGGAGGAGATGCCTTTCACTTGCCAAGGCCACGTTCACAGCAGGGGACTTCCTCACAGTTATCCACAATGTAAAGGAAGCCCCAAGTGAAGTTTCTGGGGAGGATAATGCCACAGGTGATACTTCGCCATTATTTGAACGTTACCACTCAGGAACTGACAGTTGCAAAATGACTGGTTTAGCCAGAGGTGGGGGACAATTCCTCTGAATTAAAGAGGAGTAATGTCAAAGCAGTAGAAGTACTGGTGGAAATAGCTCCGCTGCAGACTTCTTTGTTACTTTGAATGAAGCTATTAAGATAACCAACAGGCGTGTAAATGCCATTGAACATGCCCCATTCCCCAGACTGAATGCGCCCTTGCTTATATCATCACAAAGTTGGATGCGAGGCAGTGAAACTTCTATAGACTAAAGAAAATACAGAGGAAGAAAAAAATTCTTCGGGAAAAATCTGAGCAGGACATGGAGCAGCGGAGGGCAGCTGGAGAGATGATGGAGCTGCTAATCTGCTGAAGAGAAGGACGATAATCTCTTTTCATGGCCTTTCCTGCCCAGCTTCATTCGGAAGCCCTCCCATGGAGCATCTGAATTCACCGTGTGTAAGTTTGGTATGGGTGGCTATTTATTTTCTTGCCTGGGAATTTTGCAGGTTGTGAAAATTTCCCTGGTGTCCATTTTTGGGATTACCTTTGTGGAATCATAATTCAGCAACCATTTAACACAGAAGAGATTGGCTGAAGTGGCCCAGGAACTTGTAGAATTTCTTCTGCAGAGGTATTCCCCCTCTCCATTTACATCTGTGTTACAGATGATCTGCTTACCAGGCATATCAGGAGATGGCCCTTGAGAAACAGCAGTGGTCTCAGAGCAACACACTGGAGGGCCCCTGGCTCCTGTCCGCTCACGCCCCCGGGCGCCATTGTCGGAGGCTGCTGTAGCCACACTCGTGTGAGCACAGTACTTCTCTCCTCCAGCTTTCTGCAAACCTTCACTCACTTTTCCTTTGTGACAGATCTCTACCGTGTCTGTCCTGGAAGCAGTTCTGCCAACTAAAATGTGGCTATGGTATAACCATAACCTGATTTAGAAATGCGTTCTTCCTTTTTTTAATTATCTTATTGCTAAGAATAACAATCATGTGCTTATGCTCAGATCTGCACGTGGGACTGCCATCCAAAAAGAGCTTTCTCTGCAGACATGGAGGAAGTGGGTGGCCTCCCCCACCCCACACCTATTTCATATATCAGTGTTTTACAAATAAGCTTAATGAGACGATCATTGAATTTTGGGATAGTAAAAAATATACGATTGCCAAAGGAAACAAATGGGGCAAAAGATGTGAAGAGACATTTCATCAACAAGAATATACCAACAACAAATATACACATGAAAACTACCGGTAAGGGAAATACAATGTAAGACCACAATGAGATTAGAACAAGTAAAATTTTAAAAAATGACAATATCAAATGCTGGTAATGATGAAGAGAAACTGGAACCCTCATATCCATAGCTGGTGTGAATGTAAAATGGAACAGCCACTCAAGAAAAGAGTCTATTAGCTCTTTAAAACAAAACAAAACAAAACAAAACATGCATTCACTATACAACCCAGCAATTGCACCCCTGGGCATTATTCCCAAAGAAATGAAAATGTGTTCACAAAAAAAGTATAGTGCACAAATGCTCACAGCAGCTTTATTTGTAATAACCCCAAACTGTAAACAAATAGTGTCCCTCAAGAGGTGAATGGTTAAACAAATATGGTAGCTCCATACCTCGGAACACTAGTCCAAGATAACAGTGAATGGACAACTGAGACACAGTTGGATGCATCCCAAAGAATTATGCTGAGTAAAAAAAGTCAGTCTCAAAAGGCCACAATCTATATGATTCCACTTATAGAATATTCTCAAGTTATGGAGGTGAAAAACAGATTGGTGGTTGCCAGGGATTAGGAGCCATGGGAGGAGGTATAGCTACATAGTGGTAGCAAGAAGATGATTATGGGGTGGACTAGTTCTGTATCTTGATTGCAAATCTATACATGTGATAAAATGGCACATGTTAGGGGCACCTGGGTAGCTCAGTCAGTTGAGCATCTGACTTCAGCTCAGGTCATGATCTCACGGCTTGTGGGTTCAAGCCCTGTGTCGGGCTCTGTGTTGACAACACAGAGCCTGGAGCTTGCTTCGGATCCTGTGTCTCCCTCTCTCTCTCCCTCTCCCCCGCTCATGCTCTGTCTCTTTAAAAAATATATAAACATTAAAAAAATTTATTTAAAAAAAGGCACACGTTACACCAATGTCAATTTCCTGGTTTGATACTGTACTATACTTGTGTAAATTGTAACCATGGGGGAAACAGTGAGGGGTACATGGGACTTCTCTATATAATCCTTGCAACTTCCTCCAGATATAGAATTATTTCAAAATTAGAAGGTGGATTTTGGGGGTTGTTTTGTTTTGTTTCATTTGTTTTATGGCATGAGGAGTGTCCAAGATATTTCATGGAACCCAAAGCAAAGAATATAACACCTTCTCCCAAAACACAAGAACCAGGAGAGCAATCATGAATCAGAATCGGTCTCCCTGTCTCTGTCTGTCTGTCTCTCTCTCTGTTTCTCTCTCTGTCCCCATCTCTCTCCCCTCTCTGCAAAGCTGCTTCCTTCTTTGTAGACTGCTGTCTCTGCTGCTCCATGCATGTGGCTTTCTCACAGCCATCAAGGACCCCTTTACCTTCCAGTGGAGCGGGTATCCTTTGCAGGTGGGCCACACAGGGAAATCCATTAGCTCTCTCTGTGATTCCATTCAAAATCCCCAAGAAAACAAAACCAAACAGCCATATCAGGGCTGGGAGCCTGTGCCTCATGTCATGGCGGTGCAGTCACATCACACAGCACAGACATGCCTGCCAAGGTGAATGCCTTCATCTCCTCCCGTGGAGGCCCTGATCCCACACAGCGCTTCTTCCTCCTCCAGGTCAATCTCAAGCTGGTCCTGTCCATAGAGGAAATGATAAAAATCCACCATCATATCCTATCCGATAGAGACACTGGGAGAGAGACTGAGTAATTAGTTAGCATGAAGCTCCTGATTAAACGTGGAGTAGGAGGGGAAATCCAGGGTGGCACGTGTCTGTGGCTGGATATCAGACAAAGCTGTGATCATCGAGTGCTGACTCCTTCAGGCCCCTGGTTATTCGGTGGAGCCACTCCACGTTCTGCCCATTGGGGGACATGGCCTTGTCCGGGGCCCTCCACAACCACCCCTGGGAGAAGACTGGAGAGGAACCGGCTGTGGGGTGGAAAGATCTTCGAAATGGAGCCTGTAGCTTCTGAGTTTGGGTCTGGGCTTGCCTTGGGGACTGAGAAGCCCTGCAGAGTGGATTTGTGTTGCTCTTAAGACCCTGTGAGGTTTTCCAGGCAGTGTAATGCCTGTAAAACCTCAACTGGCAGCCTGCTGATTTAATTTGGGGAGACTTTTCTAGATAGCTTGCTAAACTGGACTGCCAGAAGCGGGCCATGTCCGGGGGGCTTCAGTTTCTTAGAAGGACACCCAAGGGCTGTACTTGACTCCTCTGCTCCACGTGTTTCTCTTTAGGGTGTAGAGGGCAGTGGACACAGTCTGTTTTGCCTCATTTAGCTCAGTGGAGTATCCCAAACCTGGTCCTAAATTGTGCTTTGCAGCGACAGGCATCACCACTTCTGCCCAGCACAATGGCACAGCAGACGGACTTGAGAAAGCCTCGAAGGCTCAGGGCTCCCCAATGTCCCCCAGTGCGTCCCAGGTGTCCTCTTTCCAAGTGCCAGTGTTGCGGAATCTGGTCTGGATCACCCAGCAGAAGAACCAAGCGACACTCAGAGATCTTGGAAGGGAGGTGGTTTATTTTACCCCAGTGGGCTCAGAAGAGATCATTCTCCAGAGGCCTGAGCCCAAGGCATCAGCAGAGAGAATAATTTGTAGCCTGTTACTTCCACATTTCTCATTAATGTGAGCAACAAGCAGGGTGGGAAGAAGAACCCAGAAGGGGGAGCCTGTGATCAGGGACAGGTATTTCCTTATCAGTCCTGTCGGCCATCTTATAACAGATATTTCCCTGTTACCAGGACCTCCCTGTTTCATGACCGGTGCACCACATTTAGTTCTTGATGCGGGTTGCTGCACGTGGTATGTGCTACCGCTCGCTAAGTCCACTTCAAGAGTGGACTCGGGTGGTCTCAGCTCAGAGACCATCAGCACAGAGGATCCCAGAAGCCCAGCAGCATAACTGACCTGTTTCTCCCCTCCGCTGTAAGCTGGGCAGCTGCAGGCTGGTGCATGTCTCCATGCACCTCACTGAAGTCCCAGCGAGGAGCCAGCAGAGTCAGGCATCTTCCAACGTGGCCTTTCTAAGCCTGCTAGAGCCTCTGGCTCGGGAGGAAAATTGTCCAAGTTCCCAAAACACTGACACTAATTTCACCAGATGCTGCGGTCTGTGCTCCACTCAACACTCCTCCCTGTCCCTGGAGGGTGGAATCCTTATTGTTTCCAAGCCCTGAAATGGCCCACTTGAGTTGGTTGTATGCAACTTTATTTCCTGAGGTCTGGTTGCAACCTTTTCGGAATCTTTTGGATGCAAATTAACAGGAAACCACTCCAAGTTACCTCAAGCATAAACAGGAAGTTCATTCAAGTTTCCAGGAATATCACGTGGAAACCAACACAAAGGGACAGCTGGGCTAGAACTGGGGACAGGAAGCCAACGGAATCTGAACAGCCTCTCCCCTCCCCTTTTCTCCCTCCCCCTCCCTCGATCTCTCTCCTTTTCTCCCTCCCTCTGTGCCTCTGCCCCTCTTTCCCTGCCTCCACTCCCTTACAAGGATGTGCTTCCCACCCATCGAACCACGTGCTCACTCCTGTCCATATCTGCATCTATATCCAAGGCTATTTCCTTCCATCTCCATGACAGACCCTGCTTTCTGAGACCTGGCCATCCCATGTTTCCTAAGATGAGAGACCTGTTAGTCCCTCTTTCAATCCCAGTTTCAAATATTCAAGCAAGAGAATCCATCTGGCCCGGTTTCAATCAAGTGTGCATGTCTGATGTCAAGGGTCTGGGAGAGGGGCTGGGTTGCATAGTATGAATCTGCATGGGTACCATTCTCAGGGTGTGGCCTCTGAGCAGACATCCCACACGGGTACTCCATCAGGGTCAGCGACCAGTCATAAAACAGCAACATGTGCTACTGCAAAAAATGTCTTGGGACAAAAGGTAATTGCCAATGGCAGAACACTTACATTGGATTAAGCAAAAAAGAAGAAAGCTGGGGACAGGAGGATATTTGCTTTGTGCATATCTTGGCCCCTAGCACTAGAGCTATTTCTCTCCCCACCCCCAGTGCAGAATTCCCAGGTGCTGAACCCCTCAGTGAGATGCCTCCTCTGGTGATCTCAGCAGGGAGCTAACAAATGCACCCCTAACAGAGGCTGTCAGAAGGGCTGAGGGCTGAGAGAGGAGGGGCTACCAGCCAGGCACCCAGTTCTGCCTGCTGCATGTTTGTCTGTATGTGGAAGGTGCTGGAACCAGGGAGATGGATTCATCTCTGTAATTATCCTTGAACACTGCCTCCCGATCCCACTCAGGAATGTAGGGGCAGCGGGGAGGGGGGTTGAGAAGGCGCCAACCAATACCTCCCCTACAGAATTTAGGCTGAAAGGACACTAGGGACACGGAAGACTGTAAAGGTAGGTTACAAAGAAAGGTAGAAAAGGAAGAAATACACACAACCTTGACATGATGCCAAAAAGCCATGGTGAATTTCATTCATGTTGTTTAGAATCTACCTCATGTTGCTCAACGTCTTCGAAAACATGTTAGATTGATGAGTAGTCCAAATTCAAGCAAAGTAATCTTGAAGATGTATTAGCCCTTGAAAAATCAATTTGTATCCAAATTCAAGGAAATTAGAAATACACATAAACAGAATGCCAATAACATTTTTATATTCTAGCAAAATAAATAAGACATCAAAGGAAAATGGAAACAGATAAACTGGAGGAGGGGCGATGGAGAAGGAGGCACAGAGATTTTGAGCTAATTGGAAAATATAATCAGAAAGATTATATTTCAGTGTTTACTTTCTAGAGAGAATAAATACTCGTTTGGGAACAACTCACATTTTAAACTGACTTTCTTATTTTCTAGAAAGAAATTGGCTTTTTCTTATCTAGACAGATTTTTTCTTGATTAAATCTGAATTGTCATGTACAATTTCACTTACACGAAGCTCAAGGAAAGACATATCTCATCTGGAATATTAGAAAGCAGATTGGGGTTGCCTGGGGCTGGGCAGAGGTGAGGATTATCTGGGGAACGGACAAGGGAACTCTGAGGTGAGAGAAATAGTCCATATCTTGATTGTGGTAGTGATGGGCATGGGTTTATATATTTGTCAAAACTCACTTAGTTTAAAATGAGTTTATTTTATTGTTGGTAAATCATACCTAAATAAATCTGAGTAAACAACATTGTATGGGAATGGCAAAAGAATAAAAAGAATTATTATAAAGAATAGCCTCTTCCCCCAAGGCTGGGGTATTGAGGAGTTTCTATCCTCCTGGAATCAAATGGGTGTGGCCGTTCTCTCCACAAAAGAAAGCAGGGACAAGGAGAGTCAAGAGGGACTCTCTAAAGGAGTTGGTCATGGGCTTGCATTTGGATGCGGGAACAGGGTGGCGGGTAGGGGTGAGGAGGGCATTTCAGGCTGAGAGGTCAGCACATGTAAAGCATTGGCTTTCTTGAGTGGTGGATTCAGTGAACTAATAGTAAAATCAAAATGCAGTTGGAGTGCCTGGGTGGCTCAGTCGGTTTAAGCGTCTGACTCTTGATCTTGGCTCAGGTCACGATCTCAGGGGTTAGGGAGTCCAAGTCCTGCATGGGGCTCTGTGCTGACAGTGCAGCTCCTGCTTGGGATTCTCTCTCTCCCTCTCTCTGACAGGGAATAAACTGGCCTCAGAAATCCCAATCTTTGCACAAGAACTTGATCACAGCACTTGATGCAAAAGGTTCCTAGATGTTCTCTCAGAAGAAGAAAGGTGAGGGGATTTAAGCTCCCAGCCTGTAAGATGAGAGGGTTGGGCTGGATCACACCGAAGACCCTTTCCCAGGGCTGTCGCCATGGCTCCTAAGAAGTCCAAAAAGAAAGAAGGAAGGAAGACAGTGCACTGTCTCTGTCTGCTCCCTTCTTCCCTTTGACTGGGTGGTACATTTCAACAAAACACATGTTGAGGATTAATCCAGCAGGCTGTGAGCCCAGAATGTACCAGAAACATGCTGGGAAGAGGGAAGCAAGAAGAAGGAAACTTTTGGGTATAGAAGCAGTAGATGGATTCATTCCAAGGCAACAGAAGCAAACTTTTACTACTTTATGGTGTGTGTTTCAAGTTCTGAACAACTATTCCCCAGATGAGCTGTTAGAATCTGTCATAATTTAAGGTCTGCCTTCATGGATTCTGAAGAAGACTAGAAAGGAGTACACAGAGGAGCCCAACAGGCCAAAGGGAATAGAGCCCATCTCAGAGATCTGGCACAGAAGAACTTACTACCATTTTCCCTAACAAAGCTGATCTGGAAATGGAGAGATTGGAAGCCACATATTAAACGTTCATATTAAACGTTCAAACAAAACATCACAAGCCACTCCTGGGCATTTACCTCAGCCCGAATCTCAGCTCATCATATCTGGGTTCCTTCAGCCTGTGGGCATGCATTCTCCACCACAATGAGAGCTGTCCCTGGAGGAAGGACTCAAGTCACATAAAGCATGACATCATCCTGGCTACTGAGACTCTGAGGACTACAATGATGCCCTCAGCTCCCCAGTGATGACACCAGTTAAGTCCCTCCAAGGACCATTAGTGGCTGTGGTTCTTTAAGTAATGAGCATCGTGGCTGTGGAAAATACAGAGATACAGAAAATAAGCTTACTGAGCTAGTGGCTGGGGAAAGAGAAAAAGGGGGAAACCTACTCCTGGTCATACCTTGACTTGTCTTAGAACCTTCAATGGCTCCCGAGCACCTACAGGAAAACACCCAAATGTCTCTGTGTCCCCAGGGCCTTCCATGCACACCAGTCTCCCCTCCTGCACCTCACCCCTAACACACACACACACACACACACACACACACACACCCTACACACGGAACACCTTTTAAGCTACAACAAAATACAATTGATTCCCCAAAGATACCACACAATTTCTAGCCACTCACCTTTCCATATACTGCCCTTCCTCATGGCTGCAGTGACTTCCACCATCTCTCTATCTGGCTAGCTCCTGTTTATCTTTTAAATCCCAGCACAGTTGCCAACCCCTCTGGAAGGCTTTCTCTGACTCAGGAAACAATCGTTCTTACTCCTGTATTTCCTAAAGCACCTGATAAAGACAATGATTTAGAACACCTAATGTGAGAGCTGAACATGAATCAAGAATTTTTGAAGGGGAACCCACAGGAAGAGTGGAATTCTTAAGTTATAGGAAGCATATGGTAACATTTCAAATACGGAAGTATGAATGTAGAAAAGATATTCTGAATGTGGGTGGGGGTTTTACTGTAGTCTTATTTTACATCATTGTACAGCCACCTTGCTGCTTTGCACCTCATTATTATAAGGCTTAGAATTTTGTTTTCTAATTTTAAAATACGTGTTCATTGTAGCAATTTTTTAAATATGGATTTACAAAATTAGAATATTTTGTAAGGTTTTGTAAGGTTGTTTATAATTCTTACTCCTAGTTACCTTTGCATAAATAGAGAACAGTGCACCACCCTAGAAACTGTAGAGCACCCAACTTGTTCCTAATGTAGTCAGCTGCACAAAATGCAGAACAAAGACACTTCAGTGCAGAAGCAAATTCCCAGTTATGACTAATGAGGGTTCTGGTTCCCTCCTAATCATTCCACCCCAGGCTTTAGGTTCTCTAAACTAGGAAAGAATACATATGGCAAATGAAAATGCTTCCTTTCCTGTTCCATTTTGGCCTGGGTTTTAGAAAACTATACTAAATCCAATCTTTACTTCTTCATATATTCTAAATTCAAGCCCTTTGTTGGATTATGTTTTACAAATATCTTCTCCCACTCTGTTGCTCGTATGATTACTTTCTTAATGACTTCTTTTGGTGAACAAAACATTTTAATCTTGATGTAGTCAAGTTCATCAGTCTTTTGATTATAGTTAAATATTTGTGTGTGCCCTGTTTATTTCCCTCACCAAGATCTTAAAAATATTCACTTATTTTATCTTTCACATTTGAAAGGACTTTTTGCTTTTTACATTTGACTCCAAAATCTACCCAATTATTTTTATAGATCATGTGAAATTTTGACTGGAATTGTGTTGCATCTATAGACCAATTGGGGTAGAACTGACATCTTAGCATTTTTGATTGACTATTCCAATCCATGAACATGGTATATTTGTCATTTATTTCGATATTCAATTTTTTCAAAAGCTTTTTTTAATCACAGGGATTTTTATTTATTTTTTAAGTTTCAAAACATTTTATAATTTTGTATAGTCTTCAAAATACTGTGTTGTATTTATTCCTAAATATTTAATTTTTCAATATTACTGAAAAAATATTTTGTTGAAATGCCTTTTGTTAAATTTCAAATTCTAGTTTCTTGCCAACCTCATTTATTAATAATTTATGTGTAAATTGTTTTGATTTACCTACACAAATAATTGTATCACCCACAAATACTGAGTTTTATTTTTCCTTTTCAATCCTTATACCCTTTATTTCTTTACCTTGCCTTATCCCATTGTCTAGGGCCTCCATAAAGATACTGAAGAGAAGCGATAATTGTGAACATCTTTGTCTTGTTCCTGACTTCAGGAAAAAAGCTTTCAACATTTCATCATTAAGTATGTGTTTTTGGGGCCCCTGGGTGGCTCAGTCAGTTAAGCATCCAACTCTTGATTTTGGCTCACGTTGTGATCTCACCATTCTTGATTTCAAGCCCCCTGTCGGGCTCTGTGCTGACAGCTCAGAGCCTGGAACCTGCTTTGGATTCTGTGTCTCCTTCTCTCTCTACCCCTAGCATCATTTGTAATTGCAAGTATTAGAAAACACCTTAATTTTTTTCAAAAATGATGTGGGTAAGTAAATTATAAATTCCATACAATAGGACAATATACAGCTCTTAAAAAGAATAAGGTAACTCTTATGTGTTATATAAAATAAAATCTTCAAAATATGTTTTTAAAAAGCAAGATAAAGATATTTAGAGTCTGTGACTACTTTGTAGTTAAAAGAAAGGATGTGCTTTTGTTATTTTAGTATATCTCTGGAAAAATCTCTAATAAACCAGTAAGGGCGCTTGCCTATGGGAAGAGGATGTAGATGGCCGGGGACAGAGAAGAGAGAGGAACTTAACTTGTACTGTCTTCCTTTTGAATTTTGCATTTGTACCCAAGTGAATACTACTAATTTGTAAATGTTTGATAAATAAATTTTAATAGTTTTATTTAAAACTTTAATTGAACTAAATAAAAATTTTAAATTTAAAAAAACAGAAAAATTGAATTGAATTGACTAATAATTATGTAAGATAGTTTTTAAGTAGTCAAAGAATTATCTCCAATAATGGCTCTGGTTCTTTAAACTCCCCAGGAACATACTCCATAAACTATTCCACAGCAAAGAAAACACAGGAAAGTTGTCCAGATGCACTACAAAAGTACCTGAACACAGAAACAAAAGCCTGACAAAATAGCATAATAAAGGAAAACTATACACCCTCTAAGTCCTGATGAAAAAAAAAAGTCAACTTTTTTGCAAGTGGAAATTAGAGATCTTGCAAATGGATTAGAAAAAGACAAACACCCTGCTATAAAAACGGGCAAAGAAGACAGATAATTCGGAAAAGAAATATAAAAGGCTGGGGCGTCTGGGTGGCTCAGTCGGTTGGGCGTCCGACTTTGGCTCAGGTCATGATCTCACGGTTTGTGGGTTCGAGCCCCACATCGGGCTCTGTGCTGACAGCTCAGAGCCTGGAGCCTGCTTCAGATTCTGTTTCCCTCTCTCTCTGCCCCTCCCCCGCTCACAGTCTGTCTCTCTCAAAAATAAATAAACTTTAAAAAATTAAAAAAAAAAAGAAATATTAAAGGCCATTGAATACATAAAAACATGGTCAACATCATTAATAACTTAGGAAAGGAATTAAGAGATTCATGAGTTCTCATTTTGTACTAGATTATCAAAGATGTAAGAGATTGAAACCCTACAAGTTTGTTTGGGGTGTAAAGAACTGGACCTTCCCGTATACTGTTTACATTTCTGGAGAGCAATCTGAGAACATATACTTTAACGTTGACACAGGAATTTCACTTCTAGGAATTTATCCTAACGAATTCATTGGACAGGTGTCCTACAATGCAATGTATATACAATAGTTCGCTGCAGCATTATTTTCAATAGTGGCCTGGGCACTTTTAAAATAAATTATTCTATGTACATACAATACAATTCCTTGCAGCCAGTAAAAATGATAGCCTAGATTTATAGAGTGCTGCACTTATGGAATGTCCATTAAGTTGAAAAGTTTTGCAGCTATTAAATACTATTCATTTGGAGATTATTTAATAACAAAGGGAAAGTCTCACAGCAAGTGAATTTAAAAAGCTACAAACATGTAGCGTGAGTTAATTTCCATAAAATCTCACACTTTTGAGTTTAAAAAATACAGGAAGAAACTACATCGAAATGTTTAAGAGGTGGTGGAATTGGGGGTGATTCTACACTTTTCTGAATAGACATACTTTTATGCCTTAAATGATTGCATCTATACCTATATCTACAAAACCTGGCGCAATCTGTTCTTACTGTTCATTTCCAATTCCACTTCTTCACTCCCCTACCCTGGCAAAGAGTAGCCAAAAAAGGATGAGTGGCCCTGTTTTTGCGGGCTCCTTTGGTTTAGGAAGAGTTAATTATATCTTTAATTAACTCCTTATCCTGGGAGGCTCAACTGACTTCAGATTGGCTGATGGTGACATCATGCCAGTAGCAGGAGCCAATAGCAGCGTCCCTTCCCCAAGACCCGGATGCCTTAATGAGGCGTCGGGCCAGCTCCGCTGACATTAATAGGGTCCGCGCGGCTGGCTGAGCACCGGGCCCCGCCCTGCAAAACCCGACGGGCTCCGCGGTGTCTGGTGTGTGGGCTCATGCCAAGTCCGAGGGGTCTGCCCCTTGCGGGTCAGCTCTTTGGAGTGTTCTGACTTCGCGTTTTTTGTTTTTGTTTTATTTTCTGGACACCTATGCCCCCTTGGATTCATAATGAGTCTATGTGATTGTTTCCATTTGTCCCAATGTTGTCACCCATTCTCTCTCTGGGGACCCAGTCCTGCCTTTGTGCTCCCTCTCCTGTCCGTTCAGGCTGCCCCTCCTAGCCTTAGAGTCCTGCTAATAAAACCCTGGGTCAGGGGCGCCAGTCACCAACGAATAGTTGCCTCTAAACGACTCTTATTTCCTAACTGTCCCCCTTTCCGATTTTAAGTGTAAAATCTCTTTTTAGAAAACAAAGGAGGAAGCACAGTGAGGGAGGAGGAGGAAAAAAACAAGTCACATGTAAACACATCATCCAAAGATATCCATTGTTCACAATACCAGGTATTCGTGTCAAAAATATGATAGCTTTACAAATTTGGAATTGCACTAATTATGGTTTGCTTTTTTTTTTTTTTAACTTTGACTTTTGTCAGGTAACATTTCTGCATGTCTAACTATTGTTGGGGGAATCTTTTGTGTATTTAATTTAGTTCCAACTATTCCGTTTAAAATAATTCTGTGATGAAGAAGGAGGCTTTGTACATAATTTCTTGTCCCAATATCTGAATCCTAGGGATATCACTTTAAAGATTTGTTTGCCCCCCTGGGGTGCCTGGGTAGCTCAGTGGGTTAAGTGTCTGACTCTTGATTTTGGCTGGGGCTGGGGTCATTATCTCAGAGTTCATGAGCCTCTCCCCACCACAGCGGGCTCTGTGCTGACAGTGTGGAGCCTGCATGGGATTCTCTCTCTCTCTCTATCTCTCTCTCTCTCTCTCTCTCTCTCTCTGTCCCTCCCCTGCTTGCTCTCTTTCTCTCTCAAAATAAATAAATAAATAATTTTTTTAAAAAGATTTTTTTTGCCCCCAAATATTTTGATTAACCTTGCTTGTTATTCCAAATTAAATTAAAATCACTTTATTTAATTTCAAAACCAAATCATGGGTATTTTTATTTATGATTGCTTATTCTTGTCAATTTTAAAAATCAGTAAAATTTTTAAAATTTAATTCGAGGTAGTTTTATACTTTAATTTTGTGAAATGGAATCATGCTTCTGTCATATTTCCTACGTGGATATTGCTGGCAAAAAAAAAAAGGTGTTGGTTTTTATAAGCTAATGTCATTTGGATTCACTGCTTTCATTGATTTTCTTGGGCTTGTAGGTAATTATTACAGCAGCAAACTTGCAGTGTATGTCCAACCACTTGTTGTAGATCTTGATGCTTTTGTGAAATATCCCTTTAAATCTCACTTTATCTTTTTCCTCTGAATATATGTGTGCAATTATTGTTGCCAGTCCTGTTTTCTTTCTCTTTGGGTATGTAGTTAGAAACCAGACTCCTGCTACTGTGGTTCATTTTCTCATTTTGTCTGAGATGTGTTTTTAATAAGCAGCTGGTTGCAGTTTTTACAGTCTTATTTGCAAATCTTAACTTTTTAATAGGAATATATTTGTTGACTTACTGACTATTATATTGAATTTTATGGCTTCTTGTTCCCTTTGTTTGCATTTTTGCTACATGCATTATCTTTTTTTCTTTCCTGTTTGTTCATGCTTTGGAAGGAATATATGCTGTTTTAAAAGTCTCCTAGTGTTTGGGGTGCCTGGGTGGGCTCAGTTGGTTGAGCATCCAACTTCAGCTCAGGGCATGATCTCATGGTTCATGGGTTCAAACCCTACATGGAGCCCCACCTTGGACCATATATATACTTATTTCAATATCAAAAGTACAGAATAAAACAATATATGATCTTAATTCTGTTCTTTCCCACTCCTTTTCCTCATGTGAGGGATTTAGGAAACTTTACTTCTCTTGGCTCCAATTTTCTGGATTTGGTGAATATAACCTGGAGTTATATAATCATATTCTTGTTAAATTGCATTTAGCACTATATATTATCTCTTCCAGGAATAATTTTTGACATTTGCAACCTAATCCATCTTCTACAAAATTACATGATCAAGCAAGTAGGGTGTATGGGTCATATATTTTCTGAATCCTTACATTTCTGAAAATGTCATTTTTTACCTTCATGCAACGTGTGTGGGTATAAAATTCTCAAACAATTTAGAATTTCCTCAAGATTCTATTATACTCCCCCATTATTCTTCCTTTGGAAACACGGGCTGATTTTGATTTGTACATAACTGGGTGGTTTGTTATGTTGTTTTCCTTTGGACTCATGGATATTTAGAAGAGTTTATTTTATATCCTACAAAGTATTTGCCATGAACTTGTCCAGAATGTGATACACCCTTTCAGTCTCCAGTTACACCAGTAATTTAGTTATAATTTGTTCTGACTTTTTCCTATAATTCTTAAGTTGGATTTTTATTTTCTGTCCTCCGTATCTTTATTTCTTTTTCTTTCTTACAAAAAAAAAAAAAAAAAAGATCCCTCACCTCTGTCCTCTGGCAATGTTTCCACGTCCATTTCCACATTCCTTGTTCAATCATGCCCATCTCAGTTCAACTCTGGTCTTCGCTGTCTCTTCTATGGGCTTCAAGTCTGCAGTTACATTTTCAGTTTTCCTTCGATTCTGTCCTCCTCCCATCCTCCCTCCGTCCGTCTCCATTGAAACTTACTCCTCCTGCTCCCTGTACTCCTGTTACAGACAAGACTCCTTGTTGCGGATGACAGTTTTCTTTTGGATGTTGCAGATGGCCTTTTAAAGGGGCAGGTGCTCCCGCTGAGTCAGGATGATTCTTCTCCCCAGTTCTGTGGTATTTGGTCAGGCCCCCTGTTGCTTATGATCATTAAACTCATCCTCAGGAAGGTGGTATCTAACTCAACACATGGATCCCCTCCACCCCACACAAGGTTCAGTTAGGTGACAGTGTGTGCACAACTGAGGGCCATTCTGGTGGCCCGGCCCCCAGCACCTCCCAGCTTCCTGCAGGCACCAGAGTAGTGTGGCTCTGTTGTGTGGAGGTAGGGTCTTCTAGGCCTACAGCTCTCCTGAGACTAGGAAAAAGTGGACTCATTCAAACAGAAACACAACAACGACAAACTACAAACCCATGTGCACCCTGGTAGGGCTACCTCTCCCCCCGTTTTGTAGGGACACCTCCCTGGTCTCATGACACTGCCATCACTTCCCCCTCCTTTCTGCCTGGTACTTTTCTGGGATGTGCGGTCAACCAAATGGGTATGGCAGGATGCCACTTCAAAGAACAGCTTGGGAACAGTAGAGGGTGAGGACAGGCAAGGGAAGTCCCTTAGTTAAAATAATGTCGTGATCCTCAGTCTCAACAGTGAAAACCCTCACTTCCTGGTGAAGGGAATGGCTGGGTCTCACCACCTCAACTTTTGCTTCCCAAATGCACTTTCCCTTTGGGGTACAGATTCACTCCTTTCTGCATTCGTTCACTCAACAAACATTGATCTCCATAAGCTCCCTAGTTACTGCTGTGGTGTCACCTGGGGCCCCACAGCGTGGTTTTCCCCCTCTAATCCCCATAGCTGAGACCAGGTTCATGAAGAGCAAAAGAGAATAAAGCAAGGAGGGAGCCAGGGCCATGACTTTGAAGCACCAACAAGACCACCTAATTTGAACCTTAGGGTCCAATACCAGAACCTTCTTCGTAGGGTCTGGTGCTCACAGTGCAGCTAGGGGAGAGACACAGGGAAGGACAAAGTAGCTTTTGAGATCTCTTGGGAGAATGTTTCAAGAGGCAGTCAGTGTGGGTGCTAAAAACACCACTCCTCTGGCTTCCTAATTAGGGGGCATTCCTCCTAACTTCTGTCAACAGGTTGGCGATCCATCACTTCTTGTTGATGATGTGAGTTTTCATCTTTTCTTCTGTCTTCACTGATATTGGGCAAAGCTACTCCAGGCGCCATGATTAAACTGGAGTTGAATCACTTTCCCTTCTCATGTTACCGCTTCTCTGGGTCTTTCGGCACTTGCTCGCTCCCTTCTACCTTTAACATGTTCGTTTGCTTCAGTCATACCACCTTCCCCTGGTTTTGCTTCTGCATTCACTCCTCCTGTCTCTCCCCCGAGACCTCGGCCCACCTCTGAATGTGTTGGTACTCCCCGGGACTCTGCTCCTGCCTCCTCCTCTCCTTCTAGACTCTCGCCACATGAAAGCTCGGACTCCAGCAGCCTCCACGGGCCTCCATGAGGCGACTCTGTGATGACTCCTCACTCCAGTATCTCCCATCCCAATCCTGAGCTACATAGAGCGCTCTCTGATGGCCCTCTCTCTACTTCCACCCCGCTGTCCCGCCACACAACACTGAACCCGGGTGCTCACCTTGTCCACGCCTCACTGACCACATATTCCATCAGGCCAGAAACTGGAGGCCATTGCTCCTGACTTGCCTGACCTGCCACATTCCTCCACGATGCTGCCTGGCCGTCCTGCGTCCTCCGGTATTCCTGATGCCCACTTCTCCTCATCCCTACGCTCCTCCCCTAGTTCAGGCCCTCACAAAATGAACGGACTCAATTATGCCACACTTACTGCCGCAAACCCCAGATATTTGGGGATTTGAGGACAGGAGCCAGACAGGCATTGAGGTCTGGCTCTGCTGACTCGTCACATGACTTGCCGGCTCCTGAGCACGTCTCACGTGGTGGTCAGGATTCAAATGAGAGGGACTACATGAAATGTTCTGTAAGTACACTAGGGAGCTTCCCACACTAGGTATAGGTATTGAAGGACCCCTTCAGACAGTAGCTGAGATAAAGGGGGAGCCAAAGAGCACGGACAGTTGTTGAGCCCACAGTACAGACCCAGCCTGTGGGCGGCACTGTGCACGCACCACCTCTGTGGATCCTCAGGGCTCGCTGTTGCTCCTCTCCAACAGGGGCGGGGATTGGATCCCAGACTCCTGTTCCTAAATGAGGGCTGAAATGGAGCCTGACTTCCCAGGCCCTCCAACTCGTTTCCATGTGCCTTTATGTTCCTCCTGGGTCCACATTGTTCCCAGACTGTCTGTTCTCTGAAATACATTATGCAAATCCCAGCTAGCCCAGTATCCATAGAAACCAGAATCTCCCATCTTCCTCAGTCTGTTCCCTAGCAAAACTAGCCCACCCACCCGAGTGACACCCACAAACAAGGACAAAGAACACCAGGAGTGGGGAAGCTTCCCTCTGCCCCGGGGCATCAGGCTTCAGCCATCACTGAATCCATCTTGCCTGGGCCTCCTGTCATGGCCGGAGGAAGGAAAGGAAAGGGTGGCAAAGGCCAGTGTGAGAAGCTTTTTCTGAGACTTAGGCAGATGCCACTATCTCCACCACCAACAGTCATCTTTTGCCTGTTCCAAACAGCTCTGCTGCCACTAAAATCATCCCCACGGTGGATGCGAGTCAGTACTTGACGCCATCTTTAATCTCTCACATCCAAGCACAGACGCCATCTCTGGAACGTGACCATACGCTTTTATTGGGCATGACTGATAACTATTTTTAGTTATCTAAAAATTTCTTCAAGTTATCAACATTTTTTCAAGACCTGCTCGTCTCTAGAATAAGCTTTGTTATACTTCAAACATTAGGACACTAGTCTTCTCTTTGTCTAGACTCAAAACATGGGCAAAGCTTCTGGTGCCACACCCAGGTTCTTAAATACTGGTCAGCAGCAGCTCCGACCATGTGCAGAACCCTGGGCTTCTGCTAGTGACACAGACTGTGAATCACGGGACGTTAGCATTGCAAAAGGCCTTGAAAACAATTATGCAAGTGTCCCAGTTTCCCTTTTTATCGAAGACAAGTTGAATGGTTTTCTCTGAAGTCTGTTATTTGGTAGCAGAACCAGGAAAAATAGTAAACTCTCAACCGCAGAGTATGTGCCAGACCTGTTCTAAGTGTGTTACATGTTAGCTCATATAGTCCCATAACCCACTTCTGAGGTGGGTTATCTCTATTCATCTTAAGATATCTTATTTTTTAAAAGAAATTTTATTTTTGGGGGGTGCCTGGGTGGCTCAGTTGGCTAAGAGCCAGACTCTTGGTTTTGGCTCAGGTCATGATCTCATGGTTTTGTGAGCCCCACATTGAGCTCTGCACTGGCAGCTTGGAGCCTGCTTGGGATTCTCTCTCTCCCTCTTTGCCCCTCCCCTGCTTGCATTGTCTCTCTTAAAATAAATAAACTTAAAAATTTTTTAATTAATTTTTTTAAGGGATCACTACACCCAAAGTGGGGCTCGAACTCACAACCCCAGGATGAAGAGTCATACACTCTACCGACTGAGCCAGCCAGGAGCCCTTCAGGTATCTTTACCTCCATTTTTCACATGATGTAGGTAAGGCACTAAGAGGCCAAGTAAGTGTGCCAAAGTCACACAGTGGATGGGTCAGACTTTGAACCCAGGCTGTCTGATCACACATCACAACCCTGTAACCACTAGGCTATTTAGGTCCTTGCCTTGTGAGAAGTGAAATTTTAAAAACGTATGGTGAGGTCTCAGGTTGATCTTCTAATGTCAGTAGCAACTAAATTCCATAGGGTTCCCTTTGCTTTAAAACCCTAGGGTGACGAGCACCTCAGTGGCTCAGTTGGTTAAGCATCCGACTCTTTATTTCAGCTCAGGTCATGATCTCACAGTTTTTAAGATCAAGCCCCATGTTGGGCTCTGTGCTAACACCACGGAGCCTGCTTGAGATTCTCTCTCTCCCTCTGTCTCTGCCCCTCCCCAGCTCACCTGCAATCTTTCTCTCAAAAATAAATAAGTAACCATAAAATAAAAATTAAAACCCTAGAGTGAAATATTTAAACAAGAATGGAAAGCTAAATCCACCAGTTGAGCGGACTGCATGAAAACATCCATGGCAAACCTCCCCCTTGAGGACAGGAAATTACTTTAATAACAGCCTTTATTTTAGCGTTTTCTCTTCTTGGTTGGGTAGCTTAGGGATACAGATTTGAGTATATGCTCTTAAATGACTGTGTTTGGGGGAACCAGACTATACTCATGAGCAGAATATGTACTATGCATCAAATATCTCTGGAAGGATTTTTTAAAAATGGTAATATGGATTGCCCACAGGAGGGGAGTTGAGTGTTTGGGCAAAAGTGGGAGACTGTTCCTAGTACCTTTTGTACCCTTGAAATGTACAGCCATGTAAGTGCATTATCTACTCAAACAACACACACAAATTAAAGACGAGGTCTTAATGGTCCTTTTGTGTGTGTTACATGTCTATATGTAGAACTCTGAACCCTATTTTTCTCAGTCACTGCAACACACCCATTTTCTCACGGTGTCGAAATTTTTCATAAGCCTGTATCCTGTATATATATATATATCCTTGTTAAAAACCTCAATAAATTTGAGCACTACCAAGATAGATAACTTTGTAGTTCTCAATTTCCTTTGGGATTCATTAATGTGAATCATGTCAATATTCAGAATCTCCCATTTCCTGAAGAACTGGCCGTGTATTAAGGCTGTACTATGTTTAGGATATAAGACATGGCATTTGTACCAAAAAAATTACCTCACTTAATCCGCACAACAATCTGAGGTGGGTACTATAATCCTCATTTTAGATGAGAGCATCATGGCTCCAAAGGCTCAGGTAGCTAATAAATCATAGCTAGGATCAGGATCCCAGGAGTCTGGATGTCACGTGCCAGGCCACTTTCTCCTTACCAAAGATGCCACCAGCCGTGTGAAGCTTTCAGGGACAGCTTGCCTGAACCCCAATGCACACATCCGATGGTCTTGGTTCTGCCCCAGTAACACGGACCCAGGAGTAGACAGGTGAAGGTGATGTGGTTCCTGCACTCAAAAGTCTCGTACAGAGAAGGCAGCAGAGCCAGGTCTGCATGCAGGTGCCTTTCCAGCAGAACGGACATGACGTAGCAGCCAGGGAAATCCTGGGCAGGTCCTAGGAGATACACCCCCCTCCACCCCGCCCTGGAGCCCAGACGCCTGGAGGCGAATAAAGGAGGGCAGCAGGCCTTGGAAGCTGAGGCCGGGGAAGCAACAGGAAGCAGCTCCCAGGGGCGCCTGGTGGCTCATTCGTTTAAGCGTCCAGCTCTTGGTTTTGGCTCAGGTCATGATCTCATGGCTAGTGGTTCGAGCCCTGCGTCCTCATGAGCATGGAGCCTGCTTGGGATTCTTTCTTTCCCTCGCTCTCTGCCCCTCCCCCACTCACCCTCTCTCCCCCAAATACATAACCACAATGAGGAATCATTTCACCCCCATTATGATGGGTATGTTAAAAGACAGACAATAACAAGTGTTGGCAAGGACATGAAGCAACTGGAAACTTCGTGCACCTCTGATAAGAATCTAAAATGGTGCACCTACATTGAAAAATAGCCTCGCAGTTCCTCAAAGGGTTAAATGGAGTTCATGTATGTTCCATCAAATCCACTCCTAGGTATATACCCAAGAGAACAGAAAACCCATGTCCACACAAAAACTCGTACAATGCACATACAACATATGTTCACAGCAGCATTATTTGTAATGGCGACAAATGAAAACGATGAATGAATGTCCACTGGCTGAAGAATAGATAAAATGCAGTATATTCACATAACAGAATGTGACTTGATCGTGAAAGGGAGCAAAGTCAAATACATGCTACAACATGGATGACCTTTTGCTTCCAAGGACCCTGAAAGGAAAATGTCCAAAGAAAAAGTGGGTTTTCACTCAAATATCATGTTTAGTTTTTAGAAAAGAGGCCTAGGCTATCCAAATGGCCCATTTAAAAAAAAAAAAAAAAACCCTTCCACTAAGTTAGAAATAAAAAAACATTTTTAAAAGTTTATTATAACTAACAAAATAATTTCAGGTCAAGATTATTGCAGAGATTCTACGTGATGGGCCAGATAAATACCAAGACAATGCACACTGGTCTCAGAGGCGCTGGCCGCCAAAGTGCCTTGAGCTTTAATGAGTCCAAGTGCCTTCCCACCCGCACATGCCAGTCAGCCAACATTCCCCTTTACCCAGTGGCATTTCCTACTGCTTTCCGCCCCATGTACCAACTGCACATATCATGTTTACAACACTTCATAGTTTTGAGTCATCATTTCTGCTTTAAAAACCCACTTCTGGAACCGGAGGCACAGGCAGGAGAAAGAATGTGAGTCCTCGGTCGGGAACATGCCCCCGATTAGAACACCACCCCCACAGGACAATGTCTCCTTTTATCATGCCACCTCCAGGCACAGGACAAGGTGACAGTGAATAACTATCTGCAGGCATGAGCAAGGAAGAAGAGGTGGAGGTGCAAGCCTGTAGGCACAACAGAAACAGAAAGGGGGCAGAAGAAATCAGGATGACAACACAAAAGGCAACAGGGTGAGAATGAGCAGCTGAGGCCAGGGAGGGCAGCAAAGGCCAACTGAGGTCATCTCCCCTCTTCTCAGCCCAGACCCCATCCCCTTCCTACCTCCTGACTGAAAAGGGCCCCTCATTACTCTGTGAGGACAAATCAGAGCGATTTCTTCCACAGCAATCACCAGGCATAATTTCCCAGTCCTCTGATCTCATTTACAGATGAGGAAACTGAGGCCCAGAGAAGGGACGGGTCTAAACTGTGCTTTTAAAAATTGGTTTTTTTTTTTTTCCACTTGCATTATATAAGTCACTCTTTAAGGCTAAAATTTTAAAAACGTGTTTTCTAAGTGAAACAGTCCAACAAATGCAAATAGATAAATCAGAGCTGATCGGATGGGCGGCCTTGCCTATTCCCGGGGGACCCCAGGGGATCCTGGGGAACAGTTTTAAAACACTGGTATAAAGTGACAGACAAGTTGAGCCTGGGTCCTGCCCCAAAGCCACAGCAGCAGCCCTGCATGAACTGTATTTTCCTATTTTCTGTATTCTTGATGCTCAGGTATCTGGGGCCTCACTGGCCTGGGGAAACTGTTCCTCCCTGGAGAAAGCAATCAACTCCCCTGTGAGCACAGCTTTCATATGCAAACCGACCCATCCAGAGCTATGCCCCCACCACTTCCTATACCAGGCTCACAGGGCTATCCCACTTGGGGGGGGGGGGCTGGGGGGGGTCCATCCTTTCCCTTCCTGGGCATCCCTGACCACCGGTGGGGGGTGGGCAGCCCTTATGCCCCAGGGCCTGCCAAAATTATCCAAACTGGCAGATCTCAAACCTGTCTACCCAGAGCCCTGCCTCGCCTATTCTTACCACTGAAACCACAATAAAGTCTCCAACCTGTGCTTCCTCAACTCCCTCTGTCTACTAACGGATCCTGATCCTTCCCCTGATGTTTCCCTGTGTGGCTACTCCCAAAGGTGTGGTGGGGCCTTCCACTTGGGGGCTGTAAATAACAAATTCTTTTCAACTGTGGCCCTCTCCAGGTCTATGGACCTCACCATACCTGGGTAATAAAACCTACATTTTAAAAGAGGCCCATTCTAGGGGCACCTGGGTGGCTCAGTCCGTTAAGCATCCGACTTGAGCTCAGGTCATGATCTCACAGCTCGTGGGTTGGAGCTCCACATGGAACCTGCTTCGGGTTCTGTGTCTCCCTCTCTCTCTGCCCCTCCCCCACGCACACCCTGTCTCAAAAATAAACATTAAAAAAAATTTTTTTTAAAAACAGGCCCATTCTAGGAACAAATGTCATCCCCAGAAATCCTGGCATTAGGATTTAGAAAATTCACATCCTGAAGGTGCTATGGGGTCTGGGGAGTGAGGGGTCTCCTGGATGACTTTCGACTGGGGGTGGAGAAGGGACCAGAAATGAAGGAAGAGACCTGGGGCCTGGAGCCATAGGAAAAGACCAGACAGGTGAGCAGGAAGATCCTGGCAGGGAGGCAGCCGGTTCAGAGGTACTGAGGTGAGCGCGGTCTGAGGACGGACAAAAAGAAAGCAGGACCATGGAACGAGTCCCAGGCAGCATCCATCCCGCTCCGGGCCAGCCTCAGCCATCCAGCTCCTCCTTGACAGTGATGCGCAGCGGGCAGATGCGCAGAGGCTCGGGGGGCCCGTCCCCCCGCGTGCCCCCCAGGTAGAAGTAGGGCCGCACCTCCCCGAAACGGGCGTGGAAGGTGTAGAGGTGGCAGTGACTCTCTGCGTCATAGAAGGATAGCTCGCCCTCCTCACACTCCAGCTCTACGCGCAGGCGGCGAGGAATGGCCGGGGCCAGGGGCGACGTGGCCGGGTCCGAGGTCACACAGTGGTCCCCCTCCACGCCCTGCGTGCGGCACACGTACCAGAAGCCGGAGCGGGTGTCGTGGTAGCAGCTGTGGGAGTGGCCTTCGGCGCCTGCGTCCTGGCGCAGCCGCACCACGCCCACCCGCCAGCTCGGCAGCCCCCCCAGGTCCACCTCCCAGGTGTGGGAGCCCTGTGAGAAGACGCGGGAGCCCAGCAGGCAGGGCGCCGACGAGAAGCGCTCCGGGTTCTCCACCTGCACTCGGTAGCCGTTGTTGGTGACGCTGGTGAGGTCGTCCGACACCGAGAGCCAGCCGGCCGCGGTATTGGGATCGAAGCTGAAAGGCACTGAGGGCAGAGGGGGAAAGTGAGGGTGAATCAGCAAACCTGTGGTGCCCCCCTGCCACTTCAGCTGATGTCTTCAACCCTCTAAATGATGGCTGTGTCCCCCCTCCACGCCCCCAGGGCATGGAGGGGCTGTCCAGGGCTGAACTGTGCCCCACCAAAAAAGATGGTGATGTCCTAACCGCCGTACTTCAGAAGACGTCCTTATTTGGGAATGGGGTCATGGCAGATGTGATTAAGATGACATCAGACAGGAGCCAAGCAGAACCTTAATCCGATATGACTGTTGTTCTTACCAAAAAAAGGAGAAGAGAGACAGACATAGGAGGGGAGAAGGCCAGGTCATGACAAGGGCTGGGATGCAAGGACTACAGCTGCCGGCCAACCCCAGAAGCCAGCGAGAGGCACAGAAGGCCCTCCCTACAGGGCTCAGACGGAGCGAGGCCCTGCCGACACCTGCACTCTGGACTTCCAGCCCCTGGAACCACGAGAGCAAGTAAATCTGTCCTTTTACGGCATCCAGTTTGCAGTGACAACACAGGAAACCAAGAGGCGCAGAGGCCCTGGATGCTCACAAAACTCCATGACCATCTGGAGAAGCACGTAACAGCCCTCTGGGTCACTGGCCTTTCTCCCCGCACAATGGTGTCTTCGCTTGCATTGCTGCACAAAAATGCCCCAGGCTGAGTGACTTCAACAACAGAAACGTCTACCTCTCATGGCTCTGGAGACTGAAGTCTGAGACTGGGCGGTAGCGTGGTTTGGTCTGGATGACAGGAAAGGAAGCCGGCTCTCTGGTGCCGCTCCTTGTAAGGGCACTAAGCCCATCCTGGGCCTCCACGCTCACGATCTCACGTAACCCAAATCACCTCCCAAAGGCCGCACCTCAAATGCCATCATGTTGGAGGTCAGGGCTTCAACATACAAATGTAAGGGGACACATTCAGTCCATAGCGCCCAACTTGCGTGGGCTGGAGTCACCGTGGAAAGGCGATCCCAAAAGGAGGAGGCCTTTCATTACTATACAGTACAGTTCTGAACAGAGAGGGCAGCCGATTCCTCTTTCTGCAGAGGTGACTGACTGTCAGGACCCAAAGAGGCCGGAGTTCTGCCAGAGGGTTTTGAGTGGTGGGGCAGGGGGCGGAGAGGGCACCAGGCTGAAAGAGGCTGGAGAAGGCCTGACAGGGTGAGAAACTAAAAGAGAGGAGTTCGGCTGGCTCTCTGCCTCGAGTGACGTATCTCCCCTGCCTGTAGCCCTGCCCGCGCCTCCACTCACCAGATTCAACAGACGTGACCATCTTCCTCCAGATGCGGTACTGCAGGGAGTCGAGGTACTTGCAGACGTCGATGAGCATGCCAGGCTGGACGGGCTCTGGCTCCATGGTGCAGAAGAGGCTGGGAAGGGAGAAAAGGCCTGGTGGGCAGGGCTGGAGCTGTGCATCCTGGGCCAAGCTGGGTCAGCTGGACGCGGGCAACAGAACTCATTCCCTGGCCATCCTACCCATGGCAAACCTGGGCTGGGCTCTAATGGGAGATGAGCCAGTAGCCAATTAGGCTGCCCATAGCTTGCAGGATTCAGTATTCGGGCTCAACCTGGGATAACTACGAGTAGGAGGTTCTCAGACACAGTTCCCATTCTTGTGGGCACAAAGCATTCTTACATATCTGCTCATGGGATATCTGAGTCAGAAGGGACCTCAAGGGTCCTCTAGTCCCAATGTCAGAACATATCATTGGCCTTTGCTTGAACACCTTCAGTGCCAAGAAACTTACTACTCTCCAAAGCATTCTCTTTCATCTTTGTACAGCTCTGAATGGATATATAGTACATCACTGTGAACCCAACAGACATCAACACAAACCAGTGTGTCCCCAAGGTTCTCAGAGGGAGGGGCTAGCCAAGAAACAAGCTTAAATGTTGGGATGGCCCACTGAGAAATACAAGCCATATGCAGGATGACACATTCTCTCCCCACACAGTGGATGGTGATTTTCCACACTCAGGAAAACAACACTTCCCCAGCACAAATCAGAAGTGGCACGGCTTAAAGGAGGGCTCTCTGCACCTGGCCAGTCCCCACCATTCCCTCTGGGTCATACCCAGCTGGCTTCATTACCTGCCTGGCCCTGGAGCCACTGGCGCTGGCACCCCTGGTATTTCTGCCTGCTCTTCCCCTCCCCTCCATCAGCTTTGGCAACTTACCGGCGTTTTCGGCTTTTGTGTTTCTGAAAGAGAAAAAAAACAACAACAACAAAACAGAGCCATAAACACAGGGGGAAAAAAAAGTAAGTATCTCACCTCAGAAGTAGCCCTACATCCCATATTCGTGGATCAGAAGACTTAATATTGTTAAGATGGCAATACTCCCCAAACTGATTTACAGACTCAATACATTTCCTATCAAAATCCTAGCTGGTTTCTTTACAGACACTGACAAGCTGATCCTAAAATTCATATGGAAATTCAAGGGACCCAAAAGAGCCAAAACAATCTTGGGCAAAAACAAAGTTGGTGGCTCACACTTCCTGATTCCAAAACTTACTAAAGCCAACAGCAGTGAAGATAATGCGGTACTGACAGAAGGACAAACATACAGATCAATGGACACTGAAAGTCCAGAAGTAAACCCTCATATTTACTGTCAATTGGTTTTCTACAAGGGTGCCAAGGCCATTCACTGGAGAAAGAATGGTCTTCAGGAAATGGTCTTCAGTGGGACAACTGGATATCTACATGCAACAGAATGAAGATGGATTCCCACCTTGCACCATATACAAAACTTTTTTAAATTAACTCAAACACTTAAACGTGGAGCTAAGCCTATAAAACTCATGACCTTGGATTAGACTATAGTTTCTTAAATATGACACCAAAGGACAAACAGCAAAGAAAACACTGATCAACTGGACTTCATCAAAAGGAAAACCTTCTGTATTTCAAAGGAAGTTACCAAGAAAGTGAATAAATGACCCACAAAATGGGAGAAAATATTTATAAATCTCATATCCGCCAAAGGTCTAGCATAATACATAAAAACTGTTACAGTTCAACAACAAAAAGACAAGCAACCCACTTTAAAAATTGGACAAAGGATTTGAATGTACGGTTCCCCAAAGATATACAAATGACCAACAAGTACATGAAAAGATGTTCAACATCATTAGCCACTGAAGAAATGCAAATTAAAACCACAATGAGATACCATTTTGCACCCAGTGCAGTGGCTATTTAAAAAAAAGTCAGGAGGGGCCTAGGTAGTTCACTTGGTTGAGTGTTCAGCTCTTGATTTTGGTTCAGGTCATGATCCCAGGTTCGTGGGATTGAGCCCATGTCGGGGTTCCATGCTCAGCATGGAGCCTGTTTAAGATTCTCTCTCTCTCTGTCTCTCTCTCTCTCCCCCCTTCTTCCCTCCCTCTCTCCCCTTCTGCTCCTCTACCCCTGTCCCCTGCTCGTGCTCTCTCCCTAAAATAAAAATTTTAAAGTAATAAAATATTTTAAAAAGAAAGTCAGCACTGGCAAGCATGTGGAGAAATTAGCCCTCATACATCGCTGATGAGAATATAAAATCAGTGCAGTTGCTTGGAAAGTAGTCTGGCAGGTCCTCAAACAGTTAAACTTACAAGTTATCGAATGATTCAGTAAATCTATTCCTGGGCACATACCCAAGAGAAATAAAAACATATGTCTACACAAAAACTTGCACATGAATGTTTATAACAGTATGATTCATAATAGCTAAAAAGTAGAAGCAACCCAAATGTCCACCAATTGATGAATGAATAAATAAAATGCAGCATATCCGTACAACGGAATATTATTCAGCCCTGTACTGACATATGCCACAAACAATGTAGTTTCAAAACGTGCAGAGTGAAAGAATGAAAGAAGCAGGTCACAAAAAGCTACATATTATATGATTCCATTTACAGAAATCATTTATGGAAATGTCCAGACTAGGCAAATCCTTAGAGGACAGAAAGTAGATTGGTGTTTGCTGAGTACTGATGGCAGGTGGTAGGGGGAACACAGAAGGGTGACAGCGAAAGGGTACGGGGTTCCTGTTGGGGACATGAAACAGTCATTCTATGACTGGTTATGGTGATGGCTGCACAACTGTGTGAATACAGTAAAAACCACTGAACTGTACATTTCAAATGAGAGAATTATACAGTATGCAAATTTTATCTCACTAAAAACTGTTACATTAAAAAAAAAATCAGGGCACCTGGGTGGCTCAGAGAGTCAGGCGTCTGACTCTTGATCTCGGCTCAGGTCATGATCTGTTTTGTGAGTTCAAGCCCCGTGCTGACAGCATGGAGCCTACTTGGGATTCTCTCTCTCCCTCTCTCTCTGGCCCTCTCTTGCTTGTGCTCTGTCTCTCTCAAAATAAATAAATAAACTTGAAAACAGAGTCATAAAAGCACCCCTGAGAACACACTAGTCACTGGGCAAGACAAAACTCCCAATTTCCTCAACAGAAACAGCAAGGACTCTGGCTTCAGAACCCACCCAATGATTCTATTATCAGGGCCATTTTGGAGACAGAAGACATCACGGTTCAAAGCTTTGTATGAGGCAGAGAACCCACCACAGTCCCTGGCGGGGATGTGACACTCAACCGGCCTGAGTGGAGGTTGTCCCTGTCCCTTCTCAATCCACTCTACAAAGACTCTGCTTTCCAGAGAGTTCAGCTTGTTAACTAGGTAAAGGAGATATCTCACTATCCTAACCGATTTCCAAACTAGCTTTCCATTATAGAAACTTCTCGATAAAGACCTAGTGACTCATGGGGAGCAGGAGGCGGGGGAAGAAAATAAAAAGAAAAAAAATGAACTAAACATGTATTTTTTAAAGAAAGAATGAGGTCACACTTTTCTTTAAAAAAAAAAACCATTTCTTTAATGTTTATGATTTTTGAGAGAGACAGAGTGTGAGTGGGGGAGGGGCAGCGAGAGAGGGAGAGACAGAATCTGAAGCAGACTTCAGGCTCTGAGCTGTCAGCACAGAGCCTGACACAATGCTCAAACTCACCAACCATGAGATCATGACCTGAGCTGAGGTCTGATAGAGCCACCCAGGTGCCCTTTTCTTAAGAAAGCAATAGAGAATACTAAAAAAACCACTTTACATTAAAAAAAAATTGTAAACTTTTGAATATTCCATTTTGTCTTCTTTGTAAAATCCTATAACCACTGCTGAATCATGAGAAAAACATCAGACAAACCCCGGTGGGAGAACAGGCCCTCTGGCCAGAACTCCTCAGGACTGCCAAGGCCGAGAAAAACAGAGAGAGAATAAGAAGCTGTCACAGACCAGGGGAGACTGGGAGATGGGACAACTAAATGCACCGTGGGCCCCTGGATGGGACCCTGGAGCAGAAAGAGGATATTAATGCAAAAAGTGGTGACTCCAATAAGTCTGGACTTTAATTAATTACAACGCACCCAGATCAGTTTCCCACGGACAAATGAGCCACACGGTGATGTAAGGTGTTAACAACGGGAGAGACTAGAAGAAGGGGTGTACCGGGGAATTCAGTACTATCTCTGCAGCTTTTCCATAAATCTAAAAACCCAAAATAAAAAGCTTATTTAAAAAGTACTCCATTCTGGGGCACCTGGGTGGCTCAGTCGGTTAAGCATCCAATTTCAGCTCAGGTCATGATCTCACAGTTCGTGAGTTTGAGCCCCGCGTTGGGCCCTGTGCTGACAGCTCAGAGCCTGGAGCCTGCTTCAGATTCTGTGTCCCCCCGTCTCTCTGCCCCTCTCCCACTCGCACTCTGTCTCTCTCACTCTCAAAAATAAACATTAAAAAAAATTAAAACAAAAGAAAAGTATTCCATTTGCATTAAGGAGCCGAGAGAGAAGAAACGAAAAGAGAGAGACAGCAAGAGTGAGACAGAGGCAGAGAGAAGAGGCCCTCGGGAACTCTGCTCTGATGAAAAGCACCCTGGCCTCCTGACAAGCAGAGAGCTTCCTCTGAGGGCTCCTGGGGCCCAGCACCCCGACACTATGGGACGACGGAGTGGGGTGGGCCAGGGCCGCTGGCCTCCGGCTCCCCACTGGCTCCTGAACACCTGATTCCAGATGGCAAGCCCCTCACCATGAGAAAGGAAACATCATCCTCCTTCATCTCCACCTGCAGCCGCTCAATCTCATGGGCCAGAGCCTCTGTGTCTTCCGCCAGCCGCTTCATCTTCTCTTCAGCCAGCCGCTGCTTCTGCCTCGCCTCCTCAGCCACGGCGTCCAGGATGGCTTGCTCCTCCACTCTCAGGAACTCTCGGAGTTTGCCAAACTCCTGCCGGACTCGCCCTTCCAGCCAGGTGGCCTCCACCTACGTCAGAGAGCGGGACGGAGCCACAGAGGGTCAGCCTCGGGTGGTCAGCCAGCACCTGGCCCCGGGACGCTCAGCCTTCTAGCAGAGGAGCTCTGTGGTCAAAGGAAACCATGGGCAGACCCCCAACAGGTAAAATTTGTGTTATTAGCACAAATTTGTAAGTTTCAAGTCACACGGCATAATGAGATTGTCTTGATAAATTAAAAACTCAAATCAAATCCCTGCTTCTGGATGATGCCTATAGTCCGTACCCTTCTCAACACACACTAATGTGTATCTTGGTTAGGTGCTCAACAGCAAGGGAAATCCTGGATCACAGAAATGAACTGTTGCTGTTATTAACAACGGTTTTTATTTTTTTAATGTATTTAAAAATTTTTTTGAATGTTTATTTATTTTTGAGAGAGAGAGCCAGCACACAAGCGAGGGAGGGGCAGAGAGGAAGGGAGACACAGATCTGAAGCAGGCTCCAGGGTCTGAGCTGTCCGCACAGAGCCCGAAGCGAACTCGAACCCACGAACGGTGAGCTCATGACCTGAGCCTCGCAAATAACAACGATTTTTAAAACTTAATTGCCTTTCAATCTTAAGACTTTAAATCTGTCTGATGCAGAGCCTTCCCAAAAGAGTAGGAAGTATGTATTTTAAAACTGAATCATGAACGATAAGAATACCCCTAATCATAACTACACAAGGCTTTTAAAAACTTAAAACAAAACCATTAATGCACTCAAGGAAAAAGCAGAAAAAATATTTCTTACCTTGGAATGAAAAAGACCTTTTTGTACAGTAATAAAACACTGAGAAGCCTCAAAGGAGATCACTGAATAGATATAAAAATAAGAAGTTTTTTTTCTTTTAAGTAGGCTTCATGCCCAGCACAGAAAACAACGTGGGGAATGAACTCATGACCCTGACATCAAGACCTGAGCTGAGATCAAGAGTCAGATGCTTAACCACCTGAGACACACAGGCACTCCTAAGAATGAGAAGTTTCAAATGGCAAGAGATTACTAATAAAGTTAAGTACAAAAATATAACTCCAAGAGGACCAGTGGAAAAACAACTCAAAATGTGTGCGGTAGCAACGGCAGGTCATGAATCTCATCTTCAGATTGAAAGTTCAATATATGTTCAATAATATGTTCATGGTTCTGACAATATGTGACAAAATATTCACCGAAAAAGTGAAAATGACCTCAAAAAAGTAAAATTAATTCATTTTTTGAAAAAGAAAGGACATTGGGGCACCTGGGTGGCTCAGTTGGTTGAGCATGGAACTTCGGCTCAGGTCATGATCTCACGGTTCGTGGGTTCGGGCCCTGCATCGGGCTCTGCTGACAGCTCAGAGCCTGGAGCCTGCTTCGGATTCTGTGTCTCCCTCTCTCTCTGCCCCTCCCCTGCTCACACTCTGTCTCTCTCTGTCTCAAAAATAAACAAGCATTAAAAAAATTTTTTTTAAAGAAAAAGAAATGACAAGTGAGGAGAAATATTTGCCACAATATAACAGACTGTTATTCTTAATATACAGAGCACTCTTAGGAATCCACTAGAGGAAAGGGCAAATATTCCAAGGAAGAAAGCATGTGAAGTGGCATTCACAGAAGAAACACAAACGGCTTTGTGCTTTTGAACCAGTGTACAAACTGACTAACTGTCAAAGACATGCAAATGAGAGGGGACCACTGAAATATCAGGCCAAAAAAATGGGTCGTGCGTGGTGGGAGAGACAGTGGAAGGCAGGAGGATTTCTGTCCCACAGAAAAATAAAAAAGCAGGCAGGAAAACCCCACCAGTGCAGAGTTAAGTCTAGCTACCCTTCTGGCTGGCAATCCGGAGCCTCGAAGGGGTACACATGAAAGCACAGATTGGATTTAGGGGGAGAGCAAGAATCACATAGGAATCCTGGAATCTCACACCTGGCCAGGTGAGAGTTCCACAGCACCTGGGACGGGCGGACAGGTGCCAGCACCTGGACATATGGACGCACCCTGGGCACCCCCACTGCAACCCAGCACCTGGCCACCCAGGTGAACAGGGCTGGCCACAAAGGAGCTCAAGTGGCAGAGGCAGAGCTCCAGGATTCCACAGCGACTGCAGGGAAAGCAACTCACTAGGAGTGTTCTGGCCATGGACGGGAGGCACAGTCACTTCCTGTCTGGACTGGAAGTTCAACATGTGCTCTGGCTCTGATGGTATATGACAAAATGATTCATCACAACAGTGAAAACCACCTCTCCACTCCAGCTGGATGGCCTAGAAGCCGGGAGAGTTGTTGAAGGACTTTTCTCTGTTGGGACACTTCAGAGGCATCCTCTCAAGTGAATGTTTAAAAACAGCCTAGTAAGACGACGCTGTCCTCTTTCCACCAATGAGGGGATTAGCTTGGAGGGGTGAAGGATATGCCTGGAGGACGAGGCTTGGGTTTGGGAGCAGGTCGGCTTTGCGGTTACTGCCCTGGCCACAAACCTTTCACAATCCTTTCTTCTGCTCTGTTCCACTAGCTCTGCGGCTCGGGGAAACTCCTTGGCCAGATGTTAAGGAGGCTCTTTCCCAAGCCTAGTCCCCTCCCATAGGCTCATGGGCCTGGGAGGGGAGTGCCAGGCAGCCGAGCCAGGTGGGTCTTAGCTGAGCCGTACTTAGTAGAAGCACTCACTCGGGTTATGACGGAGCAAAGCCAGGACAACTCGTCAGAAATCCGGCTGCCAATCCACACAGGACTCGGAGGAAGTGAGGGCGCCAAGGCATAAACAATGACAGTGGGGAAAGAGGGGAGACCATTCATTCATTCAATTGCCAACCACTTACTGATCACCTATTGGGTGCCAAGAATCCTCTCAGATACTAATGTGCCTGCTTTCGTTATATTCTAATGGGAGTAAATAAAAAAATAATAGAAAGTTAATTTGCAGGTAACGTAGTATTCCAAAGAACACAAAATGGGGAGACAGGAGACCAACTAAAGGGGAGGGCTGCTTGGGTAAGGTGATCAGGGAATGACTCTCCGAAGGGATGTATGAGCTGAGATACTAATGACAAGCTGCCCCTCACGGGAGATCCGGGGAGGAGACAGCTCATTTGAGGGGCAGGGGCAAGGCCAATGTGGCTGGAGCCAAGCAAGGGAGGAGATGAAGCTCAGGAGCAGGGCAAGGGTTGGATGAGGGCTGTGGAGGCCATGGTGAAGAGTCTGGACTGGGAGTGTGATCTCAACACTTTTAAGCAGAGGAGTGACACAATCAATGTATTTTTCTAAAAGATCAGTCCACTCCATGGAGATGGACTGCAGAATAAGAGCGGAAGGCCGGGGCCTTGATGGGCGGCCAGGTGAGAAACATGGGAGACATGGCCAGGATGGCAGTGGTGGAAACAGAACAGCAGGTGGACGTGATGTATTTTGCACTTAGAGGAGACAAGACTGCTATGGAGTGGCCCCGGGGAGGAAGAGGGAAAGAGGAATAACTAAAGAGGCTTAGGTCATCGTTGGCTTGAGCAGTTGGGTTGGACGGTCAAGTGCAGCACGTGTTGAAGTTAGACTGAAACCACAGTGCAGTTGGCACAGGTAGTTTTTCAAGTCACTCCTGTGGCTGCTGGCATGGCCCGTGCCCAGCTATTTAGAGAGGCCAAGGCAGTGCAGCCACAATCAGCAACCTAGGACATGACTGTTCTAGACCCTCAAGGTTAGGGAAGGCTGAGTCTGTGTCAACACCCACAGACAGGGCAGGCCCACCCCCACCTCTCCCCCCCACCCCACCCCTCGCACTGTCCCAGGTGTCCCTAATCTCCCCACCCAGCCGGTGCACTCACCTGATTATGTTTGGCAATGGCCTCATAGGAGCGCCGCATGGCCCAGAAGGCCTTGGCTTTCTCCCGCAGCGCATGCTCCATGTTCCTGCACTTGGCCTGCATGAGGAACAAGGAGGAGGCACATTAGGGCTGGAGGCCAGGCAGGGGGAGGACACACCCCATTTACAAACGGAGTCCCACCTGAGTGTGGGCGCAACTCAACCACTGACTCAACCCAGTCTGTCCACATGCTGCAGGGCACAGTGGAAAGTCCTATGGCCCTGACCTTGAATCCGATGTTTTTAGCATAAAGCGCTCTCAAATACCTTCTAACCGGCCCCATCGTTTTATACCTGGTACAGATGGGGGGACAAGGCCGAGGAGGTAAATGACCTGTTCCCTCTCAAGTTGGCCACAGTCCGGCATAATAGGGCATCCCGCTCAGGCCTAAAGCTGGTCCAGGCAGGCCAAGGACCCCCGAGCTGTGTGCCAGCTCTGTAGACAATGTGCTCACAGGCTCCCTTCCCAACTTTCTACATGGGACTGGCCTGCAGTTAGTAACGAACAGGTCTGATCACAGGTTGATCCAGTTATTCCTAAAAGGCCTGATCTAAAATAGATTTCCCCACATCCCCACCTGGTTGCAATATTCTAGCAGTGCATGAGCCATGTGAAATACTCTCATCACTGCTTTCATCAAATACTTTTGGTTTAGTAGTTTTGTTTTTTTAAACTTAACCATTCTGGCTCTGCTCTCCTTGGACTCCACTACCAGTTTGAGGTTGGGGTCCTACCTGTTGTATTCCAGGCCTATCCATTTCTTTCCATTGTTAGCCTTTTCACTTGTCATTCTGAGCAAGCTTACCAAGGTTTTTCTTTGGAAGAGTAGTAACAATTCTAATGGCATTAATTATAAATGGCCAGCATGTAGTCAGCATTTACGATTTGCCAGGGAATATGCTAATTCCTTTACAAATTATGTCACTTAATTATAACATTATCCCTGTTAGGGGAGTAATATTATCAGCCTCATTGTAGAAATTTTAAAAAAACACCACCACCAAAAGCACAGAAAAGGGAAGTGACTAGCCCAAGAGCACACAGCTAGTATATGACAGAATAAGGATGAGAATCTAGACAGTGGTGGTAGGCAGCCTCTAAGAGGGCCCCAGGTGATCCCCCCCTCCTGTGAGATAGGGCAATTTGCTGCTTTAAGCTTTCAATTTTGGGGGTGATTTGCTATGTAGCAATAGAGAATACAGATTTGTCCTCAAAACCTCATCCCCACCTGGACCTGATTCAGATGACGAGATTCAGGAGCTGATGCCGTAATAAGATGTTTGGGGATCTTGGGAGTGGGTGAGTATATTCTGTATGTGGCGGGGGTGGGGGAACATGAATCACTGGGGGCCAGAGGGCAGATCGAAGGAGGCAGCCTCGAAAATGGTCCCAGTAATCCCCACTTCTGGTATTCATGCCACCGTGGAATCTCCTCCCCGTGGGCTGGACCTAGCAACTACCTTCTAATCAGCAGAATGTTGCAAAAGCAAAGGGAGATCACTTCTGAGATAAGGGGACCAAAAGCCTGGGCACACCCTTTCTCACCCTCCACTCCTTATTCTCATGGATGGAAGCCAGCTGCCATGTTGTGATCTGGCCTACAGGGTGGCCCTCGGGGCTAGGAACTGAGGATGGCCTCCACCCAACAGCCCCAGAGGACTGGAATCCTGCCAGCAACCACAGGAGCGAGCAAGCGAGTGAGCGTGAATGGTGATCTTGGCCTACTCGAGCCTTCATATGAGACCACAGCATCATGACAGACTCTGAGGCAGACACCCCCAGCTAAGTCACGCCCAGATTACTGACCCAAAGAAACCATGAGATCATGTTTTTTGGCTTTAAACCACTATTTTTGGAGGTAATTTGTTACGCAGCAATAACTGGGTGGTCTCTTACTCCACAGCCCATTCTTTTAACTGCTGTAGTCCAGAAAATGATGCATTTCATTTTCTGCAGATTTTGTTTTCCTTTCTACTCTTGGTTATTTTTATGATTTTCTTGATAATATATAACATATTTTTAAAAATTGTTTTCTGTAGTATAACATCTCTAAGGTGAGCCTCCCCAACAGCAAAATAAAGTCAGTATGAACATTCCACAAGACCAGTGAAATATCATCCTAATGTTTTATTTTGTGGGACAAGAGGTCTTGTCACAAAGTCATGTAAATAAGCCCAAAACAGTTCTGTGATTTGCCAAATAAGCACAGATGACAGGAGCGAAGGAACTGCCCACACATGTTACCCAGGGGTGTGCTGGCCCCAAAACAACGCAACCCAGCCCTCTGCCTTCAACCCAACAGCCAGGGAGTTATCAGCTGAGAAAGATGGCAGGGGGCAGGGTGCAAAAGTCCCTTGTCCTTTCCCAAACTCTTCAATTACTATGAGCATTCTGGTGCAATTCAGCAAAGACCAACCCCAAAATGACCCTTCTCTGAGGTGTGAGTTGATGAGATCTACCAATGATTCTATTAGTAACAAGAGTTACTACTGAGCATGTACAGTGCATCATATATTAAATTAAGCACTTTATAAATATCATGCTACTTAATTCTTACATTCCTGTGAGGCAGGCATTCCACTTATACAGAGGCGAAAATAAGGCCCGGAGGAGTTGAGTCAGTTGTCAAAATTATACAGTAGGCCTTTATTTAGTAGAGCCAGGATTTGTATTCAGAACTGCCTAATGATAAAGGCCATGTTCTTAGCCACATTACACACCCTAGTTCATTAAGAAAGCTATTACTACGTTTGCCTGCCTGCCTTCCTTTTGTTTTTGAAAGTGTCACTTTATTCCCAAGTTTGTGGTCAGTTTTCTGTAGTCCTAGAGAATGAAAGTTTGTAATTCTATCAATACTTTGCCCAATTCCTTCAATCACCTACCATGTTAATAAATTTTTCCTACCATAAACGCCAAACTAAACAACACATTTTAAAAACTAATGGATATCCCAAAACTGGAAACAAACCTGAAAGTCCATCAACAAGAGATGGATAAGTTATGGGATCTTCATATAATGGAAAACTACTTAGCAATAAAAAAGAACAAAGTATTGACACATGTGACACAGGTAAGTTAACACATACATGTGTATATATACACATTTATACACACAGTATATACACACACATGTAAATGTCAAAGGAAAGACACAAGAGAGTATATATATATATATATAGTATCATTCCATTTATGTGAAGCTCAAGAATGGGCAGCACTAATACAAGGTAGCAGAAATCAGAAGGTGGTTATCTTGTGGGAACTGGGAAGAAGAGAGCTCTCCAGGGCGACGGATATGTTCTAGTTTGTTCAGGGTGGCAAGTATAGAGTGTAGATAATAGTCAAAACTCCTCAGATTCAACATTCAAGATCTTTGCATCTTATTGTATATAAATCTACCTCAAAAATTTAAAAATCTTTAAAACGAAAACCCTGAAACGATTAGCCTTTTCTTGTCACCTACCAAGAGCTTTCCTCCCACAATGAAAGGAAATCCCTGCAATTTCTCTCAGGTTTACGAGTTGTTTTTCACCTTTCAATCACTGTTGTTATTTGCTTTGGCATAAAACAAATGTGCCTTATATACACATACATGAGGTTAAGTGCAGACTGAAGGTTATAAAGTGAACACCTCTGTAACCACACCCAGGATGTGTCCCTTCTCGGCCGTATCCCCTTCTTGCTGTGGGAGGAACCAAGGGTCCTTATTTGTACGTATTTCCCTGCTTCTCTTCATAGTTCTATCACCCACGTATGCATCCCTAATCTAAACAATTTACTTTAGTTTTTCCCAGTTTTGAACTTTATATTAATGGAACCATTCTGAATGTGTGCATTCTTGTGTGCCTTGTTTTCTTAACCTTAATGCAAGGTTTACAGGATTCAAATCCATTATCGTATGTAAGTTTACTCATTCATTGTTGCATTGTATTACAGCGTATGAAAATACATTTACCCATTCTGTGTTCATGGACAGCTGGGTCATTTACACTCTCCAAGTAATACAAATAGCAGGCACCTTTCTGCATACATCATGTATGCATGTACAGTTGTCTGTGCAAAATATTCCTGGAGGCAGAATCACTGGGTCACACGTGTGTGTAACTTCAGCTTTAGAAGATAACGCCAAACTGTTTTCCAAAGCAGTTGTACTAGTTAATACCACACAAGCAATGTTAATAAAACATATTTATTAACCATTGGATATTTATTTTTTAATACCCGTTCAAGTCTTTTCACCATCTTTTAATGGAGTTGCCTGCCATTTTCCTACTGGTTTGTAGAAATTTAGTATAAATGTGCAATGTCTTTTATGTTAGATGTATAATAAGTATCTTCTATTGTATCACTTCCATTTCTTAATTTCAATATGGTCGAATTTATTGGTGTTATCCTTTAGAATGAGTTTTCCTTTGTTTTAAAAATCCCTCCATACCCTGGGGTCACAGAGCTAATCTCCTATATTATCATTATTTTTAAGCTTTATGGCTTTCCTTTCTCATTTAGGTCCAGTGTGGATACCTGGAGTTTATCCTGTGAACCGTATGACCTGAGAGGTCACTGACTCAGAACCGTTATTTTAGAGTACTAGCATGCCCCACTGATACACAGGCCACGTCTACCACACGAGACACAGATCTATATCCGGTTCTCTAGTCCGTTCCCGTGGCCCACCTGTCTGTCCTCTGCCAATATCACACAGCCTTAATTTCTACAGCTGTTAGAATAAACTTAGGGCTAATAAATGTCTCCTAAGAATGTTTTGGCAATCCTTGTCCCTTACAGTTTTCATACAAATATTAGAATTAGCTTGTCAAATTCCAAAAAATAATCATGTTGGGATTTTGATTAGGATAGTACTGACTCTACAGTTCAGTTTGGAGATAACTGACATCTTTAAATCCTGAGTCTTCTAATCTATGAATATGGTGTATCTTGCCACTGAGTCTTTGATGTCTCTCAATGAAATTGTTTTTCCCTGCCAGAGATCTGCACTTTGATACCTTTATTGTTATAAACTCAATTTTTTATACTATTGCATTTTTTATTTTATATTTGCTACTGATATACAGAAATATCTTAATCTTCTTTTTGCAACCAGCATTCTGTCTAAACTCATTTATATTCATAATTTATCCATAGCATCTTTTTATTTTCTATGCAACAGAAATTTCTATACAGATACATGCAATCATATTATCTACAGATCATGCCAGTGTAGTTTCCCTCTTTCCTAACCTTATACCTTTTATCATTCCTGACTTACTTTATTAGCTATGATCTCCAATACAAAATTGAATAGAATTGGGCATAATGAGAAAACTTTCAATGTTTCACCATTAAATATGGTTTCGGCTCTAATTTTCAGGAGATATACTTCATTAGATTAGTGAAGTTCCTTCCATTCCTCGTTTGCTAATTTTTTTAAGCACAAAAGTATATTGAACTTTATCAAATGTATTTTTTCCAGCTATTGTCATAATCCTACTTAAGTGGCACAAAATGGGTTGTTTTTTTCTCTGACAACTTTTGTCATTTAACTGGAATATTTAACACAACCCAATATGCTGGCATTCAAACCTACTACCTATTTGCCTCACCTGTTCAGTATTTCCTTTTCTTCCTCTATTTTGGGATTTACTATGCATGTTTTATTCCACTTTTCCCCTTTCCGTGCATTTTGTGGTTCATCTAGGGAATACTGCATGTAAAAAGTGTAAATTCATATGAATCTAAACAATATACTTTTCACGTTTGTCTTAGATATTCGGATTTTAACACAACACACACATGTATCCAACTGGACCCACCATTCAGGGCCCTGCAGAGAGCCCAGGGAGTGTCGAGAATGAGCAGAAGCTGCTGGCTCACTAGTGGGGGCTCTGGTGTGAAACCTGGTCAGGACTAATAGGGGTCATCACTGCCCTGGATGGAGCTAAATGGCCCATGACACATGTGGAACATCAACCAGACCCCAAGCCTAAAAGAGCAAATGAGTTCTGATTTTAGTTTCAAACTATAACACTCAAGATTAGTTATAAACATGCAGAACAGGACGTTTTTATTTACATTAAAGGATTCAGAATGTGATTATAAAGTCCACATCATTGATTTTAAAAATTACAAGTTGATTCTTTAAGCAGCAAATTTCAATAGTATATTGAATACCCTAAGGATTTTACAAAGTTATTTTACCCAAAATATCCATTAACACAGGTGCTATGTGGTACAACAGAAAATGGGAAGGGTGTAGGTAAGAGAAAGAATAAATATTATTTCCCAAGATTGTCACCGCACCCCTCAAGTCCTTATCAAAGTGCTAGAGTCATGTCTGCAGCCAGGGCTGTTTGCCCCAAGCCAGAGTTTCTGTCCTCCGAGGCCCTATGGATGCTGCTGCTTCTGATCTGATTCCTGCCTGCACCACCCAACTCTCCCAACATGGCCTTGAAAACTCAGCTCAGGCTCCCTTCCCTTCCTCAGGGAGCCGCCTTTATCTCCCCAGTAGAGTTCAGGTACATCCTGTGGGCTCTCCCAGCTCCCAAGTACAACCCTATGGCCCCACTTCCTACCCTGGATAATCACCTCACTTTCCTGGAAAGGCTGCAGGCTTCCAGGGAAGGCCAGGTCCTCTTGGTGCTCAATAAACCTTTGCAGAAGGAATGGGCGCTCACCCTGCAAGGGTAGAAACTGCCTTATCCACGCATATCCCTAGGTCTCAGCACAAAGCGGATGCATAACTACCTACCTGCCCAGTCAATGAGAGCATTCATCGTCCATGGTCTTTCCACTACGTCACACTGCCTCCTGAACTCAAAGTTAGGAGACCTGATTTGTACCCTTGTCTCTGTCACTAACCACTGGTGAGAGCTTTGGCAAAAGCTCTCTTTCTCTCTCACCGGCTGTCAGGCTCCATACCTTAGAGGGACGCCTAGGTGGCTCAGTCAGTTAAGCATCTAACTCTTGATTTCGGCTCAGGTCATCATTCCATGGTCGTGAGACTGAGATCCATGTTGGGCTCAGTGCTGGGTGTGGGGCTTGCTTAGGATTCTCTCTCTCCCTTTCTCTCTGCCCCTCCCCCTCTCTCATAACATTTTTTTAAAATTCTGAAATGAAGGCATGTCTCTGAAATTTCACTGTAAAAATGAAGAACAGTTTTCTGTCCAAGCTTACCTAGCCCATTACCAGAGTTTCCTAGCATCTGCCTCTGGTTCGTGTCATTTTCCCTATTTCAAACGTTTGTTTTCAGGCAGAATGACACAACAGCTAAGAACTCTGGCACCTGGCCACCCAAGTTCAAATCCCAGCTCCCCCATTTAGTAGCATTCATTTTCTTCTCTCTGCATCATGGTTTTCTCACGTGGGTAAGAGGAATGAGACTGCCTTGCTCACAGGACTGCTGTGAGGTCCCCCTAGCCAATCCACATAAAGTGCTTAGAAGCACACACCAGGCATGTTAGCTCTCAGTATCGAGTGCCACTTAGTGCCAGGCGATTTAACTCTCCTTCTGGCTATTTCCCAGGCTTCTTAAATGGGTAGGATAAATGCATCCAAGACAACTTGATCTTGTCCAGATCCCTTTCCTATCCAACTCCAACCCAGTCTCCCATTTTTCCTTTTTCTTGGTATGCAGTCCTGCTTATGAAGCAGGTGTCTACCCATGGTGCCTCGTGCTGGGGTCCAGTAACTCAGGAGCCTCAGTGAGCAGCATTCAGTAAGACCCCAGCCCTGCCCTTGGGCCCATGCTTTACCAAGCAGGCAATCAATGTCCTCCATGCAATTTGGATCTAGTAGGGCCGAGCCCATAACGGGGGGATTCAGATCGGGGTGTACAGTTAGGAAAAGGGGGGGAAAGTGTAAAGGAGGTAACCCCAGAAGGGGAACAGATTGGGGCTGGTGCAGGAAGAAGCTGGAGGCCAGAGAATGGTGCTCATGTCAATCCCATGGGATGCATAAGAAAGTGATCTGGACAAGGCAGTTTGAGGCCTGGGACTTGGTGGGGGTTTTGCAAGGCAGAGTAAACGCTGGACACTGGGACTCAGGAAATCTGAGCTCTAATCCTGCCTGGACCCTTGTCATTCCCTGCGATTGTCATGAGTTGCTATAGTTCTCCAAGTTTCTGTTTTCTCACTAGTAAAATGGAATCGTCCCCTCACAGTGCCCCATGGCTCTGGGTCTATGTCTATTTGGGGAGCCGCAAGTTTTCCATAAGAGTTTTCACTTAGTGTTTTCATTCTATAACCTAAGTGGAAAAAAAAAAACCAAAAACAAAAACTAAGGTAAACCCTTTCTGAGTCACCTTATAAACAATGCCGACACATACTTCCAGTTTGTACAACTTCAGTGCCTGCATCTGTATTTGCTAACAACTTCCTCGACACCAAGCTGTACTACTTTCATTGTCTTGGCCTAATTAAAGAAGAGAAATACACTTAATAGGTAAAGGATATGCTAAATCTAAATGAAGGCCAACTGTATCACAGCAAAGTTTTGGTTCTTCAAAGAGGGAAACTAAGGCTGGCAAATCAAATAATCGCCCAGAAGAGGGTAAAGGGGTCTCACAAGTATTGCCTGACAAGCCTCAGAGCCACCGATGGAGGAGCGCTTGAGTTCCAGCAAAACAGAGCCTTGTAATGAGTATTTTAACTATTTTAGTTTTGTTTGTGCTTAATCTATAAATTTTGTTTTACTGCCTGTGTGTGGAATAAGCAAGAGGAATTTACACTTAGTGTTTGTATGTAAGGAATATATTTTAATTCACTGTATTAGGACAGTTTTTCCTTTAAGAAGAATGGGTACATAGGGGCGCCCGGGGGGCTCAGTCGGTTAAATGTCAGACTTTGGCTCAGGTCATGATCTCGTAGTTCTTGAGTTTGAGCCCCGCGTCGGGCTCTGTGCTGACAGCTCAAAGCCTGGAGCCTGCTTAGGATTCTGTGTCTCCCTCTCTCTCTCTCAAAAATAAACATTTAAAAAAATTAAATAAAAAAGAAGAATGGGTTCATTGTTCAAGCTTGAGAAACATGTGCCAGAGGATGTCCCTCCAAGCTCCAACATGTACTTCAGGACTCTGGTTTAAACACTTACGTCATGTTTGGGGCGCCTGGGTGGCCCAGTTGGTTAAGTGTCCACTTCAGCTCAGGTCATGAACTTGTGGTTTGTGAGTTTGGGCCTGGCATCAGGCTCTGTGCTGACAGCTCGGAGCCTGGAGCCTGCTTCAGATTCTGTGTCTCCCTCACTCTCTGCCCTTCCCCTGCTCATGCTTTGTCTCTTTAATAAATAAACATTAAAACAAAACATAAAAAAATAAACACTTATGTCATGTTTGGGTATCACAGCACTTCCTTCCTTCAAGCCCCACTGTACTTAGGACAAAATCTCAGATCATTACCCTGCCCTCCATGCCTCTCGTGATGTCCTGGAATGGACGCCCTCATTCCCCATCCAGACGTCTCTGGTTTACTGCCCGCCCTGGCCTCTGCCCCACCACCGTTGCTGGCTGCCCCTCACTTGGCTAACTCCTCCTGAGCCTTCAGGTCCCTCTGAAATCACTTCCCCAAAGACTCCTTTCCATGCACCACCAGACAAAGCAGGTTGCCTTGTCACAGTGGGTCACATCCTGTACTGTCCTTCACAGGAATGTCAGTCTGAAACTATGAGGGTGATTATACACATATGTTTTTAAGTTTATTTCTTTCTTTTCAGAGAGACAGAGAAAGCAAGCAGGGGAGGGGCAGAGAGAGAGGGAGAGAAAGAATCCTAAGCAGGCTCCGGGCCGATAGTTCGGAGCCTGATGCGGGGCTCGAACTCACAGACAGTGAGATCATGACCAGAGCCGAAATCAAAACTTAGATTCTCAAACGACTGAGCCACCCAGGTGCCCCTAATTACTGTGATTATTATTCAATTATGTCTGACTCCAAGAAGCCAAGGGCTAGGACTGCTCTGTCCTCTGCTGGACATGCTGTGCCTGGCACACAGTAGGTGCTCACTGATGGAGGTTCTTACCCATTAAGCCTCTGAAACACCTACACATAATCAGCTGCCCTCAAGGCTCCCAGAACAGAGAACCAGCAGGGAAAGTCTTCCCCGGGAACCAGAGAAGTTTCTCACTGCCCAGTAGGGGCTGAACAAGGCCTCAGGTGAACTGTATACAGCACTTGCCCTGTGACTTCTGGACAAGTTGCTTCACCTGAGACTCAGTGTTGTTGTCTGTAAAATGGGGAGAACAGTACCTACCTGTAGCAAGCGAAATAAAGATGTCCACATCCTAAAACTTAGAACCTGTGAATGTATAATTTACAGGACAAAAGGACTTTGTAGGTAGGACGTAATTATGGATTTTAAGATGGACAATTATTCCGAATGGTGGAGGTGGGCCCAAGGTAATTGAAGGGTCCTTATAAGAAGAAGTTAGGGGAGTCAGTCAGGGAAGGCAATGAGACAACAGAAGCAGGAGGTGGAATGATGTGCTTTACAGATGGAGAAAGGGGCCTCTGAAAGCTGGACGGGGCAAGGAAGTAGATTCTCTTCCGGCCTCCAAAAGGCACGTAGCGCTGCCAACACCTTGATTTCTGGACTTCTGACCTCCAGAACTGTAAGAAAATACTTCTGTGCTCTGTTAAACTGCCATGTTTGTGGCAATTTATTACACTGGCAATAGGAAGCTGGTAGCAACCTCATGGGGTTTTTGTGAGGATTCAACTGGTTGGCTGGTAAACACTCAAGTGCACCAGGCACATAGTAAGCACTCAGAGTGTCGGCTGGTTTGATTGTTATTTTTGCCGAATTCCTCAGATGGTTGCCAAAGTGATCTTTCTAAGGCACACAGCTCACCACAAAGGCCCTATCTAGAAGCTTTCAGGGCTGCCCACGGCCCGCAGCAGAGGCCCCCTCAGCCTGTTCTCACCTCTCTAGCCTTCCCACACTGCTCCCCGCCTGGTCACCCAGCACTATTTACTGTCTGACTCCCCTACTATGGTGCGAGCTCCACGGGGTGAGGGCTCGGTGTTACCTCTGTGGCCTCAGCACCAGTAATAGGTCCCGAACACAACACAACAGGTCCTTGGGACACAGCTACCTAACACGACTGAGTCCCACCCTGCGTCAGGCTGAGCACACCTGGCCTGCGTTCTCCTCAGATCTTTTGGGACTGGACTCCCTATGTCCCTGTAACATTGCCCTTGGTGCCCATCAGTCTGACAGAGTCATTCTTCTGCTTAAAACCCTCCTACTGCTCCCTAAGGTCTTTAGGATAAAGGCCAAGCCTCAAGGCCTCAAGGCTTCTTCTGCAACTCCATTCTCCTCTAACTACTCTGAAATCCTCTTAGTGCCTAGAGAGTTAGGCCTCCCAGCTTCTGAACCCTAGTTTAGGCTGCTGCCTCTGCCTGATAGACCCTCCCTCACCCCCTTCAGCTGGCTAACACCTCCTCATCGCTCAGGTCTCTGCTTGAAGCTCCGTGAAGGTATGAAATGGTGTTTATCTCATATCTTGCAGTAGCCCTGGGACCTGGCAGTACAAGGCATCTGCTGTATGAATGAGAAGTTGTCATTAGACCATATGTGCTTCCTGGCACCTGGCTCACTAATCTTGAATCCTGGCTTAGCCCAGAGCTGGGGGTTCTGCCTTAGTGCTCTTGGCCTTGACCCCTGCCCATCTTCTTGCTCTGTACCTGTGCCAGTCTCATGGTGATTAGCCATGACTTGATCCATGGTGCCCCCCCACCTCGACCCCAGCCCCCAGAATACTCAGCATTTACTTTAGTTGTCCCAAATCAGGACCTAGCACTCCTGTGAGTATGGGAACAAGCACTGTTGTGGACCAATGTTAAACAAATAAGGCAACACGTGTTATAGGGTTATCCCTCTCCAAGGTACTATAGTATTCAAACATGCATTTGGTAACATTGCCCTTTACTTGAACTCTGTCAAAATGTGCATGGAACTGTAACCAACTCTGGATATTTCTTAAGATAGGCATTAGGGGGTGCCCTGGTGGCTCAGTCTGTTAAGCATCGGACTCTTGATTTGGGCTCAGGTTATGACCTCACAGTTGGTGAGTCCAAGCCCCGCATTGGGCTCTGCGCTGACCGTGGGGAGCCTGCTTGGGATTCTCTTTCTCTCTCTGCCCCTTCCTCCCTCATGCACACATTGTCTCTGTGTGTGTCTCTCTCTCAAAATAAACTTAAAAAAAGAAAAGAAAAGAAGAGAGGCATTAAAAAGAAAACAGGGTCTGGAGACCAGGCATTAGAGGTCCTTGCAGCACACCTTTTCAATCCACTCAGCTTCCTACCAGCTAACCAGTGGGTCCGATCCATGTGTTAATAGCTAAGGAAATAAATTAGTGTTTCACACCCTGCGCAATTTTTAAAATAAATCAACAAAAATAAAATAACAGAGAATGCCAGAGTACAAGAGACATTTTCACAGAACTTTTGTTTCAGCTGACACAGACATATGGGTGCTCTGGATCACAATGGAAAAACTATGGGCTAAACGTCAAAAATTGTGAAAAGTCCGGAGTTGGCTAATCCTTACTCTCTGATCATTCTTTCTATACCAAAGTATTCCCCATGTTACTTTTGCCCTGTAAATTGCTCACTGTATTTACAGCCACTGGAACTCTAGGCTTCGGGGTGCAGAGAGTGATCCAGAATAAACCAGTTGGCCAGGGCCAAAAGCCTCTCCATGCCTCCACGATACAAACGGCCAGCTCGGGGAAGTATGTGACCCACTTTGGGAGACCTTATCCCTGGCCAGGTCCGGAGCTCTCGCACCTCTAACCTGAGTGACCCAAGCTCCAAAATTCTCGGGCGTTACTCACACCTGGGCTTTTCAAAGGGGCCTGGGCCACACCTTGCTGGGGTAACTGGGACTGGGCCTCGGCCCTTCAGAAGTGGGTGGGGCCATCCTGAGAACAACGTGTAACCCCAGTTCCCACACTTCCTGTTTACATTCCCTCTTGTCCCCTCGAAGGGCCCCTGGCCCGATCCCTCTGTAGGTTCGCGGAGTCCGAGAGCTGAGGGTCCCCCAGGAGGACTAGGCGTGGGTCTGGGCACAAGGCTCTGACGGGAGCCGCGGAGTCCGGGGTGCTGAGGTCCGGTCCGGACGCGGCCGCCACGTGCGCGCTCCGCCACCTCCCGCACGCTGCGGCTCTTACCCGAAAGTCGTGGGCGGTGTCCTTCACTGGCTGCACGCGGTGCCCCTGGTGCCGGGGGTCGGCCTGGCACGAGCAGCACAGCAGCTCCTTGTCGTCGAGGCAGAAGAGGCTGAATTGGCCGCGGTGCAGGCGGCAGAGGCGCGGAGAGCGGTGGCCCGCCCAGCGCGCGCCCTCGGCTTCCTCGCGCAGCAGCTTCTCTACCAGGTTGTTGAGGGTGTGGTTAGTGCGCAGGTCGGCGAGGGCCGCGCGGTCCTTGCACACCGGGCAGGTGGGCGCCACCTGCACCTCCCAGCACCGGGTCACGCACCCGCGGCAGAAGTTGTGGCCGCAGCGCAGAGTCACGGCGTCGCGGAAGGGATCGTAGCAGACGGCACAGAGTAGCTCCTCCTTGAAGGAGCGGGAAGGCCCGGGTGACACGGCGGGGCCTAGCTCCATAGCTGTGGTCACCGGTTCCCCAGCCCCTAACTTTGGCTCCCGCCCCTCCCACCGCCCTGGAGGATTCGGGACCGCGCTGGGCGGCTCCCCAAAACCCTTCCGTTCGGCGCGCTGAGCGACAGAGGCGCCGACCAATCGCGCGGTACGCGCTCTGGAGGCTCCGCCCTAATTCCGGTCGGCGCAGGAAACCCCGGAAGAGTGGGGCGGACCCTTGTACATCGCGGTCTACCCCGGCCCTGCGGGTGCTCGTCGGACCCGCCTGTCCTCCGCGGGCTAGCCCGGTTCAGGGAGAAGGAAGCTCCCCAGTTGTGCTGTAGGGCTTCCGTGTCATTGGAAACCTATTAACGATGTGAAATGGGAAGTGAAGTTTAAGATCCTTCCTCACCGAATCTCTGGAAATCTCAGGTCGGCGAGGTTGGAGAAGAGCGAGCTCTCCAACTCCTGCTTCTGAAATAGTGGCTGAGTCTTAAACATCTGTTTCTCACTTCTGCTTTCGTTGTTTACTTATTTTGACCAGCCTTATTCCTGCCCCCTGGGATAAGGAGGAAACAGGTGGGAGAAGGGGGTAGTGGGAAGACCTCTAAAAAGACACTTTTCCGGTCCCGTGGTTGCGTAAGTGGATATGTCACAATCTTTCAGAATCAGTGTCCTCCTGAGTAAAGTGATCATTTGCAGCTCTTGTCTGCAAGAGATGAGGATTAAAGTGAAATGAATATGGAAAGTGCTCCTTATATTAGGCAGGCCCCCATTAAACCAGAGACATTTAAGGATTTCTGCAAAGTTAGCTATGGGAACTAGAATCCAGGATGAATCTCTCCAACTGCCCATTCCTGCCTCAGTTTGATCACTTTACAGCCTTCAGATGTAGGATTCCTCTCCCCTGACACGCTTGCTTCCATTTTCCCGGTTTGTGTTGGAAGACAGTTCATGTGTGTTATTTTTCTGTATTTGAGCAGAGGCACCGACTTCCTTTTTTAGAAAATCTTTTCAAGGATGCTTCTGTGGTGAATAGCCTTGGAAGACAAATAATGCCCCCCTCCAGGCAAAGACCCAGCAGACTTAATCTCCATTGTGAGAGACTCAGTTTCCCTGAGCTTCTAGTGCCTCTCCTATAATGCAGCCTACCATGGTTTCTGGTAATTGGGGCTCAGAAAAGTGGTCCAAATGCTAATTCTCAGACTACTGTTACCAGTGTTAGTAATGCACTGCTCTTTGTCTCTGATCCAGGAGTCTTATCTACCAGCATTCTTGATGCTGTGATAGGCTAATTTGTTAATTTGCAAGAAGGCTAAAATCTCAAGTCCTTTTATATTTCTTGACGATTGTCTTCCAAGCTTTTCCTCAGAACCCCTGCTTTCCCATGATGCCAAGGGGGTGAATACCACTAATTGCTGCCTTCTGCAGTGTTTATTATACATGGTTCCTGGTCCTGCATTACTTGGGGGCTTTCTAAAAGCACAGATCCCTGGCCCACTTTGGTCTACTTGCCTCTCTGAGAGAAAGTCCCAGGAATTTGCATTTTCACATGCTCTCCAGTTAATTCTCAGGCACACTAAAGCTTGAGGCCCCCTGTTCCAGAACTACTCCAGACCAAGTAGTCAGATCTGGAGTTCTAGTTATGGATTCAAAAATTAACCTTAGAGGCAGTCTCTGAAAAGACCACAAGATGGAGCTAATAACCTTACCCTCCAGGCATCTCCCTGAAAATCTTGTTTTCTACTTTCATTTTCTGTCACTGTGTTCTCTTATTTGTGTGTCCCAGTTGCTCTGTCATTCGATGTGTTTTGCTGTCTGTGTGCTTCATTCTGTTCATACAGGGGTTTTCCCGTTTGTTGTGTCATTGTTGTTTTTCTCAGACTCTCTGAGTGGGGCCATAAATCAAAACGGGTGAAGAGTAGAAATTGAATATATCTTCTTTTCTCTAAGCAGAAGTCAAAAGTTAGCATTTAACCAATAAGGTTCTCCAGACTTTCTGGAAATTCAGAAAGGACTTGGTTCTATTGCAAGCCTCACCACTAGCCAGAGGCATGACCCAGGACATATTATTTCACTTTTCTGACTTCCTTTTCCTGGACTATGAAAGGAAAGACTGAACTAAATGTCCGTAAGTTCTCAGCAGCTCAGACAGTCTGAACTTTTTTATCCTTTGCATAATTTCAGTAAAAAGGATGACTAATACTTACCCAGAGACCAGAAAAGAGAAATCTTAGTGACTATAACCAATCTGTCACCAGCTTCTGTTTCTTCTTTCAGTAGAAAGGAACTTTTTCAGAGGACCTTGAAGTTCAGGTCGTCTGTTATACCTACTAAACTCATGCAAAAGTTCACTGGCAGCTCTCGCTGTCTCTGACTTGCCCCATCTCATACCCCAGACATTCTCGGTGGGCACTGCCACATTCCAAGACCTTGCTATAAAGGACAACTATCTTTTAAGTGTTGCGTTAGAGAAAAAAAAAATCCTAGGTGCAGAAAGATGAGTGCATTCTTTTTTTTTTTTCCTTTTTAAATCAGTAGGGTAGAAAGTGGCTATTGCAAATAAAAGGCAGAGATTAGATTGACAAGATTAGATTTTTTTCTTTTAAAGGCAAGGCCCAACTATATGCTGCCTAAAAGGAGGCCACTTTAAATATGCACATACAAAGAAATGAAAAGGTTAGAAAAAGAAATACCATGCTAACAGGAGGCAAAGAAAGCTGGAGGGGCTCTGTTAATATCTGAAAAGCAGAGTTCATTTCGCAGAATATTACAGGTGTAATATTATATAGGATGTCTGCTGAATGCAGCAGTTGCAAAGCTGATAATTACAAGAACCATTTCCAGACATAGGCAACCAGACATGCAGACATAGGTGAGCTTATTCAACAGAATTACCGAGGAAATCACTATAGTCTGATGTTTGATGTGGGCCTTCTCTGAAGCCTGAACCATGGAGAAAAGGAAGGTAGTGGCTCTGCTTTGGCTTGAATAATGCAGGGAGAACTTCCATAAGAAGTAGTGGCACCGCAAGTAGTTAGGGATACACCTAGGGTAGTAAATTGCCTGTCTCTGGGTCAGATTTGGTTACAGACTTCTTTTATTTGATCCACATGGTTTTTCCCCCCTCTGTATCATTTATCATGTATGACCTAAGCCTCAACTTTTTTTTTGTTTCAAGTTTTTATTTAAATTCCAGTTAGTTAACACGTAAGGCAATATTAGTTTCAAGAGTAGAATTTAGTAATTCATCACTTACATGTAACACGCTCATCACAAGTGCCCTCCTTAATACCCATCACATCTAGCCCATCCCCTCTATTATCCCTCCAGTAACCGTCAGTTTGTTCTCTATGGTTAAGAATCTGTTTTGGAGCGCCTGGGTTGGCTCAGTCGGTTAAGCATTCAACTCGATTTCAGCTCAGGTCATGATCTCACCCTTCGTGAGTTCAAGCCCCGCATCAGGCTTTGCACTGATAGCGTGGAGTCTACATGGGATTCTCTCTCTTCCTTTCTCTCTGCCCCTCCTCTGTGCTCTCTCTCTCTCTCTCTCTCTCAAAATAAATAAATAAACATTAAAAAAAAAGAGAATCTGTTTTATGGTTTGCCTCTCTCTTTTTTCCACCTATGTTCATCTGTTTTGTTTCTTAAATTCCACATATGAGTGAAGTCATATGGTATTTGTCTTTCTCTGACTGACTTATTGCACTTAGCCTAATACACTCTAGCTCCATTCGTGTTGTTGCAAATGGCAAGATTTCATTCTTTTTGATGGCTGAGTAATATTCTATTGTGTATATACACCACATCTTCTTTATCCACTCATCAGTTGATGGATATTTGGTAAACCTCAACTTTTTTTTTTTAGAATGTTTTTAAATGTTAATTTATTTTTGAGAGAGAGAGAGAGAGAGTGAACATGAGTGGGTAAGGGGCAGAAAGAGAGGGAGACACAGAATCCAAAGCAGGCTTCAGGCTCCCAGCTGTCAGCACAGAGCTCAATGTGGTGCCCGAACCCAGGAAGGGCAAAATCATGACCTGAGCCAAAGTCGGATGCTTAACCGACTGATGCTTAACACATGCATACATGGCTGTAGACTTTTGAGCTGAATAGCAGCTTCTCCCTTTAGGAGGGACATTTGTTCAGTATGCCAGTCTCTATCCAGCTAACTTCCCTCACATTCCCTGCCTTGTCTCTATAGACACACAAGCTTTCAACCCCTTGGCTGGATGTCCCTGGTGAAGGTTACACATGGCTGCTATTCATTGTGAAAGAGGTAGGGTGGTAAAATACTCTAGTAGAGACAGGCAACTTGGGAACTTGGCAAAATGAAGTCTAAACTGATTTTCCATGTTCCAGAAATGTCTCTTTAAGCATCCAATTATTTTACTGCAAATATTTTGAGTGGACATTTTTTGAAATATGTATGATTTTTTCCTCTAAAATATAGGATGCAGAACATAATTCCTTCATGATTTACCAAAACAGACAATAATTGCTGTGCTATGCTGGGTCATAAAGGGGTGCTCTCAGGAGTTAATGCAGGACATGGGGTGTTCTTCTCTGTCCTGTAAATGGCCGCAGATAGCCTGTGTTTTAAGGATTCTCGCATTTGCTAGGCACTTTATTTTTCTTCTATTTCAGAGGTCCTTTTTGCTACCAACCAATGTGCCTATTGCAGGCTGCTCTTGATCCCTAGTTGATGCCTCCAACCTAGTGTGGGCTAGCCACATTTGCTAGAATTGCAGATGTCAATAATGACAAGTCGAGGCTCATACAGTGACGCCATTGCTTCGGGGCTTATCCATAGGGGGTAGGGACCTGGTGATCTCACTCACAGGTGGGAATAAAGGATTGAGGGCCAAGAAGGCCAAAGTCACAGAAGTCATGGAGCTGACCTGAAGTGGGCAGGGCAGGAGGGAAGGCTCCACTTCCACATGGCAATCTTCCAGGAGCACCCTGCAGCCCACCGCCTTGCAGCCGCCTTGGGAGCCACACAAGCGCCGGATAGCAGTGCCCAGAGTTGTGGAAACTGCCTGGCCTCTGTGGCCCTGCAGCTCTGCCTGTTTCCCTTAATGGGAAAATAAAAACATTCTTTTGACTTCTCCAACTGCCCTCCCTCTCGGGTACCCAAATTAATTTCTCAATGGATTTAATATGGTTTTATTTTTTCCAAAGAGATTCACTTTGGATTATGTCCAGGAATCCATTTTTTCCCCTCTATGGAAAGGTTTTATTTATTTTAACTTTTTCATTATAAACATTTTCAAACACAATAGTAGAGATAACGATATAATTAACCCCCGCATACCCATCATTCAGTTTACGTCAGTTATCAAATTTGCTATTTTTGTCTCACTTCTTTCCTCCGAATTCAGGGGGATGGGTGTGGTGGAGTATTTTAAAGCAACCATTATTTTTATTTCAGGAACACATTTTTTAAAAAGTTACAACAGGATATAATATCTTCCATTTATTGCCAGCTATGAGCCATAGCACTAGCAGGGAAATTTACATGTATTATTTCTAGTCCTTAGACAACTGGGTCAAGTAAATTATTCCCATTTTATAGATGAGGAAATTGAGGTTCAGCCTTAACTTGTATGCAAAACCAAATAGGCTGAATGATAGTATATGAGATAGGATGCATTTTTTTAAAGTTTATTTTTTAGAGAGAGAGACAGAGGGGGAGCAGGGGAGGGGCAGAGAGAGAGAGGGAGACACAGAATCTGAAGCAGGCTCCAGGCTCCAAGCTGTCAGCACAGAGTCTGATGCAGGGCTCGAACCCATGAACCCTGGGATCATGACCTGAGCTGAAGTTGGACACTCAACCGACTGAGCCACCCAGGTGCCCCTTAGTTAGGATGAATTTTAAGCTATGCTGACAGAAAAGCCCCCAATGCAGTAACCTGAACACTTTAAGTGTTTCTTTCCCTCTCATGTGAAAGTTCAAGTAGGCCCAGGGGCGCCGGTGTGGCTCAGATGGTTAGGCATCCAACTCTTGATTTCGGCTCAGGTCATGATCTCACGGTTCGTGAGTTCGAGCCCTACATCGGACTCCACACTAATAGCACAAAGTCTGCTTGGGATTCCCTCTCTCCCTCTCTCTCTGCCCTTCCCCTGCTTGTGTGAGCTCCCTCTCTCTCTCTCTCAAAATAAATAAATAAACTTAAAAAAAAAAAAGGTCAAGTAGGCCCAGACCATGTATAGGGTTTACACTGTAGCTTGATGGCATTAGGGACCCAGCCTTCATTTCTCAACACCACAGACCAAGATGGCTGCTCCAGTTTCTGTCATCAGGTGTAAGTGGAAAAGGAAATAGTAGAGCCTGTGCCCATTCCCTTGAAATGCATGATCCTGAATCTGCACACATAACTTCTACTCACCAACCATGGCCCACAACGTAATCACATGGCCATACCTGAAAAGGAGACTGAGAAATGTAGTCTTTATTTTGGACAGCTTATGACTAACTAAAAACCAGGGATTCTATTATAAGGGAAGAAAAGAGGAAAACCAACCAGCAGTTTCTTTATGATGGAACAGAGGGTCTTTTGAAGTCTAGGGCATGGTTTTGAGGTTTGTTTGTTTTGTTTTTGTTTTGGTATCAACTGTGGTCCATTTGGCAAACCCAATAGTACCTCTTTTAATTGGAGGTAGATATCCTTTGGTGATGAAGGATTTCAGTTATTTAATCCTTGTGCCCATGAGTTTTTTTTCTTTGTTCACTTTGTTGTTGTTGTTCAGAGCACTTATAACCATACTATTCTTTTAACATGAAATTTATTCTGTAATAAATTTACATTATTGATTTTATTCCATTATCCATAATGGAGAGACCCCAATTATTTGGCATTACGTGCCAATGACAGGTTTCCCCACCTGGGTGGCTGTGGAAAAATTATTTACCTTTTCCTTCTTTTCCTTTCTACCAAATAAGAATGCTACTATTTACCTCAATAAATTATGAAGATCAGTTAGATGATGGATGAAAGTTCTAGTCACACGGTAAACACTTCACAGATTGTGTCTGTTCAGATATGTATGTAGTCTCTCCCCACTAAACCTACCCTATTTAATTCCTATTCCTTTTTTTTTTAAGTAAGCGCCACACCCAATGTTGGGGCTTAAACTTACAACCCTGAGATCAAGAGTCGCATGCTCTACTGACTGAGCTAGCCAGTAGCCCCTAATTCCTATTATTTCTAAAAATAAAATCATAGTATGTTGTAGCACAATAGCATTTTAACGCCCCAGTATGTATATTTTCATACCTATCAATTAAGTGGGGCATCACAATACCCTGTGAAATAGAAAAGATTGTACTTATTCCTCTACTCTCCTAGATTAGGAAATACAAGCTCAGAGAGATGGATTCGCTTGCCCAAGGTCACGTCTTTCCTCTTGACTGGGTCCTTCCCATGTGCAGGTAAACCTGCTTAACTGGCTACCATCTTAAACAAATGATAAAACACACAATGAGACATAAGTAGAATTTTTTAAGAGCATTTACACAGCATTCTATGCTCTGGGAAGCATTTCTGATCGTTTTGTTGTTGTTGTTGTTGTTGTTGTTGTTGTTTTACTAATACTGCATACAACACAGGCAGTGTATCCAACCCAGGGAGTTTCCCAAGGTCTCCTTAATAAATTAAACCTATGATTCTATGGTGCTAGGAGCTAGGTTTCAAAGCTTAAAAAAATCTCTGAAGAATTCAACATCATCTGAAAATTTTGAATATCTGAAAATTTCTCAAATTAGGGCCCAGCCAGATTGTAGTTTATGGATTTGGCCACATGGAGACAGCATACACAAACTCACCTTTTCTTAAACCTATTTGGATTAGTTTTGCTTGCTCCTTCCCACAGCCTCCAGCCCAACACAGACCCTCACTGCTAATGCAAGTATCTAACTTTCACATCACTCAACATTCATCTCCTCATTCCTGTGCACAAGAATACAGAAGGGCTCCCCATTTTCCGAAGGCCTCTGACACCCTGACACCTACTTCTGACTGCTTTGCAGGTGGCCAGCATTGCCTGGTGCTGGGAACCGGAGGAAGGGGTGAGTGGGATGAACAAGGGGGAGCTCCAGCTCTTGTGGCCAAGAGCTCCCACCCGATTTGGTTGTAAGTTGCTCTGTAGGGCAGGTGGGCCCAGGGCTCAGAGATTCTGATTATCTGTAAACCTGCAGTGGCATCCAGTTCATCTGCATTTAAAAAAAATTTTTTAATCTTTATTTATTTTCGAGAGAGAGTGACAGACTGTGAGTGGGGGAGAGGGAGACACAGAATCTGAAGCAGGCTCCAGGCTCTGAGATGTCAACGGGGCTCAAACCCACAAACCATGAGATCATGGCCTGAGCTGAAGTCAGATGCTTAACTGACTGAGCCACCCAGGCGCCCCAGGGTTATCTGCACTTTAAAAGCTACAGGAAGTCTGCTGATCACACTTAGAGAGACATTGACATTCTGGCTTTGTGGACTTGGATAAGTTAAGGAATCTAAGTCTTGGTTTTCTTTTCAAAAAATGGGGGAAATTAAATAAAATCATGTAAACCGAATGCTTTCTTAGCAACAGTGGTTGGTGTTGAAACTTGCTCACCAAATGCTAGATTTTCCTATTGTTCTCCTGGGGTGGTTGATCCACTGAGTTTGGGGTTGTGGGTGAGGGAGTATCTGGGGGGCCATCACGTATGTTGGGCTGTCACCTATAGCTGCACAAATCTGGGGGCACCATCTTCAGAGACGACCCTGTGAATAGTATCTTCTAGAACTGTGGGAGATCTGAATCCTTCAAGGGACACAGAATGAAGAAGTTTGGGGCAGGGGCTCTGGAGAGGAACTTTGAGGTTGTGGGGGACATTGAGGACACACCAGCTTTGCGACCTTATGCTAAGTCCAATGCACCTCCTCCTACTCAAGGGAAAGTCTGAAGTGTTTCTAGCAATAGGGGAAAAACAGTTTCTAAGTGCCCTTGACTCACTGCCTTGAATTTCACTGCCCTACTGGCCTGAGTAAATAGGTGAACCAGCCTCTTTGTTTGGGCAGCCAAGTCAGCTGATATGGAGATGGGGCCAGGTAAGGGCTGCCCAGCTTCTGTGACAGTTCTTGTGCCCCCCTCTGATCCTGCCCTCTCACAGCTACAGGCACCTGGATCAGTTCTGCCAAAGCCCCTGGCAATATTCACCTGATCTCTAGTGTCCCATCAAGGGGCTGGGGCCACTTTAGAATGGGGGCGGGGGGAGGTGAGTAGGGGGGAGATCTGGAGGGGCACAGATGCTGAGATTATGGGAGGCAGGTAACAGTCTCCCACTCGGAAACATACCTGGAGGCTACAGAGGAAACACCAACCTCTAAGTGTGGCCTCCAAAAGTCGGCCTGTGGAGTAAGAAGAGGGAGGGGTGGTAGAAATTCAGAGGGATCAGCCGCTCACAGGGCACACAAGAGCAGAAAACCCCTTCTGGGGCTGGGAGAGGGCTGCCCAGGTGGGCACTTGCAGCTCAGGGAATTGGTGGCGGCATCTACTTCAGGGTTTATGGTAAGAGGCTGGAGCAGGCACACACTCAGCACCACAGACAACACACCCCACCCTTTAAGGAAGTGAGGAGGAGAGCAGCAGGGGTGTGGTTAACTAGGAGGAGGAGAGGGGAAAACACAAACCTGTCAGCCCTGTTACTCAGCGGAGGCCTCCCAAGCCGCCGTGGATCCCTTACCTGCCGCAGCCCCCCAGACCCACCTGTACCTGCCGCCGCGCAACCAGTGCCTCACCTGGCGGAGCCGAGGAGCCGTCTGAGTCGGCGCTTCTCTCGGTGTGAGTCCCCTCCCGCGATCCAGGCTGAGCGCCCAGCCAGAAGTTGGAGGCTGGACGGCGGGGGGAGGGGGAGGAGGAGGTGGAAGGGGGTGATTCCGAGACTGGGGGTACCTGGACCGGCCTGAGAGCTCCTGGGAAAGGAACTCAGGAGTCGGAGCTGCTGGTGCACCGCATGCCGGGGCTCACTAGCCTTCTCCAGGGGGACCGGGATTCTATTTTTGGAGTTAATTTGAGACGGAAGGGTGTTTCTCCCTCTTTGTCCTTTTAAGTATTCATGGAGGGGAGGCGGTTTGGAGGGGGGGGGATGATGTGAAGGCACCAAAGGGCCACCTGCTTCTAAAGGTCAGATTAGAGAGGAACCGACCAGGGCTTTCAGAACCGGCCACAGGTGCTGCTTCAGAGCCGCTCCCTGCGGCTATTAGGACCCTGGTCCTATTCCCATGCCCGCCCCATTGCTCTGGCATGGACTTCCTGCCCCCCTTGAGGGCAAATCCTAAATCAAGCCCTGACTGGAAGCAAGCAGGGAGGGCTCTGAGAGGGGAATAGAGGCAGAACTCCAGGGTGTGCGTGTGTGTACTAAAGTTAGCACTCCCTGCACACTGATTCTTTGTGAAACTACCTTCTAAAGGCCGTGAAAGGGTTAAGTTCTGTGCTGCTTTCTCCTGCTGTCAGGCTGTGCGTGGGCAAAGCCTTGGGTGGGTGAACAAGGAACATATGGGTGATGTTCTGAGCCCACCGAGCCCCACCACCTGCCCTAACCCTCAGCCATCTGACACTGGCATCTCCCCACACCCCAAACTTGGGGCTCAATCCAATTAGACTCCTTTAAAGGGGCCAGGGGGAGAAGGGGAGCAGAGTTTCAACATGGGGGAGGGCATGTGCCAGGAGGAAGTTTCTGCTGACCTGTAGCTAGACCCGAGCCCACAGGGACAGTTGGTACAGCATGATCAGGTAAGGGACATGAGTAAGCTGCTCTCTCCTCACCTGAGTCCAGGACAGGAAATGCTTTTGGGGAGCTAAGCCCCAGCCTTTCACAACTCTGAGGGAGGGAGAGGAGCCAGAGATGAAAAAGTGAGTAAAGATGGAAGGAAGGGAGGAAGCAGTCACATTTAAGAGATGCAGTTCTGCCTGAACACTCATTCATTCATTCATTCATTCGTCTGTTGACTTCCCACCTGAGGTCACATGCTGGTGCCGGGTGTGGGGAGACACCAGTTTATGTGACTGGCCCTTGCTCCTTGGAGTGTGCTGCAATGGGAAGGGCAGGGATTGGAGATTCAGGGAACGCTTCCTGGCAGAAGTGACTCTTTAGGGGGAGACACTAAGGATCATAAGGATCAATAGGAATTAGCCAGATAGCGGGAGAGAGGGAAGAAGACAGGCACAGAGCACAGTTAGTGCTAAGGCCTGAGGCCAGAAGCAGCATGACACATTCAGGAAACTGAAAGTAGCGCAGTGTGTTCTGAGCATGGAGAATGCAGGGGCGACGTGAAGCTGGAGAGGTAAGTAGAGACAGCTCCAGAAGGGCCTGCTCAGGCTGCCATGGCAACTCGTGTTAGAGCAACGCTTGGGACCTAGAGCCAGGCAGGAGACTTCCCAGCATGCCTCTGACTCTAGGGTGGGGTTGCCCGATTTAGCAAATAAAAACACAGGACACTCAGATTTGAATTTCAGAGAAGCAGTGAATATTTTTCAAGTGTAAGTATATCCCGTGCAATATTGGGACATACTTATACTAACTCATTATTTATTGTTTATCTGAAATTCAAGTTTTACTGGGTGTCTGGTATTTTATCTGGCAACACTCCTCCACAAGCAGGCCAAAGACGCTACTGTTCTGGGAATAAGCAGTGCCCAGGTACCAGGAGAACAGTCTCGGGGCATATTTACCTTGTAACCCATCCTCCTGGATTCCAGTTTGGGACTCCATCACTGACTGACTGTATTATTTCTTCTTCTCTTTTGTAAAATGTTTACTTATTTGGGAGGGCAGCAGGGGGACAGAGAGAGAGGGAGAAAGAGAATCCCAAGCAGGCTCCGCACTATTAGCACAGAGCCTGAGACAGGGCTTGAACCATGAGATCATGACCTGAGCCGGAATCAGGAGTTAGACACTTAACCAACTGAGCCACCCAGGTGCCCCTGACTATTTTATTTCTTTAAAAAATATATAATAAATCCTTGGTCCATGTGTTTATACAGCTGAAGGACAATGATGCCTCAGGAGGAAATTGGGCTTTGGAGCCTGATGGACCTGGATTCAAATCCAAGCTTGGCCACTTGTCCATGGTGAGGCTCCATGTAGACCATTTAACTCCTCGGAGCCCCAGAATCTCTTTTCTGAAAGAATACAGGAATACTTGTTTGTCTGGGTTTTGGGGAGGATCAGTGGTATGCATGTAGTTGCCTGGTGAGTGCTAAGGAAAACATGGCAGATACTAATTTTTGTAACACCTCCATGGGGATGACCCAAGTAGTAGCCACAAAGTGCTTGGGGCTCATTTGTTTCTGTTTATATTTATCGAGCACTCCGAGATCCCAGGGAAAATAACGTGGTGGGGGTCCTGCTTCTAGTGAGAGACTGGGTTTGCTCTTGGGCAGAGAGGGAGAGCCCAAATTGTTTTTTTTTTTTTCCAGCTTTGCCATTCCCTTCAAGTATGACCTCCTTCTAGGGGAGACCCCGGCTCTCCTTCTGGAGGACAGTGGGTGGGGGAGAGGCAGTGGCTTCAGTTCCCTTAACTGAAGGGAAATGTGAATGAATTAAAAGAGAGAATCCACATAAAACACATAGCACAAACAAATGCGCTGTAGAATTTGGCTGCCCTTATTCTCATTTTTATGAGTAGCTTATTAGAAAAATAGATTTCAGGGGTAGATGAAGTAAGGGTGCCTTGTGAACCATGTTTGGACTTTAATAGGAGCATTTGTGAGAGCAAACTAGGGGCCTCCTAAAAGGGAACCCAGAGGGAGTTAAGAATTTATTAAGAGAAAGAGGAAATGGAAATTGTGTTCCCCTTGTGGGAAATGATGAGTTAAAAATGGTCCCTCTTTCCAATGGTTAAGTCTCCCCATCTCTGTGCCCGGCGATAGGCCTTTGGTCCCCAGCTCTTTAGAGCAGCATTTACCAGACAGTGTTCAGAGAAACTCTATGCCATGAGATAGTTATGGGTGTTCCATTGGTGAAATGTTCAAATGAGTTGGCTCTCACAGATTTGTCATGCAAATTTGCACTGTCAAGGTTATGATAAGTCCTGGAGAAAAAGACTCCTATATCACTGGGCCTACTACCATTCTGTAAATTTGACTATAAAACTCTGGCAGGGGTGTAGGGAAACCTATTACTGTTTTAAAGGAAACAACATTTCATATCTAGTGGCAGTTGATGTGGGTACGGTTCTGGGACAAAGCAGCTGTTTCAGAGGACATTATTCTTCCCATTACTCTATCCAGGAGGGATCTAATTTATCCTAGACTCGGTAGTGCCCAACTTACAGAAGAGCTTCAGGGACTGAGCACTTATGTACAGCTGTCCCTGTACCCCATATCCCCCATGATCCCTACCCAGTCAGCCAAAATCTTCTTACTGCAGCTTACACCCATTTCCCATTGTTCCCAGAGAACCTGGGCAGAGTATGGCTCTTAGCAAGTAGCTCTCCATTCTGATGGCAGTAGCTCCGTGTGCCCCCAATATGGCTAGGAGGGCAGTTGATGGTGAGGGAAGGGAAGGAAGGGAGCATACCCTGGAGTAGACCCCGAGTGGTAGGTCTCCCAGCCCATAAATTTCCCCCTGCCCGGGAGTGGCCATATGGCCTTGGCCTCACAGAGGAATGGGGCTCTCAGGCAGTCACACATGGGTGGCAGGAGATGGCCAACTGCTGGCATGTTCAGGGCGGCAAGGGTGGTCATTAAGAGAAGTCCTTGCTGGCTCAGTGACTGAGGGTTTCTCTTAGACTCTGGGTCAGTTCTAGGGTCAAGGGGGAGAAGCAAGAATAGTGGCAATGTCCTCCACAATGCGAACATGGCTACTAGTCTGGCAGTCAAGTGCAGAACCTTGGAGTCAGTCAGCCAAGGTTCCAGCTCCAGCTCCTGGACTTGCTGCTTGACATTAGGCACGTCACTTAGCCTTGTCTTCCTCATCTATAAGACAGGTGAGAGAGGAGGCAGGCAGTGGGGGGAGAGGGAGTGCCGGGGTAACAGGCCTTTATCAACCCACATGGCCTACTTCAATATTTTAACATCCCTTTGCCTCAACTGTACATAAAAAATCAGTCCTTCGGGGTGCCTGGGTGGCTCAGTCAGTGAAACATCCAACTCGTGATTTCAGCTCAGGTCATGCTCTCACGGTTTGTGGGTTTGAGCCCTGCATTGGGCTTGCACTGACAGCATGGAGCCTGCTTGAGATTCTCTCTCTCTCTGCCCCTCCCCTGCTCACTCTCTCTCAAAATAAAAATAAATAAACTTAAAAAAAATTCAGTCCTTCCACAGGCACACAGTAGGCATTGAATAAGTATTGGCTCTTCTTATCATTCTACTTTTATACTTAGGGTTAATCTGAGCTGATGAGGAAGCACCTGAGGGAAAAGGCCATCTTCTGAGGGGCGGCACCCATGGCTCCGTGTGTGTGTGTGTGTGTGTGTGCGCGCGCGCGCGCGCGCGCGCGCGCTGTCTCACTGCCCTGCATCACGTCTCCAACAGTATTTGCGTCTTGCCCCCCACAGCACCCCAAATTCCCAGGGCTTGATGAACAGCCCAGGCCTAATTAGCTATTTAGCCATTAAAGAGACTTTCTACTCCTGCCCATCAGGCAATGGAGTCTGAATGGTCGCTGAGATGTTGAACAAGCTGACAAACTTCATGAGCTACTGGCTTCTCTCTTGGGGTTTCTCAGCGTCCTGCGCAAAGCTCTGAGCTGTAGGAAGGCGTGGCTGTGGGGGAGGGGACCTTTTTTTGAGTCACTCTGCTGTTTCCCAAGGTATAATTATTACTCACGATGACAGTTTGATTAAGAGAGCAGGCTGGAGGCTGCAAATTCCGATGCCCTTTTTACCTAGGCACAATGGGTGGATTGGTGGGAACACAAGAGTGGTTTCAGGTGGGCTATGGGTGGGCGGCAGGGAAGGACACTCCTCTGGTCAACGTGATTATTAGAACTAAGATCAACCACCGCCACCATCCATGGAAGGGTGATCCTTCCCTTTTTCTATCTTGGGGACAGTTCACAAACATCTTCCAGTGCCCTTCTTGCCTTGTATGTCTTTAAATCCACCTGCAAAGAATCCGGCCACATCACTCACTAGCTGGGGACTCGCAGAAACATATTTCACCCAGTGTTTAGAACTTGGCACTGGGTTTAATTGTTGTCTCATGAACTAGTCTCCCTTTCATTTAGGCCAATTCTCCTAACAACTTTGAGGGCACAGGACCACCGTTCCCCTTTCCTGTGCCCCTTCTTTCTTTGAGGGGCCCACTATGTGGCTCTCTCAGACTCCCCCAGCTGTTGCATCAACACTGGGATAACTGAGGACCCAGGAGGTTCCTTGTAAGCCTTCTGGGAATTCTTTCCCCCCACCCCACACACAAACACCCCTCCAGGTTTGGCTTTGTTTGCTCTTGGGGAATGGGAAGGGGTGGGGATCTGTTTCCCACCAGGGAGAGAACAACCCCTCTGGACCTGGCCACTGGAACATCACATTTTCTGGTTTCTAAATGATATAGTTTGCCCTGCCCCCTACTTCCTCCCTAGCCTCAAGCACATCTCTGTGCTCCAGGAGCTTTTGGGATGGGAACCCAGCTCCTCTCCCCACCCCTGGTTCCTGCTCCAGGCAAGTTGGCAGAGATCTGACACTCCAGCATCTCAGAAAGCGCCCTTATCAGCAGCCAGTTACCTTCTGTCCTCTATTTACACAAACACGGGGCACTAACGTACAGTGATGTGAACGTAGACAGTTATAAGTGGCTTGTTGGAGTAGGCAAGTTGGAAGCCTGGGTTAGTGGAGAGATGATCAGGAGTCAAAAGAAGACATGGCTAAACTGGTTTAGATTCTGCCACTTGCTAGAGGTGTAACTTCGGAGTGGGGGGTGGGCTCTTCACTCTTGCAGACCTCCATTTTCTCACTTAAAAATGATGAAATAGTACAGCATCCTTGATAAGATCCTCCAGAGAAATCCTTGACTTGTGTGCAAATGCCCCAGAAAGCACCGTAGGCATATCCCTAGAAAGACGAAGAGTTGTGGGTTAGAAAAGTGTGTGTTTGAGCCTTGGCTCTGCCACTCTCTTCCTGTGCAATATTGCCACACAGAGACTTAGTTTTCTCCTTTGCAACTTGTTCTAGATATTTGTTTACTATTTTTCCCCTCTTCACCTCCTTGACCCTCAGGGTCAGTCTTTCTTTTCTTTTCTTTTTTAAATGTTTATTTATTTTTGAGAGAGAAAGAGAAGGCATGAGCAGGGGAGGGGCAGAAAGATAGGGGGGACAGAGGATCCAAAGCAAGCTCTGTGCTGACAGCAGTGAGCCCAATGTGGGGCTCATACTCATGAACCATAAGATCATGACCTGAGCCGAAGGCTGATGTTTAACTGACTGAGCCACTCAGGTGCCCCAGGGTCAGTCTTTCCTTACATGTGAGGGACTGTATCTGTTCTCTGTGAGTTTACAGACTGATCGAGGAGGTGATAAATAAAGATATGTAACTGTAAGACAGGATGGGGACTTGCAGTGCCATAAAAGGCACCCATGAAGTATGATGATATCAGAGGTTGGAGAGATTATTTCTGTCTGGGGAGTCCAGGGATGCTTCCTGGAGGAAGTGGCATTTGGAAAAGCTCTGAAAGGATGGGTAGGGTATGGCCATAGAAACTAGGGATGGTGCTTGTGGATAAAGAAGAGTGTAAATAAAAGCAGGGAGGTGGGAAGGCCCAGTCTGAATGACTCATTTTGGGTGGAGCTGAGGCTCTCAAAGAGCAATAAAGATAAGGGCAGAAAGTACGATAAGGCTTGAACCTGGTGGCTGAAAAGTTTGGACATTATTCTGAAGGCTGCGGGGAGGCTTTGGACTTTATGCTGAAGGCTGCAAAGAGCTGTGGAGATGTCAACTTGGGTGAAGGGGCCCTGGTCAAATTTGGGCAGTAGCAAGTGAAGCGGATCGAGAAAAGAGAGCTTGACATTCCAGAAGGAGCAGGTAGGACATGTTACAGTAATTCATGTCTTAAGAGTCTGGATAAATTATATAATTCAGGATGATTTGGGAGTCCAGGAGATATCTGCTAGTCAATTGGAGGCTTTTCTGTTCTCCAAGTTGAAATCAGTCCTTAGTTGAATTGAAACGTTGTAGAGTTCATGGGAACATCAAATTATTTGTTATATCAAGAATTCGCCATTCTCCTTAATCCCCTCCTTCCTCTACACTTTTGATTCACAGATAAGCCCTTTCCCTGCAGTCTTCATTTTTGTTAGGTATGCACTAAGTGTCAGCTTGTCTCCAGGTCTAATGGCAACCTCCTTGAGAATCAAGGTGCAACATGCACTTAGATCTGCTGTCCCTCCATCCACCCTCATCAGTTCACATGACTCCAGGGCTCTACTTCCAGCCAGACCCTCCTCCCTTCAGCCCCTCACTTCCAAGAGTCTAGAAGACATTTCCACTTGAGTAATTCGTCTTAAATGCTACATGTCAGAAACCAAGTTCATCAATTTCTCAAACCAAACCATCTCTTCCTCCAGGCATCTTTCCTGTTCATGTAGTGGTCATTTTCCTAGACTCCCAAGTTGGAAACCTTGAAGTTCTCTTCCCTTTCTCCTTTTTGCTTTTCTCTGCTCATATCTTACCTGTCACTAATCCTGCAGATTCCTTTTTCATGCTTCTCATTCCTGTCTTCTCTCCCCCCACCCCTCTGCAGCACTGCTCTAGCCCAGGCCAAGCTGATTAGCTAATATCCCCTAATATTACCTAGAGAAGTCTCTCTCCTTCCTTCCTCCAGTTCCCTTGGAAGCTCCCATGCCCCTAGACAAATCCAGATCCCTTAAATTTACTCTTCAGTGCCATCTATAATCTGGCCTTTGTCTACCCTTCTAGCTCCCCCATACTTTCCACACTAAGCCCTTCACGCTAACTAGCCTGATCTGCTCGCTCGTCCCCATCAAACCTTTGCTCAAGTCCTGGCCCTGCCTGAAGCCCTGTCCCCCTTCCCAACTCTGACAGAGCTTCTTAGCCTCCTCTGATCTGCCAGAATTTATTAGCCCATCCCAGTGTGAAATTCTTTGGGGGGCAGAGTGGTGCTTTCCATTTTGTTCTCCTTCTTAACTGTCCCAAGTTCCAAAGAGTGAGGATTCCATTTCCCTCCTTCCCTATGCACCGATGCCTGGCTAACCGGGCCAGATGGGATCTTCCTCATTCCCTGTGCTGGCATCCCAGCTGACAACTGCAACAGAGCAGGAACCTCATTCTCCCCAGGTGTCAGGCTGTGCTTGTCTCTTTGGATTTGTGGAGGTTTCCTAGAGCCCTGGGAGAGGAAGTCAGAGATTTGGAGCAGAGGCTCTATAATCTCTTTCTAAGCTACTCCTGTGTCTCTCTAATCCATGGATCCTTGCCTTTCCCTTTTCCCTCATCCTCCTGTTTATCAAGCTCATTTGGGCCAGATTGAAGGATGGGAGAAAGACAGGGTATAGGAAAAAAGTCAGGGAGCCTGCTAGAGGGTGAAATTGCTTTGGGAATATGGAACAGAGATTTGCAAGGCAGAGGTTGGCAGTTTTTAGTAACTCGGACTTAGACCTGAGTGTGCACAGTCATAGGGTTTGCCATGGTAACTGCACTCAGAGCTTTCTGGATCCTGCAGTCCCAAGATTTGAAAACCATTAGTACACATCAGCTCCTTTATCTCCAGAGAGTGGCCCTCCGTTGGCCCCAATGAACCTCTAAGCCCTCTCCCTCTTTCTCTACCTGACTATGTAGAAAAACTCTTCCTGCTCCTGTTTGCTAAACACTTAGCCTCCAACCCGTGTTCACCCCCAGCGACAGAGAGCCTCACCCTGGGATGGGGAGCCCTGGGTCTGGTCAGTGGCTGCTCTGTCACTGTCCCTCCACGTGATCTTAGGTGAGTCACCTGGGTAATCCTGCTCAAGTTTCAGCGTTTTCATTTGCACATAAAATGAGGTTTGAGGATTTGTTAACAAATGGAGAGTTTTCCTCAAAATGGATCTTAGGCAAAAACCCAGTATGTAAACCAGGTAAGAGCAGACCCTCCCAGGGTTGAAGCAGGTAGGCAGGTGCCTGCTGGGACTTTGACTCTTCCACAGTGGTCCCTGGCATGGTCTCTCGGCCCTCCCTGCATCTCTTGGGGCCTGGGTCATCTTGGATCCTTTCCAGACCTCCAGAACTGGAGGCCTATTCTGGAGGTCCTCATAGTTTGTGTGTGATGGGGGATGGAGAATGGGTCTAGATTCATGTGGATTCCGTAAATAATGATCTCAAAGCAAGGAACCCAGCCTGGGGTACGGCATGTGTGTGTGTTGGGGTAGCAGGGCACTGTATACAGAACAGCCTGAGAGCAGATGCATAAGTTCCCCCTCTGAGCCAATGCACATACATGATAACAGGAAGAAAGCACAGAATTTTTGTCTAAGCTCCCAGGAACCTACGGCACCCCCCAAATATTAGGAATGACCCACAAGTTTTATAATGTGTTTTACCAACTTTTCACAGAAATTACTTCAAAATTGAGCTCCATTTTAATTCAAACAAACTAGGCTATAAGCTCTGTGGAGGTCAGAACCATGTCTGTACTGAGAGTCCGTGTTATATCCTGGGGACGCAGCTGCTGCCTAACACTCAGTCAGCGTTTGATACGTACAATGTGTGCCTGAAACTGACCATATGTGTGCCTCCCAATAAGGAGGTTGTTAAAAAAAAAAAAGCTAATATATTCACATTTTAGGCTAATATTTAATGTATTATGTTAGTGACCTATTTAAAATCACATACTGTGTAAAATAATACAATGAATTAAAATATGGCTTTTCTCCGATGCCCCTGTTACCAAACCTATAACAATTCACTCACATCTTTGACATCGGTGTCCTTCTCACCACTGGAACCAATTGTTGAATCAGCGATCCACGTTCTGGCCTACATCATTGTCTCTACAGTCTAAAGAGAGTTGGTTACTTCTCTTTAGTCCAGACGATATTTGTTTATTTTTGAATAGTGGCTTTTTTGAGACTTAATTCACACACCATAAAATTCATCCTTTTAAAATGTACATTTGGTGAATTTTCATGTATTCACAGAGTTGTACAATGGACACCACTGTCTAATTGCAAAACATTTTTATCGCCCCATAAGAAATCTCATACCAAAAGCAGCTGTTCCTTAATCTTCTCTCTGCCCCCAGCCCCTGCAACTACTAATCTACTCTCTGTTTTCATGGATTTGCCTATTCTGGACATTTCATATAAATGGAATCATGCACTAGCGTGACATTTTTTGATTGTCTTCTTTCACTTGGCATAACGTTTTCAAGGTTCATCCAGGTCATTGTGTATGGGGGTCCTTCATTCCTTTTTTATTGCCACATAATATTCCAGTGTATGGATATACCACACTTTGCCCATTCATTAGCTGATACACATTTGAGTTGTTTCCATTTTTTGACCACATAAAATAATGCTGCTATGGAGCATACTTGTACAAGTTGTTATGTGGACATACATTTGTATTTCTCTTAATTATCTATATAGGCATGGAATTCCTGGGTCATGTGATACCTCTGTGTTTAACATTTGAGAAAGGGCCAAACTGCTTTCCCCAGAAGCTGTACCATATTACATTCCCATCAGCAACGTGTCATGGCTCCAATTTTCCTGATTCTCATCAGTGCTGGTCATTGTCTGTAATTTTGATTCTAGCTATTTTAGTGGGCATGAAGTTGTATCTCATGGTTTTCACGTGTATTTCCCTAATGATGAATGATGTGGAGCATCTTTTCATGTACTATTGGCCCTTTGTATGCCTTCTTTGGAGAAAAGTTTAATCAGATCCTTTAAAGGTTTTTTTTGTGTTTGCTTTTTATGTTCACAATAAAACCACTCCATGCATTGCTTTTTAAAAAAATGATCTTTTACATTTTTTTTGTTTTAATAACAAAATTCACACTTGTAATTGGGAGGCTATACCCTCAAGAAAAGTTACTGAATCTATATTATAGTATCGTGCTGCCTTTAAAAAACAAATTCAATTAGGTGACCTTTGTAAGCCTCCTCTTGGCGGCACTGATTGAAGTGGTATCAGGCTAATGCTTTTTCCCAAAGAGTATATTTTTGTTCAAAATAGGGTAACTGAGAGGGCAGTCCATATATGAAAGATTCTGTTAGGGTTAGAATATGTACTTCCTCTTTTCTGACAGCTAATTTGGGAAAGGGAAGAGCTTTACCTTATATTCAAGGATATACGATATAGAAAAATAGATATATAAAAACGGACGGATGGATGGATGAACAAATGAACAAATGGGTTTAAGAAGGAAGGAAGGAAGGAAGGAGGGAGGAATATAAGCTAGTGAGCCAGTCAATCAAGCAACCACACTGATCTGTTCCTCTTTATTCTCGCTTAATTCCTACTGAGAAAGCCAGCACTGGTCTTTAATCTACACTACATAGAATCATATGTAAAATTATTTAGAAAACAAGTTTGTAGTCACAAGTTGGAAACAAGACACTGTATTTTCTGTTGCCTGGAATATCGTTATCAACTTCCTTTAAAATGGGAGAACCTGGGGTGCCTGGTTGTTCAGTTGGTCAGACAACGGACTCTTGGCTTTGGTTCAGGTCATGATCTCATGATGCTTGGATTCAAGCCCCACATCGGGCTCTGTGCTGACAGTGTGGAGCCTGCTTGGGATTCTCTCTCTCCCTCTCTCTCTCTGCCCTTCCCCCACTCATTCTCTCTGTCTCTCAAAATAAATAAATAAAGTTAAAAAAATTTTTTTTACATGGGAGAACCTGAGAGACAGTATCCTGGATGTGGTAGAGAAACCCAAAGATCATGTGACATGATTGCAAGATTCGATTCAGGGTTGTACTACTGGAACAGTACCTTTAGGAATGTGATTTTATTTTATTAATTTAATATTTATTTATTTTTGAGGGAGAGCGAGGGAGTGCTAGTGGGGGACAAGCAGAGAGAGGGAGACAGGGGATCTGAAGCAGTTCTGCACTGACAGCAGAGAGCCTGATGGGGGGCTCAAACTCATGAGCCATAAGATTATGACAGCTGAATTGAGGTGCTTAACCGACTGAGCCACCCAGGTGCCCCTAGGGATATGATTTTATACCAGGATTTTCTTGAGGCCTGGAGTCTACCCCTACCCTTCCCACCAGCATGAGGACTTCAGGGTTGCTGATGTCTCAGGCATGGGCCTGAGGCTTTTCATTCTCCATTCTCTGGAGAACAGACTGTTCCATCCCACAAACCACACTCAGCAGTGATTCACCAGCCAGTTCCACAGAGAGAGACTGCCCCTTCCATTCTTCATCTTTGGTCCTCTCTCGAGAAGACCAATATGAGCTGGAAAGGAGTACTCTGGAGTTTGGGGTGAGAGTGAGGCAAGGAAAGAGGAAGGACAACAGAAGAGAGCACAGGAATAGAAGTATGTCGTCAGAACTATGAAGAAGTGACAGAGACACGGGTGAAGGCCGGAGGGGTGGCTTTTAATGACTCAGACCCCAGAAGGGGAATAAGTGACAGATAATACTGCTCTTTAGAAAGAACTTCATGGCAGTCACAGAAGGGTAGGTTCCTGTGGTGTTTACCCCGGAGTGTATGTGCTTGGAGTTGGGGTCAGGAAGCAAGGGACAGTGAAGGGAGGTGTTGCCATATGGCCATGGCCTGGAGTTCCTGGTGCAGGCTTGGGTATAAAACTGCCCAGAGAGGGTGGTGGTGAGGGCTGGCCCCCAGGAAGAGCCCACTTCCTGCTTTCGTCCCTGTATGTCTATGTGAGTGGGGGAGTGGGGCAGGGAGGACAGGGAGGAGCTAGGCCAGATGAGCAACAGCCAACTTGCCTTGGGAAGGTCAGAGGATGAGGCGGTGCTCAGGATGGGGAATCTGTGAAGAGGACACCCACCTGGAAAGCAAAGGGGCACACGGGCGTCTGGTGTTGCCCCAACAGTACAAATAGGATATTTCACATGAATTATGGAGCGTGTAGGATATTCAGGACTAGGAAAGTCTGGTGGAGGGAAAGGAATTGGGCATTGGGCAAGAGCTCGCATTCCAAATGCCCCAAGCACCCCTCCTCCAGAGTTCTTGGCTGTGCCATCCGTCTATTGCCAGGCACATGTTATCTTGAGATAAACTTATTTTTCACAAGTACATGTCTTGCTAATGGAACGGTGGAAGGCAGAGGCCTTGTCTCGTGGCTCTCCATCTCCCAATCATATTCCAGCAAATGTCAGGATGTGAAACCTGTACTCAGGAAACATTTGTTCAGATCTGAGGATGTTTTACTGGGGTGGGGGGTGGGAAGTGCTAATTTAGAGATGGTCTCCAAAACCTGTGGAAATGAGGGGCATCAGAGGGATTCACATAAAAACAAAATGTGCAAAATTTCATCAGCTGCTAAGGGAGATGAGTGGGCAGAGGACTTCCTGATCTTAGGATGAACACACTTTGGGGAACATTCCCAGGCGAAGCAACCTAGCTCATCCAGGGCTGCACAGAACAGCGCTTCTTGAGCATCAGCACTATCGAAATCACCTGGGGGGCTTTTGAAAACACAGGTTACTAGATTCCAATTCTACAATTTCTGGTGCAGCATGCCTGGGTTGGGCCCTAAGAATTTGCATTTCGGACAGTTTCACAGGTGCTGTTAATGCTGCTGGCCCAGGGAGCATGCTTTGAGAACCACTCATGTGAAACCAATTCTGTTACTTAGGGATGTGTATGAGAACCAACTTCTGTCTGTAGTCAGAGTCAGGCAGCTGTTTCTTCCTCTTTAGGTTTTGCTTTGCTTTGTTCTTAACTCTACAAAAATGGTTTCATGCTCACCCTGGCGGAAATACCTACCATGTCTCCATGGGCTCTGCCATGAAGCCATAACTTTATCTGCCCAAGAACACCTGGGGGCTTGGTGGACTTTTCTAGCCTCTGGCCTTTGTCCATAGTGTTCTCTGTCAGGATTGCCTCTCCTGGGCTTCCCAAACTCCCACCTCTCAGACTCCTTCAGGCTCTAACCTGAACCCCACCTCTGCCAGGCCCTTTTCCCCAGAGCCCTCAGTCTGGCATCACCTTACCATCCTCCCTGTTCCCATAATCCTCTTCCTGACTCTGATAGGACTTTCCTTCTGCCTTGCTTTACCATTGACTTTATGTGTGTCCTCTGCCTTCGTCAGTGCTAACGGCCACAACAAAATGCCATAGCAGAGTGGCTTACACAATAGACATTTACTTTCTCACAAGTCTTGGAGCCTGGAATTCTGAGATCACAGTGCCATTTCTGGTGAGCACCCTCTTCCTGGCTTGCAGACTGCCACCATCTTGCTGTGTCCTCTCATGGTCCTTTCTGTGTATGTGTGTGCAAGGAGAGAGAGAGTGCTGGTTGCTCTTCCTTTTCTTATAAGGACACTAAATCTCTCAGGTTAGGGTCCACCCTTAAAACATCATTTAACCTTAAGTATTTCTATAGACGCTATTTCTAGACACCATCATATTCCCGGCTAGGGCTTCAACATGTGGATTTGGGGGGGCAGGGCTGATACATGCATTCAGTCCATAACATCATCTTTCCCAATTAGACTATGAATCTTGGAGGCCACATGAGTCACAGTGCCTAGTCCCCCCTCAGGGGGTATTGTGGAGGAGGTGTTCAATCAGTGTCTGCTGGATCACAGTGAAAGTCTGAAAAACAAACCAAGACCTAGTTACTTTGGCCCTTACTGGCCCCTAGTTCTTGAAATGCGTGCGCAAAGGCCGAGGTGATGGAGAGGAGAAGGCATTTGCTGAACCCCATCCATGGGATGACATGGTTGGGTGCCAGAGCTGTCAGTGGGCTCATCAGCCTTGAAAATAGTTTGATTACTAATCTGTATCACTCAGGGAACTACCACCCCCAGAGCTGTATTAAGAATGTTTTCATCAGGCAAAGAATGTGCTGCCTTTGGCATCCAAGTCAGGCACAGGAATTTCATTCTATGATTGATCCCCTTTTTTTTTCTTCTCCTTCTTGTATTTCTTCCAGATTCTGTTCCTTCCAGATCTCTCAGTTGATGCACAGCCAAGCCCTTACCCTGCCCTCTCCAATACTCAAATAACCTCCAAGCATAGTTCCTTTTTCCCAAGACTGTCTTTTATTTCTTGCTTTTAACCTCATTTCTCTCCAAGGAAGCCACCAGGCTAATGGTGTCCCCTGACCTCAGGACCTCACAGAATCATAGAAGCCCCAAAGGACCCAAATGTCTCTGGGAACCCCTGTCCTTTGCCACTTATCTATAGCTATTTAATGACGAGATCACCCTGGAGGAGACCCACAGCTCCCAGAATGTGCCTTGAATAGCTCATAGCTTATCTTCACAAAGGTGCTCTTGATAACCCCCTCTCCAACCTCTACCATATCCATGAATCTTGTTCTCTACCTTCTGGCCTTCTTCCATGTGTGTGTGTGTTCCTCTGAGTCCTGTAACTAGGAAAGGAAAATGCCCCAAGGTTGGAGAGAAGACTCCAGGACTCAGTTCCTGATCCCACCTTTCACTTTCCAGGAAAATGGCAAGCACTTCAGTTTACTTTTTTGTGTGCAGTCCTCCAACTCCTTATTCTTCCCTCACCCTCTACTGTCCTCCCAGCACAAGCTTGGGCCTGATATGATTGCTCCTTCGAATGTGGAGCAAACCAGTCTCCCAGTGGAGGCAGAGGAACATCCGGCTTGCACACAAACAATTCACAGTCCATCAGCAGGCAGTAGGCAGTGTTCATAATGGTTAGGAGCCAGCACTCAAACTCAAGGTGTGGCTCCTTACTTCCCAGCCGCGTGGCCTTGAGCACATTCTTAACCCCTCAAATCCTCAGCTTTCCTGCATGCCAAATGGCAATAATATGTGCTTTCCTTAAAGAGATACTGTAAAGATTACAAAGAGATCACATATTGATATACAGAAAGCAGTCAGCATTGGTGTGTAGCACATAATAAGCATCAATACATTCACCAGATATTATCAGGACAGAAATAGATGTAAGTGCAGTTTCATATGGGGCCCCTGCCCCTTGTCTTTTAGTCAGGCTTGGCAGGGACCCTGCTCCATAGCCCATTGCAGGTGGCCCAACGTCCTGACTCAAGCTCTCTGCTGGACCACTTCCAGACTCCCTGTCTTGTACTTCTCGCCACCTCTGTGCTGCCAGATCTTATTCGCTCATACCACCCCAAGGCCCAGAACTCAGCACCTTCACCAATCACCCTGAGAAGTTTAATCACACAGAACATTTGTGGCAGAATTGGACGGAGGAGGAAGAGTGTTCTGAAGAGGGTCCAATCCTGCAGCATTCCACTCTTTCTCTGGTCTCCTCCCAGTCCTCTTTCCTGTCCTTTATCTCTCCTTTTCTGGAGCAATGACAAAACGATATCCGCCCAGCCTCCTTGAGCCTCATCCCCTCGTTGCAGTGAGTTAGTGGAGTACTATCTTGGTTCATGTGGGCTCCTATAACAAAATACCACAGACTTGGTGACTTATAAATGACAGACATTTATTCCTCACAGTTCTGGAGGCTGAAAGTCCAAGATCAAGGCACCAACAAGTTCAGTGTCTGGTGAGGGCTCACTATCTGGTTCATAGACAGTCTTTGGCTATGTCCTCACGTGGTGGAAGGAGTGAGGTAGCTGTCTGGTGTCTCTTTTGTAAGGGTGCTAACACCATTCATAAGGGCTCCACTGGCATGAACTAATCACCTCCTAAAGGCCCCACCTCTTAATACCAGCCCCTTAGGGGTTAGGATTTTAACATAAGAGTTTGGGGGAACACAGACATTCAGACCATACCAGGCATATTCCTAAATAAATACAGTTGTTTTTTTTTTCTGGAGGAATTCTGTTAGTCTCTCCTAAAGGAACAGAAACCTCATCGTCTTTGACACAGGTTTAAAGAAAGATGCTACATCCTTGGGACAGGACTGCCCATGTTGATATCTGAGTAAGCACGGTGAAAATGGGGAGCTGCCTACTGCTGAGGGGACAGTGTGGCTATTCTGCATGAAGATTTTAATGGCTTGGAGAACAGGGATTGCAAAACAAATGCCCATTTCCCTGCAAAGACAAACTGGGTCAGGGCTGGGTTTTTATTGCTTGGGAGGGAAGCCGTTGCTTTCCCCAAACTGCAGACCTGACCTCCTGACAATGGGGTTTAGTCAGTACTACACTGACTTTCTGATCCAACCAAGAGAGGTGGACAAATTCTATTACACAGAGTTGAATCAGCTGTGAAAAACAAGCAGAACCTATAACACATACGTGGGAAGATGAGTCATGTGAAAACGCATCGACTGCTCCTGTGTAGGAGACCAGGAGCTTCTGAGCCTGGGGGTACATTGAGGGTTCTGGGATATGGTGGCCAAGTTTGAGAACCAAGAGAGGCTCATATCAATGGTTGTATCATGCCTGATCTGTCTCTCACCAATGGTGTCCAAACTCCTTGGGTCCCAAATTGAGGTTCACTTCTCATTCCTTTGCCAAGAGGGCTGTGTACTCTCAGCCCTAGCTAGTGGTTTGGGCAGTCTCTGACATCCAATATGTTCTCCATATAGCTTTATAAATCCGTTAAGCATGTCAAGGCACCTGGGTGGCTCAGTTGGTTAAGTGTCTGACTCTTGATTTCAGCTCAGGTCATGATCTCATGGTCTGTTAGATCCAGCCCCTCATCGGGCTCTGTGCTGACAGCATGGACCGTGCTTGAGGTTCTCTCTTTCCCCTCTCTCTCTGCCCCTCTGCCCCTCTCAAAATAAATAAATAAACATTAAAAAAATTTAAGCCATCAAGTACGTCATTAAGTGCAGTTCACTGAGATCTGGAAGCTGGAGAACCTGATTCAGCCACAAGTCTAGTCACTGAAGATCATGGTAGGTGTTATAGGTAGTTTGCATCTCCCATTTGCAGAGAGGGAAGAAAGCCCAAGAAAGAGGTTCTGTGGATCCTTATCTTTACTCTGTTCTCATAGAACTACTTGCTCTCTGCTGACCATGATGCTATAAGTAATAGAAGAGTGATGAGGAGTCTCCTTTGATAACAGAAAAGTGGAGTGTCCCAAAGGATCAGACATGCCTCCATGAACAGTGAATAGACAATGATTTGGGGAAGGAGTGAATGGACAGCTGAAGTGATCTCCTTCTTATGGAGAAGGGTCTTCTTTTCTTTGGGCATCTCTGGACAATATCTCACACAGAGAACTCATCGTTGTTGGAAAACTGATTGCTAGAAGTCTCTTCCTTTCACTGAGCTGAGCTATGATATATGTCTGAAACTCACTGGTGCTAGAACTGCTCTCTGCAACATCTCAGAATAATGACTGGTTTCCAGTATGACAGCCCTCAAAAAGAGAAACAACCTATCCATTATTTTCTGATCCAGGCTCAATATAAAGAGCAAGATTCCCTTCTCTCTTGAATGACATGGTTTTCAGATGCTCTGCCCTCTGGCTCTCCACTTCCGCATTAATGATTTTGTCACCATCTTAAAATGTCATGGTTAGCAGTAGACATAACATTCCACCAAAAAACAAGACCCCTTAGCTATAGTTCCTAGCCTCTTTATCATCATGGTTCCTATCTTTCCACTCTCCAAATGGGCCTTTTGTTTAGAAATATTTTTCTAATTAAACTTACTATACAGAACCCATCTACAAATGCCTTTAAGTTTGAATTCCTTGGCCTGGCTTTTGTGGTCCCAAGATTCTTCTGCATTTTGTCTCTGGCCTCCACTCCCAGCCTTGCTTCTCATCAGTCTTATGTTAGTCAGCTTGGGCTGCTATAACAAATACCACGACTAGGTGGCTTCAACAATAGACATTTATTTTCTCACAGTTCTGAAGGCTGGAAGTCCAAGATTAGAGTGTTGACGAGGTGGGTTTCTTCTTAAGGTCTCTCTGCTTGGTCTGTAGATGGCTGTTTCCTTCCTGTGTCCTCACATCATTTGTTCATGTCTGTGCTAATTTTCTCCTCTTATAAGGGCACCAGTCATATTGGATTAGGGTCCACCCTAATAACCTTATTTTACCTATCTTCAAATACAGTCACATTCTCAGGTACTTGGGGTTAGGACTTATACTGTGTATGAGTTTTGGCACAACACAAATCAGCCCATAAGATTCTACCTTACCTTCATATAGTTAAGCTGGTTTTACCTCATCTGCTCAGAACATACCCTGTATTTTCATCTCTCATGCCTTTGTTCCTGCTGCCTCTTGCCCTGCCTCTCCTCTTTCTATTTCAAGGTCATTCTTCCAAGAAGCTCTCATGCCAAGTGATTGTCCAGTCTGCTTTGGTACCCACAGAGATAGAGAATCTCCCTTCTCCCAAACCAGCCCATTCAGCTTGCTTCAGTAGCATTCCACCCTAGCAATGTGAACTTAGAAAAGCCTCAGGTTTCACACACACCAAAGGCACATCTCCTTCCAATTCAGATAAAATGATCTCCAGATAAATAAAATTATCTCTAGATAAAATGAGCACTGAGTAGCATATGGGGGAAAAAAAAAACAACAACCCTGAAATATCCCGGAAGTTGAAAATGAGTGAAACTAGACGCCTCAAACCTGCATACTCTGAGGTACTGTTCTTGGGGAACAGTTTTCAACAGACTGGGTCCTCTTCCTATATTGTGAATGCTCAAGATGTTTCATCATTTGCTCCCCACAATTCAGGAGTATTGCAATCTCCTCCTTGTTCCCTCTGCAGGAGAGGGCTCTTCTTAACCTCACCTGCCAAGATCTCACAGTCAAAACAAAATCAACAAGCCTACTTTTCTTTCCACTCCACTCTGCAGCTTTTCCCCAGCATGTACACCACCACACACATCTCCTAGAGCTTCAGCCTTGCACATCGGCTTAGTGCTGTTGCTTAGCAACCAGTAAGGGAAGTGTGATCACACCTCCCAGCACTGTCCATGGAGCACTGCAGACAATACAAACAGTTCCCTGGCTTCTCTCTGCAACCGAGGAAGGTAACTCTCAGAGGTGGCCAGCATTATGCTCCAGAGATATTGGCTCATCTTCCGGGGGCCCAAATTGGTTGCTGCTTAGCTTTTACTTGGCATTGGGTAATGTCTTTGTGGGGGCGGCTGGGTAGGTGGTTCTTGAAGGGCCGGATCTCTCTGCTTGCACTTGTTCTCAGGATGCCTATGATGCAGGCAGGGCAGCTTGCAGAATCCTCTCTGCTCCCACGCAGCCCTGCCCTGCACCAAGCCTGCATCCTCCCTCCCAGTCACTGCGTTCCCTGCAGTCGATTCCATTTGAAGGTTGTTCTTCAATGCCCTGTCCGCCCCTCCATACTTAGCCCTCTTGTTCTCTCAGTCCCTGGGCCCCTCTACCTTTCAGATGTTCCTCTATGCTGCTGGATGGCCCCAGCTTCTCCCATCAGCCATATCCCTGCCCTATCTCTGTCCCTTCCATTCCGTCCACCCCAGCCATAAACTGCTGGGCCAGATGCCACATAAGTGCACCGAGGCCCATCTCCTGGTCTTGATTGGTGTCCTGATCAGAAACTGGATGGTTGTGACTTAGAATCTCAGGGTGCCATATAACATGAAACAGTCTGTAGTCTGTAGACATATATCTCAATTCCAGGTCCCATATTTTTTCACTCTGTGATCCAGGTCAACTTTCTTCAACCTAAGTGTTTATTTCCTATGGAGACTAGAATATTTGCCTCACTGAGCTATTATGACAGTTACATGAAGCAACCAATAGAAAGAACCCAGCAAAGTATGAAACGTGTATTTGGAGCTCTGCAGGCCTATGGTCTAACTCTTTATTCTTCCTTTGGGACCTGGCTCTTCCTCAAGTAAAAACCAGCATGCTAGCTGGATTCTCAAGAGGCTGTGCCATGCAATAACAAGAATGCTGTTTACTCAGTGTCTCTGATCTTGGGTCCTGGACTCAACAACCTTGATATTTCTTTTGTTCCCCATAAAATGGAGCTAAAAACACTTGGCTTGTCTAATGCACAGAGTTGTAGTAAAGCTCCAAGGCAAAAATATGTGTATCTTTTACACATGTCAAGGTGTTTTACAAATTATAGACATAAGAATTATCTTGGACAAAACTGGTCCCATTTCTTCCCCTGTCAAATGGAGGAGTTAGACTCCAAAATATCTAAAACATCCTTGAAGTCTAAAATTGTAGCAAACTGAGAGATGACAGTCACGTGCCCTCCAAAGACCTCAGTGGACAGAACTGAAGCCTTCTTCAAGGAGAGTATGTATCTTATGGCTGTAAGAATACATTGCTGTAATACTTCCACTACCTTGTCCCTGGAGCCCCATGACCAAGATGGCTGATCATCATTTAGTCAAAAACAGTCCAGGAATGTCTAAAGGCTTCTTCTAGTTCTGGGTTGGGAATGTATATAACTCTGTCCTTTCAATAAGGAAAACAAATGAGTCAAAACTTGCCCAAGCTGTGATAGAGGTACTGGGGAAGCAATCACTGGTGTAGGTGTTTGAAGTTTATGTCATGGATACTTCTATGGTGGTTATGTGTTTAGTAGTGGCCTAGAAAAGAGCTGAATTTGCAAACAGAGGATAGCTGAAGCAAGAGATATTAGAGTGTATAACATCAGTAATTTACAAGTAAGCAAAATGAAGTGTGAACAAACAAATAGAATTTGGATGTTATGGAAATCTTAAAGAATGGGAGTCTCACTGAGGATGAACAAACATTTCAGGCACATTGGCATTCTCTTCAGTGAGGCTTCTCCAGGCCTTTATAGGGTCTCCTTATAAAGGGGATGTCAACAGGAAAGATGGGTGATGTCAGCAGCTCTCAAAGCTCTGGCTTTGCTTGGAAGATCTATTTCCAAGCTCTCTGGGGAGAGGGGGGCACCTTTTCAGGGACTTCACTATTACCCACCCTCCAATCCCATGAGTTCAAGGCAAAGATGAATAGAGCCTTCTATTATCTGTTAAAAAGTTGGGAAGTCCTGCTTCATAATGAAGTTGCAAGAGGTCAGATACAAGACAATGGTTAAGCACATTGCCACTAACTTCTTAAAAATATAAGTCTTTGATGGGGAAGCACTGGGGAGACAGCTTTGATCTATGTTATGTCTGGACCCATGGACTAATTAGTCATAGAATCAGAGAATGTTAAGCCAGGGGGACCTCAGCAATCACACAGTCTAACTGCTTTGTTAACAAATAAGAAAATAGTTCACAATATATTAAGAGTGGTTAATTTGGGTTTGTGGAAATGTGGGTGATTGTTATTTTCTCAACTGTTCCTTTTACTTTCCAAATAAAAATATAGACATAAAAAAAACAGGAAAGTGACTTGCTTAAGGTCCCATAGTCATGTAGAGGCAGAACTTGCTTTACTCCCAAATCCATTGATTTTGGTCCTCTGCTTGTCCCTGGGGCATTCTTTCTGAGGCTAGGACTAGGTTTCCAAAAAGATCTTTGGCAATAAGAATACAATCATGCTGCTTATCAGCCTTCACAATTTAAACCTTAACTTCGAATTATCAGTAGTTTACTTTTCCAGGATAATTTCATATAGAAGTTTCTCTTAATCAAACCTGGAATTATTCTATGGGGAAAGTTAAAAATAAAATGTTGGTCATAGGGGAGCCCAGGTGGCTCAGCTGGCTGAGCATCTGACTCTTGATTTCAGCTCAGGTCATGATCCTAGGGTCACGAGATCGAGCCCCACACTGAGCCCCAAGTCAGAGATTTTCTCTCTCTCTCTCCCTTTGCCCCTCTTTCCCACTCACATGCATGCTCTCTCTCTAAAATTTAAAAAAAAAAATGCTGGTTGTAAGCAAATCTCTCAAAACACACCTGGTTCTATAGAGTTAAAACCACCCACTGAAGGATAATGCGAAAATGGAACCTGTGTTTGATTTTCTTTACCCACATCCCACGTAGCCCATCCACGGGAGGAAAGAGAAACACTGTTAATGGAGTGGTAAAAGCAGTGTGAATGCCGTCCCCCGCAGAGGCTCCTGTGTACAGCTTTTGTTCCTGTGGTCTCTTCAATAAATATGACTCAGTGTGCTGTTTGGGCCCCACTTCCCCTGGGCAGGGAGCTGACAGCAATGCTCTGCTGTGCCTGTCATGGGTGACTCAGGGGGGCCTGCTTGGGGCCCCACAGGTCCAGCCACTAGCCTCCCCCAGGCTGACCACATTCCCTCTGCTCTTCTGAACACTGAGATTCCTCACCCTTACCAGCTTGCAATGCGCTCGCCTATTAATATGGCTGGTGGCTTCCCACTGCCCCATTCTTTTTAAAAAGTGCTATACACTTATCTTGACAAATTGCCAAAGTGCCTTTTACATGCACCCACTCAGCAACAGAATTCGTAGTCTCCACCATATGCACAATACACAGAAGGCCAAGTAAAGGTCAGAATGTGTTCCTGTGAACAACAAAAACAAAAGACAGGAAAGGCCTCTCTTCTTCTAAATGCTTGTTAGAGCAAGAATATTGTATACTTCATGTGTATAGGGGGTGGATCATCTGGGCCAGCCCACACTTGTGAACTTGTTTTGGCCGTAAGCATCAAGATAGGAGCTTTAATTTATTTGGATGCACATTATTTTGTTGCATGTTATTCAAGGGGATGGTAAAATGCTGCAGCATTTTCTAGAACAAGAACAACAAAAAGCACTGAATAAGAAGTATGGGGTCTCCTTTACCTAAGCCAGTTGAGGCCATGGTCACCTCAAGGAAATAGAGAAGCAGAGAACCACATGCTCGTGGGATTACTGATCTAGTCTCAGGATTAAGTGGGATTTAATTCCAAAAATACTTACTTAGCACCCATTACAGAAGAGGCCTAGAGGTCTATAGTGCAGATTTGCTATGCAAATGTGTAGGCACACATCAATGGGGTCGTTAGTGTTGGAGGTTGTGTGCTATAAGATGTCAAAGATAAAGGCAAGGAGGCAGATGGAGAGCCACCACATCAAGCCTATGAGTCACGCTCAGTTTGGAGGATGGAGTGCCCTGTCCAAGAAAGTGGTGTTTTTGCCAGAACACCTCAGAAACTGTGTCTGTTGCTTGCCAATCTGCTGTAGGATTTTTTTTCCCCTCCTTGTCCTTTCATCTCATGGGATAGGAGGGACCCAGTTTGGTCTAGTTGTACATGTTGACCTATGCATATGAGTAGGCAGAGCTCCTAACTCATTCACTCACAAGTGCTCTCTCTCCCTCATCCCCCCCACCCCCAACACACACATAAACATGATCATACTTTGGTCACCACAGCACATCCCCATATCTACCCCAGATCAGACCAAGACCAGTGCTGGGACAAATGAGGCCCCTTAGTGATAGGATTGGTCTGGGAGGAGAGGCTGCTCTGGGGGCATGATTTCCCTGCTATCCAGCTGTTTGATGATCATTAACCCTTATCAGTCACTTAGATCTAAGAGTGGCTTAATAAACAGCATCAGCAGAAAAGAGCCTACTACTGAGAATGAAATGAAAAGAAGGAGGTGTCACCCACCTGTCATCATCCTAGTGCATACTCTTATGGTTGCAGATGACAGAAACCCAAAGAGGGGATACACAGGCTCATGTCCCCATACTAAGGGAAGAATCAGGAAGCAGCTACACTCAGGAACAACTGGAACTGGGAATTTAGACATGGCCAAGTGTCTCTGGGTCTGCCCTTCTGCCTTTCTGGCCCTCGCCACATGTTGGCTTCATCTTTCAGAACAACTTCTGCAAAAGGCAGGAAGCAGAGCTGCTAATTGCTTCCAGGCTCTCACCTACAGCCTTCTTACACACAGGAGAAAGCCCATTTCCCTAAGCTAATGTTTTAAAAATGCCAAAGAAGAACTCAGATTGGTTTGGCTAAGATCCTGTGTCCATTTCTGGACCAATTGCCCCAACCCACGCCAAGAGGGTGGGGTGCCATGTTTGTCCCAGCTTGGGTAATATGTCCCATGCTGTGATTCAGACCAGAGGGAAAAGACAGAAGAGATGGTCTACCATAGTGGGCAGTCTCCACTAGAATCACTTGGTTGCTGTGGAAGAAGTAACCATTTTTCAAGAATGGTATTTTTATTGTACTGCATATATCTGCAAAGACAGTGAGTGAAATTCTCTGAGAAAGGGGGACGAGGTGTTGCAGGCTGACAACAATGAAGGGCACCTGCCGTCAGTTTGTGAGCTTTGGTCCTGTAGCAGCTTGTGCTCTGTAGCTAGCAGGTGTGCCTGTTGGGAGGCCCGTTAAACTTGAGAAATGGAGGGAAATGGTGACATCTATGGTGCTTGGGAACTGACAAGGTATAATTATGTTATGGCTGGAACTAGATAAAACTTTGCACAAAGAACAGGCAGCAAGGTCATGAGTTACACGTCAATAAATCACTTCCATACTCCTGGACTGTTTGACAATAGTTATTATATGAAAGAGATAGCTAAGCTTGACTTCCTGGTCATGCTGTCCTGCTTGTAGGATTTAACAGGACAATTTGTGTGGGTACTGGTTGTTCTTTCTTTCCTGGGCTTGAATGCAGTGTCAATATCAGTGACAGTCTTCCCACAGAATCATCCCTGATTTTCAAGAATGGTATTTTTATTGTACTGCATATACCTAAAATTGAAAACTCACCTTGCCCTTCAGTCTTCAATGAATGGTATTCTTAGAGCAAATGGCTATTTTTTTTTATTCTGCCTCTTAAGTCTTCAGATGATACTTTTGTTCAAAGAGTCTCAATGCTTTAATACTCAGCAGGTGGGTGCATACTAATGGCCCCCCAAAGATGTACCTGTCCTAGTTGAAAAACCTGTGAATATGTTAACTTACATGGCAAAAGACACATTGCAGATGTGATTGAAGGTAATGATCTTGAGAGAGGGAGATATTTGAGATTATCTGGGAAGGTGATGTGACACAGAAGGAAATGTGACAAGAGAAGCAGAAGTCAGAGAGAATGAGTTGAAGGTGCTTTTCTGTTGAATTTGAAAATGGAGGAAGGAGCCATGAGTTGGTGAATGCAGTTTCTAGAAGCTGGAAAAGACAAGGAAAAGGATTTTCCCCTAGAGCCTCCAGACAGAACGCAGCCTAATCTTAATAGCAAAATCTGGGAACCACCTGAGGGCCCTTCTGGTGGCCTTATCTGTATTACAGTTACAACAGTGTTTGAATAAGAAATATGGCCCTCTGGGTGATGGCCATCCTCCTTTATGACGTTGCTACAGAAACATGTTGTAACCACAGGAAGGGATGGCCTGTGTTAGAAAATAACCATGACTGTGAAAAAAGAAAGAAAGAAAGAAAGAAAGAAAGAAAGAAAGAAAGAAAGAAAGAAAATGACAATGGTGACAACCATGCTGTCGATCTACTGATTGAACGATATTTATTGAGCATGCTAGTCCTGAGCCAGAGCTGAGGATATAGAAGCAAAGGACACATAAGGATTATGGAGAGCTGTGGGGGCTTGGCCCAAGAGATGGTTATCAATGCAAAAACTTCTCAGAAAAAGTGATGTTCTGCTTAAAACTTGAAGGATCAGTAGGAGTGAGCCACAGCTAAAAAGCCAATTTGTGGACTGTTTTTTCCCCATTCTGGGCACGCATATCACTGAAAGTGAGGTAGATCCTGGCTCACCAGCAATTCTAAAGGTGCTGCTACCTCAAACAGGACTAGCCTTTTATGAGAGAGCTCCAGTGAGCAGTCAGCAATTGGAAACAACCCAGATGTTCTACAGTGGGTGACTGGTATGTCCATACAATGAAATATTATATTACTCAGCAATAAAAAGGAATGGACTATGGATGGATGGATCTTAAGGGCATTATGCATAGTGAAAAAAGTCAGCCTTCAAAGGCTTGCATTTATGTAACATTATTAAAATAAAACTATAGAGATGAGGAACACATTAGTAGTTGCAGAGGTGGGGGGCCAGTGTGACCATCAAGGGGGTTCTTTCATGGTGGTGGAAACACCCGGTATCTTTAATGTGGAGGTAGTTACCCAACCATATACATGAGGTAAGATGGCATAGAACTATGCACACACACACATAAAGGTGGTGGAAATGGAATTAGGTCTGTCATCTCATCCTGGTAGTATTAGCGATGTCAATTTCCTGGTTTTGATATTATGCTGCAGCACTAGGGGAAGATGGGTCAAGAGTCAGGGCACTCTGTGTGCTCTTTTTCACAACTTCCTGTGAATTTATAATTATTTTAAAATAAAAAGTTAAAAATAGCTACGGACAAGAATTCCTCTGCCTGATGACACTTTTGCTGTCCCCCAAAATTTTCTTACCGCTCAATAGTTCCAGGTCAATTTCAAATGGTGTTTAAATACCTCAGTTTCTTCCAGCATTCTAGACACCAGCTAATGGTCACATGGTGTAGGGAGGTGATGCTAGTCACTTACCGCAGAGGATTTCCCACCAAATCTCCAGTGCATTGGTCCACCCCATGCCTGCCTTCTCCCTCAGCAACTATAAGGAGCATCACTTCCCAACCACCAGCCTGTGAGGAAACTGTGTTTGCGGGACACGCTGGATACGTAGTCTCTCTCTCACAGGCTCTCATAGAGAGCCTGGCTTTCTCCTTTCTCCTTTGGCAGCTCTGGATGAGGAAGGGGAAATGGCCAGTGAACAGTCTGGAGAAAGGAGAAGGCTTTGTTGGAGGGGAGCTCTGGGTGGAGTCAGGAGACAGATAGCCAAGATTGAGGGAGATGGTGGACTAGGTGTTCTGGCATAATGGGAAAGCACAGGCTGAGAGTATCTGAATTCATTCACCTAGTCAGCAGATGTCTATGTTTCTTCAGGCTGCTGTAACAAAAATACCATACATGTGGCTTAAACAGCAGACATTTGTTTCTCACAGTTCTGGAGGCTGGTAGTCCAAGAACAAAGTGCCAGCAGATTCTCTTGGGGGGGGGCACTTCCTGGTTCATTGATGGTCTTCTTTGGCTGTGTCCTCACACAGTGGAAGGGGTGAGGGAGAGCTGTCCGAGATCTCCTTTAGAAGAATACTAACTTCATTCATAAGGGCTCCACCTTCATAACCTGATCATTTCCCAAAGGCCCCACTTCGTAAAGCATCCCCTTGGGGGTTAGGATTTCAACACATAAATTTTGGGGGGATTCAAAGATTCAGTCTATAGCAGCAGGTATTTATGAAGTGCCTAATCTCTGTTAGGCCTAGTTTTACATGCTGGGGTTACAGGGTAAAAAACAGTCCCTGGCTTTATGGAGATTATATTGGATAGTCTGAATTCAATCTCTATTGCTCACTAGTCTTTTGACCTCTGAAAAGTTACCTAACACCTTTGAATTTTGGTTTCTTCTCTGTGAATTGCAGTTATTAATCCTACTTCTTTGGATTTCTGAGGTTGCATAAGATGGTGCATAAGTGCCTAGCACGATGTCTTAAATGTAGTGGATGTTCAGTTTTTCCACGTTCTTACTGTCCTCTCTCTTTGCTCACCTTCTATGTTGAATGCTTGTAACCATCTGGATCCCGTCAGGGCAGCATAGAGCTGTAGACATGGCTGAGTTTTGTAGGTTCAGTTGAATTGAATGCGGGACTATCGGCGTAGTTCTGTAGTGTTCAGGTCAAGTGAAGTTGGGAAAGAGAGAATTCTTTTCATACTTCTGTTAATTTTTGCTTTCTGTTTTGAATTCACTGTGTTTGGGTATACTTAGTATTATACCTCCTGGCTGAACTTTTCCTTTTTAAAGTAATTTCCTTATTATCATATTTTTTTTGTTTTTCAAATTTAGTCTGTTATCTTATGTATCTATATCAACTCTTTTTCATTTAGTAATTGTCTGGTTTATACTTTTCTACTCCCTTATTTTCAACTTTTCTATGTCCTAATGTTTTCGGTTTGTTTTTCTTTTTTTTGTAAACTACATACAGCTAGATTTTAAAAAAAAAGAGAATTTAAACATCTTTGTCTTTTAAATTTTCTCAATTGAAGCTTTTTAATTTATTAATTAATAATTAATTTATTAATTAATAAGATATATTAAGCCTTCTAATATATTTAGCACATTTCTGCTATATTGTTTTATAGTTGCCTTTTTCCTACCTTATTGCCTCTCATGAGATTGTGTTTCTTCCATGTCCTTCTTTTTCACCCTCGATTTAGAAGTTATATATTACAATTCTATTATTTTAATTGTTTTGCTCATTTTTAACACATTCTTGAAAATCTCCCATTGATCACTATTGTTACCCTTCTCCCCAAAGTGGAAAGACCTCATGAAGCTCTGACTGTAATCTTTTTCCTTCTTTTTTCCAAACAACCTTCGACTCATGTTTTAGTGTTTCCAACTTTTCAATAGCACCCTCCCCAATTTAGCCATTAGAATTATTAGCTTGGACTTCTTGTGCTATTTTTTTCTCTATTTAAGTATTTCAAATATACTTTGTATGGTCCTGAATTATTCTACTAGCTTCAGTTCTTGATTGTCTGATCTATAATTTGCATCTGCTGAGCCTCCCTCAGCATTAGTTATCTGCCTGCATGGTTTGTAATTTTGAATTGTATGTATGTGTACGTGAGGGGGCAAGGGGGTCCCACGTGTCCCTGATTAAGCAAATGTCCTACAGAGTTTTGCTTTTTCAGATGAAAAGTCTGAATCACTTGTTACCACTTCTGGATTTGTTTTTATTTGAATTACTTGGATTGGAATTCCCATCCCACATATGTATAATGGCAAAGGTTTGGGTTTTCAATTTCCTTCTTTTTTTAACTGGGCCCAGCTGGAAGTGAAACTTTCTCACCTCCAAGGGCTGGTGAGCCATGTTTCTGGTACCCTTCTCATAATCACATAAACAAGGCAGCTATTCATTCTCTGTGCTCAGCCCCTGCCTCTCAAGGATCTGAAGCTGGATGGCACCACCCACATGAACATTAACCCCCAACCCCAGCTCCTGGGGTGTCCACAACTTTAGCTCCCACTCAGTGTTCTGCACACTAGCCCACTCTATTTCTGATACCCAAGAATTTCCTCTTTCCAGCTTGGGTGCAATTAAGATTATTTTTGTTACATTCTATCCAGCATTTCTACACATTTGGAGTAGGATGGACCTGGGCCACATTGGGTCAATTTCTCACCATTACCATAAACCACATGCTCACACCTTCTTACACAGGTGGGAGGTCACTTTCATTTTATCAATCAGCAAATGTCATTAAGTCAACTAGATTCTAGGGCTACAGTGCTGAGTAAAGAAACTCTATCTTCCCTGCCCTCCTAGAACTTCGCATCTGAAGAGAGAGGCTGACTTGAATCAGGTAGTCTAAAGAATAAATGTAAATTTGCAACTCTAGCCAATGCAGCTAAGAAAGGGCAGGCACATTGTTCTAAGGCAGTGGATGTTCCAGAGGAGGCCTGACTCAGTCAGCAGTAAGGAAAGAAGAAGCCGACATTATCACAAAGGACAGAGGACAGTCTAAAGAGGAGTTAATTGCAAGGGGCAGGCTTGTCACCAGGGCCCTCCATGACCCCCGACCTTGGCTTGCAAGTCTGGGGATCTGGGAGCCAACTTTCTCCCTGTCCAGGTAGCAGGACCTCGGGGTGATTAAACCCTGCAGACTAGAGAGGCGAGGGTAAATATGGGGGTGGGTGGCGGGGGTAGGATTTCCCCTGGCAGGTTGCCCTAAAATGCTATAAACACCTCAAAAATGATGCCATATATGCTGTGAATTAAAAAAAAAAAAAGGATGTGAGAAACTTGTGTGAAGACCATTTACCTTGTATATTTTGACTAGCAGGAAGGAGAAAAAAAGTCAGAACTGTCTTTCTTTTGCCCTCTGGGGCATTTCTTCTCCTTCCAGATGATAAGGGGGAGGGGGAGGGAAGTGGCCCTAGATTATTCTCAAAGCAAAACTTTTGGTCATTTAAATAGTGAGTGGAGTGATGAAGGGAAGGGTGAGGAGAATTTGGCGTTTGAAAGGAAAGAGCTAGTGGCTGGGAGAGCTAGGGGGCCATCTCTCCCTCAGACTGCCTGGTGGGAGCCAGGTCCCTGCTCTGTAAAATTAGGAGGTTGTACTAAGGGAACCAGAAGGACCCTTCTATCTCTGGCATCCTGGGTGGGCTCCCCAGGGAAGATGGGGTACCGATGAGACCCCCGCTGCCCTGCATTTCCAGGGTTCTCAATGAGCTACAGTCCCTTGCACCTCGATACCCAGATTCCCCTAGCTTTGGAGCAGCCTCCCTGCTCACCTTCCCGCTCCCCAGTTCCTGCCACTGATAACACCCATGATCCAATGCTCTCTGTCAGGAATTTCTCTTATCCTCACATCCATCTCTGCAGCCAGCTCTGCCCAGTTGTGCCAAGAAAATATGGTCTCTGCTCAACAAAAATGAGGAGCTGAGCATGTGCCTATTTGATATTTACTAACCTGCCTGGGTCACGGTGGTAGGAAGGGGAAGCCCTGTTCTCTCTTTGGAACTTCCTTTTACGGACACAGATTGCTGTCCAATCCCTGGCAGGCCTGTTCTATAACCGGTCAGGCCTTGAGCCTCCTATCGATTTGCTGACCCAGTTCGTCCTCCTGGAGGCAGGGCCAGTGGACTTGAAAAGTTAGAGCCTGTGGCTGTGCCTGGAGCCGGTCTGCCCAGGGACTCGTCCCTCCTCCCCTCTCTCACCCTCCTCTGGGTCAACCTGATCTCTCCTCTCTACTTCCTGGGCGTGATTCACCCTTGGGCTCCCTGGCGGCAGGCATGGCGGGTATGTGTCATTTCCTTATGCTGGTGAGATCCAGTGCTCCCCTCTTCACGCCCTGTGACTCGTCTAGTCTGATTGCAAAGGGCTAAGAGGGCTGGATCCTCAAACCCACAGCAGCATCCTAATAGGGATGCTATTGTTGGGGTGAATTTATCACCTGTGTGAGGCTTTCTGCCTTTTCACAGAGAGATTTGGGAGGAGCTGGGGTCTGAGACAGTCTGTTTCATCCTGTTTTCTGCCACCCCCACCACTGTCCCCCAGAACTGTCTACTCTCCTCTCACCTTCCCCCCATGGATGCTTCCTTGGGGGTGCTCTAGCCTTACAGATAACCTCTTTGCAGCAGCCTGCCCCTCTCTGGGGGACTGGAGGGAGGACGCTGAGCCCTGGGATTGGACAAGAGGGCCCCACATCCTAAGGCCATCGCCACCATCCCGGTCCATGCTTCTCTGTCAGACCAGGATGAGAGTCAGTGGCAGGCAGAGTCATTCCCGTGTGAAATCTAGACCACTAGGTGGAAATGAGGTTCAATAAGTGCTGGCATGTCACTGCTGTGCCAACACTGACCCACTTCTTAGTGACAGAGCACACCCACAATGCCTGCATGGCCAGAGTTTGGGAGTCCTTGTGATATCAGCTCCCGAGGCAGTTCATCCGAAGATAGCAGCTGCTCCTGGTCCCCTCGGGGAGGAAAATGGGAAAAAGTGCAGCGTAGCCCACTGGCCCTGGGAAAATCTCCGTACCGGGGAAGGGACGGGGATAATGGCCAGCACATTCCATCAGGCCCTGGTACTTCTGTGGTCTTGCACCCCCACTCTGAGGCCCTGCTGGAACTAGTGGGACAGTTTGCTGCACATGCTCGGTGGGGTGAGGGATCTGAAGATCTCATCTTGGGAGGACTGTGTGAAGGTCTGCAGCAGTTTAAAGTGGAAAAAAGCTGGAGGAGCCGATAAGCAGTTTCCGAACATTGAAGGGCTCTTAGCAAAGGAGAGATGTGTTTCGTTACATGTGTGTGTCTAGATGGCAGACCCAAGAAGTTATAGAAAAGTGTAACTGAAAATAAAAGAAGGCTTTCTTGGGGCCCCTGAATGGCTCAGTTGGTTAAGCATCTGACTTTGGTTCAGGTCATGATCTCACAGTTAGTGAGTTCAAGCCCTGCATCTGGTTCCGTGCTGACAGTACAGAGCCTGCTGGGATTCTCTCCCTCTGCCTGTCTCTGTCTCTCAAAATAAATAAACTTACAAAAAAATTTAAAAAAAAAAAAAGAAGGCTTTCTTATCATTGGAGCTCTGAGCAATGGAGCAGGCTGCTAACATTTTGAGGAATTGAGCGTGTTATCACTAGAAGAATTGAGGCAGACGGTGGCCGAGAGGGCCTCCTGCACGGCGCTGAAGTCTGGACTGCCTGGTCTCTGACAACTCTTCTCTCATTAACTAAGCCTGTGGAGGCTCCGATTTGGGGCCAGCACTGCCCTCTCTCCCATCTCCATGGTGCTCCTGGAGCACATCTTCATCTTTTTTATCACAGACCTTCCCAGGGCAAGGCAGAGGTGAGGGCTGGCCTGTGCCTTTGTCTGGGGTAGGCTGTGTGATGGCTCTTGGCAGAAAAGCTGAGCTGGTACAGCCACCGGGGGAAGTGTCTCTGATACATGTTTCTGTGGATCCTTACTGGTCATTGCACCCACCCCCAGTCCTGTGGGTCAAGATTACTCTCCGTCGTGCTGCAGAGGAGGAACTAAGGAAATACCCAGGCCACTGCAGGGCTAAGATTAGACCCAGAGCCTGCCTTCCTGTTCCCATTCATGGAGTGCCTTGTGCCAGTCCCCGTGTGTCTGTACATCTTATGTACGGTGTCAAGTTGAATCCCGCAAAAACAGAAGCAGGAAAAGGAGCAAACAAGCAGATTTGTTTGGAGTCCTTCAGTTTCCCTGAGAACTCTGTGTGTGACACACTAGTAAGGGACAGAGCTGTGCTCCTCCACCAAGAGTTGCAAGGGACATCCCACAGGCATGCAAGGAGGGGCCCCATGTAGCTGCAGAGCATATCTCCCAGGGGATTGGGCTGGACCATTCAATTCCATACTCCTGGGTAAATGATGGCCTACACCTTATATCCCAGTCCTGTGCTAAATATAACTGGGGGCAAAAAGTGTATAAGGAATTACTATTCTGAGGTTACAAGAAACCTGTGGTCCAAAAGAGTGAGCATAGCATATTCACCATAAGCAACATGTGCCTAACAGGGAGGAAGAGCTCATCTTATTGAGGGGTGGGGAGGAAAGCTTTATGACAGAGATAGAACTGGAAGCAGGCTTTGCTAAGGAACCCTAGAGAGGCAGGGATAGGAGGCTGTGGAGATGAGGGTCATTGCATTCAATGCCATAGGCATTAAACAGAATGGGGCCCATAAATTCTTAAGCCATTGTTAAGCAAGCATGATTGGCCCTCCCACTTTCTCTACCCATCCAGGATGGCCCCAGTCTCAAACAGAACTTTCCAGCCCAAGCTTCTCATCTCTGACTTGATGAATAGCCTTACCAGGCTCCTGTTGATTGAAGAATGTTGGTGACATGGGCTGCCCTCCAGTGGCTACCAATTCCCATAGATTCTACCTCAGACATTCTACCCTTTATCTCCTCCTTATTGTTACCTCCTATCCTGGGAGAGACTCTACTTTTTCTTGTCCTAATCAATGCATGGGTCTCCCAATTGCAACCCCCAGGTCTTTGGAAATCTGTCTTATGCAGTCACTTTTATAAACGTTGGCACACGGAATCCCTAGCAAGCCTTCACTTTCTGGCTGTTTTGCCCACATTCCTTCTAAATTTTGCTGACAACACTCTCCACCCACCTCCTTTGTTGACAAACCTATCCATATGCCCATACTGCCCTTCCCCACCAGGTGAGGGCACTCCCTTCTCTTTTGCTGCTCCCATGGGTAATTTGATTTGTGCCTTTCTTGTAGCACTTACCACACTGTGCCATGTGGAATTCTGTGGAAGCATCTGCCTGTCCAACGTGGTTGTTGAGTTCCTGCCTCACACTTTGCTTGCCTTTGTATTCTCTGTCCTGTCCGCCTACTCAGTGGGTACTCAATGATGTTTGCTGACTGATAATAATCATAGTCTCTGTGGCCTAGGCCCAGGCTGAGAGAGGGCAGAAGGAGACCCTGGGAAGAAGGCGGCACACAGAACTTAACCTTGGCATGGTGAAGCACATGCTTTCTATGGGGGAGGGAATAGTTGTGCAAGAACAGGGACCTGCCAAAGCCGTGGCTGCTTTCCTCCACAATGTGATGAAGTCTTATATGTTTCCATGAGAGATGGGGTGGTGCGCTGGTTAAGGAAGCAGGTGGACCTGGCATTTCCCAGGTCCATGACATTGAGAGGGTTATTTTAACCTCTGTATGCCTCAGTTCCCCCCACATGTGACTTGGCAGGAAAATTATAGTACCAACCTCTTTGCTTTGTTTTGAGAATTGAGTAAATATTTGTGGCTGGCACATTAAAAATTCCTAATATATGTCTATTATTTTGAAGTTATCATTACTAATAGTCTGTGCTTCCTGGAAGGCAAGAACCACACATCTGAACACCAAGGGAGGCCAGAGATGCCCCTCATGTTGGGGACAGGCTTGGGCCTAGTGGTTGGAAACCCACCTTCCTGTCAAAGGCCACAAAATGGACCCTTGGAGATACAGGATATGGTAGTGAGAGACTAGATTTAGTAGTCCGGGGAGGATTCCAAAGAACCACCCCAAACAGGCCTTATGTTTTTATAGTATTTCCCGTTGATACTGCCCCAGGAATATGAGAGCTCTTACAGTCAGTTCTGGAAACACCTCCCTCATCTCTTTACACTGACACATTCCGAACATTCCAACGAAGCTTCTCAGCTGCTTTCCGTAAGACAACGACCCACCTGATAGCCACTTCCTGTGATGGACAGAAAAGGTGAAACCAAAAGAGGCAAGCAAGTCAAGACTAGGCATTTGAGTCTTAGGATGATCTGAATCAAAGTTTAGAAAATTTCAAGGTACTCTGGCCCATCCCTGACCCTAGAATTAGTTCAGCCTTGCTGAGGACACCTCCCTCTCAGCACTTCCCACCTCCTCAATCTCTCAGTCTGCCTCCATCCAAATGTATAACCCCCAGGAATTCATATGCTGAAACCCTCACCCCCCAGGTGATGGTGTTAGGAGGTGGGAGGGGATTGGGTCATAAAAACAAAGCCCTCATCTCACAGTGCTCTTATGAAAGAGACCCCAGAGGGCTCCCCTCCATCATGTAGGACACAGTGAGAAATCTGTACCCTGGAAGAGTGCCCTCACCTGACTACACTGGCATTCTCATCTCAGACTTCCAGCCTTCAGACCCCGAAAAAGAAAGGTCTGTTCTTTCTAAGCCCCCCAGTCAACGTATTTTGTTATAGCAGACCTAACAGACTAAGTCACCATCCCAGGTGTTCTAGTGCGCGTCACCTGCCCCAGGGGGAGGCTGCCTACTTTGTCCAGGGCTTTGGACCAATTCCCACCCCTGCTCTTTTTATGCTAATCTAATTTGTTTCATAAGGAAACAGCACAGTCTCTGAAGGCAACAACCAGCTTCTAGATTTGGGTGCCCAGGGTCTTGAGGTGACAGGCCAGCCTGGCCAGCCTTTGCCTAGTTAAGTTGAGGAAGTCTTTCAGCCAGCTGGACCAGGGTCTGCCAGAAATCCTGGTTTGTTCTAGGCCAAGATCAGAGCAGGCAGAGCCTTCTAGCCTCCTGCAGGTCCCCCTCCCCCCACCTAACCTCACTCCTGGGGAGGCAGTTCCTGAGCAGGGTTTCAAAGCAGGCCAGGCTTTGCCATATGCAAATAGCTTGTGACTGAACCCATATCCCCAAGGGAGGCAAGAAGTCCCCTTTTGAAACCTCTAAGCTTGTAGAACAGAGGCTGGGAGAGGATCTTGCCAGCTCAGAGGCTCCAGTTCCAGTTTGTCAGGGGGTGTTTGGGTTTGCGGGTCTGTGTGTGGAGAGGAGAGGGTGCTGCCGAGCAGGAAGTGAGGTCAGGGATTTCACAGAGGGGCCAGTGGTCGGCAACCTAAGAAATAATACAAGGTGCACAGGAGAAAGGGGAGGCTGGAGTTGGGCTTACTGGCATTTGACTCCTCAGTTCTAGGAAGTAGAGGTTCCCTGAAAACGGGGTCTCTAAAATTCTAGGGAAGTCTGGGCCTTTTCTATTTTTCAAGGCTCTCTGGATTAACCAAGAAGAATTATCAATATAAGGCAACAAGTATGATGTATTTTAAATGTTTCCTTTCACCAATTAATAATTTTAAACATACATAAACACAGACACACACACACAGTGACTTCATGAATGACTCATTTAGAAATAATAATATCAGGGGCCCTTTGTCATGTGAAGCCTGAGTCCAGAGGCCCTCTTGGCTTTGAGAGAAGCCCAGGCCTCCCTGGGAGACCCTGAAGGGTGCATAGGGAGGCAGACGGAGGGTGGGCCTCTCATTCTGGGCAGTTAAACAGCAAGTCCAGAGCATGCATCCTGGAAGGTGGATATGGTGAGGAGCTGAACAAACTGACCGTGTGAGTGTCTGGGCTTGTCCAGCTGTCCCTTCTCAGCCAAATATCCAGCTAGACAGGGTACTTGCCCCTGCACGTGCAGTAGGCATCGTCGGGGAATCTCTTGTTGGGGTCTTGTTGATGCCTCATCTAGTCCAGGGGGATGAAGAGGGTCCGGAGTCAGGCCCAGATTGGGCCTACTTTGTGGGTGGGATTGGCCTTTCTGTGGGCCCAAACCCATACTGTTCTTATTATTAGTTCTAGGTAGCTGGGGACCATCATTTCACACTGGTGGTTCTTTTTTTCTTCTTTTGTTTTTAAGTGTTTTATTTATTTTTGAGAGGACGGGAAGGGGCAGAAAGAGAAAAGACAGAGAATCCGAAGTAGGCTCTGTGAGGACAGCGAGAGCCCGATGCAGGGCTCAAACTCACAAACCGTGAGATCACAGCCTGAGCCGAAGTCGGACGCTCAACCAAGTGAGCCACCCAGGTGCCCCCACTCTGGTGGTTCTTATGAGGGCGGATAGCCATGTTGGCTTGTTTCCAGGGGAGGTAAGGGAGGGGAACGGCTTTTCCCCAAACTACTGATCTCTCTGCTTCCTTTCCACTGAATCCTCTTCTCAACTGGGCTTCACCCTTAGTTCTTCGTCCTCGGCCTTCCATGCTCAGTTCAGCAAGAATCCCCCATCCTTGACACCTAACCAAGTTCCTCTTGGTGATTTTCCAACCACTAATTCCCTCACCTTGCCCATTGTCTATAAACCCCCTGCTGGCTCTCCTAAAGCTGGAGATGAGTTTAATCTCTCTCCCCTATTGCAATACTACTGAACAAAGTCTTCTTTGTTGGCTTAACTCCATTTGGTGCATTATTAATTTGTGCCTGCACCTGCATACACACAAACTCTTAACACAGCATGCATAACAGATTCTGGTTTTGTTGGGCTGTCTCATTACCTCTCTTGCTCTCAGAAAGGTTGCTGGGAAAGGATATTCAGATCTGGGGAGAGGAAAGCCATTTGTCACACCCGGCCATGGGATCCCCTGTCAGGGAAGAGCTGAACACTGTCACCGGGGCTGCCAGTGACTGAGGGGCCATGCTCTGCTCTACAACCGGTCAGCTGCATGTTATGTCCTAGGGACTCTGCAAAGAGCCACTCCTGCCTCTGGCTGGGAGGGAAGAGGAGGGGAGCCAGCAGGGCAGGAGTAGAAAGGCCCCCAGGAGTGTCTCCCTTCTAGGCTCTTCTCTGCTCCAATGCCTTGAAAAGAGCTGTTCTAACCTTGGCTCCTGCAGAAGTACTCTCTGTCATTAGAGGCGGTTCTCGGCATATCTATTTTGGAGCTGCAGCTGGTTGCTTCTCAGAATAAACATAGCTGTGATATTGGGATAAAAGAAGAAAGGAATATCATCTCCTCTTTATGCCCTGGCTCTTCCCAATGTTTCCCAACCTCCACTTCCCTCTCCTTAAAGGTCTTGCCCTAAGACCCCTTCCCCCTCAACACATGCCCTATGTCTCCCCCTCTATCATCCTGTAATCATGGGATTTCCTCTGAAGCATGTAGGGGGCCCTGCTCTGGCCAGTCCCTGTACTAGGCTCAGGGGCTCCAAGTCCTGCAAAGAACTCAATGTCAAGTGACGCAGAATTCATACATGTAGGAATTCAGCCAAAGAATGTAAGAGCTGAGCCAGCCCCCCGTGCTTTGATGGAACAACTGAGGTCCCCACTGGGGATGTGCTATGCCTGGTGTCCCGGAGCTCCTGGGGGTTAAGGAAGGAGCTGTAACACCATGACTATGAAGCTTTCCTCATACCTTATTATGTCATTATCAGAATGGTTGTGTTGTCCTGAAATCATTGAAATAGGAGCTTGATGCTTCAGGGGCAGAAAGAGAAATCAGACTATTGTTTGTTTTGGACAAAGCAGATGTGGGGACCCAGTGTGCTTTTGGACTGAAATGGTTTCCATGTAGGAGCAAGGTGATCAGGGAAGTTTTCAAGATACTTGGGTGTGGAAGGGTCTGGTTATTAAGGAGGAAATGAAGAGACTTGTGTTGGTGGCTCCATTTGAGGTCAAGTTACTAATTGTCCCTTGTGCCATCCACCCTAGGTGGGTCTGACAGTGCCCCTGTGACAGTGCAAGTTCTCACCTTGTTTTGGTCTGTCTGGAGCCCTTCCTTCATTGCCTTCACCCTTTTCTCTCTCCCACATCTTCCCTATACTTGCTGTGTTGTCCCTTTTCTGAGCCATACCTAATTCCACTCACCACCTGTTTTCAGTTGCTGGCCTGCTGTGTGGTTTGACCCACATGGGGTTACAGAGACAGAATGTGAGGAGGCAGTAGTTTCTGCAAACCAGCACATTTCCTCAGAAAGTTCTTGTACCAAGGGCCAAGAGCGGTCAGCCTCTGTTACTCTGGCCTCTCAGCTGAGAGTCAGCCAGTGTCTACTATTACCTGAAACAGCTCTGAGAAAAACAGGGTGAACCAAAACCTTACAGTGGGTTTCCTCTCTTGCTTTTTGCCTTTATTGTTAAAGATGAAACTGTGGTTAGACTCTCAAATTAGTCTTTAGAAACCTCAGTGGATGGCTTGGTCAAAGACCTATCAGTGTAGGGTGAGTGAGGGGCACTGGGTCATGAAGGAGCTACACTAAGGACATCCTTGTTGGCCAAGAAAGTTGTAGATGTGAATGTCAAGGTCAGGCAGAGGAGAGGGGCCTGTCTCTTCCATGTGCAGTAGGAGGGGGCAGAGGATCAGGGGTGTGGGTATTGAACTGAAATGAATTTGGGATTGTGTCTCAGTTCCACCATTTCTTAATCCTGTGACCTTGGGCTGGTATTTAGTGCCTTTCAGATTCCATTTCCTCATGTGTGATATGGGGATAGTAGTAGTATCTATTTAAATAAATAATTCTTTCCTTAACTCAGTGAATAATTTATTGAGCACCTCCTCCTTGTAAACACTGGTCCTGGCACAAGCATACAGTGGTAGGAAGGCCCCTTTCCTCATGACACTCATGTGTTCTGGTAAGGGGACAGGGTCTTATGTTGATCAAATAAGAATATCTATATCTATATATATACACACACACACACACACACACACACATATATATGAATCAAATAAGAATGTATATATATTATAAATACATATAAATTTATATAAAATATATATAAATTTATAATTATATATGTGTATAAATTCTTATATATATGTAAAACTTAATACCATGCTTATATATATGTAAAACTTTAACACATATGTAAAACTTACATACATATGTAAAACAACACACAAAGTGCTTGATAAATGGTAGCTGTTATTGTTAGTGTATTATACTCAACACTGGAAATATGGTATAAAGGATCAGGCAGAGAATAAAAAAAGGTGTCTTCATTTGGTACAATGTTTAATTTCTTCCTCAGATTTATAGCTCTCTTTTGGTTAAGGAGAATGTATTAGTCTCCCAAAGAAACAGGACCAATAGTATATATAGATCAGCAACAGCAAGTTGGAGACCCAGGAGAGTCCATGGGATAGTTCCAGAATGTTGGCAAGCCCAACACTAAGGATGAGCTGAAGTTTTAATTTGAATCCAACAGGCAGGAAACTGTCAATGCCACACTTGAAAGAACGTCAGGCAAGAAGAACTCTCTCAGGTTCAGGAGAAGGTGAGCCTTTTTGTTCTAGTAGGCCTTCATCTGCTTGGACAAGGCCCACCCACATTAGAGAGAGCAATCTGCTTTGCTCATAGTCTACTGAGTCAAATCCAAAAACTTTACAGAAACACCCAGAATAATCTTTGACCAAATAGCTGGGCACCCCATAGTCAAGTCTAGCTGACACATAAAATTAGCCAGCACAGGGAGAATACTATAGCTGAGAAAGCTCTCAGGGAAGAGCCGAACAACCACTCTGTCCTGAAGGGAAAGGTAACTGTGACTGGGACTTAGGACAGGACACAAAAACTAGTTATCTTGAGGCTCCGTCCATGCCAGGGATGTGTTTTTGTTAGTTTATACTATGTTTTATAAATGTATGCCAACATTTAAAGATTACAGAGTTCATGTGAACAATCTGAATGTCCAGCTTTTCATGAAAATGTAGCAGCAGGCATGTGGAGATCCGGCATCCACTCTCACATGACAACCATCAGTGAAGGCACCACAAGGAGTAGGCTACTCCAACTGGAGAGTAGCCAAGCCATCCAGAGGAATTGGCCTTGGGTGAAGAGCTGGAAGAGGACCCACACAGCTCCATGCAGCTACCATGTTTTGTAAGCTTGTACCAACATTTGAAAACTAGGGATTCCACATTCGAAATTGCATGAAAAATTAGAGGTAGTCACATAGAGGTCAGGCATCTTTTTAGGTCAGGGTTCTGTCTTCTTCAAGCTTAACCTTCAGAGGTGGGCCTTAAGATGCAGTCTTATAGGGGTGCCTGGGTGTCTCAGTTGGTTGGGCATCTGACTTTGGCTCAGGTCATGATCTCACAGTTTGTGGGTTGAGCCCCGCATCGGGCTCTGTGCTGACAGCTCGGAGCCTGGAGCCTACTTCGGATTCTGTGTTTCCCTCTCTCTCTGCCCCTCCCCTACTCACTCTCTCTCTCTCTCTCTCTCTCTCTCTCTCTCCAAAATAAATAAACATTAAAAAATTTTTTTTAATGCAGTCTTATAGAGCCATGGAATCACGAAAAGCCTGATTCTCAACTTTTGGGGCACAGTGAAGGAACTTGGGGATATTTAGACAGGAGAAGAAATGCCTCAAGAGAGCCAAGAACTTCTCTGAAATAGCAGAAGGGCTGTCATATTGAAGTGGAATTCAGCTAATTCTGAATGTCCCCAGAGGCCAGCAGTCTAACCAGAGACCACCAGCTGGGAGAAGGCAAGTTTGTGGTGAGCATCATGAAGACTTTTCCAGTTCCTTAGAAGTAGAAAAGCCAGGTGCATAAGACAGTAAAGCCCCATGGCTGAGGGGGCCATGGGGGCTAAAAGGGGCATTCCATTGCTGGACTGGAAGTTGACGGGGTCAAGTGTTCCAAACCTTTTTCATGGGTGGTACACATAGACAATGAAAATGTTTGTACACCGCACAGGAGATAGACTGGAGGAGATGTGAACCCCAAAAGGGGTTGCACACAGGCCCAGAAGGTCAGGCTACGGCAGACCTGATCTGAAGGTGACTTAGGATTTGTTTTAGGCTGGTTCGCCAAGACACACAGACACAGAGATGACTCATGAAGGAAGTTTACACTCACAAGTCCCAAGAAAGAGGAGGCAGAGCGTGCTGTGCAGGGAGACCACACAGAGCAGCACAGTGTAGGTCAGGAGACACAGGGAGAGGGGGGAAATATGGGCAAGAGCCTGTAATGTGGCTTCCTTGGGAAGGAAGGATGAAGCAGGGAAAGCAGGTCTAAGATTAGCTAGTTGGAATAATTTCAGCTAGTTCTGGGGCATGGGGGCTGTCCTCAGCTATGTGGTATATGGCCCTGGGGTAATTAGAGCTCATGGCTCGAAGAGTGAAAGCCCAGTAAACAAGGGGTGGTAAGGTGGGCTCCAGATTGGTTGGTTTGTGTATGAAAGTTATGCTCTCAAAAACTGGCTCCACACCAGTCCCTTCAGGGTCAGCAAGGCCCCAGAGGTCAAAGCGCCAAATGCAGAAACTAGAAAACACGGTTATGACAGGGCCCTGCCCACATGTCCCAAGGGGATTGTTTCTCCAGGTGCACCAGGAAGATATCTTCACGGCCTTCCAGCCCTGAGGTGCTATACTCAGACAGCACATCTGAGCCAGAAGCAACCTGAGAGTCCAGCCTTTCTCTCTCTCTCTGTACAGAGGAGACCCTAGGCCCAAAGGGGTGAACTGACTTGGTCACAGTCCAGGGTTAGTTGCACCCATGAGGGTGCAAAGGGCTGGAAGGAGCAGCCATTCTGAGAGTCCAGGACAGAATGACATGGAAGAGGAAATGCCTCTAGCCTACAGCATCCAGGGAGGGATCCCGGGGCAGTGGGAAGGGGTCAGTAGTGCATTCCCTGCCAGGACAGCTCTCCTGGCTCCCCTACTCTGCTCTGGACACACAAAGAAGACCTAGAGCCAGATGCAGCCCAGGATGAGGAGACCTCACACAGTCCCAGCTTTGTTTGCCCTGCTCTGAGCATCAGACGTGGGCAGCTCATTTCCCTCCCTGGCATCAGCCTCATCTGCTGTGATTCGTTCATTCTCATTCTCAATTCCTGTTAAAATGAAGATTCCCACCCGTTGCCCCAACCATTTCTTCTGATGGGTGGATCTAGAGTAGGCCCTCCTGTATTTGCATACACCTGAGAAGCATTTGGAGTTTGGAAGCCACTAGACTGGATGATCTCCTGGACCCCCCTCCAATGCTAAATCCTATACCATTCTGATAATCTGGGCTGGTCCCTGTGGGTAAATTCTGAGCACCAAGCACAAAGGCCATGGAGGACAAGAGTGGAAATGACTTCTCGAGTTTCCAGCCACTAAGTATGGAAAGGGTGAGAAATAGAACGCAGATCCCCTTCCTGTGTTAGTCCTGCTCAAGTTGCCTTAACAAGATGCCACAGGACTCAGTGACTTAAAGAGCAGATATTTCGTTCTTACTGTTCTGGAAGCAAGAATTTCAAGATCAAGGTGTCAGCAGCCTTGGTTTCTTCTGGGGCCTCTCTCCTTGGCTTGTAGATGGCTGTCTTCTCACTGTGTCCTCACATGGTCTTTTCTCTGTATGCAGCTGGTGTTTCTTTGTGTGTCTAAATTTCCTCTTTTTAAGGACACCAGATTGGATTAGGGCCCACCCTATTGGCCTCATTTTACTTTAATCACCTCTTTAAAGGTTCTATGGACAAATACAGTCAATTCTGAGGTTCTAGCATTTAGAACTTGAACATGGAAAGCCCTTAAGCCTGCTTCGTAGGGCTGTGTTCTTTCCTCTGTTCCACAGTCTTCACCCATGGTGGGCCTCTTCTCCTCCCTCCAAGTTATGCACTCAGCACTGCCCCCCACCTTTGGTGAGCCCTGTGTCTACTAAGTGTACCATGTCCATCCACATTTGGTTCCGTGCTCTGCCTATATGACCTGTTTGTTCTCAGCAGGGCCATGGGCAGTGGTAGCAAGCAGGGTAGCTTGTGTTCTGGGTTCTTTATTCCCCTCACCTGGCACCCAGCTGTGCAATTAGATACTTGACAAATGATGGCGATTCTGACAGCCAAGAATAGATCCTGAGAGTGGGAGGTTAGTCTGCTCAGCCAGTGCTGTGGGGACGCAGGGGGGATGTGGTTGCCAGCTCAGTGCAGGGATGAGCAGAGACCAGAGTTCAGAGTGGACTGAGTGTCCAACAGGAGCCACATCTGTGATTGCAAAACTATGGGAGAGCATTCTGGGGGATGTACCTTCCAAGCCTACATGCAGCTCTAAAATCCTAAGAGCTTAAGACTAGACTGACAGCTTCAGGGTGGACTCAGACCAGGCAGGTCTAGGCAGGCCTGGGGAGGCTTGACTGCCACCTACCCAAGGCCCCTGCTGAAAGACTGAGTGGCCTCTGGAGGTGTCCAGTTGCCATCACCGGTGTCAGCAAAGCTCATCCAGACTGATTTCCATGGGCTTCTTGAGGTGGGCATTAAAATGTGGTTAAGTGCTCAACTCTTGATTTCGGCTCAGGTCGTGGTCTCATGGTTGGTGAGATCAAGCCCCACTCAGGCTCTGTGCTGACAGTGCTTGTCAGCAGACAGTGCTTGCTTGGTATTCTCTCTCTCCCTATTTCTCTGCCCCTCCCCTGCTCATGCTCTCTCTCTCTCTCTCTCTCTCTCTCTCTCTCAAAATAAAAAAATTAAAAAATAAATGTGTATGAATAGGAAGTTGTCTTGGTATGAAATGATCTAGGAGCACCCTACCCCAAATAGTCTTGTGTCTCTGAAGTCCTGTGTTTAGAACCAGGACTGGCCGGGCAAAGCAGGAGGGTGTGGCTCTTCCTGGCAGCTCCCAAGGCAGAGCCCCTACCTACCAGTAGCAGCTGTAGAAAAACTCCTTTAACACATCATAGGGAGGGATTCTCCAGTACTAAAAATGGTCCAAAAAAAATGGAATGAGTGACTTGTCTTTGACAAGAATGAGTCCCTGTCATTGAAATGTTTGTGTAGACGTTTGACAGAACCAGAGGAACACAGACAATTTGTGATCATGACCAACACTTGGCTTTAGGGGTTCAAAGTTTACCAAGTATTATTATATACATTATTTTTGTTAATCTTCATAACCATTGTAGGGAACAGTATTTGCACATCCAACTTTCATGAGTGAGCTCACTGAGGTTCAGGTCGGTAACAGGATTTGTCCTAGATGGATTGAGTGGGCAGGTTCAACCCGGAAGACTTGCTTCTTCCAAACCCAGTAGGATACAAACTTTCCTCTCCTGGAAGCCTCCTTTGGCTGCTAGTTGGGAGGCCTCTGTTCTGATCCTATTTCTGCAGACTGTTGAGTGTGGGGCTTTATGTTTTCTGAGCCAGTGTCCCCTTCCCTGGAAAGGGGACAGCACCACCTGCAGAAAGAAGAGGGAGGAGACAGGGCAAGTGCTTTGTGAACAGTCACTTGCTACTTCATGTGCCGGGGATGAGTATTTCTACTTAAGGCCACCATTAAAATGTAGATGCCCTGTCTACATTCTGGGCAGGCAAGAACATAGGCTCAGGTTGAAAGAAGCCTCTTCCAAGAGGGCAGTCCATGGTGGGCAGGGTGCAATAAAGATCAGAGAGGTATTGTGTGCAGGTATGGAAGGTTCTAGAGGACAGGGGCCTCCTCCTGTGTTTAACTCTGTACCTGACTGGTGTTATCTGCATGGTCAGTCTTTATGGGATCATTTGGACTTTTGTATCTACCAGTGGGATTACCCTGGGTACCATGGGCCTCCTGACAAAGACTTTAGTCCTGTGGTTGTACCCTTCAAAAGATCCCTGCTCTGTTCCCCACAGAGTCCAAATCTGTGTGTTTCAGAAAGTCACTTAACACCTCTGGCCTCATCTATAAAACAAAGGAGATAAAAAACATCATTTATAAGCCCCTTCAGTGCTGATCCTCACCACCAATGAGTTTATAATTTTAGTTGCTCTGTTTTCCCTGATATCAATATCCCAAGTCATTCTTTTTTTTACACCCCTAACTATTTTCTTGCTCCTCACATTTTGTTTCTCAGCTTCTCAGTTCTCCCTCAACAACCCAGGGGCTTTCCTGTGGCTAATAATTTTACCTCCCAGAATTTTAGATCCAAGAGGGCACTTCAGGAAGCATCTAATCTGGTCCTGCAGCTTTCCTCTGGAATTCAGGGCCCCTGAAAAGTGTTTTGGATGTTCTGCAAACATTGAAGCACTTTCTGCCAAATGAGGCAGAATTAAACCTCCTCCTGAAACAAGGCTGTCACTTTTAACCATTTGAAATATTCATGCTCAAGACTTTGTTGGAAACACATTCCTATCCCCTAATCTCTTTACTTTTTTTGATGAGAACACTGAGGTCCCCACAGGTGAAGTGACTTGGCCATGTTATCAAAGGATCATTGGCATTTTAGTTGAATGTGATTCAAAAGAATTATATGCTATGGTTTGTGTGTGTATGTACAGAATGAGAATTCTCGGTCATCAGAAGGAAAAGAATAGAACTGGGTGCCTCTGGAGGTTCCTGAGGTGCTGGTGGTGGAGGTAAGGCCCACACTGCCCTCCCGCCTCAGCCCTGCGGGAGGGGAGGGGCCCCAGGGCTCGCTCCCCTCACCTAGCCTGTTCTGGGCCACAGAGCACTTTCTGGCTTCTGCTGTGCTCTCTCCCTTCTGTTTCAAGTCTGTGGTGAGCTGTGGAGAAGGGGGTTGCTGTTCTTTTCTTCTCACTTCCTGTGTGCTTCGGAAACCAATGAAAGAAGAGCGAAAGGCAGAAAGGGTTGAGGACCGTTATGCCAAACATAGACTTACTAGGGGAGTTGGATTCATGAATTTTACAGAACGAGAGCCCAGGATTATGGTTTCTCCACTCTCTACTGAGTGGCTAAGGAACATGCCTGGGGCTAAAATAGGTGGCGGGGACCACATTATTTTCAGGCTTGGGTCCAATATATCTATACAGGTAGCCAAAGTGGTTTTTGAGAAACAGTCATCCTTGAGACCAAACCCATCAAAAAGGAAAACTTAATTACCTTTCTACTATAACTGTTTTAATTCCTCTGTGTCTCCTTTTCTGCATACAACTGAGTTACAACCATGGCAGTGTATTTGTGTAGCGAGTATGCATATGATGTTCGGAGTTTTTACAGTACTTTGATTATATATGCCTAAGTAGTCTCCTTAGCAATGACCTTTCCAGGCAGACAGGAACCAATGTATGAGTGCAGCTCCGTACCTCAGTGAGGACAGAGCTGTGGAAAACACCTTACATTTCTTTTCTCTTCCTTTTCCTTTTTTTTTTTTTTTTTTTTTTTTTTTTTTGAATCACACATTGCTGAGCCCATAAACTCCCATTCACAGGGCCTCCTAGTCAGATAGTGCCCCACAGCAGACCCTACAGGTCAGTTCTTTCCTGGCCTCGCCCCAGCCACCTGGTTTAGTTTCTATGCGTGACTTTGGATCTGTGAGAACTTTCCCTTCCATAGCTCTATGAAAAGGGTTGAATAGTAATTTTGCCTCCCTTCAGGCTCAGAAAATTTTGGGTTGGGTTTTCCCTTCGTGTTTTATTTTTTATAACCAGGGAAGAAAAAGATCCTGCCCCAGTTTGAGCAGGGGCTGGGAAGATTGTGGGAACAGGGCTCTAAGCTGGGAGGTTGTTTGCCACTGCACTCAGAAGTCCTGACCTCAGAACCACCATGGCTGGAGTTTGAAAAGAGTTCCCCCAAATTTTCTGAGCTCTGAATAAATGAAAGCTGTTTCTTCTCTTTCTGTCCATTTCCCAATAATGGGCTTGGGTAACAAAAGACTGAAACAGAAACCACTACTGAACCACTAGTGTGCTCTGAAATAAGACACTCAGAGACACCCAGGAAGGGCCCACATGTGAGAATCGATTGTTAATGCTGCGACACCCATCGCTGTACTGAGTACTTGTCAAACACATCCTGGTAGGGAGAGGCCTACAGCCGGGGAATCGAGAGATCTGGGTTCCAGCCAAGAATCCTCACAGTGTTGTTTCTCTGAAGTTCAGTTTTCAGCACAGAGACTGGGGCCAAACCGGCTGTCCTGCCCCCACCCCCCACTGCCCGGGCAGAATCATGTGGGATGTCAGTTAAAAATACAGAAGGCTGGACCCAGCCCTAGAGGTCTCCATGCACTAGGGTGGGACTGAGCTTTGCACTGTATACGTATATTTATGTCTAGATGGTTACAGAAAAATTATTCAGACACTTGTTACAGATGGTAAGGCATCTTTATTCAGGAGGATTACAACAATGAGGTTTTGCAGTAGGGGAACGAAATTGAAATAAAACAAGAAAAAGTAGGCATTTATAGCCAAGGAGTAGGGTGGGGATCAGCGGATGGAAAATTGTGAAGAGGACAGGGTAATTCTTTTTTTTTTAAGTTTATTTATTTTGAGAGAGAGAGCGTGCACAGGAGAGGGTCAGAGAGAGAGAATTTCAAGTAGGCTCTGTGCTGTCAGTGTGGAGCCCCATGTGAGGCTCAAACTATGAACTATGAGATCATGACCTGAGTTGAAACAAAGAGTCAGACGCTTAACCAATTGAGTAACCCAGGAGCCCTAAGGGCAGGGTGATTCTTTTCTAAATGGACCTAACAGGATTTCTGCTGAAGGCTG
>CM053567.1:45623749-45659801 GCA_028646485.1 Cryptoprocta ferox
CAGCCTTCAGCAGAAATCCTGTTAGGTCCATTTAGAAAAGAATCACCCTGCCCTTAGGGCTCCTGGGTTACTCAATTGGTTAAGCGTCTGACTCTTTGTTTCAACTCAGGTCATGATCTCATAGTTCATAGTTTGAGCCTCACATGGGGCTCCACACTGACAGCACAGAGCCTACTTGAAATTCTCTCTCTCTGACCCTGAGGAGTTTGTTCTGATTTTACTATCTCACTGTTATAAATCACAGAGGTATGAACATCTTTATGCAAATGATCCGTGATCTACCCTTTTAGATATAAGGGATGCGTTTCTCTAAGTTGGGTGATGAGGTCAGTACGTGTGAGTTGCTTTATATTTAACCAGCTTGCCTTCAGAAATTCTGAATTCTGAATCAACTCTGGCAATTGTGCCCATTTCATTTCAAGGCCATAAACATAAGGCTTTATTATCTTTCTGTAGGTGTCTTAGCTTAGTTAATAGATTTGTAACGGTACCTCAAAGTTGTTTTCATTAGCATTTTTAACTGCCGAGGATTTTTCCATCTATTTTTAATTTCCTCAAGTCTTTTCACATACAGGTGGCATCCTGCTTGTTTGACGGGGCATCTAAACAGCTGTTTTATCCAATTCGCAGGAAAATGAAAGCTGATTGTGGCAGGGCACAGATGGAGGCCATGGTCATGTTTAATGGTTTTGATATGTGTTTACATAAAGCAAATTTGTATACTGGATCTGCAAAAAGGAACAGATTGGGGATTGGCAGGTGGAGAGGCTTGTTCACCAGGATGTTTTAGTTGCTTTCAAGGTGGTAATAGATGAGAGGACAACTGTTAGAACGGGCTTTGTACTTTCTAGTGGAAAAAAAGAAGTGCTGGCGCTTTCTTCGTGCTGTTGATTTTTTCCTGTTTATTAAATGTGCCATAAGAGATGACAAAAAAATAAAAGTTTACACTGCCATCATTGTCATTACGCATAATAATATATCCAAGGATGGTGTTCCTTGTCGGGCCGTGCTGCCTGGCTAGAAAACTACTGAGCTTACATGTAAGTTTTTGTTTGAGCAGAATACTGGGGCCACACAGAAAAGCAGTGTTCATCTGACCTATCCTCTCTGCCTGTGTGAAGACAAAGCCCAGAGCGGGGAGCTCGCTGAATGGATTTGAGCTGTAAGCACAAACTTGCATTTGTTGGGTTCCAGGGGGGAAATCTGAGGGGCGCCTAGGTGGCTCAGTCGTTTAAGCATCCGACTCTTAGTTTCAGCTCAGATCATGAGCTCACGGTTCCTGTGCTGACAGCACTGAGCCTGCTTGGGATTCTCTCATTCTCTCTGACCCTGCCCAGCTCAAATGTGCATGCACGCATGCACTCATTCTCTCTCTTTCTAAATAAATAAATAAACTTTAAAAAAGAAGGGAAATCTGAGTCCTGGTCCTGCCGGCGCCTCTTAACAAAGACAAGCTGCTCAGTCACTTTTTATCCTCCTCCAAATGGGAAGGACACCTGCTTTGAGAAATAATCAACAAGATAGCAAGAGTGCAGATACTCTGGAAAGTGTATGGTCCTGCAAATGTAAAGACCCTCTTCCCTCTTGTCTCCCCGTTGCAGTTTTTTGAGTCCTCGACTTGGATGACGGAGTAGGGTCTGCCTTTTGCATGGCAGGCCCTACAACCAAGTGAAATCAGCAATGTTGTCCTCACTTCCCAAGACTCCACTCTCCCGTCCCTCCTGCATCATATGACGGAGCTCCCAAGGCTCCCAGGGCTCTGCAAGTCTTCCCTGTAGAATGCAGCCCCTCAAACCCCAGCTGCCTGGGCCAGCAGTGCTGTTGATGTGGTCATGTCTATGCAGAGCCCCAGGGAAAATCACTCTTCTTTTTTTAGGGATTTTCTAGTAGCCCCAAAATGCATTGACCTTTTTGGGAGCCAGATCACAGTGACTAACAGTGACTTCGCAGATAGCTAAAACCCCATTTTTTTTAACCCATGCTCTTACTAAACCATTATCTTCCTCATCCCAGATTGGGGAAGATTATTTTTTAATCTTCATGAAGAACTTCACATTTATCCCATCTCACCAGTTGTGTTTTGTTACATATGGCATGTCTTACCAACCTACGCAGATTTAAGGGGTCCTTTGTGGCTTGCGCTTAAAGTCCCAACCTCTCCCACTCCTGTGCTTAACTTGGCACTTATTGTCTGATAACCACAAACTCCTTAATGCCAAATTAAAAGGTGTGAACAAGGGCCAATTAAATTAGCAGTCGGCCCCCAAGTGAACATAGACATTCGATCAGCAGTCGGTGGAGAAACTGTTTGACCAGTTATGAATTCACCTGCTTGTCGTCTGCCCTCCTCATTAACCTCTTAAGAAAATGGGGAAGAACTCGGTCAAATACCCAACTGAAGCATTGATTGGTCATGGCACCAAATTTCCCTGCTCGACAGCCAACTCTGTAATGCACACCGACAGGGAAATGGGAGTCGCTGGAGTTGAAGGCTGGGCTAAAAGGAAAAAGTTCAGATCATGACTCAAAGTGGAGAAGCTGGAGAAGAATTTAGTTCAGGTTAGAGATGACAAAGAATGTGGTTTTGAAAGCTACAGGCTTTAAGAGACTGGACAGTAACAGAAGGCCCTTGGAGGGAGAAGCACATCTGAAAACTCTGTGCTTCCATGCACCTTGTATATTGCTGACTCAAAGTGCTGGTGGTGAGACTGCAGGACCAACCACAAGGGTTGAGGGTCAGAGGTGGCTGGAGGCAAGTCCTCTGAAATCTGACTCTGAAATCTGTCCCCCCACCCCCCGCCGCCCCAACCACTGTCCAGGCAGAGGCCAGATCCAGCTCTTGCAAGCTCACAGCACACATTCCTCCCCTAATCCATTTACAGCAAAGTCACATTGACAGCTTGTGATCAGCCACGGAAACATTTACACCAGGGAAATTGGCAAATGCTACAAATCAGGTCACCTTTCCACTGCATTACCAGTTGTGAAATGCTTAAAGGGGCCCCATTGGAATTGCCCTGCTGCCTCCCAGCTCACACCTGTGCTTCGTCCTATGGCCAGAATTATATAAATATATATATTTTAACACTTATTTATTTTGGGGAGGGGCAGAGAGAGAGGGGAACAGAGGATCCAAAGCGGGCTCTGTGCTGCCAGCAAGCAAGGCTAAAACCCACAAACCATGAGATCTGAGCCAGAGTCAGACGCCTAACTGGCTGAGCCACCCAGGCACCCCCAGAATTATATATTTTTTAAGTTTATTTATTTAATTTGAGAGACAGCATGAGCAGGGAAGGGGGGGGCAGAGAGAAAGAGAGAGAGAGAGAGAGAGAGAGAGAGAATCCCAAGCAGGCTCTGCACTATCAGCGTGGAACCCGATGCAGGGCACGAACTCACTAACTGAGACCATGACCTGAGCTGAAATCAAGAGTCAGACGCTTGGTCGACTGAGCCACCCAGGCACCCCCAGAATTATATTTTTTAAATAAAAATCTGCTTCTCCACAGGGTGAAGTTCAAATTCCTTAGCATGTTGCCACCATCTCTCATTTCCCAACAGCCCTCACCACCCTCCTCCCCAGCCCTACGATATGTAATGTGGTTTCCTGGTCTTGCTGCGTCATCTTTTCCTGAGATCCTGGGGCCCCCGTAGGCAAGTGCTCTTCTGGGCTCCTCAAGCAGACAAGCGTGAACCCCTGTCAGATCCCATATCATGCTGTGCCTAGTTTGTGTTTATCTCTTTCCTCTTTACTAGATTATGAGTCTCTGCTGGACAGGGACTCTCTTCCTTCTTCTGTTTATCTGCATATCTCTGGAGTCTGGCGTGGCCCCTAAAACATAGGAAGGCAGAAATGGGGGGAAGAGAAGAAGGGAAGAATAGGAGAGGGGAGGGCGGAAGGAAGGAAAGGTGGGGGGAGGGGGAAGGGAGGAAGGAGTGGGGGGAAGGGAGGAAGGGGGAGGGAAGGGGAAGGGAGGAAGGGGGAGGGAAGGGGAAGGGAGGAAGGGGGAGGGAAGGGGAAGGGAGGAAGGAGAGACAAAAGTAGCCACAATCACTCATGAATTGGCCTATAAGGAGTAAGGCTGCGGGGAGCAGTGGAGCCCAGAGGCCACACAGGAGGTAAGCAGAATCTGCCTAGCTCTAGGGATCAAAGTCCTTGAACTAGTGAAAAGAACAGTAACAAGGAGGGACAGGGTAATGCGGTTCTGTTGCACCCCTCTGTCCCCCAGCTGACAGTGAGCCCCACATCAGCTGGCCTCTGGGTTGGTAGGTGCTGGCAACAGAATGATCCTGAGTGGGTGATGCATGTGGGGGCGGCAAGCTGCAAATGTGTAGAGCCTCAATAAATGCTTTTTGAATTACATTGAATTATAGCTGGGGATAATCACAACCTTTCTGATTCCTTCCTTTGAGAGGTGACGGGGAGGGATGCTTGGAGCAGAGGGGAAGGGATTAACCAAGTGACTGATTGGGCGTCCTGGAGTGGCACGGCACTGCCCCTGCGGGGTGCCCTGCAGGGAAGCGGGGCTGCAAGGGCCTTGGCTGGGAGGGGAGGTGTGTGCTGTGTGGCACCAGCAGGGCCTGGCTTGCCCAGAAATGCAGGCCTGGCTCCCTGAGACTGCGAGGTCACTGCCAATTAGTTAAGTGGCTCCTCTCAGCAGGCCTTTGCAGAGGAAAGGCATGTGTTCCCCATTTCGTTGATGTGGAAACAGCAAGAGGAAGTGACTCAGAGACAGTGTGGAAATAAAGCGTGTGTCTCGTGACACTCTGGCTTCTGCTAGATCCAAAGGGCTTTTGCTGTGGCCGTCTCCCATGAGGCTTCTTTCCATGCTTCAGTGGTGTTGTCAGGACAGACGACGGCCCCATGTGCGTGCAAAGAGTGGGAGATAGGGGTAATCTTTTCAGGTGGGCGGGCGTCTGGAGGAAGGTGGGTGTTGGAGAAAAGGCAGCCTCAGAGCAGTGGAGACAGAAGGGGCTGATCCCCGACTTACTAGGCCAGGCTAATGTTTTACAAGTAGAGACTGGTATTGGGTTCCTAATTCTTTCTTCTGCCAAGTCACAGGCACTTAAAAAATACATGTGCCAGGGAATTTACAGAGGTAACCTCTGATTCTCCAGAAAATTCTGCGGGATAGGTAATGTCAGCCTCATAAACCAAGAGAGGAAACTGAAGTTTAGCATGGTGACCTTGTCCAGATCACACAGCTGGGAAGCAGCAGAGACTTAAGACCACCATGTTGCCCGACTCTGAAGTGCATTGTGAGTAATGCCCCAGACTTACATAGCATGACAGCCTCAAGGACACAAGTTTTAAACCCAGATCTGATGAGTCAGGTGAGTGTGCCTTCTCCCTGACATCATGCAATGGTCTCTCTCCATGCTCCTTCAGAACATGGGCAGAACTTCCAATCCTTGAGAGAAGGATTTTACCCTCAAGATTCCCAGAATCTGCTCTGATATCTGGTTCTTCAGAAGCCAAGCTCAATGTCATTCACCAAAGACTATCATTGTCACTTGATAAAGAAATGAGCATTGGAAAACCAACTAAGGTAGAAAGACATAATGTTAGAACAAAAGACTGCCTTTCAAAAAGAATCCATTGGGCTTTATGATGGATTCTCTGTAGTGTCCTTATTTTTCCCATTTTGCCATGGTCACTGGCATCAAAGGCCATCATCCACCTACCTACTGCTGCTTGGGAACTCTGACCCATCCAGACTGATGTCTTCAGGCCTTAGAGCCAGTTGATGGCAGAGCTGGCTACTACCCACTAAGTATGGTGGCAGGACATGGTGCCAGCCCTCTAGTCTTTGGCAGTTGACATTGAAGCTTGGCCTCTTAGAGAACCAGATGCGAGAGTGGAGGCTGAGAGTCCTGAGGGTAAAATGCATTGTCTCAAGGATTGGAAGTCCCACTGGGATCTCAGGGATCATGGAGCAGGGACCATTAGTTGGAATGGTGGCATGATGTCAGAGAGAAGGTGCACACATCTGACTCATTTGACCCTGGGTTTAAAACTCACATGCTTGGAGCAGCCATGCCACATAAGTCTGGGCATTACTCACAATGGATTTCAGGGTGAAGCAACATGGTGGCCTTAAGTCTCTGCTGCTTACCAGCTGTGTGATCTGGACAAGGTCATCTCACTAGGCCTCAGTTTCCCTTTTGGTGGATATGAAACTAACATTTGAAACTAAAATCCAGCAGAATTTTCTGGAGAATCAGAGATTACTTATATAAGTTCCTGAACAGTATGTGTTCAATAAAGACATAATGTGATGCTACAATGTCTTCAAGTGCAAGATTGTATTTTTCTGGGATACTGATGCCTGTAACCCTGTCAGCGTCCCCTGCCGGGAACACAACCCTGAGCACAGTGGTAACCCAGAGGCTCTGAAGGGACTGAAATCCTGCTTCAGGACCTCGTCCTTTTGGCAGGTGAATGTCTTGACATTCAGGAAGAGTATCATTAATTTTCTTCCTGAAGACTTCAGGGACTCAGAGATTGTGCAGCTTCCCTTACTACCCATTACAGTTTGGGGCCAATGCATTCTTTTAGCCAATCAAAACCTTTCCTGTTTTAATTTGAGCCCATTTCCTTGTGTTTGTTATTCTTTGACTTGGATTTGGGCAGATCTGGGTTGGAAGGCAAGCTGGAGCCCATGATGGCTCAGATCCAGGGTTTCCACTGGTGCCAGACGACCTTCTCTCCTCTCACACTGCTCACAAGGGTTAGGGCAGGGATGAGATGCAGGGAGGGATTACCAGCCTTGGGCAGGGGGGAGCAGGTCTTGACTGGAAAAAGGGACAGTGCTTTTGGCTCACAAGTTGAGAGTCAGAGGATCTGAGGGTCATCAAAATACAGAGACAATCTAGTGATGAGAAATTCAAGTAATCAGGAAAAATCTGGAGAAATAGACAAATTCTGTCATCAGAAACAGGAGCTAGAGTCAGTGGATTATTCTCATATCTCCCAACTCTGTGTTCAATGACATATGTTGGTGGCTTGAAATCAACCATGGTGGGAATATTTACACCATGGAAACTGGCTAATGCTGAAAATCCTAATTTTCCCCCCTGGAAGGGGGAACAAGATATGGGGAATACAGATAGTCAGACAAGATTTTGGAAAATAGGCAAGTGATAACCATGATGATAAAGCCTTTCATGTGCACTCAACTTTATTGCTTATACTGAATTTTCATTTATGTGTTTGCACTTTGTCCTCACAAACCCTTTATAAGGAAAACAGGGCAGGGAACATTGCTCCCATTTTATAGGTGAGGCAAAGGTAGGTGAGAGAGTTTAAGTAACTTGCCCAGAGTTTTAGAGCTGGCCAGAAAATGAGCTGGCAGTAACAGGAAGAGAAGCCTGCACGTGAGGTTGAGGGCTATGTTCTCCAAGACCGTGAATGCAGGTAGCTGACGATTCCTTACATCACACTTTTCAGTTACTCTGCTTCAGAGAGTTTTGGGGGGATCCCTTGGCAGCCCATTGCAGATCAGAACTGACAGATGGGAGTTTGGGGTGCGCTTGAGGACGTTTCCATGTGTCAGTGGAGATGTCGTACCACCTTTCTGGGCCCACGTCTTTTGACCAAATACGTGAGTCCCCTCCAGGAACTCTCACAACTCAGTCCAAGCTTGGGGAGGTGATGCTCCCTAATCCCTAATCCTGAGGACCTCAGGATTCTTCACAGACTGGGGATATTCAATGCCAAGTTGACACATTCCTTCTCACATGGAGTTTGTGCCAACGTCTGTAGTATCAAGAGATACTACCTTCTTCAGAGGCAGATGGGAAAGTGGGAAAAACTTTGTACTTGAATTCAGATCTTCTCTGGGATCCAAGTTTGCTACCCAACAAGCAGGAATCCTTGACCAGATGGATTAAAATTTTCTTATGTTTTCTCATCTGTGAAATGGGCATAGTCATCTGTGCCCATCTCCAAGGAGATGCTTAAGAATAAAGCACATTTTTGGAATAAATAACTGGAGGATACTTCTGCAAAGGATTAAAGGCAGACCTGCAGGACTTACTCTGGCTGAAGGTAGAAGTAGAGCCTGAGTGACTGGAATGATTTTGCAAAAGTATTTCAACAGGAGCCATGTTGACCACTAGAAATGATGGCTCCTAAACTAAAGACCTGGAAAATCTGGTAAAAATAAGAAACCAAGGTCCTCTAGGCATGTTGGTGGTGGCCAATGCATCCATCTGGGTGGTCTGTGCTCCATCAGATATAGACTATGAATGTTTCTCTTTGCTCAGGGCAGAGGTGGGGGCTGGTTCCTGAATGGGCTGGATGCTGCCCTGTCATTCTGTGTGAGGTGGGTCAACTATCCAGCTGCAGTTTCTCATCATTCCATTTTTTGTTTCTTAATAGACTTTATTATTTTTTGGCACAGTTTTATGTTCATAGCAAAATTGAGAGGAAGGGGCAGAGACTTCCTATATATCCCCACCCACACACATGCAAAGCCTCCCCCGCTGTGGGCGTCCCCCACCAGAGTGGTACATTTACTATGACAGACTTCACATCACTATCACCCAGAATCCATAGTTTACACTAGGGTTCACTCTTGATGTTATACACTCCATGAGTTTGGACAAATGTATAATGATATATATCCATCATTATAATATCGCATAGAGTACTTGCAGTGCCTTAAAAATCCTCTGTATTCAGCCTATTCATCTCTTCTTTCCCCCAGCCCCTGGAAGCCACTGATCTTTCTACTGTTTCTGTAGTTTTGCCTTTTGCATAATGTCATATAGTTGGAATCAGTGTGTAGCCTTTTCAGATTGGCTTCTTTCAGTTAGATGAATTTAAGTTTCCTCCATGTCTTTTTGTGGCTTGATAGAGCCTATCTTTTTAGCACTGAATAATATTCCATCGTCTGGATGTACCACAGATTATTTACCCATTCACCTACTGAAGGACATCTTGGTTGCTTCTGAGTTTTGGTGTTATGAATAAAGCTGCTATAAACATCCATGTGTAGGTTTTTGTGTGGACATAAGTTTTCAGCTCCTTTGGGTAAATACTAAGGAGCACTATTGCTGGATCGTATGGTAAGAATATGTTTAGTTTTGTAAGAAACCATCCAACTGTCTTCCAAAGTTTGCACCAACAATGAATGAGAGTTCCTTTTGCTCCATGTCCTCATCACATGCTTACATCCTCTTGGCTGCTCCAATTTAAAAGCACCGTGTTTCATTGACTGACTGCAGCTGCACACGTTTAATTTTTTTTAATGTTTATTTATTAATTTTGAGAAACAGAGAGACAGAGCATGAGTGGGGGAGGGACAGAGAGACAGAGACACAGAATCTGAAGCAGGCTCCGGGCTCTGAGCTGTCAGCACAGAGCCTGAGGCAGGGTTCAAACTCACAAACAAGGAGATTTCTAACTCACCTACTCTATCTCTGCCCCTTGTTCTGCCTGTCAGAAAGGGCTCGTCTGGCTCACTCTTAACTTCAGCCCAATGGCACACAGAATATGTAAAAATGGGGGTTCTCAGGTTGCACCAGATCTTTTGAATTTTACTGACATGCTATTTCTACTTGTTATTCTCTCTCAAACTCTTACCCCATGTTTCAGAGAGTCCCTGGGGCATCCCCTGTGTGCTCACTGGCACCAGCACCCTTTGGATGAGAATGCTGTCTGGGCCAGGGGGCGTCTCCTGAATGGCAGCCCACCCCCTTCATTGTGGACGCCTGGACGCAATGTTGTGTGACCTACAGCTGTGGGCATAGCCTTTGAGGACTCAGGCTGGCACTCTGCCCATGGTCTGGCCACCCCTGATGGAAGGGACATGCCCTGCTCTTCCCTCCTCCTCACAGCATCTCCTTCATGCCCTCATAATACACACTGGCTGTTTAAAAGGAACAAGTCCTTGAAGTCAATGACTGTCAACATCCTCCCTGCTAGTGTCTGGCACAGTGTGAATAGGTGACCATAACTTTGGTTCTGGTTCTAAAATACTTGCCTCCACATGTGTGTTTTCACATTGCCAACTCCATCCTTTTGGTCCCAACTCCTGGTCTAAAAATGTCCCCTAGAATCACAGTGTCTTGTTAGAGGGGAGATAATTTTTCTGCAAGAATGAATTCAGAATGAGAGCTAAGGTTAGTCTAGGAAGGTGGCTCCCAGCCCAGGCTAAATGTTAGAAAAATCCTTGGAAACTTAAAAATGTCAGGCCTCCCCACAGGCCAACTCAGTGGCCATCTCTGGGCACAGGGCTGGATTTAGCTTTTCTTAAAAGCTTTCCAGGGGATCCTAATGTGGAGCCAAGATTGACACCACCATCCTGCAGATAAAACTTGCATCGTTTCCTTGGGGTGCTCCCGGTTTAGAGCAGTGAGGAGTAAACCCTATAGGGTTGTGTTGGATCAAGAGGACAGGAGCCGTTTTGCAGGGACTCAGGGAGAGCTCAAGATTCCTGGCATTCTCAGTCTAGAGAAGTGTCGACCAAACTGTCATCCAAATTGGGTTTTTGGTTGACAAAAAGGCCCAGGGGCCCAGCCCAGTCCTCTCCCACCTGGCAGAGGACTTCCCAAATTGGGCCGTGGGAGTGCTATTCTTCTTGAATTCTCCTGTGTGCAATGAACAATGTTCTGTATGATGAATTCCTGTGGGACAGGCCTCCTGCCCAGAAAGTTCGAGCTGGCAGCTGTGGATGGGGGCAGACAAAGCCATCAGCTGATGGACTGGCCCCCATCTGGGCCCTTTCCTGGCTTCTCCGTTGCAGCTCCCTCTGGGCCACCCATTCTCTGATTCTGCTTCTTCTCTTGTCCCTGTTTCTCTCCTGCTATTTTCTACTGTCTCGCTCTTTGCTTTTTCTGCTCAGCTGTGCCTTGGAACCTTGCTGCGGCCGCCTCCTCGCGCAGCTGCGTTTGCAAAGTGTGGGCCTCTTGCCTAGGAGCCAGTGTAGAAGGAAAATGTGATGGAGAGAGGGGCTTCTAGAAGAGAAAGCTCCCAGCCTGGGAGCTTGAGGTCCTGGGGTTTCATACCCGGATGTTGATACAAACTGCTCCTTTGTGTTTCAGCTTTCCCCAGTCAATAAAGCTGGCTGCCTTTAAGGGGAGTTTTTGAGAATGGGAGCAAGTGTGGTTTGCTGAGTCCTGGAGCTTGGTGGGTGCCGTCTCTGGGGCATGAGGCATGTGGGCCTACTCGGGCTCATTTCAGGGCTGTCCCTCTACTGTCTCCACAGTACTGCGATGTGCCGGTCCTAGCTGCCGCCTGAGAGGATGTCTGGGGTGTCCGAGCCCCTGAGCCGAGTGAAGGTGGGCACGTTACGTCGGCCTGAAGGCCCCCCAGAGCCCATGGTGGTTGTGCCGGTAGATGTGGAAAAGGAAGATGTGCGGATCCTCAAGGTGTGCTTCTATAGCAACAGCTTCAACACCGGGAAGAACTTCAAGCTGGTTAAATGCACTGTGCAGACCGAGATCCAGGTAAGTGTGGCAGGCAGTACCTGCTCTATCCAATCGTCTGCTCTTGTCTGTCTGTCCCTTTCCTGGGCAGCTGAGCAGCCCTTCTTTAGCCTAGCAGGCTCTCCTGTGTCCACTCTCAGCCTGCAGCGCCAGGTCCCCTCCCTGGGGATCTGCAACCAACTTCATTGGGGGGACAGATTTTATAGTCTTCATTTGAACCCCAGATCATTTGCCTTATCTTTGATTCATCTCATGTCAATTCATTGAAGATTTATGACATTTGAAGCCCTGAAAGGGACATAAGAGCTTCTACCCTCAATGAGTATACACTCTGATAGAATTGGGGTTAGAGATATACACAAGGGATCACACTATAAAATTGAACAAAAATGGTGTAAGACATGTGCCTAGCGCTTAGAGAAAGGAGGTTGGAGGATGATAATGACCTAGAGACACTCTAGACCAGGTGGATGGTTGTCAGGCGCTTTCTGAGACAGCTTCAATTGGCTCGTTCTCATCCAGGGTCATGGAACCTGTTTTGCAGGTGTGGGTGCCCACCATCATCCAGGCACCTAGACACCAGGAAGTCAGTTCACCTTAAGCAAATGTATAAGAACTTATCGTCAAAGGCAGACTTACAGTACACAGATCTTAAACACATGTATTTATTGAACATTTACTGTATACAGCCTAGATCCATCCCTCAGCATACATTATCTCATTGAATCCTTCCAAGAACCCCATGAGATAGCTAGAGTGAGGATATCCCTTTTCACTGTCCAGTGTATCCCCTTCTGATGATGCAAAAGAAAGCCAAACTGGTTTTCAAAAGGTGCTTTGGTGGGTTTGTAATTTGAACAAAGGAAACACAGGACTTTGGGGAAAACTAACCAGCTTTGAGAAAGCTGGATGAACTCTTTTTAATCTCTTCATCCTTGATCCTTCCCCTGTCCCAAAAGTCAGTATCCCCCAAACTCAGTGAGTGTCTCTTCTAGTTGGTTCTGGAAGCAGCCACCCCACGTCTTTCTCCTTACCTGCCTTCTTCTATCACAGCACAAGTTGTGCTTCAATACACCAGAGCAGAATGTAATTGATCGAGTCACTGCCTTGGCCGATTAGCACAGTTGATCATGGTTCGGTTACTCCCTCTATTCCCTGTAACTGATTTGATAAGTGCCTTATTTGTTCATCTTATGATTCCGGAAATGTAGGTAGAGTTGTGTCCTGAGAGTAAGTGCTGGGTACCTTCTTCCAGAGAGGTGTTTTCATATCTCCTTAACTGTCTACTTCTTGAGACTTGGTTTGAGTATATTATCTTTGCAGTTGGCTGATGTCATCCACTGTAGGTTTTACTAGTTTAATTTTCAGAAGTTAACCTGCCTTCTCAGTTTGGAAGGGGGGAGCACCTCCCTGCCCTTTATGCTGAAAACCTGAAAGCATCTGATTGGTCTAGATTAGGAATTGTTCTACAGAGTTAGAGTGAAAAGGGACGCTAAAAGGTAGTTTCCAAGAGTAGGGAACAGCAAAAACAAAAGCAGGGAGGCTGCTAAATAGTGAGTAGTTCGGTTGAGGTAATATGTGTAATATTTAGAAAAGTGTCAAAGTTAAGATCAGAAAGGAAAGTTGATGACAGATAAGGGAGGGCCTAGAATGTCACACTGAGAAATTTGGACTTGGACAGGCACGAGGGAGCAACACAAAGGTTTTAAGAAGGAAAGGAGCTTTCCTGGAGCTGATGATGTGCTGAGTGCATAAGGAAAAAAAAATACAGTGGGCCTATAGAAAAGAAAATGAGACTCAAGCCTAAGAAGAATGGCTAGTACTCTAGGCATTATCTGGGTGTGAGAGCAAAGGTAAAAAAGAACAAAGAAAGAAGTGACGGCCTTCTAGGAATTTATGTCCAAGACTTAGATTTGCCTATTTCCAATCTTCCCTGCAGGCAAAATGGCACCTGCTTATTGCAAATAGCTATGGCTTTAAAGTCAACTAGACCATGAGCCAGATACTGCTGCACCCTTATCGGTTATATGACGTTAGGCCCAATACCTAACCAACCTGACTTCAGTCTCCTCACTTGAGTATTATGTCCACCTTAGCCTTGTTATAAGGACTGAGGTGGTAGATGAGAAGCACCTTTCATATAGTAGAAGCTCGATCTTTGGAAGCTGCTAATTGAGTGAGTATTAGGTCATTTCCCCCACTCAGGAGCCCAAGGATTTTTTAATTGCTCATAGAATAAAGTTCAAATTGTCTTCTTTTAATGTTTATCCACTTCTCTGTCCTATTTTCAAAGAAGGAAGTAAGATGATCAGATTGGTGTTTTCAAACAGAATATAATGTCCTGCAAGGTGTTAAGAAGTATGTTCAGGAGAAGGGGTTTATGGTCAAAGAAGTCTGGTAAATGCTTGGTTAAACAATTCCAAATAGATTCTTTGTGACAGGACTTCCTAGAACCTTAAATATGCTGATATGTGTGGTAAATCACTAAGAAAGGGCCACAGAGGAGATGTTTTCTTAACTAAGCCATTTCTTATTTGCCTAAGAAATCTTTCTTTTAAAAGGTGGACAACTAGTTCTCTGGAAAATAATTTAAGGATATGTTTTCCCTCTACTCTGATAGCAGTACAAAAAGGGCAGGAGAGAGGAAAGGCTGGGGACAGGAGATGGATTAGGGAGCTGTGGCCATAATGCAAGTGGGAAATGATGAGGGCCTGAATTAAGGGAGTGACATTGGAGCAAAGACAAGTCAACACATCTGAGTACATCTAAGGAGGCAGAGTTAAGAGAATTTGATGATTAACTGGATATAGGGAGGGAGAGAAAGGAAGGAGACAAGAATGACTCAAGCTTTTGCTTGGGTAACTGAATAGGTGTCAGGGCCATTCATTGAGATACCAACAGAGACAGGAAGGGCGGTCTGAGATTTCAGCTTTATATGTGTTGTGTTTGAAGTGTTTATGAAACACCCCCATGGGGGAACATGGTCCTGGAGCTCAGAAGGGAGGAAGGACCCAGAGAGAAGGATTTTGGAGTCATTATGCAATGGATATGATGTGAATGGATGGGATCACCCACAGAGAATGAGTAGAGCAAATGAAGAAGAGTTATAATTAGGAAACCCTGAGAAACTTCTAAGGAAGGAAAAAGAAAAATTATCCAGAGAGAGATGAAAAGAACTAAGAGAATAGGCAGGGGAGACAAAGGTGGAGGTAATTTTGAGGAAAGAATGGTTAGCAGTTTCAGACACTCAGAAAGGTCAAGTCAGAAAAGGCTAAAAATAGGTTCATTAACTTCAGTAACATATGCCATGATCTTTTGCCGGGCAATTTTAGTGGAAAGATGGAGGCAGAAGCCATTATGAAGTTGATGGGAGAGTGGAGACAGTGAGTATAACCAATATTTTAGAGAGGCTTTGATTGTGAAGGGAAGGAAAGAGGAGAAGGCAAGGAGAACAGTGTTATCAGCAGAGGGAACAGCATATTTCCAGCATAGATAGATCAGCACAGAATAGGAGATGCAAGAATGAAGAAGAGGGAGGTGTCAAGAATGGCAGCTCTGGTTCAGGTAGACAGGACCTGGAAGGTCCTGAAGTGGGAAGGTATATGGCAGGTTTGAGGCTAAGACACATTCAAGGCTGGCTATTTAAACTGTGCTAAAAATTTTTGGTTTCATCTCATCTTTTGTGTGAAGCCACTGATATAGTAGTTTAAACATATGAATGGCATGAAATTGCATTTTTAAAAGATCACTTGAGTTACATAGTGGAAAATATATTGGAAGAAGGCAAGAATGGTTGTGGGGAGATGTTAGGTGGCTATTGAATTGATCCATATGAGAGAGGATGATAACTTAGATTAGGAGTGTAGTCATGAAGGTAATGATGATGATGATCATGGTGATGATATGTTGATGGTGATGATGGTGGTGGTGATGATGGTGGTGATGGTGTTGATAGTGGTGGTGATGATATTGAGGCGATCGTTGTGGTGATGATAGTGTCGATGATGATGGTGATGATGGTGATGATGATGATAATTGTGGTGGTAGTGATAGTGGTGATAATAGCAGCTAGCATTTTTGAAAGGACATCATATGTATTATCTTACAGACTTCTCAAAAGAACTTTATGAAGCACATACTATTATTATCTCCATTTTGTATATAAGGAAACAAGGTACAGAGTAGTTAAGCAAATTGCTAGTAAGTAGTGGAGCCTATTTTCAAACCCAGTCACCTCACATCCTCAGCTTAACCACATGATCTATGGAGAGAAATTATTATTACATAAAGAATTCAGGAAATATAAATGAAAGATTTCACGGATGGACAGGAGATGCAGGAATGAAGAAGAGGAAGGTGGCAGCCCTAGTTCAGGTGAAGAGAGTCCCACTCCCTAAGATAAAGAACATTTGAGGAAAAACTGGTTGGAGAGGGAGCAGTTCACAAGTTCAGTTTTGGACCTGTCAAGAGCAGTTGAGATGCTTTAACATTTTCACATGAAAATGTGGAGTAGACTTTTTGATTCATGATTCTGAAGGAGAGAATGAGGCTGGAGATGAACAGTTGAGTGTTGTCAGCCTCTGGGGGCATGGGGAGCCATAGCTATGGGCAAGATCATTAATGAAAGAGTCCTAAATAATGTCATGATCCATTCCACAAATATTTGTGGAATATCCCAGGCACCTGGCACCATGCTAGTTATGGCCTGGAGGTATCATCATACTGCAAAACCGATGCACTCCCTGCTTTCATGGGGCTTCCAGGCCCAGGGAGAGCCTTACATCAACTCACACTAGTGAATGAACCTTGACAAATGGAGGCAAGTGCTCTGATAGGACGAAAGAGGGTCTGTGAGAGAGTTTTAAAATACAAAAGAGTTTGGCCTAAGCATCAAGGAACAGCTCTGCTCTTCAGAACCCATTTGTGGACACTGTGTACAGTTGCATACAGGTCCAGACCCAGCTTTCCTGCCTGAAACTCTTGGGGAGTGCCCCTCCCCCTGCTCCTGACTTCTTCCTGCACCCTCCTTCCCTAGTGGGGCTTTCTACTTTGACGGATTTTTATACTTCCAGCTCCTGTCTTCTTTCACCATCCTCCCTATGCTCAGTTAGCCAAGCACCTGTCCTTCCATAAGAATACACCTGAAATGCTGACACCCCCACATAGCTGTGTCTGATCCAGTAGAAGCACCAGAGCATCATCCTGGCATGGCCCATGTGGTAGCATATTTCCAAAACAGTTACCTCCGTGTGCATTTGCTGGTTTTATGTTTTCCTTCTTATTCTAAACTTCTTTCTATGAGAATGCAATAGCCTCCTGATGTTTTCTCTGGGCTGTTAAAAGCTATGTAAATAAGCGCTAGCCCTTGAGCCTAGGATCCAACAGAAAGCAGACAGGTGTTGAAGGGAAGGGAGCGAGTGCCAAATGAGAAATGTATTTTGCTCTTCTTGATTTTCTGTTTCCATTCTGCTTGATATTCCTAGGAAATTGTGTTTGTTTGGGAGCTCTGAATCTCTGTTTCAAGTGGAGGCTTATATCATTATATATTTCTCTAACATGCTAATTTGCTTGTCTGGGAAAGAGGTTAAGATAACACTTTGTAAACAACTAGCAGAGTGCCACCCAGACATGCCCACACAGAACATCTCTCTTTGACTCTTACTAGCTTCTCCTTTATTTCTAGTCTCCCTTCCTCTCCTCTCTTCTCTCTCTCTCTCTCTCTCTCTCTCTCTTCCTCTCTTGTTCTCTTCCTCCCATCCCCTTTCTCCTCCACCCCCCCTCCGCCCCATTTTCTTCTGTGTAGGTTGACCTTACATCCTGATTTGTGTCAGACAGTCCTAGTTTACACACACTGTCCAAGGATGATCATTAACAGTGCCCCTGCCAATCTCAAGAGCATCATGATTTGGAGGATAAATTATATGGTCACCTACTTGTAAGTACCATATTCACTCCTCTCTTTGCCTGGCATACTGACGTGCTGGCTCATGGTGTTTTCTCTCTATGGCTGATGTCGGCTGATCCACTCGCTATGTGGGCTTATCTGCTCATCAGGGACTTCTCTGTCTCATACAGGAGGGTCTCAAGCAGAAAAGTAGGTACTTTTCTGTGATATGGTGTGGTCATGAGAGTGCTGGGGGAAGGCACCTCCAAAATCTTCTCCCTTGGCCAGCCTTTCATGCTGAAAAACCATGTTCAAGATTCATCCTTGTTTTGTCCTGAATATCAGTCTACTAAGAATCCACATTTATGTCCGTGGGGAGGACAGAGACTGAGCAGCCTTCCACCTGGTCCAGCCACATCCTGTCCCCACAGCAAAGCTTCTAGGCTGCAGGGTTGGCCTGCAGTGCCTCTTGCCTGGTGTGAGCAAGGCAGAATCCAGCCCCAATGTAGCTTGCTCTGCACTTACTGACCTCCCCTATAAATTCAGTGGTCATTATATATAAAATACATTCAAGAATACTCCCAGAAGGGCACATTTCAAATATTGAGACCCATTGTCCCTGCCCTATACTTGTTAGATTCAAGTTTAAACCTATCACTTAACAAGACACTGGGTGCTAGGGACTGACTGTTTGTGTCCCCTGCAACCCCACAAATTCATATGTTGAAGCCCTAATGCCCAATGTGATGCTATTAGGAGGTGAGGCCTTGGGGAGGTGATTAGGTCTAGATGAAATTATGAGGGTGGGACCCCCGTGATGAGATTAGTGTCCTTTCAAGAAGAGGGAGAGAGACCAGAGCTCTGTCTGCCATGTGAGGACCCAGAGAGAAGCCAGCCATCTGTGAACCAGAGAGAGAGCTCTCACCAAAAACTGAATCTCCTGGCACCTTGATCTTGGACTTCCAGCATCTAGAACCATGAGATATAAATATTTGCAGTCTGTAGCACTCTGTTACATCAGTTCAAATGGACGACAGCACAGGGTCAACAACCCCATGTGGTCAGAGGAGGTGTCTCCAGCCCCAGTGTTCATGGTCTTAGGTTCTTTTTCCCAGAACAAGGCCTGCTGTTCTCCTCGTTCAGATGTCTTTAGGGGTGAGACCACAAGGTTGAAGTGCAAGAGGAAGTCCTTATCCTGGAAAGTTGCTGTTTTTAAAAGAAAGGTTGCCCTAAAGAGAACAAACAAAGCCACGTAAGGCTAGCACACCATACATGAGGACAGCCTCTGAACACCTGAGAGGAAAGTGTTCAGCCAGGAGACCACAAAACATTACCACAGAGACTCTCACAGTGATATTAAAAAAAAAAAAAAGGCACGTGTACAAGGACCTTCTCCTTTCTGCATCCCCTCCCCATTTCCTGCGCTTGCTTACCAGGCCAGCCCGCCCACCCACAGATGCCTGCAGAGGCAAGTGCCAGGCAAACACTCAGAGTTCTGAGCCTCTCTGTATTTATCTGGATGCCTACATTCATTATATCGACAAATTAGCAGTCAGGTGCCTATGCTTACGTTTCTATTTTTAATCTGGCAGTCACATTGCCGAATGTCCCTGTTAGATAGAGGCTTTTGTCACATCAGAATGAATGCTCTCAGAGTGATAAGTTATGCTAACTTTTATTATTTTGTCCTTCAATCACTTTTTAAAAATTATCCCTTAGGTGTGTTGAGAACCCAGAACTTGTATAGCTGTTGTATTTGTTTCCTAGGGTTGTGGTAACAAATTACCGCAAAACCAGGGGCTAATTAAACAACAGAAATGTGCTCTCTCTCACCATTCTGGAGGCCGGAAGTCCCATATCAAAGGGTTGGCAGGACTCAAAGGTGGAATCTTCTCTGGCTTCTTCCATCTTCTGTGGCTCCAGGCTTCCTTGGCTTGGGACTACATGACTCCAATCTCTTCCTCTGTCTTCACATCCCCTCCTCTTCTCCCCTCCGTGTGCCTCTTGTCTGTGTATCTTTTGGAAGGGCACTTCTCATTAAATTTAGGTGCCACTCAGGAAGTCTAGAATGATCTCAGCTTGAGATCCTTAACTTAAGTACATCTGCAAAGACCCTTTTTCCAAATGAGGTTATATTCACAGATTCTGGGGTTTAGGAAGGACATGGACATATCTCTTTGGAGTCATTCAACCCATTGCAGCCATCAGTTAGGATCACAGTGTCTGTTGCTGGTACCCCCATTCCAGCATACACAGACTCATGTATATAGTATGCAGGTGAGAGTGAGCACTTTGCATATGTCTGCACACCCACATTGAAGTGAAAGCTAGGTGTCGGGAAATGACAACAGAGCATGGGTTGATGCCACTTTTCCCCGCTGTTGTCTGGGATGTCCTGTGGCCACTCTGTGTCCTGGCAGGATGTTTCCTATGACCCTGTCGCACTATGGGATGCCGTAGGCTGGTCCCTTGACTGAATCTCACCCAGTCATGTAGCTTGAAATTGGTGACCAAATTTGCAGCACTGGCTCCATGATTTCCTCCCATGCCTCCAGCTCAGGTGTCCACTTGCCTGCTTGCTGTCTCCACTGGATATCTGATTTCCCCGTGAAGGATCACATCCATAATCCCCTCCTCAAACTCTGCTTCTCTTCTGGTCTTTCCCAACTCCAGTAAATGCAGCTCTGCTCTCTCCGTTGATCATGTCTCAGGCTGTAGACCTCAGAGGCATTCGTGAATTCTTTCTTTCTCTGTATTTAGTCCTTCTGGAAATCCTGTCAACCCTACCATCAGAACACCTGGGTTCTGACCACTTCCTTCTCACCACCTGTCAGCTGGAATGATGCGCTTACCTCCTAACTGTTTCTGCCCACAGCCTACTATGGTCCATTCTGTAAGAAGTGACTACCGTGAATCTTTAAAACATCAGTCAGCTAGAGAGATGTATTTCAGATATAGGTTAGAGCATTTCACTGCTCTCCTTTTATTTGTTTGTTTGTTTATATATATTTATTTCCACTGCTCTCCTTTAAACTCTCCAATGACTACTTTTCTCACTGAAAATAAAATCCAAAGTTCTTACCTTGGCTGACAACTCGTGTTGCCAAGCAGTGGCCTGCAAGCCAAATATGGCTCACCACCCATTTTTTTACATAAAGTTTTATTTGGACACAGTCATCCTCACTTGTTTACATATTGTCTATAGCTGCCTTTGAGCCAGAACAGGAGAGTTGAGTAGTTGTAATAGAGACCACATAGCCCTCAAGCCTAAAATATTAATAACCAGGACCTTTACAGAATTTGTTGCCAAGCCCTGGCCTAGCCGTCTCTGGCCTCTCCTTCTATCATTTTCCCCAAGCCTCTCTACCTCAGCCCACAGGCCTCTTCACAATTGCAAAAATGCACCAAGCACACTAGGGCTGCACACTTTGGAACTCTGTAAGATACAGTTTCTTTGCCTGGAAGTCTCTAGCCCCACAAAGCCACTCCTCTCTCCCTTACTTCTTTTGGGGATCATTCAAATGCCCCCTTATTAGAGAGGACTTGTAGGCCATCCCCATTCTGGTGCCTGTATCTGCTTTGTTTGCACTTATCAGAAACTGAGATATTAGTATACATATTAACACCACCCCTGGATACAAAATAAGTTTCATGAGAGAGGGACTTGTTTTTGTTTCCCCAATTTGCTGAATGAATTAGTGAGTAGTTGTTTAACAATGGATGGACATGGATGGATTCCAGTTATAAAAACAATAGAGATTTACTGGCTAGAATTCCATGTCTCAATTCCAAGTTCCAGTGGGGAAGAGAAATTCTGATTGATCTGATGTGTACAGAAGGTAATATCTTGGGTCTGTGGCAGTAAATGTCCAAGAAATGCTATAAATAGGACTGGCAGATTGGTTCATATATCCACTACAATGGTCTTTCTAGATGAGGCAGATGATCTGAGTCACCAGAGAGTTTTTAAATAACAGTTTTCCAAATCCCATCCCAAATTTATTGAAATAGAATCTCAGGGACTGGTCACTGCCTCAAAGGACTCAACCTCTGCCTGCAGAATACCCATCTGGCTCACATTTCCTGGAGAAAGATGATCAGAATCACTTAGATGGCGGGGAGTCCCAGGGCATGTTATAGGGTCTGGGAATTCACCAGATACTCAGAGTTTTTAAGGGTCTGTGAAGGGGTGACAGAAGAAGGCTGGATGGGGCAGAAGAGAAGAGAAAGTCTGTGGGTGGGCATCAGGTGGCGGGGGAAGGCACCTAGCACTCCCATTTCCCCTATCTAAACTTGATAGTAACTGCCTCTTGTCCAACTTGAAACAAAGGTGGCCTCTTGGAGAGCGGGGGTCTGTGTCTTACTCACCATTATATCTCTAGTGCCTATATAGAGCCTAACAGAGTGGGAAATTAGTAGATGTTTGTGGAATGAATGAATGAATGAATGAATGAACTGAGGCCTAGAGAGTACTCAAATGAGATCAGTAATCTTCCAGATCACTTGATATAAAGACCAAATAGGAAGTTGCCTAGAAGGAAGATTGCCATTCATAAATAATAACATGTAGGAGGGTAATAGAATTTCAGCTGGCCCAAAATAGAATTCCCTGGATATTCTTGGGCAAGTCACCTGACCTCCCTGGGTCGCACTTTCTTCATTTAAAAACAGAGTCACATTAAGAGATCTCTAAATTTACTTAACACTCCAAAATTCTAGCCTAAGATTTATGAGCTTAATAAATATTTGAACATTTGATTATCTGTAGAATCAGAGATTATATTTTTGTGGCTACATTAGTGAGGTCTGCTTTCTAGGATTTAGAAAGCAAAATATCTGTTCAATTTCATTTTCATCATGTCTTAAGTGAATTTTGGCCATTCTTCTTCTCTCTGGATCTGTGGAATTTACTGGCTAGCCAGCATTTTAATTTTAGAGTTTTATATTTTACAAGGAGTTTGTTTGTCTCTTAAAAGTTGATCTTTTACATAGGGTATGAGTTTTCCACTTGGTAGCACATGAGCCAAGCACATAGGCATAAACTATGGCATTTGCCTCAAGCTGGAAGATGATGTCTGCTACTACCATTTGAATATGATTTTTTATGCCTAATCTGCATAAAAAAGTCTATTTTAACAGCTAAACTAAAGCATTTATTTTTGAAGTTTTTTTTACAATTATAAAATGAATTCATGAACGATATACATGAAAGGGAAACTAGAGACCAATATCTCTCATGACATAGATGCAAAAATCTTCAGCACAATGTTAGCAAATAGAATCCAACAACTTATAAAATGAATGTATGTTCATCCAATACTACTAATAGCATTTTATTTAGCACTACTGTGCATAGGCACTACACTAAGCTCTTTACTTATATCTCATTTACTCCTTGAGAGAACTCCGTGAGATAGGAAAATGTTTACAGTTTACAAATGAAGCCTCCAGAGCAGAGAAGTTAATTTGTCCAAACTCACAAAGCAAATCAGAAATGAAATGGCTTCTTACTCTTGAGGCCATCCTCTGAACTACCACGTTGTATACAAAAGTTCAAACACAGGAAACCTGGAAGAATAAAAACGTATGTATGGATATGCACCACCCCAAAACAGCACTGTTCACATTTTGATATATTTCATTCTGGATTTATTTGTTTCAACTCCTAGCACTATCATTCTTTGTATATGATTTCATATCCTATACCTCCCATTTATTACAATAGAACCATTTTCAAAAAGTTTTCCAAGCTCTTTAGATAATTTTTAAAATTAGCATATAAAGCTTGTGCTGCCCTCCCATTATTTTCATGGCCCTTTTCAAACTATTTAGATTGGCTTGCTGTGAGGACTTTGCTATTTAAAAAACTTATAAAGTGAGTTTCTTTGTACACAGGTTACTTCTGTATTTTGAGTAATTATTTTAATGTTTGTTTTTGAGAGAGTGTGTATGTGTGAAAGGGGGCGTGGCAGAGAGAAAGAGGGACAGAGGATCCTAAGTGGACTTTGTGCTGAAAGCAGCAAGCCCAACAGGGGATTAGAACTCATGAACCACAAGATCATGACCTGAGTGAAGTTGGACGCTCAAGCCACCCAGGTGCCCCTCTGTATTTTGAGTCATTTCTGCAGTTTATGCTTTGTCCTAGTCTGCTTTGGCTGTTATAACAAAATATCACAGACTGGGGAGCATAAATGACAGAAATTTATTTATCACAGTTTTGGAGACTAGAAGTCCAAGATGGCAGTCGGATTCTTGTGAGGGCCTCCTTCCAGACCTGCAGATGGCCACTTTCTTGCTGTGTCCTTACATGACAGAAAGAGATCTCATCTCTCTCTTGTCTCTCCTACAAGGACACTAATCTCATTCATGAGGGCTTCGCCTTTATGACGTAATTACCTCCCAAAGGTTCCACCTCCAGATACCATCACATTGGGGATTAGGGCTTCATCATATGGATTTGGAGGTGACACAGGCATTCAGTCCATAGCATGCATCCACCATAGAACTAAGTCAAAGATATGAACACTTTTCCAATTCTTGATATAGCATGTATATCTCTTTGGTAGCAAACTGAGATGAAAGCTCCTCTGGGCAGGGACTTTGTCTTGTCACTGCTATATGCACATATATCCATGGCACCTGGAATGGGGCCGGTACATGTCACAGGCTCAATGTATAATTGTTTTATGCATGGAAAGGAATCATTGAGAGGCTCTCTTATGTAATGATTGCTCTGTGCAGAAGAAAACAAGTACTGACAAGGTGAGTCAGCATTCCCCCTGGGGGCTGTTCCACACTTCCTGGAAGGTAGCATTTCCAAGTATGCAGGGGCCTCATTTTTTGATTTTCACATCGTTATCATGGTCAGGATGACTGGGGCCCGAGGCAAAGAATCCATTGGGCTGTTGATGTTGAATGGGACTACACAACCAAGAATCGCCCAGCCCCAAATGCCAACTGCACCCGCTGAGACTCACAGATGTGAGTTACAGAACATTACAGTGAAATGATCACCCCGAACCCGTCACCCTGTGTGAGAAAAAAATTTCACCAATCATGCTGAAGTGACCCGTATGACCAGTCTCTCCTGTTCTGAGGCACACACTACATCCTTACGAATAAATTACAGAATCATCCCTTAAAGCACCCTGGGTGGCTCAGTCGGTGAAGCATCTAACACTTGATCTCAGTTCAGGTCTTGATCTCAGGGTTGTGAGTTCAAGCCCCATGTTGGGCTCTGTGCTGGGCATGAAAACTACTTTAAAGAAATCATCCCTTGAAGACTTATTTTAGTAGGGTGATTTTTCAAAGAAGCATGTGAAATCCACCTGGTACTTTCCTAACTGATCTGTAATGGTCTTCAGTCCTCCCAAATTTCAGTTGGACATCAAGAGCCCTTCCTTGTGGTTTATTAGTAAATCCAAACATTTGACAGAATGGTCTTATTTTAAAAGAATATTTTGACTTCTCAGAGACACCTTTTATGTTCTGTTCAAATCATTTAAAGAGAAGGACTCTTGTTGCCATTTCGACCTGATTTTTGCACTTTCTTAGGGCTTTACTTCCTGGCTCTATGTGTAGCAGACAGGAAGAGGAAGGAGCCTGTTGTAGTGAGCTTTTGCCCTGAGAACATAAAACCTTTCATGGCTTGCTTGCTCCAAGCAGAAGGAAGTAACTTTTCTCTGCATTATTTCTTCCCAGCCAACTTCTTCATGGCCATCACCTGACACCCTACAAGGGTCATTTATCACACTTCAGCCACCTGCTGCTGCTAGTACTGTCTTTGGCTTGGAAACGCTATCAGATCCCTTTTCCAGAAACTGTTTTCTTCAACCACCTGTGCTCCTTGTACAGAGCTAAATGGCTGTTGGAATACTGGCAACCATGGCTCCCTCTTCTTCCCTTAGCCACTACCATGGGGTGGGTCTCCAAAGGTCCCAGTTCCCTCTCAAGCACAAAGAATCTCAGGACTTTCTGGCCCAGGCACCCTTGAATTCCATCTTAGGCTCTGAAAAAAATTTTTTTTAATTCTTTTTTTTAAGTTTATTTATTTATTTAGAGAGAGAGAGACAGAGAGACAACACACAAGTGAAGGAGGGGCAGAGAGCAAAAGAGACAGACAGAGAAAGAGAGAGCACACAACAAGGGGAGGGGCAGAGAGAGAGGGAGATAGAGGATTCAAAATAGGCTCTGTGCTGACAGCACATGTGGGGCTCGAACTCACAAACCACAAGATCATGACCTGTAGGATCTCAAAATTCGTATCTCAGTTATAGACTTCTTGAGTTAATTAATCCAGCTCCCCAAGTTGGCTTGCCCTTCTAATCCCATGCCTGTCCCTTCTCCTCTGCCTGCCCATCATGATATGGTCACCATTTATTGAGACCTATTCTGTGCCAACCACTGTGCTAAGCTCCTTATGTATCTGTAACCCACATGAAGCTGGCCAGCCTACTTTTCCCTTGAAGCTAGTCTCAGTACAGTGTCACATTCCAAATGATATTAGTCTATCATCTAAAAAGAACTGAAAATCAAATTAAAATTTTATTCTCTTCAGGAGAAAAATAACACTTTCAAGATAGCAAAACTTCTTAAAATTCTCACAATCATTTCTTAATATCCATTTGGATTGGCTGCTATCCAGAAACATCTTTACTTGCACTTTCAGATTCCTGAATTCTGGCCCAGGGAGCCTCTTTTCTTTCTTCCCTCTATTGTTTATTTCAAGTTATTTTTCTTCCTTCAGTCATTGTTTGCTTCTTTCAGGGTAAGTCAAATCCAATTGTATTGAGACCTCTCCACTTTACCTTCCCCATCACCAAGTTTATTCTACAGAAGTCCAAGAATTGGGTCGTACACAGAAACCTCCTTAGAAGGTGAAGGAAGAAACAGTTAACATGCTTATAATTTAATACCTGCTCTATTTATTTATATCACATACTACCTTATGTAGTCCCACCAAAAATCCCATAGTGGAAGAGATATTTTCTCATTTTACAGATGAGGAAATAAAGTTAGGTGACCTGGCCAAGACCACACAACCATGGCCTAATCACCACACTCCTGATCCCTTGAACATTTTGACCATGAGTCTCTGTCCTTTGTAACCCCTACTTGTTAGCCAGAGAGCTGTCTCATATTCATTAATTAATTCATTCATTCTTCAAATATCTGTGTCAAGCACTGGGCTTGGAGTAGGGGATAATATTGTGTGTAAGATTTGACTTCTGACCTTGAATTTGAAAAGCTAGAAAGGCCAACGTGGACAAATACCCTAGTTCTAATTAGTAAACATCTGTATTCATTTCTTAGGGGTGCCATAACAAAGTACCATGAGTGTGGTGATTTTAAACAACAAAAAGGCATTGTCTCAGAGTTTTGGGGGCTGGAAGTCCAAGATCAAGGTGTTAGCAGGACCATGTTCCCTCTGAAACCTGTAGGAGAAAAATTCCTCCTTGCCTCTCTTTGGTTTCTAGTGGTTTGCCTACCATCTTTTGCATTCCTTGTCTTATACACCAGTCACCCAAATCCTCCACCTTCATACATGGCCGATTCTCCCTGGCTGCACGCCTCCTTCTATGTCCAAACTTCCCCTTTGTATAAGGAGACCAGTGATATTGATTAGGGCCCACCCTAATGACCTCATTTTAACTTGATTAGTCTGTAAAGACCCTATTTCCAAACAAGGTCACATTCTAAGGCACTGACAGTTAGGATTTCAACATATCTTTTGTGGGGGAACACAGTTCAACCCATAACAGTATCTTACCAGATGTGTATAAAAAGTTCTTTGGGGACCCAGGGCAGGAAACAAATCCTATCAGTGCAGGTCAGGGAAGACCTCACAGTGCTGACTGGGTCCAGCAGCTCACTAGAGGAGAGGAGAGAGAGAGGAGTCAGGGGTCTTCCCAGCAGGGAGAGAGCATGCTCTGTTTGGCCAGGGAGGTTGGAGCTGACAGCATATCCAGGCAAGAGAGGGAAATGAGACTCTTATGCCTTAGGCTAAAGACTTTGCCAACTATCCTAACACATAGAAAATGAGAACCAATGTGGGTTTCAACAAAAGTCTTCTGTTTAAATTTGCCCTCAATCTCACTCAAAGTGGAACCTTTATAAATAGAATTTAAACAGGATATTTTCAAACTAAGGCTTTAATTTATTAAAAGTGTAAATTCAGTCATCTTTAAAAAGAGGAGCATTTTGGGGCACCTGGGTGGCTCAGTCAGTTAAGCGTCTGACTTTGGCTCAGGTCATGATCTCGTGGTTGGTGGGAAGCATCTGACTTTGGCTCAGGTCATGATTTCATGGTTGGTGGGTTTGAGCCCCACATTGGGCTCTGTGCTGACAGCTCAGAGCCTGGAGCCTGCTTCGAACTCAGTGTCTTCCTTTCTCTCTCTGCCCCTCCCCTGCTCATGCTCTGTCTCTCTCTTTCAAAAATAAATAAATATTAAAAAAAGGTTTTTTTAAAAAAGGAGTATTTTGCTTTCCTAGAACAAGGAATAAGGAGTGAGATCAAGCCAGGAAAGCAATGTGAAGGCCAGTACCCCAGGTGGGAGTCCCATGAAGCAGACCCTGACCTACAGGTTTGCACCCAAGAGCTGCATCAGTGGGTCCTCCCATGAAACTCTCCTGGGGACAGTGACCAAAGCTGGATTAGGCAGAGGGAGAGGATGAGGTGTGTACTAGATCACCACAGAGAACTCCACAGAGAGCTTTTGTGCTGGGATGGAAAGACAGGGACTTTATTTTTTTTTTAAGTTTATTTATTTTAGAGAAAGAGAGAGTGTGGGGGAGGAGCAGAGAGAGAGGAGAGAGAGAATCCCAAGCAGGATCTGCACTACCAGCACGGAGCCCAATGTGGGACTTGAACTCACAAACTGTGAGATCATGAACTGAGCCAAAATCAAGGGTCAGACACTTAACCAACTGACCTACCCAGTTGTCCTGAAAAGACAGGGCCTTTAAGCCCCTGAAGTGACCGGGTCCTGATGCAGACTGCCTCCAGGAAGGGGTGTGACCCCCCTAAGCAAGGCGTGGGCAATTCCAATGGAGGGCGATGAAGTCATCTCAGTTGTTTCTAAAAACCCAGTCACTAACATGAACATGTTTAGTAAGCTCAAACAACAACAACAACGAGATTAGGTGTTTCGTTTAAAAAAAATTAGGTAAACCTGAGAAAATTGTGAGCCTACAGAGATCACTGAAGAAGTGATAAAATGTGACTGAGGTACAAACATAGACCTTTAATTCAAAGGAACAGAAAAAGAGAGAAGAAACAGCCCAACACATATAATCACTTAATGTTAGATATCCTTGTGAAAACAAATTTACTTTAAGCCATACCTCACACTAGATACAAAAATCTATTTCAGATAGAAAAAGAAAATGTGCCCGAGTACCAATAAAGGAGAGAAAAAGTGGCCTCAGTCCTTCATTGCTTGGGTAACATTTTCTTTTGGGAAATAAATTATCCTGGATGTGGACAAGTCTTCACTCCTATCTCTTCTTTGTTTCTGGCCTACAAGAGGAAATGCCAAAGATAGAGAGGCAAAGGTGGTTTGGGGTCTTTACACTTACTTGATAAAGCAAATAAATCAATGTTAGCCAAACAAGAAGAAAAGCCATAGAAATTCTACTGTGTGCAAGAAGGTGTGAGCCAGGGACAGTGTGAGGGTTTGCTTTTCAGTAACCTTCCCAGGACCAGAAGTGAAGGTTTTCCTCCAGTAAAAGAAATAAAATAAAAATATATCCTGGGGCACACCTGGGTGGCTAAGTCACTTAAATGTCTGACTCTTGATCTTAGCTCAGGTCTTGATCTCAGGGTCTTGAGTTCAAGCCCCACATTGGGCTTCATGCTGGACTTGAAGCCTACTTTAAAATAAGAAAAAGAAAAAGACAATAACAACAAAAACAAAAACCATCCTGGGCTTATCTAAATAACAAGTGATAAAATTAAGACAGCTTTTTTTTTTCTGTCACATAATTTATGGCAATTTAGTGAGTAGATAAATGTCTTAAACTGTTGTTTTTAAAAAATGATTTATGAATAGAGAAAGAAATATTAATGACAATTTATGAGCTGTGGGCAGTGGGCTGATTTTGCTGCTCCTACCATTTGCTTGAGAAGCTGTGAGAACATCAGAAAAGAGGCACTAAAGTGAGGGGGGCAGGGTTGATACAAAAGCCCCCATGGTGAGAGATCGTGTCAAACAAACCTCCAAGTTCCTCTTCTTGTAAACTGATTCCCCATCCCATTGTGGGCCCCTAGATTTAAGCCACTGTCTTCCTCCCACTGAATAGACACTTCTTGACTGAGGGCTCTGTGTGTGCACTGGGGCTCCCAATGGTGCTTTGCAAAGTGAATACGTCAGAGGAAGTTGCTGCTGGTTTGAGGGAATGAACGTTCTGTGGCTTCACAGGACCAGGGTAGTGAACAGCATGAAGGAGACTGGCTCTGGGAGCAGCTTGTCAGCCTATTAAAGTATATATCAGAACTGGGTGTGTGTGACTCTAAAGTTAGTGCTCTGTGTTGCCCGTGGTGGTCAACCTTGTTTCCCCCTGTAGGAGCCTGAAGGGTTCATTCATTTTGCAGTGCAGTTCTGACACAACACTGCACTGGAGTTCTGGAGCTCACACACACTTTGCAAGCTGAGGGCACGGTCCCCTGCAAGACAGCCCTTCTCAAAACCCAGTCACAGGCTCTAGGGTTCCCAGAGCACTCACACTTCTGACCCTCTGGCTGCAAATTTGGGAGTTCCTGCCACTCATCCGCCAGGTTTGTTAATTTGCTAGAATGACTCACAGAACTCAGGATGATTACAGTTTTATTATAAACGATGCAAATCAAGACTGGCCAAATGAAGAGATGCATGGGATGAAGTATAAGACGTCCCCAAACACGAAGTTTCCATGTCCTTAGGGCACATCACCCTCCAGGCACACCAATGTGCATCATAAACCAAGAAGCTCACCTGTACTAGAGTTTTTATTGGGGTTTTATTATGTAGACATCATTGATCAGCTGATTGATTGATTGGTTGACTCATCAGCAGTGTAACTGGACTCTCCAGCTCTCCTCCTCACCCTGGAGGCCAGGCTGATATCACATGGCTCAAAGTTCCAAACTTCTCATTACATGGTTAGTCTTTCCAGCAAAGTGGACCCCCATCCTGAGACTATCTAGGGGCCCACCATGACTCACCTCATTAGCACAAACACAGGTGTGGTCCAAGAGGCACACGATGAACAAATAAGATAGTACCACTTATGAAATCCTAAGTGTTCAGAGGCTCCCACCTCAGAATCAAGGACAAAGACTAGCCAAATTCCTTATTATACAACATACTTTCATCAGTAACCAGTGAGGTGGTGGTAGGTGGAGATGTCTCTCTCCAGGAGCCTCTCTCTCAGGTTTGCCCCTCTGGGAAGAATGCTCCCCAGGTAAGAATCTGCCCAGCACCAGGCAGAGTCTCAAGTAATGCATTTTATGCTTAGAAAGCACCCAACTTCTTCCTCACCTGGAGATGAAATCTATCTTCCTGTGAAAATCTGTTGGATAGAGTCTCAATGAATTTCTACCCCAAGGATCTAGAATGAATCTTACCCTACCTCATTAACAATAGAAATTGGTTGCTTTTCAGAAAGAAACCTAGGGAAATTTTCCCACAAGCTGTGCCCTGGGGAGTTTCACCAACCACAGAGCGAAAAGGGAGATTCAGTGTGGCTCTTCTTAGAGACTGAGTGGAAGAGAAGGTGTGAGGCTTTGTCTTGCCTGAAAGAAATCTTATTCATTCACTATGGTACCTTTACTTCTCATCTCCCTCACCAGAACCTCTCTTCTGATTTTGAAATTAAATATATAAAAATGTTGAAAGAATGGTACAAAGAACTTCCATAGTAACTTCACTCAGATACTCAGATTCCCCCCCCCCCATAGTTCTGTAGCCTTGTAGCTGGGGTGCAAGAGTGCCTGGCTCTGGGGAAGCCCCAAACAGGCCAGGCTCAGCCACTTGCTGCTGACAAAATCCAAAGGCAGAGAGATGAGTGGTGGCAAAACAAGAAAGGAATTGATTTCAGTGAGATGAATACTAAAACTAGCGTCTCAAAGACTATCTCCAAAGTGCTGAAAATACTTCCAGATTTAAGTAAGGAGAATGTGGGACAAGGGTCGGTAGGTCCTGTCTGATAGCAGTGAAGGTCAGGTGGATCACTGCCTTGGGGTCATTCATATGGGGTCTGGCTGGCTCAGTGTGGGTCCTATTTCTTGAAGGGGTAGTTTCCCATTCCCATCCTGGGATGCTTTGCCCACAGGGTCTTTTGCCTGAGTTAAGAGATAAGCTGGGGGGAAAAAGAGATAAGCTGAGAAGAAGGACTTCATAACAAAGTTTGAGGTCAATGGGGTACCCTCGTGGCTCAGTGGGTTAAGTGTCACTATTGGTCTGGCTCAGGTCATGATCTCATGGTTCATGAGTTTGAGCCCTGAGCACCCTTTCTCGTGCTCTTGCTCAAAATAAATAAACTTAAAAAAAAGAAAAAGAAAAAGAAAAAGAAAGCTTGAGATCAAAATGAAGGTAGTTCAGTCCTCTTTCAGTTCAGGTCTATCACGTGCCATATTTAGTAGCTCAGTCTCTTCGTAAACGCGTGTGCGTGCACACACATGTCTGCTGTCATTATTCTTTTTCTGATCAATTTGAAAGCAAGTTGCAGCAATACCACTCACCCAAAATACTCCTGTGTTTATTCCCCCTGCAAGGACACCCTCCTACAGAGCTAGCCTGAACCATCCAAAGGAGAAAGCTCAAACTACTGTAACACTATCTCTGAACCATTCAGATTTCACCAACTGTCTTTCCAGTGTTTTGTTTTTTTTTTTTTTCCTATCTGGGCCAGAAGCACACATTTGCATTTAGTTGTCATGTCTCTGTGGTGTCCTCCAGTGTAGAAGAGGTCCTTGGTCTGCAAGACTGCAGGGCTTTTTGAGGAGATGGAGAAAGGGGAATCCTCTGCACTATGGGTGGGAATGCAAACAGGTGCAGCCACTGTGGAAAACAGTGTGGAGATTCCTCAAAAAGTTAAAAATAGAACTACAATCCAGCATTTCCACTTCTGGGTATTTATCAGAAGAAAATGAAACACTAATTCGAAAAGATATATTCATCCCCATGTTCGTGGCAGCATTATTTACAAGAGCCAAGATATGGAAGCACCCTAAGTGTCCTTAGATGGATGAATGGATAAAAAAGTGTGGTATAGATACACAATGGAATATTACTCAGCCATAAAAAATGCAATCTTGCTATTCACAACAACATGGAGGGGACTTGAGAGTATTATGCTAAGTGAAATAAGTCAGAGAGAGAGAGAGAGACAAATAATATATGGTTTCACTCATGTGTAGATTCTAACAAATAAACAAATAAATAGACAAACCAAAACAAGACAAAAAGCCAAGCTTATAAATATAGAGAGCAGATAGAGGGGAGGTGTGACGGGGGGAGGTGGGCAAAATGGGTGAAGGGAGTCAAAAGTTACAAACTTCTAGTCACAAAATAAATAAGTCATGGGATGTAAGGTATAGCATAGTGACTGTAGTAAATACTTCTGTGTTGTATATTTGAAAGTTGTAAGAGATTAAATCTTAAAAATTCTCATAACAAGAGGGGCACCTGGGTGGCTCAGTTGGTCAAGCTTCTGACTCTCGATTTCAGCTCAGGTTATGATTTCACGGTTTGCAAGTTCAAGCCCTGACAGCATAGAACGTGTTTGGGATTCTCTCTCTCTCTCTCTCTCTCTCTCTCTCTCTCTCTCTGCCCTTCTCCTGCTTGCTCCCCTTCTCTTTCTCAAAATAAATAAATAAACATTAAAAATTTTTAAAACGTTCTCATCACAAGAAAAAAACTTCTATAACGATGTGTGGTGATGGATGGTAACAAGACCTATTGTGGTGATCATTTCTCAGTGTGCACAAATACTGAATCATGTTGTATGCCTGGACAATATAATGTTATGTGTTAATTATGCCTCAATTAAAAAAATGGTAACAGTTAGGGGCCCCTGGGTGACTCAGTTGGTTAAGCGCCAACTATTGATCTTGGCTCAAGTCATGATCTCAAGCTTTGTGGGCTTGAGCCTTGCATTCGGCAAGTGAGGAGACCCGTCACTCTGGGTTGTATAACAAGACTTGGCCATGAATTCTTGGCAGGAATATCTCAGAAAAGATGCTGTGTTCTTCTCAGTACATCAAGGTGGGAGGTATGCTTTGTTTACCTGTTCTCAGACTGGTGAAATTAACCTTGATAACCTGATCATTTGTGTCTGCCAGGCGTGTGTGTGTGTGTGTGTGTGTGTGTGTGTATGTGTGCGTGTGTGTATGACTAGAGTCTGAGGGAAGATACACTGAAACAATGTCAATATCCTATTCATCATCAGATCTCCACCCTTCAGCCTTATCATCCATTGATGAATCATGCCTGAACCAACCAACACTGAGTTTGTTGCCAAATGGTGATTTCCTGTTTCCATCCTTTCTTTTACTATATTTGCTAGTTGGCATTCTATTGTAAGAAAGAATATTCCCTTGTCCTCCATTTATTTATTTATCTATCTGCCTCAGATTCTGTTTTATTCAGTGGGATGTAACCCATTCCTGTCATTATATATTTTTATACTTAAGTGTCCCAGATCTGTCCTATGCCAACCCTTTTAAGCTAATACTGTTTCCTTGTTATATATCCCCAACACTCTCTAAATACTTCCTTTTTTTCTAGGACAGAAAGATATTCCAGGCTTATCTTGTGCTTTCTTTGCCCCAGACCTGGAATCAGCCATTTCTCAAGGATCCCTGAACCCTTTTAGTGCAGAAGGATATTTGGAAACTAAGACTCAGTGTTTGGCATGCAAATAACTATCTTGGTGCTATTGACCTCAGGCTCTTTCAGTGTGCTCTCAATTGCACATGCTCACTCCTCATGGGTACATGGCTGACAGGAGTGCTCTCTCTCTCTCTCTCTCTGCCTCCAGCCCCCTAAAACTATGAGTTGTCACCAATACTTCCAATTCCAATCCCTCACCTAAGGGTTCACTCTAGCCTTCTCCTTGCCTTATTTCAAGTACTTTCTCCAACATTAAGAAGCCCATTTCCCATTATCTTTAACGCATTTACTCCTTTCCTCGAACCCCCTGTAGGTAAATGTCATCTTCACAACTGCAGCATCTCTGCCCCTGGCCCCACCTCCTCCTTTGCTGTTCCTGGCTTTGCAGCCACTGCCAACCTCTCAGCCTCAGGATTTTGACCTTGGCCATACCATGAGCTCCAAGGAGGGAGGAGTGTGTGGGGGGGGGGGGGGGAGATAAAAAGGTAGAAGAAGAGGACACCAGGGTTTGGTTTTGTTTTTCAGGGCTTTCTTTGTGTTTACAAAAGTACCAGAATCTCTGATAGAGCCCTAAAGGAAGCTCTCTGACTCCCAACCCTCTTCCATTTGCAGAAAGTACAGATTTATTCATTAAAATAGTACAGAGATTTCAAAAATGGTGGAATCCCTGAGCTGGACTGATCTTCCTCCTGATAAAAATGATAAAATATGGACAAGATAAAAAGGAAATGGTCCTGAAAGCCTGGAGAGAGACCATAACCAGCAGAACCTAGAGGGAAATCTGCCCTTGAGAGCTGAACTGTAAGGACTGAGATTTGCAAATTTCTGGGTTTTGCCTGAGGGCACTTTCCAATCTGGGAGGTCTGGGAGGTCTGGGAGGGGCAGAAAGCTGCAGTCCTATTGGCCTGGGGCTTTAGAGGATAGAATTTAGGTCTGACTTGAACAGCCACAAGATTAAGGAAAGTCCTGGAGAAGAGGGAGGCACCCAAGGGAGTGAACCCCAAAACAGAAAATTAATCTTAAATGTTTTTAATTTTCAGACGCATAAAAATAGGTAAACTATTTAGAAATAAATTTAACAAAAGACCTACAAAACTATACACTGAAAAGTACAAAACATTGCTGAGAAAAATTAAAGAAGAATAAAATTAAGCAGAGAGATATACTATGTTTGCAGACTGGAAGACTCAATACTGTTAAGATGTCAGTTCTCTTCCAACTAAGCTATAGATTTAATACAATCTCAATCATGATTCAACAGGCATTTTATTTTATTTTATTTTATTTTTTAATATAGTTTTAGTCAAATTGGTTTCCATACAACACCCAGTGCTCATCCCAACAAGTGCCCTCCTCAATGCCCATCACCCATTTTCCCTTCTCCCTCATCCCCCATCAACCCTCAGTTTGTTCTCAGTATTGAAGAGTCTCTTATGGTTTGCCTCCCTCCCTCTCTATAACTATTTTTCCCCTTCCCCTCCCCCATGGTCTTCTGTTAAGTTTCTCCTGATCCACATATGAGTGAAAACATATGGTATCTTTCTCTGCCTGATTTGTTTCACTTAGCATAATACCCTACAGTTTCATCCACATTGCTACAAATGGCCAGATTTCATTCTTTCTCATTGCCAAGTAGTATTCCATTGTATATATAAACCACATCTTCTTGATCCATTTGTCAGTTGATGGACATTTAGGCTCTTTCCATGATTTGGCTATTGTTGAAAGTGCTGCTATGAACATTGGGGTACATGTGCCCCTATACATCAGCACTCCTGTATCCCTTGGGTAAATCCCTAGCAGTGCTATTGCTGGGTCATAGGGGAGTTCTACTGATAGTTTTTTGAGGAACCTCCACGCTGTTTTC
>CM053567.1:45659901-45708925 GCA_028646485.1 Cryptoprocta ferox
TCCCACCAACAGTGTAGGAGGGTGCCCATTTCTCCACATCCTCGCCAGCATCTATAGTCTCCTGATTTGTTCATTTTAGCCACTCTGACCAGTGTGAGGTGGTATTTCAGTGTGGTTTTGATTTGTATTTCCCTGATGATGAGTGACGTTGAGCATCATTTCATGTGTCTATTGGCCATCTGGATGTCTTATTTGGAGAAGTGTCTGTTCATGTCTTCTGCCTATTTCTTCACTGGATTATTAGTTTTTTGGGTATGGGGTTTGGTGAGTTCCTTATAGATTTTGGATACCAGCCCTTTATCTGATATGTCATTTGCAACTATCTTGTCCCATTCGATTGGTTGCCTATAGTTTTGTTGATTATTTCCTTTGCAGTGCAGAGGCTTTTTATCTTGATGAGGTCCCAGTAGTTCATGTTTGCTTTTGATTCCCTTGCCTTTGGAGATGTGTTGAGTAATAAATTGCTGTGGCTGAGGTCAAAGAAGTTGTTTCCTGCTTTCTCCTCCAGAGTTTTGATGGTTTCCTGTCTCATATTCAGGTCCTTCAACCATTTTGAGTTTATTTTTGTGTATGGTGTAAGAAAGTGGTAAGAAAGTTTCATTCTTCTGAATGTTGCTGTCCAGTTCTCCCAGAACCATTTGTTAAAGAGGCTGTCTTTCTTTCCATTGGATACTCTTTCCTGCTTTGTCAAAGATTAATTGGCCATACATTTGTGGGTCCAATTCTGGGTTCTCTATTCTATTCCATTGGTCTATGTGTCTGTTTTTGTGCCAATACTGTACTGTCTTGATGATGACAGCTTTGTAGTAGAGGCTAAAGTCTGGGATTGTGATGCCTTCCATTTTGGTTTTCTTCTTCAATATTACATTGGCTATTCGGGTCTTTTGTGGTTCCATATGAATTTTAGGATTGTTTGTTCTAGCTTTGAGAAGAATGTTGGTGCAATTTCGATTGGGATTGCATTGAATGTGTAGGTGCTTTGGATAGTATTGACGTTTTAACAATATTTATTCTTCCAATCCCTGAGCATGGAATGTTTTTCCATTTCTTTGTGTCTTCTTCAATTTCCTTCATAAGTTTTCTATAGTTTTCAGCATACAGATCTTTTACATCTTTGGTTAGGTTAATTCTTAGGTATTTTATGATTTTTGGTGCAATTGTGAATGGGATCAGTTTCTTTATTTCTCTTTCTGTTGCTTCATTATTGGTGTATAAAAATTCAACGATTTCTATACATTGATTTTGTATCCTGCGACTTTGCTGAATTCACAGATCAGTTCTAGCAGACTTTTGGTGGAGTCTGTCGGGTTTTCCACATAGAGTGTCATGTTGTTTGTGAAAACTGAGTTTGACTTCATATTTGCCAATTCTGATGCCTTTTATTTCATTTTGTTGACTGATGGCTGATACTAGGACTTCCAATATTATGTTAAACAACAGTGGTGAGAGTGGACATCCCTGTCTTTTTCCTGATCTCAGGGGGAAAGCTCTCAGTTTTTCCCCATTGAGGATGATATTAGCTGTGGGCTTTTCATAAATGGCTCTTATGATGTTTAAGTGAGTTCCTTCTATCCCAACTTTCTTGAGGGTTTTTATTAAGAAAGGATGCTGTATTTTGTCAAATGCCTTTCTACATCTACTGACAGGATCATATAGTTCTTATCTTTTCTTTTGTTAATGTGATGTACCACATTGATTGATTTGTGAATATTGAACCAGGCCTGTAACCCAGGAATGAATCCCACTTGATCATGGTGGATAATTCTTTTTATATGCTGTTGAATTCGATTTGCTAGTATCTTGCTGAGGATTTTTGCATCCATATTCATCAGGGATATTGGCCTGTGGTTCTCTTTTTTTGCTGGATCTCTGTCTGGTTTGGGAATCAAAGTAATGCTGGCTTCATAGAATAAGTACAGAAGTTTTCCTTCCATTTCTATTTTTTTTGGAACAGCTTGAGAAGAATGGGTATTAACTCTGCTTTAAATGTCTGGTAGAATTCCCCAGAGAAGCCATCTGGTCCAGGACTCTTATTTGTTGGGAGATTTTTGATAACTGATTGAATTTCTTCACTAGTTTTGGGTCTGTTCAGATTTTCTGTTTCGTCCCATTTGAGTTTTGGTAGTGTGTGGGTGTTTAGGAATTTGTCCATTTCTTCTAGGTTGTCCAGTTTGTTGGCATATAATTAATTTTTCATAGTAGTCCTTGATAATTGCTTGTATTTCTGAGGGATTGGTTGTAATAAATCCATTTTCATATGTGACTTTATCTATTTGGGTCCTCTCTCTTTTCTTTTTGAGAAGCCTGGCTAGAGGTTTATCAGTTTTGTTTATTTTTTCAAAAAACCAATTCTTGGTTTCATTGATCTGTTCAACTGTTTTTTTTGGGGGGGGGATTCTATATTGTTTATATTTGCCCTGATCTTTATTATTTCTCTTCTTCTGCTTGGTTTTGGGGTGTCTTTGCTGTTCTGCTTCTAGTTCCTTTAGGTGTGCTGTTAGATTTTGTATTTGGGGTTTTTCTGGTTTCTTGAGACAGGCCTGGATTGCAATGTACTTCCCTCTTAGGACTGCCTTTGCTGCATCCCAAAGAGTTTGGATTGTTGTATTTTCATTTTCATTTGTTTCCATATATTTTTTAATTTCTTCTCTAATTGCCTGGTTGACCCATTCATTCTTTAGTAGGGTATTCTTTAACTTCCATGCTTTTGGAGGGTTTCCAGACTTTTCCTGTGATTGATTTCAAGTTTCATAGCATTTTATATGAAAGTGTGTGTGGTATGATCTCAATTCTTTTATATATATTGAGGGCTGCTTTGTGATCCAGTATGTGATCTATCTTGGAGAATGTACCATGTGTACTTGAGAAGAAAGTGGATTCCACAGCTTTGGGATGTAGAGTTCTAAATATGTCTGTCAAGTCCATCTGGTCCAATGTGTCACTCAGGGCCATTGTTTCTTTAGTGATTTTCTGTCTAGTTGATCTATCCATTGCTGTAAGTGGAGTAGTAAAGTCCCCTGAAATTAGCACATTCTTATCAATAAGATTGCTTATGTTTGTGATTAATTGTTTTATATATTTGGGTGCTTTCAAATTCGGTGCAGAGACATTTATAATTGTTAGCTCTTCCTGATGGATAAACCCTGTAATTATTATATAATGCCCTTCTTCATCTCTTGTTACTGCCTTTACTTTAAAGTCTAGTTTGTCTGATATAAGTATGGCTACTCCAGCTTTCTTTTGACTTCCAGTAGCATGATAGATAGTTCTCTATCCCCTCACTTTCAATCTGAAGGTGTCCTCAGGTCTAAAATGAGTCTCTTTAGACAGAAAATAGATGGTCTTGTTTTTTATCCATTATGATACCCTATGTCTTTTGACTGGAGCATTTAGTCCATTTACATTCAGCATTACTGTTGAAAAATATGGCTTTAGAGTCATTGTGTTCTCTGTAGGATTCATGCTTGTAGTGATGTCTCTGGTACTTTGTGTTCCTTGCAACATTTCCCTCATAGAGTCCCCCTTAGGATCTCTTGTAGGGCTTTTTTAGTGGTGATGAATTCCTTCAGCTTTTGTTTGTTTGGGAAAATCTTTATCTCTCCTTCTTTTCTGAATGACAGGCTTGGTGGATAAAGGATTCTTGGCTGCATATTTTTCCTGTTCATCACACTGAAGATTTCCTGCCAAGTTTCAGTAGATATGTCTGCTACTACGCTTATGTGTCTACCTTTGTATGTTAAAGCCCTTTTATCCCTAGCTACTTTCAGAATTCTCTCTTTATCCTTGTATTTTGCCAGTTTCACTATGATATGTCATGCAGAAGATCGATTCAAGTTACATCTGAGGGGAGTCCTCTGTGCCTCTTGGATTTCAGTGTCTGTTTCCTTCCCAGGTTGGGGAAGTTCTCAGCTATGATTGTTCAAGTAGCCCTTCAGCCCCTTTCTCTCTCTCTTCTTTTGGAATTCCTATGATATGGATATTGTTCCGTTTGATTGCATTATTCAGTTCTCAAATTCTCCTTTTATGTTCCTGGATCAATTTATGTCTCTTTTTCTCAGCTTCCTCCTTTTCTATAATTTTATCTTCTAATTCACCTGTTCTCCCCTCTGCCTTTTTAATCTGCACTGTGGCCACCTCCATTTTATTTTGCACCTCATATATAACATTTTTTAATTCATCATAACTATTTTTAAGATCCTTGATCTCTGCAGCAATGGAGTCTCTGCTGTCCTCTATGCCTTTTTCAAGGCCAGTGATTAATTTTATGACTATTATTCTAAATTCTTGTTCAGCTATGTTGCTTATATCTGTTTTGATTAATTCTTTAGCTGTCACTTCTTCCTGGAATTTCTTTTGAGGAGAATTCTTCCATTTTGTCATTTTGGTGAGCTTCCTTTCTCTTGTAAGTTGTAAAAGCTTGTTATGTGCTCTGCACCTGTGAATACTGCTATATTAAAGGAGGCTCATACGCTGCCCAGGGCCTGGCCATTCAGGAGATGTTTTTTGAAGAGTGTTACTTGCTCTCTGTTGTTATGACTTTGGTTATTTTATTTCCCTACTCGTAGTTATGTTTTGGACTCTCCACCATATGGGCTTTGATTTCTTCCTTGAAGTAGCCCTATTGAGGCTGTTTTCCTAGTAGACTTCATCTCCTTTCCTTCCAGACTCTTGGGGTTCATAGTCCTTTGGCTTCAGCTCTTCTTTGTTTGAGAGATATGGGTGGGGAGTACTGAGACCTCTACTTCTCTGCCGTGTTCTCCTGGACCTCAACAGGGATTTTAAATAAAAGTGAGAAGCTAATAAAAAAAAATGTATATGGAAATGCATAGACTTAGAATAGCATAGTAATCTTGGAGAGGAGATGGTAAAAGGTTTATGCTATTTGACTTCAAAATCTCCTCTAAAGCTAACATAATTTAAACAGTGTGGTACTGGCAGAGTATAGACAAAGATCAATAAATCAGAAAGTGAGAGTCCAGAAATAAATCTAAACTTATGCAACCAATTGATTTTGACAAAGGCAGCAAAACAATTCAATTGGAAAATGAAAATCAACAACCAGTGCTGAACAGCCATAGATTTTTTATGAGAAAAAAGTATATTTTAACCCCTACTTCACACCATACACAAAAATTAATTCAGGGCAGATCACAGACCTAAAAGGAAAAGTTAAAACTATAAAGCTTATAAAAGAAAACAGGATTGTATCTTCATGATTTGGAGATAGGCAAAGATTTCTTAGAATGCAGAAAGCACTGACCATAAAAGAAATTTTTGATAAAGAAGACTTTATCTGTCTGACAAGACAATTAATAACAGTCATAGTACAGACCTGGAGAAAGTATTTATAAAACATATACAAAGTACTTTTATCTAGAATGTATAAGGATTGCCTACAACTTAATAAAAAGAGAACACAGAAAAATGGGCAAAGAAGTGGAACAAATCCTTCACAAAGGAAATTACATGAATGGCCAGATAAAAACATGCTCAATATCATTAGTCATCAGGGAGATGCAAATTAAAAACACAATGAGATACTTTATATAACCATTAAAATGACTAATAGTAAAAAGACTTAAGGGGCGCCTGGGTGGCTCAGTCAATTAAGCATCCGACTTTGGCTCAGATCATGATCTCACAATTCGTAGACCTGAGCCCCACATTGGGCTCTGTGCTGACAGCTCACAGCCTGGAGCCTGCTAAAGATTCTGTGTCTCCCTCCCTCTCTACTCCTTCCCTGCTCATGCTCTGTCCCTCTCTGTCTCAAAAATAAATAAAACATTAAAAAAAAGACTTATAACACCAAAAGTTGGTGATGAAGTAGTGTAATAAACATCTCATATATCACAATGGAAATACAAAACAGAATAATCTTAGCAGCTTCTTATAAAGTTAAACATATATCTACCTTTGACAAAGTAATTTTCACTCCAGGTATTTGTCCAAAGGAAGTGACAACATATTTACATAAAAAGACCTGTACATTAATGTTCAAAGTACTTTTATTCACAATAGCAAAAAATAAGAAACAGCCCAGGTATCTAGAAACAGGGGAATGAATTATATATACTAAGTGTTTCCATTTATGTGAAGTTCTAGAACAGGTGAAACTAAGTAAAAATGGGAGGAAAAAACTGGTTACCTGGAGTTGGGGTGGGCATGGGTATGAGGGTTGACTGAGAAGGGACATGAGGCCACTTTCTGGGTGTCTTGAAAAGTCCTGTATCTTAATTATTGGCATATGGATTACATACAATCTGTATAGCTAAAATGTGTACATTTTAATGTCTATAAATTTTACCTTAAAAGAACTGTAGTGGCACTGGGGAGGGGGGGTGGCTCAGTTGGTTAAGCATCCAACTCTTGATTTTGGCTCAGGTCTTGGTCTCACGGTTCGTGAGTTTGAGCCCCACATCAGGCTCTGTGCTGACAGTGCAGAGCCTGCTTGGGATTCTCTCTCTCTCTCTCTCTCTCTCTCTCTCTCCCCCCCCCCCGCCCCCCGCTTGCTCTCTCTCTCTCTCTCAAAAAAAGAATAAACTAAAAAAAATGTAAAAAGTGGTACTAGTTGAGTGGTGGTTGGTTGGTTAGTGGTATAATGGATGAAGTAAGAAAGGCAGAGTTTTGGGAATTGTTGAAGCTGGGTGATGTGTACATCAGTGTTTATTATACTGTTCTTTTGACTTCAGTGTACTTCATGTATGTTTGAAATTTCTAATAATTACAAGGGTTCCAGCTCTGGGCAGGGAAGACTCTAAATTTAAAAACACGGGATGGCTGGGACTCCAAATGGGCTCGGAAATGACATGGTGTCTCTGGATAATACCATTGTATGAGTTGAAAGAGCAGTACAGAGGGTCAGTAGCAGGAGAAATGGGTGGAAATAATGATGAAATGGTCAACTTCACAGCCTTGAGCTCTCCCTCTTGTCTGGGTCCCTTACAGTACCATTGATCACAGCCTTCTTCCCCATCCCAGGATGGTAGTTCTGATTCCTACACTGATTTGTGACAACAGTTAATGTGTACTTTCTGTGCCTCAGTTGCCCTGTTTGTCTCACAAAGCAAGAGTTGACTGCTCTGATGGGGATCTGCTTTTTTAGCTTCACCACTCCATGGAGTTGAAGACAGCTGGCAGGAGGCAGGGCTGGACCAACACATGTGGGTGCCCAGGCAGACCAATAATTTGGTATTCTCTTAAAACAGTACTATTTAATTATGAGCTTAATATTTTATAAGTGAAAATAAGAAGAGTTTTTAAAATTTGCCTTTGATGGTACTTTCTGCTCCATTGGGAGTTGGCTCCGTTTACCAATTATGTGTGCAACCATAGGAGAAACCTGAATTAAGCTGAAAATAATGTGATTTCAGAGCTAGGCAGGACCTTATAGATGGGCTCCCAGGCAGCTGCCCAGTAGGCCGCCACCGCCACCTCTCCTCCTCCTCCTCCTCCTCCTCCTCCTCCTTCTTTTAATTTTGAGAGAGAGGGGGGAGGCATGTGCAGTGGTGGGGTGCAGAAAGACAGGGAGAGAGAGAATCCCAAGCAGGCTCAGGCTGTCAGCATGGAGTCTGATGCAGGGCTCCATCTCACCAACCATGAGATCATGACCTGAGCCAAAATCAAGAGTTGGATGCTTAACCACCTGAGCCACCCAGGTGCCCCTCAGTGGGCCTCTTCTTGATCCAGCTCTGACTCGAGGCCAGGAAGCTATGACATCAGGCTATGGGCAGGCTGACTTCCGATCAACAAGAAAGCAGGAATAAGGAAGGTTCCTAATATCTTGTCAACACTCTTCCTGTGGCCATGCTTCTTATGTGGAAAGTGTGCTAGTTAATCTATTAATGTGAGTCCTATCCTTCTGCCTTGCCTAGCCCCAGCACCCCACGAAGCAGCTTGTCCTAGCAGAAATCCACAGGGTCCACTGGCCCAGGGTTTAAAACCCCAGCTTAATTCCATGAGCTGTGTAACCCACATCAGCTAAATGGAGATGTAACACCTACTTCCCTGTGTTGTATGGATTCAATGAGATAATGTATGTAAGGTGCCTCCTAGGAGCACTTCCCAACCTCTGAGAGTGCCTACTATAGATGCTCAATAATGCTGGCTAAATTGGAAGCCATTCGGAGAATGCTTTCACATGGTGGATGCTCAGTAATTGGTAATCCATTTGGTTGAAATGTGCTGCAGAAGCACAGAATATGTGTTCCTTGCCTCATTGTATTTTCTCCTTTGCTCTTCTTATCTCCTCTCAGTTTCTCTATCTCTGTCTCATTTTACCAAATTATTCATCAGATAGAGCCCACTGTGCACCATATCTCACACTAAGTGCTAGAGAATCAGAGATAAATGAAACATTAAGATGGAACCCCACCCTAGAGAATCACACTTCCGGGGGCTGCATGAGGACTGTAGGAGCTTAGAAGGGGTATCCCGGAATCATGTCTCTCTATTCTTCTCCCCAGGAGGTCATTGCCTCCATTCTGCTGAGCGGACGGATAGGGCCCAACATCCAGCTGGGTGAGTGCTATGGGCTGAGGCTGAAGCACATGAAGTCGGATGAGATCCACTGGCTACACCCACAGATGACAGTGGGTGAGGTTCAGGAAAAGTACGAGTGTCTGCACATGGAGGCCGAGTGGAGGTAGGAGAAGAGCCCTGAACTCTCAAATGGGGGTAGAGGAGTGTGGCATGGGGAGGCCCAGGGAAGTCCTTCCTAGGAGCACTTCCCAACCTCTGAGAATCTTCTACAAAATCCAAGTGGCATTTTAGGCTTAGTCCTCTTACAGCATCCAATGCCTCTATTGGCCAAGATACTGGTGTGATGTGAGCCCATGTTATTGAGCCCTCTCCCAGGGCAGATATCAGGAACATCCCCAGACAGGATGCTCTTGGTGCTATGGAGAAGGAGGAACAGTAGGGCAGGGAAGATAGAGAGCCAGGTCAAGGGCTGATCTGAAAACCTAAGGAAAACAATTGCCATAAGGGGGACGAGGTGGAGAGTCAGGACTAGTCTTGACCACCACTTGCAGGCCACCCCTCTGTCCTCCATGGTCTCCCCACAGTCCTCCACCTGACCACAGAGAAGGGAAAGAAGAAACAAGTCCTGAATGGGTGGCCATGAGTCTTATGGGCAAACCCTTACATGACCGGCTTCCCTAAGTCAACCAGAGAGTCTGAATTTCCTGTCACAGGTATGACCTCCAAATCCGCTACTTACCAGAGGACTTCATGGAAAGCCTAAAAGAAGACAGGACAACGCTACTTTATTTTTACCAACAGGTAGAAGTATTTTACCTTCCTATCCCCAGGGTCCTATTACCCATCCTCCCTTGGGTAGATAGAGAGACAAAGCCCAGAATTTGGAGGTCCCAATCTAGGAAACTTCTCTGGGGGACATGCCTTGGCCCTTAGGCAGCTGTTCCATCCTGGTTCTCTTATGGCTAATTGAGTGCTGGCTTACCCTGTCCCATATGTACATCTCCTTTTGGACTTTGCTGGTGGCTATTTACTTCTCAGGAGACCTGGTGAAGGTCAGAGAGAACAGGTACAAAGAGAAGTGGTAGTCTTAGCACGCAGACTCTGACATGCCTGGCTTCTGGCCAGCGCTGCCAGCTACTAACTTGGTATCCTCCTGGGGCTTAATGTACCTGCCTGAAGCTATTTCCTTTTCTAGAAGATGGGGATAATAATCATAATACTTATTTTATAGGGTTGTTGTGAGGACCAAATGGTATTATTAATGCTGGTAAACCGGCTCTCTGAAGAAAAAAAATCTCTGATTTATAGCACTTGCCAATTTCCATGGTATAAATATTCCCCTACTGTGGCATTTTTTGAGCTATAAATGTGATATCATACAGCTTGCAAAACTTCAGAAAATTTAATAACTGGCTTTCATGAGCTGTTTGGAGCTGCTCCAACACACCACTGGCTGTAATGCATGTAAAGTGCTTAGCACAGGACTCGGCACAGAGTGCTGAGGATGTATGAGAGGCCATCATTATTTTCTGTCTGGTCTCAGCTCCCACCTGTATCTCCCTCCTGGTTTGCTGAAGACAAATCCAGATTTTTATTGTGGAGTGGATGACATCTGTTACTACTTACCAACAAGACTTTGAATAAATGATTGACTCACCCCCAAATTCCACTTTATCTCTAAAATGAAGAGTGGAGAGGGGAATCTGAATTCCAGCCTTATAAAGCCACAAAAGAGTGTGTCTGAAAGTGCTTCAAAAAAACCTGAAGCCCTTGGCCTGTGGAGGCATAATTCTAGAGGGTTCTAGAGGGAGGAAGAGGCAGAGCAAAGGGTGACTCTCCCCCTTTCCTCTTCATCTGCTACACATTTGTGCATGGTGGGCTGTGAGAGAGACAGCTCAGGGCAGCAGGATTGTGTTCAAAGCACCCATCATCTCTTGGGGCCTAAAGTCAGGGAAACAGGGAAGGAGAGCATGACTCTCAACCTTGGTCTTTCTCCCCACCAGCTACGGAATGACTACATGCAACGCTATGCCAGCAAGGTCAGCGAGGGCATGGCCCTGCAGCTGGGCTGCCTGGAGCTCAGGTATGTGGCCTCAAAGACCCTCCAGAGACTAGAGTTCTTAGCCAGCTTGGGCTTGCCTCCAGGATGGGAAGCAAGAGTGGGTATGTTAGAGCTGGGGGGACAAGTGGTGGCTGACAGAGGGTAAGACGCTCACTGTCTGGTCCTTAGAATAGAAGGTCAGCCCCATTTCTGGTCAGTGTCCCCTCTTCCTTTGGCAGCTCTTCCCTCCAGGATGCCTGCTTCTTCCATCTATCTGCCATTCAAGTGATTCAGTAAATGTTTCTTTGAGTAGTAGGCAAAGTCCTGGGAAATATTTGAATGTTGGGTTTCCACTGTGTTGTTCACTGCTGTGTCCTCAGCTCCAGTAGGAGCTGGGACACAGACCCTGCTATCTGGCATACTCTTCTCATTCCCTTTTCAACCTAGTAAACTCTTTTTTATTCTGGCAGCTTTAGAAAATTTACTGGGCCACTGTTGCCTACTTGCCCTCTACATTCACGGAAAACCTCAGAGCTCGCCTTTGAAGTGTCCATAACAAGCAGTGTGGCGGACATAGGTTCTTCCCACTGAACCAGCTGAAGGGCCTTTCAATCTTGAAGGCCCCCCTTCCTCACACGCACCCTATCTACCTTACCTTGCATGGATCCTCTGTACTTAGGACTGATTGGCTCATATTGCACTACGTTGTGAAATCCTATCAAATCCTTGATTGGTGCTGCCTTCGCCTGGCACAGAATGAGAGCACAGTACATATTTGAATGAATGGACAACCCTGAAAGTTCTAAAATCCTCTTCTCTGATGGGTATTTGCCAATTAAATAGGTGCATACAGCAAGCCAGTTTGTTCAGCTACCTAGGATTACATTTTGCAGCTCCCTCAACCCAATGGGAATTGCTGGAGGCCATGTTGCCTGTAATCGTCACTTCACAGGCTTGTGCTGTTTTCTGTGAACATAGGGGCCAAGCAGGTAATGCTAGCTCAGAAAACTTTCTATTTATTTTATTTATTTATTTTTTAAATTTATTTTTTAGAGAGAGAGAGAGTGAGTGAGCACAGGTGGGGGAGGGGCAGAGAGTGAGGGAGAAAGAGGATCTGAAACAGGCTCTGCGCTGGACAGCAGGAAGCCAGATGCAGGGCTTGAACTCATGGACCAAACCTTGAGATCATGACCTAAGCAAAGGTCATGCCAACTGAGCCACCCAGGCACGCCTGACTCAAAAAACTGTCTAAAGCTGCCATGATTGGCTGTGTGGAAATTTGGGATCTTAACCACTAGCACCTTCAGGTAGAAGTAGGAGGAGAATGACCTTACCTCCAGGGGAGAATCCTGGATAAGCTCTTAACATCCTACAACTGAATATCATTGCTGCTTACTTTTTGTTTGGTTTCCAAAGTACAGGTCTGTCTTAATCAACTGGCACCCTCCTCCAGGATCTGCTATCCCACTCTGTCAGATACTCTATGGAGAGAAGTAGGTCAGAAAAGAACATTCTTCCTAGATTCCTAAGTTCTCTCCTTAGATCAGCCTCCCAGGGTTTCTCCATCTCAGCAGTAGGGACATTTGGGACTAGATAATGCTTTGTTTGGAGGTTCATCCTGTGAATGGCAAGATATTTAACAGCATCCCTGTCCTCTACACACTAGAAGCTGGTGGGATCACCTTTCTTCCAACCAGATGTGATGACCAAAGATTTCCAGACATTGCCAAATGTTTCCAGGCTGGAGAGGGAGGTGTAAAATTGCCCCTAGTTGAGAACCATTGAATTAGCTCTTTAGAGGGTCATATATATACTCAGCCACTAAATGCTAGGCCCTCAAACCATCTGTGTTGGCTGCCTTGGGTCATTTGTTTTTAGAAGCCAAAGGTAGAACCACCATCTTCCTCCTCTGCCCAATAGCTGGGAAGTCCCAGAGTTGGGCCTCCCAAAGCACAGGGCTGGAGTCCTTCCTAGGAATGAAATTTTTGGGTTTTCCTTTTCTTCATGGTTTTGTAAATGTCAATGTTTTTTACTCTTCTAATGTTCTCCCTTCCATTGTTACTAAATTTGGCAGGGGAAAGGGAGATTCTAGACCAATATGTGGCTTTGGGTGACCCAACTCTGATGGCCTTGTTCTCCAACCATCAACCTCTCCATGACTTCTCTCTCTCCAGGCGGTTCTTCAAGGACATGCCCCACAATGCACTTGACAAAAAGTCCAACTTCGAGTTCCTGGAGTAAGTCCTGAAACTGGCCCTTGCCTCTCCTCCCTTCCTTCCTCACTGCCCTGCTTCTCCTACTCACTCCCTACCTTGTTCATCCCCATACCAAAGCCAGGCAGGACCCGTGTCCCTGGTCCTCAGTCCATCATGCCTCTTCCTGATTGGTCAGAAATCCTGGGTTGCGGGTGAGGGGGAGTCAAATGCCATTTTTTCTCCTCTTATTTCAGGAAAGAAGTAGGACTGGACCTGTTTTTCCCAAAGCAGATGCAGGAGAACTTAAAGGTGAGGAAACCACTGGGTAAGGGGCCCAGAGAGAACCCCTTTGTGCTGGTCTCTATAACTGGAGCCCAATGGCATTGGGCTGGGGATACTCGGGAAAGCCAGGGTATCCATAGTGTCTTGGTCCATCTGGACATAGGACCGCTAAAAGCATCCAGTGGGCCCTTCTGTGGCCGGGAATTAGGAAACCTGGCTCCAGTTCCACATCAGAGGCCAATTATCTTTGTGGCCTGTGGATGCTACCTCCTGTGCCTTCATCCAGGGCTGTGGTGAGCCTCCCTGGAGACAGTAGGTGTGTGCTTTAGTAAACAGATGGCTGGCTGCTGCTCTCGTTGCAAAGGCCTGAGGACCATCCTACAGTAGCAGACAGCCTTTTGGTGAGATCAGGGAAGGAATCAGAGCTTGGAAGAGCAGGGCCAGCTCATCACTGACCATCTCCACCCCCAGCCCAAGCAGTTTCGGAAGATGATCCAGCAGACCTTCCAGCAGTATGCCTCACTCAGGGAGGAGGAGTGCGTCATGAAGTTCTTCAACACCCTCGCGGGCTTTGCCAACATCGACCAGGAGACCTATCGCTGTGAACTCATTGTAATGACACGTCCTCTTTATTCTCTCCCTGACCCAAATTCCAGGCCTCTCGGGAAAGGGGCCCACATGGCTGACTTGGGGGGGTGCCAAGAAGGAGAATGTTGGCTCATAGCAGCACACATAAGCAAAGATCCTGGAGCAGATGGGCCTCGCCAACATGCCCTAAAATGCAACTAATGTTAAACTACTTGCCTAAGGAAGAGAACTGAAATCTTGACTACAAATCTGGGAAGTGGGGAGAGTAGGCACAGTTTGGGGAGGAGGGGAATCTGTATGGTAAGGTTTGAGATCAAAGGAGCTGGAGGACCCAGGAGACAGAGTGGCCCGTGTCTAAATTAGTGAGCTTCCCCCCCCCCCCCAAGTTTCTGAAATGTGAGGGAGACAGGACTGAAGCAACAGTTCTCTCTCCTCTTTTATTCCAGCAAGGATGGAACATTACTGTGGACCTGGTCATCGGCCCGAAGGGCATCCGCCAGCTGACAAGTCAAGATGCAAAGGTAGAGAGACTGGGGGCAGGTTTCACCCACCCCTAGAGCGGTCTTCCCCTCTCTGCTGCCTCCTTCCTTGTCCTGCTTACCAGTCGTCCCTGCCCCTTGCTGAGAGCAGAGAGGCCCTTGGTTTGAGTAGCTGTAGAGAGAGTGTTTGGGACATGGAGCAGATGGTTCTTTACTTCCCTGTGACAATCCCCTGCACAGAGGCTGAACAGCAGGGGTGGTGGGGGGAGGAGAAGAGGGGCGGCATTATCACTGTTCTTCTGGCTCAGATAAAAGAGTTGATCTTGCAATGGCAAACTGGGACAATCATTCCCTGGGAGGCAGAAGACCTGGGTCCAGTCCCGGCTCTATCACCAACTTGGCATATGAGCGTAAGCAAGCCCTGGCTCTGTAGACTCCTTTTCTCTTCTGCAAAGTGAGGAACTTAGACCAGATGATCCTTTCAGCCTTAATAGTCTTTGATTCTCTCTCCACACCATGAGAGACTCGCAGGATCTCCTTGCAGCTCCTCCCCCCACATGACCAATCTTCATGGCTTGATCCCAGGAGTAGGATGTTCTGATGGGCCCCCGGCTTTCTTACAGCCTACCTGCCTGGCTGAATTCAAGCAGATCAGGTCCATCAGGTGCCTGCCACTGGAGGAGGGCCAGGCGGTACTGCAGTTGGGCATCGAAGGTGCCCCCCAGGTGAGCATTTCTGGGCACCAGGAAGCTCTGAAACAAGGGGAAGCAGCTACAGGTTGGGATTTCTCGCTCAGGCCAGTCTGGTTTCTGGGATCTCACTAAGAAAACTGTACCCATTTCTTAGATGATGTACCAGGTTGACAATAAAATTATAAGGGAGATGTATCAGGAAACAAAGTTGTTTAAAAATGTCGAGAAATAAGGTGGAGGAGTTTTTAGGGTGGATGAAGTGACTGTAAATCAAGTTACAAAATCAGAGATCTAACTTTGAACAAGTGAAGACTCAGTAACAGGACCTCTGGGAACCTGGGCTTTTTGTGGGTGGAATAATCACAGAGAACTCGAACTGCAAACTGATTGTCTATCTCTCCTTTTATCTGACTGTCCCCTGTCCCACTCTCTTCTCCTAGTTTATGCTCTTACCTATTGAGCACCTGCTGGGTACAAGGCATTATGCTATGTACTTAGAGACCAAATTAAGTCCTAGCAAAACTGACCTTCCTAGGGTTTAATGTTGCCAGTGGGGAGGGGTGACAAGAGCGTCCCCTAGTGGCTGTGGGGAATGCCAGCCCCTGGAGAGGTGCTGATGGATTCCTGGCAGGGGATGGATTGGTGGCATCATCTGCTCTTTCTGAGTGTGCCGTTTCCTCTCCAGTCCTGTGGGGTAGACTCTAGCCAAGGCTCTTGGGTCTCATCCTTGGCTGGTCTCTTCTCTGCAGTCCTTGTCCATCAAAACCTCCTCTCTGGCAGAGGCCGAGAACATGGCTGATCTGGTGGATGGTTACTGCCGGCTGCAGGGAGAGCACAAAGGCTCTCTCATCATTCATCCCAAGAAAGGTGAGTTTCCACTTAAAGGCAGAAGGGCCCAATGGGTAGATGTGGCACAAGCTCCCAGTGGCAGAGTGAGAGAAGCTAAGCCATTGACCAATATATGAACAAAGAGGCTTTGGAAGTGTGAGGAGGTGCTCACTCAGCCCTCCTGGATACTCCCTGTGGACCCATCCTGGGTCCTTAGCTGCAGGCTCTGGCCAAAGGCAGCTTGGGGAGCTGGCATCTGGAGCAGAGATGTTTGTGGCCCCAGGAAGGGGATCAAAGCTAGTGCTGGAACATGACTTGTCCCTCCTGTGTAGATATATCTATTCTGGGATCGGAATCAGGGGTCCGAGTTGGAACACGTGGGTGGTAGCAGAAGGAAGCCTGAAAATTTCTTCTACTAAGAGGATTCTAATTCAGGCCAAAGGCCTACTTAGCTTCCACTCTGACTTTCAGAGGATACAGAATGGTGGGAAGGGGTCTCCCTTGTGTTGGCTCATAGGAGCAGTGAGGTCAGCCATCCATCTATGACCCTGTGTCCCTGGTTCCAGCGCCCCCTCTTTCTGCCCTCTCCCCAGATGGTGAGAAGAGGAACAGCCTGCCCCAGATCCCCATGCTGTGAGTATAACGGAAAGGCAGGGAACAAGCCTTGCACTCAGCCTGTGTCTTCCTGGGAGAAGGCAGAAAAAATAGGGAGCCCCTACCCATGGTTTCTGGTTTCCAGGCCCCAGGGGAGAACACTGGAACCATAGCATTTCACAAGTGGTGATTTTGCGTCAATAAATTTCACCCTGGAGGGATAGTCCTGTGTCCTAAAGCCGCCTGGCATCATCTTAGGGAGAATTGCTGCTGTCCTCCAGTAGCCTACGCCATGCTCCCAGCCTAGTGTCATCAGGACAGGCTGCTTCTGACTGTAGGCAGGGGGCACAGTATGGCTGGCCTCTAGGAAGGGCGGTCGGGAGAGGTTGGGCTGCCTGGGGGCTCATTGTCAGGCTCTGAGTTCACCAGGTTCCTGCCCTCTCATCTCCTCCTACAGAAACCTGGAGGCACAGCAGCCCCACCTCTCAGAGAGCTGCAGCATAGGTAAGCTGCCCATTTGCCATTCTCTGCCTGTGCCTGGAGCCTCCCTTCTGCCTGCTCTTGTGACATTGTCGAGGATTCCCTCCAAGCTCCAGAGAAATAGACTTCCCCTATGACTTCTCAATGACAGCTTCAAATGTCATGAATCACAATAGCTAATGTGTATTCAACAGTTAGTACATGGCACACACCGTGCTTGTCTTGGCTTGGGCTGCCATATTAAACACCACAGCCTGTGGGGCTTTCACAACAGACATGTATTTCTCAGAGTTCTGGGGACTGGAAGTTTAAGATCAATGTGGCAGCAAGGCCACATTTTCCTGGTGAGAACTATCTTCCCAGCATGCAGACAGCCACCTTCTCCGTGCCCTCATATGGTGGATAGATGGAGAACTCTGGTCTCTCTTATTATTGTTGGAGAAGTAATCTCACCATGGGGGTGCCATACTCCTGACCCCCCCAAAAGCCTTGCCTCCAAATACCTTCACACTGGGAGTCAAGGCTTCAACATATGAATTTGGAGGGAATACAAATATTCAGTCCCTAACAGTGTTAAATATATAATAGGTATTATTTTATTGATCTTTATGACATTCCCCAGAAACATTCATTTCACAGAAAGAAAAACTGAGATTAAGGGAGACTAACTAACTTGCCCTGAATGACGCAAACTTGCAGCAGTTAGCAGAGATTCAAGTCAAGGTGCCCTAGGTTCTGTGGGCATTCCTGATTCCTGGTGGTGCCTGCTGAGGGTGTCTTACCCATAGGATGTTCTCTTTCTGTCATTCCAGAATCAGACATCTATGCAGAAATTCCCGATGAGACCCTGCGAAGGCCCGGAGGTAGATCTCTGACCCTACTACAATGGCCACAGCCGGGGTCCTATGAAGTGACATTGTGGGGATACCACAGGGGACTTTCTTTCCTTCCTTCATCTTCTCCCATGTGTGCTTCAGACAGGGGCAACCTGAGTGAAACACCTTTGATTTGAAAGCTGACATTATTGTTTTATTCCCACACTATTGACCTTTTGTGTGTCCATGATGTGTGTGGGGATCCTAAGAGTGGACATGGGACCTGGCCTACGGAGGGAACAGGGTGATGATGGCTTTTCCCAGGTCAGAGATGGTGGAAACTTCTAGAACTCCTTTCCCAGGCCAACCCCTAGATCTTAGCTGAGATGTTGTTGAGGGGTCTGGCAATGCCTGGGCAGAAGGGGAGTAGAGCCTGGCCTTGGGGGCTGCAAATATTCAGATGCCTTGGGGCACCAGCAGTTTCTGTGCCCTGAGACCGTCTGCTCTCTCCATCTGCCCAGGCCCACAGTATGGCGTCACACGGGATAATGTAGTCCTAAATCGGATTCTTGGTGAAGGTTTTTTTGGGGAGGTCTACGAAGGTGTCTACACAAATCATGTAAGTTCCAAACTCTTTGCTGACACTCCCTTCCCACTTTTCCATAGGACGAAAGGGGAGGTCAACTATTCTGATGTTGGAGCAGCCACCATGATGTGCCTCTGCACCTGCTTGGCTTTTGTAGTGTTTCTGAAATCCCTGGGGAGTGCTAGAAGCAGAGTTATTTCCCAGAAGGATAGCGATCCCAGGGAGCAAAATGGAGGCAGGACCTGAGGAAGGGTTGGTGGAACCTTGGCGGGCAAGAACATGGGGAGGTGTGAGAAAACTCAGCTCTGAGAAGAGGAAGAGCAGGATCTGAGGGAGGGGCTAGTCTTGAGGCAGCTAGTGGGGTGAGACCCTGCAGAAAGAGTAGAGCCCAGGGAAAGAGGAAGCAGAAATGTAAAAGTCAACAACAAAGAGAAAGAGGCTTTGCATGTGCTCCACACATACCCACTAACATGGGGCAGACCACAGGCCTTCACCTCAGTGTCATCTTGACTGCCAGAGGCTCGAGTCTCAAAGGCTCTCTCTAGTTCTGACATACCCTGATCAAAAAGCGAGGAAGTCAGGAGTGGGAGACGAGTGGAGAGAGTTGGGGAAAGAAGGAGGAAGGGGAGGACTGTGCCTTGCAGAGCCCCAGAGGCCCAGATGCTGTCTGTCTTTCCTCGGCTGTCAGTCAAGCTTGCAGGACAACTATGGCAATGCCAGGGAGGGGACACTTTCTTCTGAGCCCTAGGCTGGCCCGGAAGTGGGGGGGGCAGCTCTGAACAGACTTTCATTGCAGAAAGGGGAGAAAATCAATGTAGCTGTAAAGACCTGCAAGAAAGACTGCACTCTGGACAACAAAGAGAAGTTCATGAGTGAGGCAGGTAGGCATGCCCTGGGGAGTGACACAGCCCTGTGCATGAGAAAAGTCCCCTGGGACCACACAGACCTGAAGGATAGGAGAGGGGCCTGGAAGCTGGGATGCGGAAGGGTGCCAACATTGCAGGGACCTCCCTTTGGAGGAGCAGTCTCACTCCCTGTTTCTCCCAGTTGGGACAGCACAGTGTGTTTCTCATATTGGACCTTAGCGCCCCTCTGGCCCCTCCCTCTCTCCCCCAATTTCAGTGATCATGAAGAATCTTGACCACCCACATATTGTGAAGCTGATCGGCATCATTGAAGAGGAACCCACCTGGATCATCATGGAATTGTATCCCTATGGTGAGGTGAGCTGTGGGTGACAGAAGTGGAACCCTGTGATGACCGCTGGGCCACAGTTGAGCAGGGCCTGTGGGTAGAGGCATTTAGAACATGGGCCCTAAGCTCCAGCTTCCTGCTCTCTGTATTCAGCTGAAACAACCCAGAGATCATTTGTAGAAGTTTCTGGAACATCTTGCCAACCTAGGTTTGCCCAGGGAGGGCTTGGAGGCTGCCTGCCAGGGTCTTGACAGCACCTTCCCTCTTCCTACAGCTGGGCCACTATCTAGAGCGAAACAAGAACTCCCTGAAGGTGCTCACTCTTGTCCTGTACTCGCTGCAGATTTGCAAGGCCATGGCCTACCTGGAGAGCATCAACTGTGTCCACAGGTGGGCCCAGGGAGGAAGCTGGTCTCTTTCATCTGATACCGGGGAGGCTGGGGTAATGCAGGGCTTCGGAGTCATGCAGATGAGGGTTGAAAGCCTAGCTTTGGTCCTGCTTAATGTGACAACTTAAGCATCTTCTGGGAGCCCATTTCCTCACTTGCAGAGTAGAATAGCGATATGTGCCTCACAGCATTGCTATTAAGAGTAATCTAGGGGTGCCTGGGTGGCTCAGTCGGTTAAGCGTCCGACTTCGGCTCAGGTCATGATCTCACGGTGCATGGGTTCGAGTCCGCATCGGGCTCTGTGCTGACTGCTAGCTCAGAGCCTGGAGCCTGTCTTTGGATTCTGTGTCTCTCTCTCTCAATGCCCCTCCCCTGCTCACGCTGTCTCTCTCTCTCTCTCAAAAATAAATAAAAACATTAAAAAAAGGAATAATCTAAAGTGCTGGGCATGTGATTGTAACTCAATGCATCTAGCCTGCTTCCATGTGGGTTCTAGGAAATTGCTTCCCCACTTGAACAGAGATTGCTCTCCTCAGGCTCAGCTGCATGGTGACACATGGCCAGAGGGACAGGACTAGGGCAGTGGCTGGAAGATCCTGAGGTCCAGGCCCTCCCCAGCCCAAACAGCTGGCCCTGCACTGGTCCCCAGCACCCCTGAGCTGCAAGTCCTAGTCTCCCTCTGGCTGTGGAGTGGCCCCTTTTTACCTGGTGTTGTTCCTATTCCCTGAAAAGAAGGTCCTAGCCATGAGGGATATGATCCCCTGGAGGAGACAAAGGGGGTATTCTCAAAGCATTGGGGTGAGCAGGTGAACTCTTCAATCCAACATCATGAACGTGAGATATGTGGCCCTGTGTGTGATACTATGCAAAGCAGTGTGTGGGGATATAAATATTCATTCATTCATTCCATTCACTTATTCAGCACATATGGAACTTCTACCCTGTGCCTCCAGATGCTGTCCTTGGCTCTGGGATGAAGTTGTAATTAAAACTGACAAAAATCCCTTTCCTTGTGGAGCTGACCTCATAGCATGAGGAGAAAATTCTAGATATAAACAGTCATGGGGTGCAGGCAGTAGGATAATAGATTTGTTTCCTTTGTTTGGGTGAAGTCAGCATGCTTTGGAATCAGCTTTTCAGTAATAAAGACAAATGACGGGGAATGGAGACTGCCTGTGAGAAGCAAGCAGACAAACCAGTTTGGGGTTAGGAATGATGCCAAGAACACGAGGTAAACTGAGTCAGTGAATGCTTCCCCAGGGAGGAGTGAGAGGTTAGCTCTGGGGTTAGGCTGCCTAGCTGACCCTTTTTCCCATGGGGAACCTACTGGGCCAGCTCCTTTGGCTCTCTGTTGCCCCTGTCTCCCTCTCTGTGCCAGGGAGGTCTGAGGGTCTCTATGTCACAACACAGAGTGTGTAAAGCATTTGGGTGGTCCTGGGTGTCCTGGTGCTCCATGGAGGGTATCTGTGAGCTGTTGCTGTCTGCCATGATGAAAGCCTACAGTATTGTGGAGTTGCAGAAACAGGGGAGAATAATTGTGATCAGGAAAGTTGCTTGAAGAATCAGCAGGGTGCCCCCATCCCTGGCAGAGGGGAGAATAAAGCCAACAGGGCAAGCGTGTGGAGCAAGTCCTGGGGACCTGAAATGGGCTTCACACTGGAGCCACGTGAGAAGGGGTGATGGGAGAGGAAGCTCAACAGGGAGGTGGAGGGAGGAGGTGGAGGGAGGTGGTGGAGGGCCTTGTGTGTGGCGGGACCTGAGGGCCAGTCCAGCCTCCCGCCTAAGCAGGGCTTCAGCAAGATGACTCTGTAGGTCAGGGAAGGGCTGACGGAGAGAAGTGGCCCTGTTCTGCTCCAGAGGCTGGGACTTTGGCCAACACTCTTCCCCTTTCTCTCTCTGTCCACCTGACTGTCTGTCTCTCTGAAACATTCTGAACCTTTGCCCCTCTCTCCCAGGGACATTGCCGTGCGAAACATTCTGGTGGCCTCCCCTGAGTGTGTGAAGCTGGGGGACTTTGGCCTTTCCCGGTACATTGAGGATGAGGAATATTACAAAGGTGAGGGGAGTTTGGCCTCTGCTTTGTCCCTGGAGAGGTCTCTGTAGCCAAAAATAAGAAGGAAGGAAGGAAAGAAGGAAGGAAGGAAGGAAGGAAGGAAGGAAGGAAGGAAGGAAGGAAGGAAGGTAGGAAGGTAGGAAGGAAGGTAGGTAGGAAGGAAGGAAGGTAGGAAGGAAGGAAGGAAGGTAGGTAGGAAGGAAGGAAAGGGAAGGAAGGAAGGAAGGAAGGAAAGATGGAAGGAAGGAAAGACAGAAGGAAGGAAGGAAGGAAAGATGGAAGGAAGGAAAGACAGAAGGAAGGAAGAAAGGAAGATAAGGGGAAAAAAGGAAAGGAAAGGGGAGAGAAGAAAAAGAGAAAGAAAAAGAAAAAGGGAAAGGAAAAGAAAAAAAGAAGAAAGAATGAGACTACAGTTGGTCAAGTCCAGGCAGGCCAAGGGTCTCTGGAGAATTTCTGGATAATTCGGGATCTTTCTTCCATAAGTAACCCCTGTTAAACCTCTTTGCCCACCTAAAGCTTCTGTGACCCGTCTCCCCATCAAGTGGATGTCCCCTGAGTCCATCAACTTCCGCCGCTTTACAACAGCCAGTGACGTCTGGATGTTTGGTGAGTGGAGTTTCAGCAGAGTTTGGGAAAGGATTCTGATTCTCCCTTCAATGACCAGGCTATGAGAGGGTGCAGGGAGGGGTCTGGACCCCCACCCCTAGGTTGCAAGGGTCCTCTGTTGCTGTGGCCACTGAGAAGTCTCAGAAGTAGGGGGCCAGTGGTGGGTTGGGGCAACATGGGCTAAGGGCCTGTCTGGGCAGTATTGGTTCATCCTCCTGGAAAAGGCTCTTGGGGGGAGCTTGTATCCACCAACCAGCCCCAGGGACTGATGTGGGGGTACCCTGGAGGGCATCCTCAAAGCCAAACTCTGAGGTTTGTTCTGAGAAGGAGGAACAGGGAGAGATGAGAACAAGACCAGGTGATAGATGGACAGCCCCTTACAGCCACATAGATTCTCTCTCTCATTTCTCCACAGTCAGCCCAATAAATCTCGTTGTTATGATTATTTCCATTTTCCAGTTAAGGAAACAGGCTCAGCCAGGCCAGGGGTTTGCCCATGATCATGTAGGCAGCAAGTGTTGGTGCTAGGCTTCAAACCCCAGCTTTCTCATAGAGGCTTCACTTCCTCCTATGAGAAGGACTGGTGGAGTCCCAATGACATGCCTTTGACTGCCCCCTCCTCCTGGCCCCACAAAGCCTAATAGCTCCATGTGGACAGGGTCTAGGGAGGGGAGCCCTAGTTCACTTGCAGATACAAGTGATTGGTTCCTTAGTGGACTACCACAATGAGCAAAACTCCAGGGATGCTAAAGGGGGAGGCTAGGGAACACAGGAAGTCTCTGGCAGGGACTGAGTGCTGATTGCCACGGGTTTCCCTGAGGAGGGTGGACTGGCCTCTCCACGCATGAGTCCTCCCCAGTGCGGGTCCTGAGCCCTCTCCTCCTGCCCTCAGCTGTATGCATGTGGGAGATCCTGAGCTTTGGCAAGCAGCCCTTCTTCTGGCTGGAGAACAAGGACGTCATCGGGGTGCTCGAGAAGGGGGACCGGCTGCCCAAGCCCGACCTCTGCCCACCTGTTCTCTACACCCTCATGACTCGCTGCTGGGACTACGACCCCAGTGAGCGGCCCCGCTTCACTGAGCTCGTGTGCAACCTCAGGTGACCATGGAGCAGGGGTGGGGGGCTGCAGGCACAGGGACCCAGAGAGCAAATCTACTCTAGAGCAGCTCTTAGAGGCTTACGATGTATTTCCCTAAACAACCTGTAGTGGTCCTTGTGGCTACCTTACAGATGAGAGAATTCAGGTGCAATGGCAGTGGTGGGTGGGGCTGGGATTTGCACCAGGACCTCCCCTCTGTCCAGCACAGAGCCATGCGTCCAAGTGGAATTGGCTGGTGCTCCCAGCAGAAGCATGGTGGTGTACATGTTACAGAGACTGAAAAGCTTGCCAGAGGTCAGGGGAGGGAAACTGAGTTCACTGTCCAATAGGAATTCACAGACACAACGAACCTGGGTAAGCCTCACCATCTCAATATCTCTCAACCTCAAGCACAGGGTGTTGCTCCTAGTATGTGCTCGAAAAATACTTTTTAGGTTAGAACCCAAAGTCTGAACCAGACTTTCACTGACATGCCTATGCTCTTTGCAGAGATGTGGGGTGTGCCCTATAGGAGGCCCAGCTCGGGCATGGGTCCCGCATTCCCAGCAGTACCCTGTGCCTCTCCTCCTTTGATTGTTCCTCCCAGATAGCAGAGAAGGCAGTGATTGATTTTTGACTGTTAAGACAGTGACCCAGGGGTTGCCTCTCCCTTCTAAATGGAGCATTGGCAGCCTGGAGGTCTGATCTTTCACCCAGGAGCCATTATTCTCTGGGTCCTGGGAGGTCCCTGGAGAAGGGTGCTGTCAGAGTACAATTTAGAGGGTCTCCCTGTTTCCTTGGTGGCCTCCCTGCCAACAACTCCTCCCTGGGTGGTCTGACTTATTTTTTGGCATCCTTTAGGGCAGGGATCAGCAAACTTTTTCTGTAAACAGCCAGATAGTAAATATTTTGGGCTTTGCGAGCCATATGGTCTCTGTTACAACTACTCAACTCTGCCATGATAGCTCAAAAGCAGCCATAGACAATACATAAATAAACGAATGTAGCTGGATTTCAGTAAGACTATTTGGGAAAAGTGAAATTTGAATTTTTATATAATGGTCATATGTCATGAAATTTCTTCTTTTTATTTTTTTCAATTGTTAAAAAATGTAAAAATCATTCTTAGTTTGGGGCCATAAAAATAGGTGAGGGGGCTGGATTTGGCCTGTGGGCAATAGTTTCCTGGCCCCTGCATTAGGGAACCTAATGTTTCATTAACATTAAAAACACTGTGGCTTTAAACATTGCAGTCAACATGGCATTTTTTAGAGAAAGAAAATAGATCCTAACAACTACTTTGCGGGGAGGTACCCCAAGGGGCAGGCAGGAACTGCCCAAGCTAAGGCAGCAGGAATGACATTGAATTTGCTTATAGGGCGTTCTGACACAGTCTGCAAGGCCTTCAGCTTAAAGACCTCTCTGTACCTGTCTATCTCTTTGTTGACACTACTGATTAATTTTAGACTCATCTCTTTGGTCAAGTTAGAGAAGCCAAAGTGTTCCAGGAAAAGTATTTGAAAGATGTAATTTGAAAGAGCCAAAGCTCTGGGGTGATGAAGATGGGGGGTCTTAATTCACCCTGGAGGCTTGAGAACCATGGGGAGCTATGACATGTGCTTCTCCATGGGCTGAGAAGAATGCCCTATTAGAGGAACAAGGCCAGGCTCCACCATGGATGGAGTTAGGAGTGGGCTTTCTGGTGTAATTGGAAGGATATCCAAATATCCCAAGGACCCCAGGATACCACGCCCATCAAGTTATAGCCTTGCAGTCCTCCATTAGAGTCAAGAAAGGATTTGCTGAGTGTTTCCTAATGGGGGGTAGTGGGGGAGAAGGGCCCTTTTAATGTCAAATTTTGAAAATTCCTCCCTGTAACAATAGTTATATTTTCAGAATTTATGATTGACAAAATGTATTAAACTATATAATGAATTTTTAATATATATAGCATAATGCATATATACTTGAAAATACAATACCAAATACTATATATTCAGTAGCACATAATACTTGGTATACATATGAACATGTGGATTCATGGACCCCATGTAATCACTACAGAGTCCTCTAGGGTCTGTGATTCCCAAGTTGGGACCAGTGGATTGGGTAAGAATGGCAAGAAGCATGCACATAACTAACCCAGGAATGAATCCATAGCCATTTCTCATTAATACACACCATGAATGTGTTGGTGTGTGGTTTAATGAAAAATAGGAGATGTAGAACACAGGCCTTGGTCATGAAGTTGGCTGGGATATCAGAAATCTACACAGGAAGGCAAGATTCATGGGGAGGTAGGTGGGAGACACACTTGCCCTACCCTGTTGGACTGGCTCTCCATGGACTTTTTCCCACCATTGATCCATTCATGTGATTTTCCCAACTTCATTGTTGGGGGAGCAGCCTCAGGACCCATCTTCCAGCTTTCTCAGAAGGGTCTCCCCAAGTCACCTTGCAGAGGAGACAGAAATGGGATCCAGTGTTCCTTCTTTGGGCCTCTCCAGGCTTCTGAGGAAAGAGTGCAGAGAAGAGGTCCCAGGAGCATCTTTAACTTTATTCCTCTTTCTTTATCTGACTTGACTCCTTGGCAGTGACATTTATCAGATGGAGAAGGACATCGCTATAGAGCAGGAAAGGAATGCTCGCTACCGACCTCCCAAAATCTTGGAGCCCACAACCTACCAGGAACCCCCACCCAAGGTAAACAAAGCCCTGGTCTCATAGATCCTGTGAATCAAGCAGAGCTGGATCCCTGTCTAGACCATCCTGGCCTAGGAACCTCCTCCCTTTTCCTCCAGCATAAGCAGGATGTATTCCAACAGTCCTCTTGGCCCTCAACCCAACTGTCCATCAGCATTGAAGTCAGCCCCCATCACATGGGTGTCCTCGCAGGTGTGATCTGAGACCCCAAGAGAGCAGACCCCTCAGAGAGAAGCTAAGGCAGGGAACCACCCTGGAAACTCTTCCCTTGAGGGGCTGGAGCACTTTTCTTTCTGGTGTTTTTCAGGGAAAAATTAGATCTCCCTGAGGGCACATGAATGGGGAGTGTCCCTAGTCCCTTATGTTCAGCTTCCATGTACATGCCCTCCATGGCATGTCTGGGTTCAGAATCCAGTGCCCTGCTTGCCATGCCATTAGGTGGGTAGGTTTCAAGGGACCATGCCTATATTAGTCAGCTCAGGCTTCCATAACAAAATACTATAGACTGAGTATGGAGGCTGGGAAATTCAAGATCAAGGTGCTGACAGATTTGTTGTGTGGTGAAGACTCTCTTCTTGACTTGCAGATGGCCACCTTCTCACTATGTCTTCACATAGCAAAGGGAGCAAAAGCCCCGACCCTTATGACCTCATCTAACCCTAATTATCTTGCAAAGATCCTACTTCCAAATGAGAGTTGGGGCTTCAACATATGAATCTGGGGGGTGGGGGTGGGACACAAACATTCAGTCCGTAACAAAGTCCTATCTGGTCCAAGACCTTTTCTCACTGTCCACCCCCTTGCCTGGCATGCCCTGCCCCTTCCCTCAGTCAGGGCCCAGCTCAGTTTTCATCTCCTCCCTGAATCCCCTGCAAGTGCCTGAGGCCTCACTGACTTGTTACCTCTGAAAGGATGTGGCTTTTGACAGCTGATTTGACAGGTGTTCCCACATCTAAAGAAGCTACACAACAGAGATCGGTAAACCCTTCAATTAGTGATGGCCCCCAGGAGGACAGAAAGACTGGTTTCTTTGTACCTTCTTATCATTCAGCATATAATGGGTGCTCAATAAGTGAATGCAAAAGATTTTAATGAAAACTTTTCCCTTCATGTCTCCTTCATTCTGAATAAGCCTTATCTGTGTCCAACCTAGTATTCCCCTTGGTGAGCATGCTCACTCAAGGAGAGAGGCATGGACTGACTCATCTTTGCAATTTCTCTCCAGCCCAGCCGGCCAAAGTATAGACCCCCTCCACAAACCAACCTTCTGGCTCCCAAGCTGCAGTTCCAGGTAAACATGTAACCAGAGGGCTGGGAAAGTTCAGGGCCATACCTTATCTTGAGCCTTCCTGAAATTCCATTCTTGTGCCTTTAAGGAGTTGCAATTACCTGCTTGGGTTATGGAGATGGCCTTCATTGACTCTTATTTGGTACCCACAAGAGAATTTGAACTCAGAATGCCAGTGATCAAAATGCAATTCTACCAGGCTGTCCTCAGCTAAGACTTCCCTTAAGTCCAGTCCATCTGTCCATAGTGTTTGTTGCTCTGTGTGCCTGCCTACAGCTACCTCTCTATGCCCAAGGCCTCTCCGGCCCCCTACCCTGAAGAGAGCTTTCTGAGAAGGAATTTCAGGCAGTTGAGGACAGTTGATATTCCCCAGAGAATAGAGTTGCTCCCTGGCACTCCCCTCGGAGGCCTTGAGCAGAACCCAGGTGGCCATAACCAGTCTCCATCTGAGCTTTCCTCACACCTCCATCATTATCAACCATGAGATCTTCCCAAGCTGTTGGTCCCTGTCTGAGAATGTCTGTATTATGTCTCAGTCCTGCATCTTGGTCATACAGAGCCAAGGCCCATCTCTTTTCTTCTCTTACATCCCTCAGCTCAGAGTCACTGCTCAACAATGGAGCATCTCAACCAATAGAAACAATATCTGTTCACCTGGTACTCCTTACAGAAATGTGCCATCCCATGGTCCTACATTTCTCAAGGAAATGCCCCAGTACCAAAACAAGGCTAACCAAGAACTAACGGATAAATCTTTGTCCTATAAAGAAAAAAAAAATCTTGGTGCAGAAGACAGAAGCAATATTCCTAAAAATCATCATACTTTTTTGTGTGACGTTTAAAATAATAATTAAACACATACACACACACACACACACACACATTTCTGTGGGCTAATCATATCTCTCAGTTTGAAACATGACTATGAAACAGAACTCTTTTCTGAAGAGTCCTAAAGGTAGAGACATAGACTCAGTTGGTCAGTAACATAGGTGAACCCCATGGTATGCAGAGCATCATGGTGGTTGGACACTAGATGAAAGAGAGGCCACAGTGGTAGTGCAGACTTCTAGGCAAGAGCCATGTGTGTTGCCCTGCCATGACCAAAGAAAGACCAATGAAATGCCTACACCACATTCTTTGTTAGCTCCTGAAGAGCAAGTCCTATTTCTCTAATGGTGTCCATTAATGTTTCTCTGTGCTCATGTTTGTAGCAGCTAATTGTCCACCTTCTTGCCTTGTCCCTGTGCCTGGTGCTTCTTTGCTTCTCCTGAATAGGTCCCTGAGGGTCTGTGTGCCAGCTCACCTACGCTCACCAGCCCTATGGAGTATCCATCTCCTGTAAACTCGCTGCACACCCCACCTCTCCATCGGCACAATGTCTTCAAGCGCCACAGTATGCGGGTAAGAGGGCTCTGCATGCTGGGTCCTAACCCGAACTGAGGAGGCTGCTAGAGGGAGGTGTCTAGGTCACCGGAAACCCCACATCCTCAGGGTCAGGAGGTACCTTCCATGCTTTAATGTACCAGTCACCCCACCAAGGGGTTCTGTTGATGTCCTCTCTTTTGCAAACACACAGGAAGCTGAGGGCCAAACCCAGCTCTGCTCCCAAGGACACCAGCTGGACCCGGGCCTGCCCCTATCCATACTCTGGTGCGGTGGCAATTGGTGTAAAATCTCCCCTTTTATGAGCCCTGGGGATAGTGTGGAGGTTATGGGCAGATGGCAACCAAACCTGATGGTGCCAGAGAATAAAAGATCCAGGAGGCTCTACCCAGTTCTGCCCTTCCTGCGTGATTGCTTCAGTTGCTAAATCTATCCTCAGTCAATGGAAAGGCTTTCTTGTGGCTCTACTCCCGCTGCTTTTGTAAAAGTTGCTGTTGTGTGGGAAGGGGCTTGGGGGTTAGTGTGGGGCTAAGCCACCCTTCCCAGTCACGTCTTTGTTATAACTGCCAATGAGGTCTTGTGGACTAGCTTCTGATTGTCAAGACTTGTAGGAAAAAAAAAAGGAAAAAAAAGGCAGCTTTGCATATAAAAGAGAGGCCCACTTGCCACTTCTCACACTCATCTTCTCCTTCAATGGAACTGTGGTCAGCTGGCATGAATATTTGATATACTTTACTAAAGTGAGTCTTGATATGTGACAAAACAAACCAAATGCATTACTTTAGTTTTACTCTGTCCAGGCTCAGTATACTTGACTCTAGAAGTTTTTTGGAAAAAATACATGTTTATTACAATAGATTTGAAAAATATAGGAAAGTACATTGATATGTTCTGTACTATTATTCTCAATTTAGCAAAATTTTAAAATGCATAAGATAACTTAGAATTCTAGGCAGCAAGATCTATTGTGGACTGAATTTTCCCCTGACCTAGCTCATTTTCCTCTCTTACATTAATTTAACCAATTTATATTTTAATATATACTTAACAATAATAAAACTGAATTTTTAAGCATGCCCTATAATTTAGAATGTTCAGTTCCTCCACCTTCCTGTCCTTGACTCTATTCGTAATTGAATTTTAGCGAATTTTGCTTTAAAATGTGTCCTTTTAAGAAAAATTATTTTGCACATTTCCAGGGTGGCACTGCCTTTGTCTAATCCCTGCTTCACCATAAGAACTTTGTTCAGTTCCATTAAGACAGACTGTGCAGCAGAAAAAAAAAAAGATATTTGTGTCAAGGATTTGGAATTGGAAGTATTTGCCATAAGGAAAGTCTGCCTAAGAGAATATAATGAACATTTCTTTAAGTAAACAAAAAAAATAAAAAATATAAAATCCATTGTGTGGTTTACATCAAAAAGATTGAGAAAACCTCTTTCAGGTAAAATGCTGGAAAGGTATAACAGGCTTCCTGTAAAGCATTTGAAAGCATTTAACAAAAATCAGAGATGGTTTTCCCACAAAAACAATTTTTCTCCTGACTGACTCTATAGCCTTACTCATCTGGAAATCTGGGATTCCACACCAGAGTCGGGATGGCAACAACCCTTCTCTTGAAGGTTTAAATTAATAATCAAATTCAATAAACTACCTTGTGCAGGACCAGTTAGCCAGGCACTGTCCTAGGTGCTGAAGGGACAATGAGGGTCTTTTGCCTTCAGTGTGCTTACTACAGGAGGCCAGAAGGAATAGGGCAGATGCATGCACACTTACCTGTGATGCAAGCCATAAAGCTGGGAGTAGCACACAGAGGTAATGCAAAGCTGCAGTGGGAGTTCAAAGAGAAGAACAGCTTCCAGCTTCTTTTTTTCAGCTGGGCTTCAAAGGATAGGGAAGATTTGGATAGGAAGAAACTGGGATATGGGGGATGAAAGAGGCATCAATCAATAGGAGCCAAGACTGAGTGATGGGAAGCCACAGAGCAAGTGCAGGAGCTGTTTGGCTAGAACATAGGAGGATGCATTTGGATATGGAAATAAGACTGGCAAGATGGGGGGTGGGTAGCCAAAATATGGAAGGACTCAGAGCCTGTGAGAGTCATTTTAAAGCACCACCAAAACTCGATTCCTTTTAAAAGTGACCAGCAATGTAAGTATCCATTGCCTGATAAGAATATTGGAGGTACTGAGCAGACAAGGAAACCCTAAAGTGGTTAATTTTTAAAAATCTAATGTTCACCTTGAGTTTTATTATGAAATTATAAGACATAGGAAAAACATTTCCAATACATGTTAAAACATTTGGGGAGATGGTGATCAGGCTTGGGGCATCCTAGCTATTTGAGTACTGGGAACTTTCTTTTAATGCTTACAAAACTATACAGTCCTTTCTTAACTACTAATTTCTTCTACCAGCATTTAGTCTCTCTCAGTCTAGCCTAGTCTTACCTTGAGATTCCTAGCTTGATATTCAGAATATTTTACACTTAGTTCCTGTGTTACTATTTGCCAATAGCCTCGGGCAGCCATACCATTCTGTTTGTAAGTATTGACATTTAACCACAGGTATTTATAACCTTCAAATACCCTCATTTTGGAGCATCAGCCTCTGAAATAAATCTTACTTATTTTATCAATTCTATGATTATGAAATACTCGTATGTCCTGAAACTTGTCTTCTTAAAATAAGGTCTAACTCAATAGCCTTCAGCTGAAGTGATTTTGCCTCAGAGGGAACATTTGGAGATGTCTGGAGGCATTTTTGTTACAACTGGGGATATGTTAAAGGTATCTAGTGGGTGGAATTGCTGCTGAGCATCCTGCAATTTACAGGAAATCTCCCTCAACAAAGAATTATCTTGGGGCACCTAGATGGATCAGTCAGTTAAGCATCCGACTCTTGATTTTGGCTCAGGTCATGATCCCAGGATCATGGAATCAAGCTTCACATCAAGCTCCATGCTGAGGGTGAAGCCTTCTTAAGATTCTCTCTCTCCCTCTGCCCCTCTACCATGCACCCCTGCCCCTCTACCTCTCTCTCTCTCTCTTTCTCTCTCTCTCCTCTCTGTGTCTCTCTCTCTCTCTCTGCCTCTCTACCTCCCCTCTAAAGTTAAAAAATATTATCTGGCCCCAAATGTTAATGGTTCTGAGGTTGAGAAATTCCCATCTAACTATTGCTTACTTTGCCCTATGAGAACAGGGACATTGCATATTTTACTATCACTGCCCTCCTAGCACCCAGCCCTATGCCTGCCACATAGTAGTTGCTTAATAAGTAGCCATTGAATAGATTAACAAACAGAGAATATTTCAGCAAGAAATGTAACTTGCAGTGGGGTGGGGGTGGGGGGGAGAAGTCTTGTTAGAAATTGAGTGCTGTGATTGAAGCTCAGTGAGCACTAGAAAATATAACAAATTTGAAACTGTGTTGTTATATTCGAGTACATTTTAGAGGATTTGGTTGGGAAAATCTTTTTTAGAGGCTTGGCAGAGATTATGGCTTGCTAAAGTAGATAGAGAATAATTTTTAGCAATTTATGCAAGTGAGTTGTATGTAAAATGGCCACTTTAAAAACAAGGATCTGAAGGGGCTGCTGTCTGAATGCCGTAGAAAGGTCCTGCACCTGACAAAGGCCACCCTGGGCTTTATGCAATTGAAAAAATGACATATAGTACTCATGAGCCCAGGAGGCCAAGGTGATCATGTACAGCAGAAAAAAGCAAAAGTTTGAAGGGACTGAGCAGATAATGATGTAAATGAACTCTGGGGAAGATTGAGAGAAAAAAAGTACTAAGAAAACATGTAATACCTCCTGTTTAAAATGGTTTGTCTTAAGTTTGTTTATTTATTTATTTTGAGAAAGCCCAAGACAGCATGAGAGAGGAGGGGCAGAGAGAGAGAGGGAGAGAGAATCTCAAGTGAGAGAGGGAGAGAGAGAATCACAAACCTTGAGATCATGACCTGAGCTGAAACCAAGAGTCAGTCTCTTAACCGACTGAGCCACCCAGATGCCCCTGTAATACCTTCTGTTTAAGAAATAGCAGATAAAACTATTGTTCCAAAGCCCTTTAAATAAGTTAAAATGAGGATTCAATAATGAAGCTAGGGAAAGGAAGCATTTATTGCATATCTATAGATCCATATTTCTTCAAATTTTGTTCTCCACTTTTTTTTTTAGCTCATACATTTCTTTTAGCCTTTGGTTAAATAACCCAAGCTACTAGCTTTAAAAAAATGAGTCCATTTTTGGGGCGCCTGGGCAGCTGGGTCAGTTGAGTGTCCAACTCTTGATTTTGGCTCAGGTCATGATCTCACGGTTCATGAGATTAAGCTCCGAGTAGGGCTCTGCACTGATAGCTTGGAGCCTCCTTGGCATTCTCTCTCTCTCTCTGCCCCTCCCCCACTCTGTCTCTACTTCTCTCTCAAAATAAATAAATAAGTAAATAAGTAAGTAAATGTTTAAAAATAAAAAATTATAAAGGGTGTGTTTTCATAAAAAGGCACGGTCACACGGGTGCATGCCGTTGCCCCTTCCCTCAGCCTGTACCCTGTGTGGACAGCTTGGTAGCCACTGCACAGGGTCTCAGAGCTTCCAGACCCACTGTCATGGTGTTTGGGTGATGATAAGCACCCAAGCCTTTCCAGAAGGCTGGCTTTGCATTTTTTAATTTAGTAAGTGACAGCAACCATGACAAATGCCAACTGAGAAAATAATATTAGGGGAGTAATTTGAAAATAAAATTGTATTAGCAGATTGAGTAATTATTTAAGTACAATGCATGTTCAGTGCTGTGCTCTCGGGTTTGATGTTACACTGCCACAGGGGCATGTGCTCGGGGCTGATGGATTCAATAACCGTGTGCGTATACAGCTGCGGATTTAAGAACTTTCCAACAAGAAAGCAGCTGGCAAGGCCAAGGCTTGTGGCTCCCACAGGCTCTTCCAAGGGTTGTCCTTCCTGGGTCTGGGCACGCAATTCATTGGGTCCTCTCCTCTCTCCCTGCTGACCTCTCAGGAGGAGGACTTCATCCGACCCAGCAGCCGAGAAGAAGCCCAGCAGCTGTGGGAGGCCGAGAGGCTCAAGATGCGGCAGATCCTGGACAAGCAGAAGAAGCAGATGGTGGAAGATTACCAGTGGCTGAGGCAGGAGGAGAAATCCTTGGTGAGAAGACACTGAGCCATGGGTGGGAGGGACCCCTGCCCTTGCAGCACTGCTGAACACATTTTGAAATAGGTGGTTGGATGGGAGCCATGTCCACACCACCATGTCCATCTGTGTCCCCTTGCCTCCCCAGATGATGAGAGTGAATGCCCTCCATGCATCCTTGGGATTTTCAATTCTAAAATCCTAAGTTGTTTGCTTTGGTTTCCTCCTCTGCAGGACCCCATGGTGTACATGAATGATAAGTCCCCACTGGTAAGTCACCAGGAGAGGTCTCTGCCTTACAGTGAAGGCCTGAGAAGGCATTGGGGACAGCGGGACCCCAGCTCCAGGCCCCCTGCCTGCCCTTCCCTTTTTGCCTCTCATCTTGGAAGCCTGACTTCTCTCATCTCCATGAACTTCTGTTCTTGAGCTCCCACTTGATCTACACCCACAGTGCATCCTTCCTCTACCATAGGGCCCCTCAGCCCCTGAGACAGAGCTCCCCAGTGTCCCCCTGCAGCTATGACCTCCCAGTGCGCAGCTGAGGGGGTGGGGAACAGGTCAAGGTGGGGGTGGGGTGTCCCCAGAGCCACATTGGTGACACGTTCTCTCTCCTCCCTTCCAGACCCCAGAGAAGGAGGCCGGCTACAGTAAGTGTCCACACCTTTCCTTGTGGCATGAACTTCTGCTCGACATCTTGTGTGGGGCCCACGTCCGTGCTCGCTGCCCACTGCATACAGCAGCAGAGGCTGCTTGCCATTTTAAGAAACCCTGCCTGTTTCAGTTCAGAGTGTGCAGAGTGTGCAGAGAGGGCCCGTCTGGGATTTGATATTTAGTCTCTGCTCCATTTACTGCCCCCGCTCTCTCCCTGCCCAGGCCTGTTCTCATCTCCCTCTGTTGCCAGGGTCCTCAGCCCTCATTTCAGTGTATCTTCTTCTGCATTTATTTGGACGTGTCAGCCAGTCTTCCTATCTCCCCCTCCCTCTGTTGGAGGCTGTCTGCGAGGGATAGTAAAGTAGCTCCGCCCGCCTCTCCCAGATGATGCCTATCTTCTCTAGGCCCCTAGGATGCGAGAGAGAGAGAGAGAGAGAGAGAGAGAGCCCCACCAGGGATGGAAGAGAGAGGGCAGGGGTAGCTAAGCCCACAGAGCCTTTCCAGAAGCTGCTGCCAAAGGGGGAGGGGGGTCAGAAAGAGTCAGCAGTGAGCCAGGCTCATCATCCTCATCCTAGGGAGGATGAAGGAGATGATCATGGTGATGGCGATGATGACAATGACAGCAACCAGTGACAATGACAACAGTCACAGGAAGCTTAACACTAGCCAAGCATAGGCCCATGTTGCTTGCAAATGTTAGCTCTAACCTCACAGCAACTCTATCAGATAGGCATGACTAATCATTATGCAGGGTGCCAGGCTGGCTCAGTTGCTTGAGCAGCTGACTTTTTAATATTTATTTATTTATTTATTTATTTAGAAAGAGAGAGAGAGAGAGAAAGCAGGGGAGGGGCAGAGAGAGGGAGAGAGAATCCCAAGCAGGCTCTGCACTGTCAGCACAGAGCCCAACACAGGGCTCAAAACCACAAACTGTGAGACCCTGACCAGAGCTGAAACCATGAGTCGGACACTTAAACAGCTGAGCCACCCAGGCGCCCCAGGCATCCGACTCTCAATTTCAGCTCAGGTCATGATCTCACGGTTTGTGAGATGGAGCTCTGCATCCGACTCTGCTCAGGCAGTGCAGAGTCTGCTTGGGATTCTCTCCCCTTCTCTCTGCCCCTCCCCCACTCATGCTCTCTCTCACTCTTAAAAAACATAAACATTAAAATCATTACACCCATTTTACAAAGGACAAGAAACTGAGATATAGGAAGGTCAAGTAACTTATTCAAAGCCACACAGCTAGTAATGAGCAGAGCTCAGATTTGAGCCCAGGCCGTCAGGCCCCAGAGTCCCTTCTGAGCTAACCCTCCTGTTTAACAGATAAAGACTAAGGCCCATGGCATGCAAGTGAGCTGCCCCAGGCCCCACAGCTCTTGGTGGCAGAAGGGAGAGTAGAAGGAGGTCTTCTGCTTCCATTCCTGCTCACCCTTCCAGCAGCACCCCCAGGGCTCACCCATGTCTTTGCTTTTCAAAGTGCGGAGTGAATAATGTGGTTCATCTGCCGTTTGTTTCACTTCCTTGAACCCCAAATACCCAAAGCAGACCATTAGGGAATCCTCACAAATCTACTCCAGCAGCTGCTCTGGCACCAGTTCAGGGGCTCCACAGCCACCTGCTACTTCAGAGTGAAGTTTCTTCACCATGACTGTCAAGGCCAGAGTGTGCGCTATCCTCAGGGGCCAGTATGCGTCCAGCGGGAGCTGAGACATCTGTGCAATGACTCCATCTCCACTGCAACTTTGGCTTTTTCTTTCTATAAAATGGACTTTGGTGTTTGACTATGGGAGGACCAGGGGGACGAGAGCTTATTTTCCCAGCCACCTTCTTGGAAACGCCTTCAGGCTTAGTTTCCTTGGGTCTCCTGGCAGCAGAGGAGAGGAGGTTGGCTTGGTTGTCAGCAGGTATGAAGGGAAGGGCCAGGGTGCCAAGACCTTCCCCCCCACTCACTCTCCCTCCCCCTTGCAGCGGAGTTCACGGGCCCCCCACAGAAGCCACCGCGGCTGGGTGCGCAGGTACGTGATGGCTCTGCCGAAGCTGGTAATGAGTATGCATCAGGCCTCCACAAGACGCAAGGTCATGGACTCTTAAGACTTCAGAAATAATCAAGCCCTGCATCCTCATATAGCTGAGGGCCAGAGTGAAGAAGTATTTTATCTAAGGGCACACAGCTAACTCATGAAAAAGCAAGGGGAAGCCCAGTCTCCTTGTTTCCCGTGCTCCCTTGCTGATGTGCAGGAAAGCTCACTGGCCCAGCCCTAGGAGCACGACGTGTGGACCCCCTTCCTCTCCCAAGATGCCCCCTTGGTTTCCCACACCCACGCTGCTCTTACTGTAGCCTGGAACAGGTGCTGGTGTTCCTCACTCTAAAACAGTTGTTGTGAGCCTTGGCTGCCCATTAAAATCATCCAAGGAGCTTTGAGAACCACCTGGCCCCAAACCCAGTGATGGTTTAGTTGGTCCAGTGTGAGACCAGCCAGCAGTGTTCTGTTAAGACTCCCTGGCAGCCTGAGAACCACTGAGAGCAGAAGGGAGGGGATGCATCCCCAGGACACGACACCCTTATGTCAGAGAAGAATCTTTTCAAATTGCGCTGGTGGTTATGTTGGCAGCAATAGTGTCTGCCCAGAAAGAATAGCAGTGTCTTCCAGACTCATGAACCTCCCCTCTGGCCACTTGCTTTCCCCCTCAGTCCATCCAGCCCACAGCCAACCTGGACCGAACCGACGACCTGGTGTACCTCAATGTCATGGAGCTAGTGCGGGCTGTGCTGGATCTCAAGAACGAGCTCTGTCAGCTGCCTCCCGAGGGCTACGTGGTGGTGGTGAAGGTGAGAGCCGTGGACAGGGCAGGCGGAGCTGCTCATTCTGGCCCTGGGTGGAAGGGCGGTGGCGTGGAGCTTCCTTGTCTGGCCAGCAGGTGACTCTCCCACAAAGACTCCCTTTAGCGCAAGGTGGTCAGACTCCAGGTAGACATGGAGGGCAGGTACCAGCCCAGGAGGGCTCTTCCCCAGGGAAACACAGCTTCCTCAAAGTGCAAGAGGTGATGGTCATCCTACCCTCTCTCTCTCGCAGAACGTGGGCCTGACCCTGCGGAAGCTTATTGGGAGTGTGGATGATCTCCTGCCCTCGTTGCCACCATCCTCCCGGACAGAGGTGGGTGTCCTCATCCCAGACCGTGTCCTCAGCTGTGCTTCACACAGGAGACTCAGAAGGACCACGTGGGCTGCCTCATTTCCATCTGCAGGGCCTATCGCACATGACGTGTGGTTCTGACAGCAGATCTAAGCAGGACCATTAGGGGGCTGAGTTCACACCCAGGGGCCCCACCAGCACCCTAGGGGGTGTCTCCTAGTTGAAGTCTTAGAGAGTTGCGGTAATTTTGCATGAGGGTATGCAAAGGACAGACCTTCCCTTTCCCTTTTCCCTCCCAGTGATCCTTTAATCACCCACCACCCAAAGGCTAAAGTGAACATATCATCAAAATAGCAAAATAGTTAAGGTCTCTTGGGTTGATCATTTAAATAATTTCTTTTTTTTTTTAAGTGAGAAACAAATACTGAAAACCAAAATGAAAATCTTGGTGCTCTATACTGAGACTGTGCCTGGGGTGGCCAGAATAATGGCCACCTAAAGGTGTCCACAGCCTAATCCTCAGAACTGTGACTATGTTACCTTACCTGGCAAAAGGGATTTTGCAGGTAAAAGTTAAGGATCTTGAGGGGTGCCTGGGTGGCTCAGTCGGTTAAGCGTCTGACTCTTGATTTTAGGTCAGGTCATGATCTCACAGTTCATGGGTTCGAGCCCTATGTCGGGCTCTGCACTGACAGCGCGGGATTCTGTGTCTCCTTCTCTCCCTGCCCCTCCCCTGCTCTGTCTCTCTCAAAAATAAATAAATAAAAACTTTTTTTTTAAAGTTAAAGGTCTTGAGATGGAGAGATTATGCTGCATTATCCAAGTGAGTGCAGTATAGGTCCTTGTAAGAGGGTTGGCAGAAGCAGACATCCTACAAGAGTCAGAGAAGGAGATGGGATGACAGAAGCGGAGATTGGAATGATGCCATTGCTGGAAAGATCCACAAGCCAAGGAAGGAAGCAGCCTTTAGAAGCTGGAAAAGACAGGGAACAGATTCTCCCCTAGAGCCTGTAGAAGGGGCATAGCCCAGCTGTTCCTTGACTTTGGCCCCACAGAGTCCATTCCAGCCTTCTGACCTCCACAAGTGTAAGAGACTAATCTGTGTTGTTTTAAGCCACCCCATTTGTCATGGGTTATGGCCACAGCCATAGGAAACTGAACATGGCTGAACGCCGAACAATAGCACCTCTCAACATGTGTTGGCTGTCTGTCTGGAAACCAGCCATGGAGCTCAGGAGAAACCCATGCCCCCTGCCAGGCTGTAGTTTGATTCACCATCTCCCATTGATCAGCAACACAGCCCCCACTACCTGTGACTGTTCAAGACAAGACAGCGCAGGAGAGTTTGGGCATTTCCCCGCCTCCCTCTGGGTGGTGGCAGCAGCCCATAGAGGGGCCCCAGCTGGAGCTGTCCCTTCTGATGTCAGAGCTCCTTACCCTCCCTATGATGGCTCAGTTTGTTCATTTCACTTGGTAAATATCTCTTGAGTGCGGAGTAGTGTGCTCAGTAGTGTGCTAGGCTCTGGGGATATGGTGGTAAACAAAGCCCTGCGGTTCAAATCATGATCCCTGGTCTCTTGGTTTGATCGTAGACAGCTAACAAATGACTAAGGGCACTTGTCCCCTGACCATTCCGTCTAACCTTGGGCCAGCATGGAGGATGCTGCAGTGAAGGGAGGGTCTGCAGGGATGCATGGTACAGAGCTAGCACGACCTGGGCTGGGGCCTGGGGCATCTGTAATGTCTGTCCATGCCAACCTTGGACTCAGCCCATGCCTAGATCAGACCTGTCCCCCAGAGAACTTCTGACTGCCTCAGACAACACCAGAGGGGATATGTGCATGGCTTCCCCATTTTGCAGGCTTAACCTTTGCAGCCCCTCAGGCTTCCAGCCTCTCTGCGCTTTTCTTACAGATTGAGGGGACCCAGAAGCTGCTCAACAAGGACCTGGCAGAGCTCATCAATAAGATGCGCCTGGCCCAGCAAAACGCCGTGACCTCCCTGAGTGAGGAGTGCAAGCGGCAGATGCTCACGGCCTCCCACACCCTGGCCGTGGACGCCAAGAACCTGCTCGATGCTGTAGACCAGGCCAAGGTTCTGGCCAATCTGGCCCACCCGCCTGCAGAGTGATGGAGGGTGGGCACCACCTGCCTGCGTCTTCTGCCCCTGCCTGTAGTGTACCTCCCCTCCCCCCCGGGCCCCTGCCTTGCCTTCGGTCATGTGGGTCTTCTCAGGGGGAAGGCTGAGGGGACTCCTCCCCTTGCCACTTTGCACGACTCCCTCTCCCCACCCCAACCCCCAGACTGTACTGCTCAGGCTGCAGCTGGACACAGGGGTCTCAGGGCTCTAGACGCCAGGGGGTGACAAAGAGGGCTCAGAGGGAGCGCTGCTGACGCTGGCCACTCCCTCCTCACACCCCCCTGCCCCACTGTGGGTGGAGGAGGCACACTGGCGCCCCTAGCGGCCACGATGGCTTTATGCATGGACGTGGCAGGCCCAGTGGAACCGAGCTATTCCTTCTTCTTCCGCCCACGGGGGTCCCCTGATACACAGAGAGACTTGGGGAGAGGCTTTCCTTTGGGGGTGGGCGGCTGGTGAGATGAGGGACAGGCCTGGCTCCCTTGTACAGTGTATATTGGAATTTATTTAATGTGAGTGTAGCCGTGTGCCCCCCTCCCCCCCGAGGGGGGACCTGGGACACAGTCCAGGAACAAGCTATTGGGAGTCCGGGCACAAGACGCTATGTTGACAACGCGCCAAGCATCGGGGAGAAGGGAAGAGATGAGGCCAAAACAGGACTTGGACCAAAATCTGCTCTCTTCCCTGTGCCCTTTCTCTCCCTTCCCTGACTTTGCCCCTTCCTTCTCTCCCTCTTTTCTTACTTCTCCTTTCCTCCCCCGCCCCTCCTTTCCCAGCTGCCCCACCCCTCCCTTGTGTTTGTGCAGAATAGTCTTTTACCTTCTTTCTATTTGAGTTGTGGATGAATTAAAATTGTACCATTTGCTTTGTGGTTTGATTGTGTTGTTTGCTTGACCTGCCCTTTGTGGGGAGGGGGACATTGGCCTTGGGCCACAGCCCTGGAAGAAATCCATTGTGCTCTGTTGGGTGCAGCTCCAGAGCCAATACCAGGCTGGAACACGGAGGGGTGCATGGTGATGCCAGGGCATGGGGTCAGGTGTGTGCTGCAGCCCCTCCACCCCTGCTTTTGACCGAAGGGTGACTTTCTAATGGGGACCCAGGGCAGCCCCCTCCAGGGCCACATGAGGACCACCAGTGGCAGTCTCCCAGCTGGCATGCAAACAACTGGGGCTCCATGGGGGCTTGAGTGGCCCTGCGGATGCTGAGGAGGGGGTCCCACAGCTGAAAGAGCAGCAGCCTCAGCCTTATTTCATCTCTTTACTCGAATGCAAGATGGATGGGAGATGGAATAGCGTGAGGGAACATCACTGCACAGGAGATCGTGTCTGGGAGAGCCAGGAGAGAGGAGAAGGGAGGCTGGCAGGCTGCCCCCACGGGAGCCAAGAGGAGCCAGAAACCAGATGGGTCACTGAGTCTTGGGAAGAACTGAGGAGTGGGGGGCTGGACCGAGGTGTTGCAGGTTTCCTCTGTGTCTGTCAGCTAGAGGTGAGGGGGTTTGGAAGGAGGCCAAAGGGAAGCTGGATGTTCACCCTGCTCAGCTTCCTCTCCGGGGTCCTCATGCTGTCTGCATCTGTCAGCTGCTGAGGTTCTGCCTCCGGGGGGGCTGGACAGGCAGGGGCGAGGCCTGATCCTGGGGCAGGAGCTCCTCCACGTTCCAGCATGTGGCTGAGGGCTGCAGATTGCAGGATTCCAAGGTACGAGGGTTCCGTGATTGCACAGAGCTGCTCAGAATCCGCTGTGGGGCTTCAGGAAGGACCAGGAGTCCAGGCTGGGAAAGGGAAGCATGCCTGCAGCTTCTGCCTTTACACAGCAGTCTCAAGGTGCAAAGCTATCCAGCTCATTCCCATCATTCACTGTGAGCAAACGTCCCGAGTGCCGAGCACCATGTGTGCCCTGTAGAAGGGTGGGAGGAGCAAGCGGTGAGCTTGAGTTGAGTCAAGAATGGCTCAGGATAGCTTCCTGGTTTGTCAACATGCATTCAAGGCCAGATGGCACTGCCACAGACAGGGACTCTCAACACTGCCAAACGTCCTGGGGCCGGCTGGTGCTCAGCCAGTTTGTAGCAGGGGGTGTGGCTGAAGGTGAGGAGAAGCCAGGGGTTCAAATGAGCTTCCAGAAAGGTGCAGTGGCCCACCTACCTGCATCCAACCACAAATCCCTGCACCACCCAGAGGATCTAACCTGTACCTCCACCTGTGGCCCGGCTTCCCCCTTTCTCTCCTGCCAGAAGACTCTTTACCAATCCTACTGTTAGATTTGCAGGATCAGACTCTGAACTTCTTTTTCTCCGTGGTTCAAAGACACCCTAACCTGCCTTTCCAACCTCCTCCCACGGCTCCCACACTGGAGCCCCATCTCATCCTGCCCGTTCTCCTAGACACCTTGTGCTCATTCCTGAATCCAACAGGATTCAGGATGTTGTTCACAGCCCTTCCACTCCTTGAGGCACCCTCTCTCCTCTTCCCCAGGCACCCATCCTTTGAGGTCTGTGCCTCTCCCCCCTGGATCACTTGGTCCTTCTGGTACTCAGTGTCTTCGTGACTCCTGCAGGAGAATCTTATGTGGCTTCACACTGTCACCACCATGCTGTAAACTTCTTCAAAGCAAGTTCCTTATTTCCTAGCTCCTCAGCATCCAAAGCAGGGCTCTGAGCCCAGAAGATTCTCAGCACATAATACAGTAATGTCAAGTGAATTGACCCAAGGAGTCTTTGATGAGTAGGCCAGTGTAGGGACTCCGAAGAGAGGCACCTGCAGGCAGATGGTGTTGACCCCAAAGGTGTTCTCTAGAGGGGACAGCAGTTAAAGATGGTCAAGCAGTGCCACCTTCGGGTCAAAGCAAGGAACAGGAAATCAGATCATTCCAGCCAGGAATGGAGGAAAAAAGAGTCCAATGGTCCCCAGGAAGCAGACGATGATAAACAACCAGAGGAATATCCTATCAATGACCATGGCCACATACTTCCAGTCTTCCTTCACCTGCAGGTAGAAAAGGACTCACTGTGACAGAGGACAGGCCTTGGGAGAGGGGAAGTGTCCTGCTCATTCACAGCCCTGTAATGATGACACTGGGGGCAACAGTGGCCCCATTGAGACCTTGGGAAGCTAAAGTCTCAAGACTCAAACAAGCCTCTCCTACTGATCCCTGTCCTATCCCACCCCTATGACCTCACTCAGAGCCTTCCCATAGACTCTCAAGTTCCAGTTAAGGGAGGCTAGAAGTTCTAGAACCACCAAGGGGCATGGGCCTTCTCAGGGGGCCTGCAGTGATTTAAAGTCACTACTCAGCAGTTATAAAATGGTGAAGACTTTGCTGCCCCAACATTGCCTCCCACCCAATTCCCCCATCCACTGCAGGAGATGGAGAGGAGGAGGTAGGCAAGGGTAAGTGTGGCCCAGGGAAAGGGGTGGAGACATGGAGGTTGGGGCTTTATGGAATTTGGGCTCACAGACCAAGCAAGCAGTTCCTACCTGCTCCCAGATTAGATAATGACTAATTTTTCTTATCTACTCAATAAGGCCACCTACTAATAAGCTCTCGGCCTTTCATCCTTCCCTAGGTTGATAAGAAGTCTGTGATTCTGATCAGTGGCCTGATGACCTAATAATGTTGGGCATGGGAGGGGCCAGGGAGGGGAATCCATCTGGTTCCTCAGGGTTTGTGGGTGAATGGTGAATTCCACAAAATGCCCAGAGCCCACAAACAAAGAGAACTGGGAGGAAACCTATCAGGACAAAGGAAGAAGGCTGACGAAGGAGCAGCCTGATTTACTGATTTATCATCTCTTGATGATAGTCCCTTGGCCTCCCTCTGCCCCCTTCCCTCACCACCTATAGGGTAATGGTGATAAAGGCTGGCCTGAGAATGGCACGGGGAATTTCATCATCTGAGGTCCCTCCCTCTCTGGCCTGCTGTCCCCCAGTGAGCCTTAGCAGGAACATTCTTGGCTGCTGTTCTGCCACCTGGCAATTAGTGTCTTAAGAGCTTCTAGCTAGAAGCTTTTATCAGTTTAGTCCAGACTCCCAAGGGCCACACCAAGTGAAGTGGGTCCTCATGAAGGAAACTAGGTGGCCCAAACATACATCTTGGGGTGAGGAGATTCCCTACCAGGCTGGTAGAATCACCAAGGAGAAGAGCCCCTCTCCCGGCCCCAACTCACCGAAGAGTCAGCATCCTCAGATCGCAGGTGATCAGCAATATAGTGCACACCTTCAAGTGCCTTCTGTATGCGAGGTGACAGCAGAAGCCCACCCTCCTGTAACTGGACCTCCACCCTGGGCCCCGAGGCCCCTTGATGTAGACCACCATGGCTACGGAGGACACCCATGGAGGGGGATGAATGAGCTGCCCACCCCCATCTCTCTTCCTCCTCCTCCTCCTCCTCTCTCTCCTCTGCATCCACATTGGTCTCCAGCCAGTAAAGAGAGGAGCTGGGCTTCAGATCTGGGGGCTCGTGGGGTTCCAAGGTGGCCACGGGCCGGTTCATCAGAAGCCACCGGGGCACACAGCCCAGAAAGACCACCCGCACCCAGTGGGGCATAGTGTGGGTGCTGGGGGAGCGGTGGTGGACATTTAGGACAAAGACCGTGATGACAATGGAGAGTGTGACGAAGATCATGGTGAAGAGCAGGTACTCGCCGATGAGTGGGATGACCAGGGAGGTGGAGGGGATGATGTCCGTGATGAGCAGAAGGAAGACGGTGAGCGAGAGCAGCACGGAGATGCAGAGCGTGATCTTCTCGCCACAGTCGGAAGGCAGGTAGAAGACGAGCACGGTGAGGCAGGAGATGAGCAAGCAGGGGATGATGAGATTGATGGTGTAGAAGAGGGGAAGGCGCCGGATGATGAAGTAGTAGGTGACGTCAGGGTAGATCTCAGCGCAGCAGTCATACTTCTTGGTGTTATAGGTGCCCGTGGCATTGATGATGGCCCACTCGCCGCTTTCCCAGTAGTCCTTCAGATCCACCATCTGCTCCATCTGCTCCAGGTCGATCTTGGCCTTGTCGTACGTCCAGGAGCCAAACTTCATCTTGCAGCTCTGCTGGTCGAAGGGGAAGAAGGTGACGTCGATGCTGCAGGAGCTCTTGTAGATGGCCGGGGGCACCCAGTGCACAGTACCCGTGGAGAAGAGGTGGGCCTTGGTCATGTGGGTCACCGCAAACTCCCCATCTGCACTGGGGACAGGAGAGGAGCTGGAGGACCTGCACAGCCCACCTGCCCAAGCCAGGCTGCTCCAAACAGCCAACAGCAGGGGACCCCAAGAACAGAGCAGGACCTGGCCAAGTTGTGGGGATTTATGCAAGTGTGTGAGACTCTCCCAGCACACAGACATTCAGAGCAACCTGAGTTGTCCTTCAAACACTATCTTTTTAATTACAAAAGTAGGCATTTTGAAGAATATAGGAAAATACTAAGAATTTTAGGGGCGCCTGGGTGGCTCAGTCAGTTAAGAATCCCACTCTTGATCTCAGCTCAGGTCATGATCTCAGGGTTCATGAGATCGGGCCCCTGTTGGGCTCTGAGCTGACAGCATGGAGCCTTCTTGGGATTATCTCTCTCCCTCTTTTTACCCCTCTCTGCCTTTCCCCTGCCACTGTGTGAGACACACATGCATGTGCTCTCTCTCTTTCTCAAGATAAGTAAACATTTAAAAAAAGAATTTAAAAAATAACCACATTAACATTTGGATGTTATGTATATCATATATATTTGATTGACATACAGATCATGTATATAATTCTTTACATGTTTATAAACCTATGGGGCATATAGTATCATTGCCTGTTAATATTCATTTAATATTTTAGGGTGCTTATTTATATTTCCTCCCCCCAGCAGATGGTGAGCAAGGCCGTCATCTGGGGTCTCATCTTCTCCATCTGGGATCCTTAGTTCCTTGTTCAGAAGAGAGCACTTTTGCTCTCTTCAGCACTTTTGCTGGTAAGGAAAGATACCTCCTTGACTCCATCCATTTACTGTGCATTTCTGCCTGAACCTCATCCACTAGGGCCCGTTACAGGAGCTGTGGGGGAGGGAATGTAAGACACAGGCCTGCCCTTAAGGAACCTTGAGGGAATGAGATGCAGCCTTACACACCTACACCACAAGGGAGGCAGTTTGGCAACAGCACTATAAGGACAGTCCAAGTACTCCCCAAGACACATTGGGGGTGGGGGTAGGGGCGGATGGACCTCCCCAAGTGAGCAGGGTCACCCTGAAAGCTCCCAGTGGGATTGGCAGAGAGATAGGGTGGAGAGCCTACCCACAGAGCCTGGGTGGGGAACGAGGAAGAGAAGAAAGACAGAACGCACAGTGTGCGCTCAGGTTTGGGGGGCAGGGCATAAGAAGGGCTGGTGGAAGGGGTGCCCAGATGGCACAGTCGGTTGAGTTTCTGACTTTGGCTCATGTCATGATCTCACGGTTCATGGGTTCGAGCCCCACATCGGGCTCTGTGCTGACAGTTCAGAGCCTGGAGCCTGTTTCGGATTCTGTGTCTCCCTCTCTCTCTGCTCCTCCCCTGCTCTCTCTCTCACTCTTTCTCTTTCTGTCTCTCTATCTCAAACATAAACAAAAAAAATTTTTTTTAAAGAAAGGGTGGTGGGAGATGATGCGTGTGGTGTCACGGAGCTAGGTGTCCAAGGACCCACAAAGGCTCTGGGAACATTAGAAGAACAGTGACCATTCGCTGGAGGCTTCCTGACAGCACCGAGTCCCTGATTCCCCAGGGGGAGGAATCCACACCCTAGCACTTAGGGAGCCTTCCTTCTCCCTTCAACTCCCTATGATGCAAGGAAACCAGAAGAATACACGGGAAGACAGTGTTCTTTCCCATGGGGAAATTCCAGAACAGAGATTGGAAAACGGGATTGGAAACAGGAACTGTGATAGTAACAAATATCGGGGCAAACTTTAATTTTTTTAGACATTTTTGTCACCACATGGAATTACCACTAGATGGCAACATGTGTCCCATTCCGAGGAAGGAAAAGTGCCATTTCCTTGATCGTCCAGTTTCGCCTCGAGTGGAACGTCTCCATGGAGGAGACCCTTCTTTGAATGTCTGCAAGAATTTGGCTTGGACTTTTATTCTATCAAAAGAATTTCCTGTTATTATCAAGTAACACTGGCCAAAGCTTTACTGGCAATCCCAAACCTCAGGTCATAGCTGCTGCTGGGATTTTGCTCCTGACTTCTGCCAAATGAGAAGGAAGCGGGAACGAGAAGGATCCTGAGTGCCAGCTCTGGGGCACAAAGATATGGAGGAAGGGGTCTGTGAGTCCAGGGACAGCAAACACTAGGCACCTGTGGTGTTAGACCTTCCAGAAATCTGTGCTGAATGTGTGTCTACAGACATTCAGCGCTTTGGGTCTCACCAGGACTGGGTGGTGTAAAGGAATCATTGTCATTCCCCTTTGACCTATCTGAAGACACCAAGATTCCCAAAGTGGATCTTGTCTCCCTTTGTTTTATTGTTTAAAAATAGTTTTTCCAAATTCGGGTCAAATGAACTGGGAAATCCTAGACTACATGGGTTTCTTGGCTGCACAATTTCTAACAACATTTAAAATGCTGTCTTGTCTTAACATTTTCCATAGGACTGGGGCCAGGGCAGGAGAGTTAATGATGTACAATGTTATCCAAAATTATTTGACCACAGGACTACTTCTCAGACCTATTTATATCTCTGAGAACTAGCGCCACTTAGAGCCCCACTTTAGAAAACACTGTTAAACAAGGATAATGCCAAACATCTTTTAAGTTTTGATTTCTATAGAACAGTTTTTGTTTAATTTTTTCTAACGTTTATTCATTTCTGGAAGAGAGAGAGAAACAGAGCACAAGTTGGGGAGGGGCAGAGAGGGAGACACAGAATCCAAAGCAGGCTCCAGGCTCTAAGATGTCAGCACAGAACCTGACATGGGTCTTGAACCCACAAACCGTGAGATCATGACCTGAGCCAAAGTCAGACGCTCAACCAATTGAGCCACCCAAGTGCCCCTAGAACAGTTTTTTTTTAATGTCTATTCATTTTGAGAAAAACAGAGTGTGAAAGGGGGAAGGGTAGAGAGAAAGGAAGACAGAGGACCAGAAGCAGACTCTGTGCTAATAGCAGAGACTCTGATGCAGGGCTCAAGCCCACGAACCATGAGATCATGACCTGAGCCCAAGTGGGACACTCAACCGACTAAGCCACCCAGGCGCCCCTTAAGTTTTGATATCCAAATGAAGAATTACCTGACAGCAAACACATAAATGAAAGTATAGATCTCTATATCTAATTTAAAAAAAATTGTGGGGGTGCCTGGGTGACTCTGTCAGTTGAGCATCCGACTTCAGCTCAGGTCATGATCTCCACATTGGTGAGTTCGAACCCTGCATCGAGCTCTGCGCTGAAGGTGCGGAAACTGCTTGGGATTCTCTCTCTCTCTCTCTGCCCCTCCCCTGCTCCCTCTCTCTGTCTTTCTCGAAATTAAGAAAAATTTAAAACACTAAAATAAAATTGTGTTGTTGGTGTTTACTGGTGCTCTCTTTAGACTGCCCTTGAATTTATCTTCTTGTCATTATGCTCAAAGACAGCTCCTTTTTGGTCTTGAATTCAAGGCAACTATCAATAATATGAGTTTTAAAAAATACCCATACCAACTGAGTTTGCTCCCTTGAGGGTGTTCCCCCCCGGGGATGATGCTTACCTGTTCCAACAGTACTGCCATCCTGCAAACTGTCAACTCCTAGCCTTTGTTTTCAGAGCCTGTACCAGCCACATGTTTTGCAAATACTACCCAGTGTTGGCAAATCTGTGTCCCCCCAGCACAGCACCATGTACTGATTTAGAGTGGGTGCTCACTCAGTAGTCTGGGTGTCTGAGTGAGAGAACACAAGGAAGAAATAAAGGAACCAAGAGGAAAGGTGGAGGGGGTGGGGATGAGCAAAGCAGGAGGTGAGAGGAAAGCAAGGAAGCAGAGACACAAGGGGGTACCTCCCATGTCCAACCCGGCCGAGCCTCACTTTACCCGCCCCTCCCAGGGGTCTCCCCAGGGCCTCCAGGATCCCCCAGTTCCTACTTGTTGTAGAGGACAATGTCAGGGATCCAGATCATCTCTGAAGGGACCCGCAGGGATGTGATGTTGCCGAAATCGGCCGGGTTCCAGTGCAGCTTGTGATCATTCCACTCCTGTGCGGGGGGGGGGGGGGGG
>CM053567.1:45709025-45721020 GCA_028646485.1 Cryptoprocta ferox
CTAAGATCACCAGCCCACCCCTTTGCCCCAACTCTAGTAGGCACACCTGGACACTAGGTCACCCTAGTCCCGCTTCTAGTCCTCATTCTCCTCCCGAGTGGGAAGACCCTGGAGAGCCACCTCACTCACTTGTAGGCACGTTCATTAGCGCCTCACAGTTGACAAGGTACATATTTTTACACCCTCTGTCTAGGAAGCCCCTGAGTGGGAGAGCCCGGCAGGGAATGCGGAGCAGGCGGCCGGATTTCCCCATTTTAACAGGTAAGGAAGCAGAGGACCAGTGAGGTGAAAACATCCCGCCAGGGTTACCCAGTGACTTCCAAACTGTGCTCCAGAGCGCCCCCTGGGGGTCCCAGCAGCAAGGGGATCCCGGGACCCCAGCCTTACTACCAGCAGCAGGTCCGAGTGAATCTTTCTTACCCAAACCAAGATAGCGTTACTCACTCTCTGAAATTTTCCTCTTTGGCATTATCACAGTGGTGAGCAATGTAGATTTGCATATGTATTTACTGAATGCCTCTGTAAGTTCTATGAAGCCACGGACATCTGTTTCACTCTGGCTCCCTAGCACCAAGCCGTTGGAGAAAGCTCAGCAAATGTGTCTCTGAGCAATGAAAACAATGCCTCCTCCCTCTAAAGCTGTCTGGTCCTATTTCTGGGAGGGCTTCCCCTATCTCTTCTGGACCTGGAAGAAACAACCACGCCCAGCACATGATGACTGGGGTCGATGCACAAGGCTGTCCTTTGGCTTCCAGATGCACGAGGCTGTCCTTTGGCTTCTAGGGGCTTATCATAATTAAAATAATGACTACAACCATTTATAAACCCAGTTTTGTCACAGGCCCTCTAGATGGTTCTTTCTAATCTTCACAAGTAATCCTACGGGTTAGGGTGAGGAAAGTGAAGTGTGGAGGGTATGCTGCTAATACGTGGCAGCACTGTGCTTGAATCCTGGCCTCCCTGACTCCAATCCTGCCCTCATTCCAGGGGCCATTTGGCTTTTGTACATCCGCACTAAAATAGTGCAGTGATGCACCCTCGAAAAGGGTCTCGTGCATGATGCCTTTTCCCCTCTAAGGATAGTCATGTAACATTCACACAAAGCATCAACCTGGGTAAAGGAAGGAGAAAAGGAAGACAGAGGCATTTCCAGGAAGCAGGAGCATGAGAGGGAAAGCACTGGCCTGGCTCAGTGGTTTCCCAAACTTCAAACATCCAAGCCCCATTTTCATAATTTTTGCCAATATATGTGAACCACCTGTATCATCAAGTACTTAGTATTTTCCTTTAAATTCATTCACTATTTTTAAACTTACATAAATGTTGAAATTTTACATCACTGACGTAATGAGAAAACCAAGAGTATTTGAAAACATCCACTAAAATATAAATACTCAACTATTACCAAAAGATCAGCAAGGCAAGTAAAATCATCTCATGAAACACTGCTGTTGGTACCCAAACCACACTTGGGAAGACACTGACCTAGCAGTGGTATTGACTGCTCACCTATAGGGGAAGGCTTAGGTGCACAGAGGAGCCAGATTTGCAAAATAAGAAAGTTTGAAAAATTCATAAAATTTTCAGGATTTCTCGACATTGAACAATTTTGAAAGGGACTGGTCTTCATAAATGTATCCCCTTCCCCCTAGACCATCATCTGTCAAGCTTTTGGGCTCAACCAACACGTGGAGGGCATCTACATCAATGGGTTATATTAATTGGCAATTGGATGCCGATGCAGACAATAGATTATACTATCCCCATTTTACAGATGAAGAAAGTGAGGTTCTGAGGCTAGTCAGAGGTGGTGCTGGTTGGCCTGACTCCTATTCCAGTGATTTTTCCTCTGCTTCCCACACCAGCCCTGAAGCCAAGGTGACCAGTTCATGGGGACAGTTATGGCAGCCCAGGTTCTAGGTCTCCTCCCCTGTCCTGCAGGATTGTGTGGCTTCCCAAATCTCTTATTGTTCTGGGCCTCAATGTGCACCTCTGTAAAGATGACTTGTATGGCTCCCTGACAGCTGCAAGGTGAGAGGCCCGTTCCAGGCCTCCAAACTAAGCATTCAATTATAAATTAAATGGCCAGCACACAGCCTCAGGGCCTATGGAAGCAGGAATGACACACCTAGCCACTTACAGAAAGTAAGGCATTCATTCATAAGACTCAAAATGGAGATCCCAATCAAAATTCTGATTGCTGTGGTTTTCTGGGTACCAGCCTCTGAGATAGGAGATGGTTAGGTTACCAATGAGGCAGAAAGACAGAGTATGGGAGGAAAGTAGACAGAAGGCTAGGTCCTCTTTCTCATCACCCACCATCCCACCCCACCATCTCCACTTCAGGGCCTGGGGACGGGACGGGCAGAGCGTGAGGGGGTGAAGAGGAAAGGAATATATTCAGGCTCCAATAAAGCCTGTGCCCCCAAGTTCTGCCCCCAAGGACGGTACATCAAAAAGGGCCACACGTTCTTTTCCAGGATTGATGCAGGCCAGTTTCCAGACCTTAAGAAGCCAGCAGCTTTATTTCCTATCTCTTGGGACCCTTGCTCTGGGGTATCTGAACCTTCAGGTGAGGCATTCAACTCCCCGGCGGGAGAGAACTCATGGAGACACCCTGACTATGCCTGAAGAGGAAGAAGGGCCCAGTGGGCCCAGCTTCCAGAACTTTCCAGAGCCTTCCAGACACCCCTCCTAAGGAAAGGACATGAGTGATGTGATCTTAGACCCCCCCAGAGTTGACCACAGGTTAAACAGCACCAAGTAACACCAGTAGTTGCCATGCAAAGCAGAAGAAATCACCCAAACTCTTGGCCATAAAACTATGAGATATGACAACTGTTACTTTGAGCCATTAAGTTTTTGGGGTAGTTTGTTAGGCAGCATAAATGTGGAACACCCAGCATTCTCCCGTGGGAGGAGCCTGGGGTTCCAAGTTGAGCATACCTGTGCCCCCATTTTCTACCTGAGTTGCACTCAGCTTCAGGCTTTCCTCGGCTGTAAAATGGGCAGAATGAAACCTCCTTTGGGTTTTCAGCAACAACTCAATAAGCTGATCTGCAAACAATAGCCGGGACGTAGGAAATGCCCACACCCAGAAAGGGGATGACTAGGGTCTTGTAGATGAAATTCTCAGGTACTGGACTTGGAGTCTCAGAGCACAGCCCCTACGAGAAGCAGTCTGCAATTGGCTGGCTTTGGGAATGTCCTAAGTGGTAACGCTTGGGTGAAACATGAATTCAGAATTCCACTGATAGTGAGAGAGTCCTGGATGGGTCTGGGGTCAGTCGGCTCCCTCCCCTACTCCCGCCCTAACCAGGGGAGAGGATCTCACCTGCTTTAGCCAGACGTTGGTGGTCATCATTTGGTTCTTTTCATCCTGACCAGTAGAGAAAATAAGAACAGTAGAGTGATGGAATCAGCCCCCCAAAACAGGGTGGAGTGGGATGGGTTGATGCAGGCCCCCTACTCCCCAGAAGAACCTCTTACGTGACATCCCAAGCCCAGCCCAATTTGCCATCCCCTCTTGATGCTGCCACCCTTACTCAGATTCTTCAGGATCACATGGGCCTCTTGGGTCCTCTGACTTTGTGTTGAGTGGAAAAAGCAGGGCACCTAGAAAACCCACTGCTACCAATCAGTGTCCTCTCAGGAGGTTGCCGTGGGGCTTGGAGAATGGGAAGGAGAGAGGAAGGGCCCCAGGGAAGGGGACCTGTGGTCTGGGGGCTGATTCTGAGAGGGAGAAGAATGGGGGACAGGCGCACCACATCAATGAGCTGGGCAATGGACAGCCCAAAGCGCACGATCACCACGTCCGAAGTGTTGGGCACTGGCCGTGCCCAGCGGTTGTAGCCCCTAAAGAGGTGTTTGAAGAGTCGGTCCTCAGCTTGGGTATGGGAGGCTCGCTGTGGTGACCCTGTGGACAGGAAGGAAGAGTGGGGTCTCCAGGAGTCCATGGTGGTGGGTGCGTGGGTCCCTTTCCCGTCAAATCAGAGCCACTCAACCTCAGTTTCCTCTTCTGTAAAATGGGGACTCTATCCAGAGTCTGGCTCAAAACATTGTTGAGGATTAAATATAATAGTGTAAAGTAGAGCTTAACAAAGCAACCAGCACCCATGGTTGGAGTTCAAAGGGGCGCCTGGGTGGCTCGGTTGGTTAAGCCTCCAACTCTTGATTTCAGCTCAGGTTTGTGGGATTGAGCCCCACCCACGTTGGGCTCTGCACTGAGAGCACACAGCCTGCTTGGGATTCTCTCTCTCTCTCTCTCTCTCCTTCTCTGCCTCTCCTCCTCAAAATAAATAAATAAACTTAAAGAAATGTCAGTTACTCTGTGACTGTTAGATAAGAAGGCATGGAAATAAGTGCTGGACAGGGAGGCAGAGGCACTGGAGTGGGGAAGAAGTCAGACCTGCAGACAAAATGCAGCCTAGAACTGAGGAGCCCCAAGGTGCAGAAATATGAGGGAGACACCTGGTTGGTGCGGATCGAGCTGCGGGGAGAAGGGCTTCACACATCTCAGTGAGCCTTTCGTTCCCACGCATCTGTCAATGAACCACTAATGCTAACCACAAAATCCTCTGCCACTTCAGTCATTCCCTCATTTTTGCTCGAACCACTGGCATTTGCTCCTTCTTATCAGCCAGGCAAAGTGTCCCCAAACTGTGGATGGAATCGCTCATGGTTGTTTTCACCGTGCTCTGCAAACAGCTTCACTCTTCAAGGTTCTGCTGCCTGAGCAAGCCAAGACTGCTGCGCTAAAATCCAGAAAAGCGCATCAGTAATCATAGTTGCTACGTGTTGAGTGTCCACTGTGTCCCAGGTGCTAGTCTCAGCCTTGCATTTCAAGTGATCCTCACAACAGCCTGGGACAGTTCCTGGAACTATGGGCATTTTGCAGATGAGGAACGCTGACCTTTGGGAGGTTCAAGGTGACACAGCTCCCAGCATGAAAGCTGTGAGTGCCCTGCCACTTTCCCACTCTGGGAATGAGCTACTCGAGTCCCCCACAGTGTTGGCACCTGCCGTGAGCCACCGGCAGGAATCTCCTCCATGTGACACGGGAGCCTACAGGTGCGACATGACGTCCTTGTGATCACACCCACTCACCTGCTGGCATCAGAAGGAGCCACCACAGACCGAGCTTCATCATGGACAGGACTGCAGAGAGGGAAGGGCCCATGGCTTCAGAGGACAGGGTCTGGCTTCTCCTGGACATCAGAAGGAGGGCAGGCCAGGGCTTTGCTGTGGGCTGAGGCTCGGACCTGCTTCCCAGGTACAGCCTCCAGTTGCTGGCATGGCAGAACTTCGCTGGACACCACACGGCTTTTCTCACTATGGAAACTGAGCAAGCCACAGAAAGGGGCTTAGGGTCCTGCGTCCTCGACACAGGTGTGCCTTTGTTCCTCACATTTCACAGAGCTGCAAAAGATGAGCAAACAGGCCTCCCAGGAGTAGAGGGAGTAGAGGGCTCTTGGGCTCTCCCTGGCTTAACTGACGATCTCACACCTTCTCTCTCTGGCATGAACCAGCTACTCTGGCCTAAGATTAACCCTGACTCGCTGGACAAAGGAGAGTGCAAGATGAGATTGGAGTCCCCATTGTTCTGGCCTCAGTGTTGCATCTGTAAAATGGGGATAATCATACTGCAAAAGGTGGCCAGTGGAAGAACTTGGGTGCTATTCACGATAGCCAAAATATGGAAGCACCCAAATGCCGATGAGGTGATGAAGAAGTACACAAGAGGGGAGAGAATGTCTGTACCATGGAAGGATGCGCTGACCTGCTACAGCATGGACAGACCTTGAAAACACGTGAAGCGAAAGACACCAGACACACAAAACTATACATTATATGATCCTATGTATATGAAATACCCAGAATGGGTAAATCTGTGGAGATGGAGAGCAGATTAGCTGTTTTGGTGGGGGACTGGAGGGGAAGGGAGAAGAGGGAGTGACCGCTAATGGTACAGGATTTCTTTCTGGGATGATCAAAATGTTCTACAATTACATGGTGGTGTCTGTTGTTCAACTCTGTGAATGTACAATTCACCAAAATCCATATTTTAAATGTTTGTTTATTTTTTGGAGGGAGAGCAAGAGAGTGCAAGCACTCATGTGTGGGCAGGGGAGGGGCAGAAAGAGATTAGAGAGAATCCCAAGCAGGCTCTACACTGTCAGTGCAGAGCCTGACATGGGGCTTGATCTCACCAATGGTGAGTGAGATCATGACCTGAGCCAAAATCAAGAGTGGGATACTTAACCCACTGAGCCACCCAGGCACCCCCAAACTGTACATTTTAAAAGGATGAATTTAATGATATGTTAATTATATCTAAAAAAAAACCTGTTATTAACTAAATAAATAAACACTTTCTATATTAATAAAAAATAGCCAAGTCTCTTTAGACTGTAAGGGACAATGATATAGGTTAGAACATGGATCACTGATTCAAAAAATGGTTTGGGCATCTGAGTGGCTCAGTCAGTTAAGCGTCTGACTCTTGATTTCGGCTCAGGTCATGATCTCAAGGTTTGTGATATTGAGCCTCCAGTCAGTCTCTGAGCTGACAGTGTGGAGCTTGTTTGGGATTCTCTCTCTCTCTCTCTCTCACTCTGTGCCTCTCTCTCCAAATAAATAAATAAACGTTAAAAAAAAATGGTCCCAGTGGTGAGAAGGACACTGATGTCAAAGATGTGAGTGAAGTATTGAATATTTCATAACAGAAGGAGTTGGGGAAAAGCTGTACTTTTAAGGTAATGTATTAATATATATAGTATGTGATTTAAAATGCTTGTTACTGGAAAAATTAAATACCCTAAAAAGTTTACATATTCAAATTAGCACTTTCATCATCTTTTTTTTTTTTTAACCACCCTTCTTATTGGCAGAATAGGGATGTCTAATGTTGAGGCACATGCTACATGTGTCAAATGCTGACTCTGTGTCCGGTACCAGCTGCGTCCTTGGGACCGAGTGCAGATAATGGACATGGGGTTTCCCTTTGGGATGATGAGAATGTTCTGGAACTCGATAGCGGTGATGTTTACACAAAATTTTTAATGTCACTAATGGAAAATTTTATGTCATGTATATTTTACCCCAATTAAAAAAAAAAGAATACGAGTGAAAAGGATTTTATTTTTTTAAACAATTTTTTAATGTCTTTTATTTATTTATTTTTTTAAGAGACAGAGAGAGCACGAGCAGGGGAGGGTCAGAGAGAGAGGGAGATACAGAATCCAAAGACAGGCTCCAGGCTCTGAGCTAGCTGTCAGCACAGAGCCCGATGAGGGGATCAAACCCACCAACCGTGAGATCATGACCTGAGCCGAAGTCAGTCGCTTAACCGACTGAGCCACCCAGGCACCCCAAGCGAAAGGGTTTTTAAAATACAACTCCCCAAGTACATCCTCTTCTGCCTGCTCCATTCTCATCCGCCAGGCTACTCTGTCCTTACTCTTGGAGCAGCGATTCCATCACTGATATTCCACCTCTCCTCAAGCCTGTCCCCCCACCCCACCGGCCCTCCTCCGGAGTTCTCCAATGTGGCTCTGAGTCCCGGCCACCACACTCCCTGACGCAGGACTTGGGCAGGGCACTCAATCCCTCTGAGATTGTCCAATGTGAGGATAGCACAGTCTCTGCCTGCCTACCCCCCAGGACGCGTGCATGGAGGGAGCACACGGGATCACATCTACTACAGCTCCTGAGAAGTGCAGGGGGCTGGGGAGAGGGGGCGGCTGCTATGGTCATGGGAGCACAAAGAGCCCACAGCCTCGCGCATTGATGCCTTGTGTCAATTTGGAGGGAGAGAGTGCGTGGGGGGGGGGGGTTTCCTGTTAATTTCAGTGTGTTGGCAGTTCTGAAATATATGTATTATAATAGGCTTTTCCAGAGCGTGTTTGGGGACAGAAAGCCCTCCTGTATTGATTTTCTTGGGTTTCAACTCAAAGACTTATTAGAAATTGACAATTCCATTTGTCTCCTGTTCCCTCGGGAGAATATGGCCCTGACCACCAGCCCTCCTTATCCTCAACGCCACACTGCACCTCACCCTTGCCCCAGGTTTCCTCCCTTAGCAGTCCTACCTCACTCAGTTCTTGAATCCTTCCTGCCCCCCTCCAAAACCCTAGGGGGCAGGGGGAAAAGGCTGGCAGTCCCCAGAAGGTGGCTTCTCTGAAACATCTAATGAGTATCAAGAGAACAGTGCACAGCTCTCCCAGTGGGGTGGGAGGGGGGAGTTCTCCAGGATCCAAGTGGGGTGGAGTAAGGAATCCTGGCAATGGGAAAATGGGAAGCTTCCTCCATAGATAGCTCCCCCAACACAAACTTCTTCTGGAGCCACTTCTGTCCAAACCACAAATTCTGGAGCCTAATTATTAGGAGTTCTGTAATGGGAGTGCAGCTTTATATATACATGAACTAACATCTCGCTGCACATCCTGCATGACGTTTGCAGATGCCTGTCCCAGCCTGTGCACCTATATATAGCTCCTGCGGCACAGATGAACTGCAGGCTGGGTCTGGGGGCTAAGACTCTTGCAGGTACAGAGGCCTGCCTCGTGGACACTTCCCTACACCAGACCGAAGCAGAAGAAAGCTATTATGACCAATACTGTAGACTGAATGTTTGTGTCCCCCTCCCCCACCAAATTCATAGCTTGAACTCCTAACCCCCCAGTGTGATGGTGTTAGCGGGGGTGGGGGGTGTCTTTGGGAGGTGATTAGGTCATGAGGGTAGAGCACTCACGAATAGAATCAGTGTTCTCATCAAAGAGATCGCAGAGTGCTCCCTCTCCCCTTCCACCATGTGAGGACTCAGCTAAATATTTATTTAGCTACTAAATATTATAAAGTATGTTTAATTGGGTGGTGACATCTGCTGGGTGTTTTGCATGCCCTCCCCTCATCTCATGGCGGAGGGTGGTAAGGGATAGCTGCTCTTACCCCCCCCCCAATAGATGTCGATTTAAGACTCCATTCCTCTATCTGAATGGAGTGCAAGTCATCAAAGTCAGCTGTGAAAGAGGTGGTAGCAATCCGAATGTGGACAAATAGATAAACAAATGTGGTGCACACATCCAGTGCTGTATGATTTAGCCTTAGAAAGGAAAAAGAAAATGACACATCTACGAACAGAGAAGAACCCTGAAGACATTGCCCTAAGCGACGTAAGCCAAACAGCAAACAACAAACATTGTATGACGCAGTGATCTGACCACTTAGAGTAATCGAATTCATAGAGTCAGAATGGGGACTGCCAAGGCCTGGGAAGAGGAGGGAGGGGAGAGTTAGTCCTTAATGGGGACAGACTTTCAGTTGGGGAAGACGCAAAGTTCTGAAGATGGATGGTGGTGATGGCTGCACAGCACCGTGAATGGACTTGATGCCACTGATCTATACACCGAAAAATGGTTAAAACAGTAAATGATGTATATTTTGCAACAATAAAAAAATAATTGGGGAAAAACTGGTAATACATACTCAAAACTCATCCCCCCAAATGTCAGCCATGTTCATGGGACTCTCCTTAGGACTGAGACAAAAGAGAGATCAGGAAATAGATCGTAGCACTGAACTCCTCACATGGGCTCCAAAGTTGAGACAAAAGGAGACTGTGGCTGGGGCACCTGGGGGGGCTCAGTCAGTTGAGCATCCAACTTCGGCTCAGGTCATGATCTTGCAGTCTGTGAGTTCAAGCCCGGGCTCTGTGCTGACAGCTAAGAGCCTGGAACCTGCTTCACATTCTGTGTCTCCTTTCTCTCTCTGCCCCTGCCCTGCTCATTCATTCTCTCTCTCTCTCTCTCTCTCTCTTTCTCTCTCTCTCTCTCTCTCTCTCTCTCAAAAATAACATAAACATTTTTTAAAAAATGTTGATAGGGGCTTTGGAAGAGAAACAGAATTCACTACTGTGAGCTCCTTGTGGTTGGGGGCTGTCTCATTTGCCTGTTATCTGAGCCCCAAGCACAGCCCTTGTAACAGGGGCTTGCTTGTGGGTTCCAGGTATATAGGGCCACCATGAATAGTACCCAGGAGTAGAAGAGCGCTCGGGAAGAGTCTATGAGGGAGACCCAGGCTTACGGCTTAGTTTAGGGAGCGAGATGACATAGGACACTTGTTTCTATAATCTGATTATTTATTCTTTTCTTTACTCCTTCATCTATCCACTTCTTCTTCCATTATGGGGCCAAGAATGTGCCTGCCATTAGGGACCAAGAATTGAGAATGTTTGGCCCTGAAGAGGATACAGTAGGGAAGAAAGGATGGAAGAAAAGTTGTAGACTCTCCTCTGCTCATCCACCTTTGCTGTGAGGCATGACTTTGTTCATTTAGTCCCACTGGTTTCAAAGCCATGCAGAGAGACCCCAAGTCCCCAGAGGTGTCCTTTCTGAGCTTTTAACAACTCCTCACACTGGGAGTTCTTCCCTGAGTCTGATGTCGGGTAAGCATCTGAGATACTAGAGACGTTTGAGTTGAGTTGAGTTGATTTTAGAGATCCTTGACATTACCCAACTAAGACAGATGTCATGAACATCTAGGGGGAATGGCAGAACAGGTGGGCTTTTCAGTCTTTCTACAGTCATTCAAAACCTGACAATCACAGCGCTCCTTTTCTGGTTCCTTATCTCTTTTTCATCCCCCACACTGGATGTCTTAAGATTCTTATGTATCCCGTGCCTCCCTAATTGACCTGGAATGTCAGTGACAAATTATTACCTGACACTATCTCCACCATCTAGAAGTTTCATTTGCTTGTTAAAATGAAGAGGAGCTATAAAATTAAATTGCTCTTCTCCACCAGGACATAGCTATGAAGATTCACTGCTCTGTTTTCAGTTAGCTGTGAGAAAACAGGGCAGGGCAAGGGCAGGGAGAGAGGATGCCAGGGTCCCCTTTGATGTTAATGCCTAGATCCTTCTAAGAACAATCTACAAAAACTTGTGTAGTTTTAAGGTTTAAGAGGCACTTTCACACTTTTACTTCATTTGGGTCTCATGTCACCCCTCGGAGGGGAAGGGAAAGGAAGAGATTTTATTATATCTTTTATGTAAATAAAAGAAATACTGATGTTCAGAAAAGATTTGCTCAAGGATATATAGTTCAAAATTGATACAGTTGGGATTCAAATTCAAGTGTTCAGCTTCTTTTTTTTTAGTTTATTTATTTATTTTGAAAGAGAGAGAGAGAGAGAGAGAGCAGGGGAGGGGCATAGAAAGGGGAGGAAGAGAGAGAGTGCCAAGCAGGCTCCACACCATCAGCATGGAGCCCGACATGGGGCTCAAACCCCCAATGAACTCTCATGGTTCATCCGCAAGATCATGACGTGAGCCAAAACCAAGAGTCAGGTGGCTAACCGAGCGAGCCACCCAGGAGCCCCTCAGGTCTTTAACTTCTAAACTATAATGTGGTAAAATGCTACCCAGTGCCACTAACTAGAAGGGCAATTTGTATGGACAACTGAGCCCATACTTCAATGTACTCTACGGATCCTAGCACTGACTATCAGGACTGAGGCTGGTGGCAGATGGGTGGTGAGAAGAAAAGATGTCCCACCCCAAATCCTGGTTCACCTGGATCTAGGGTTCTAGGAGTTTCCTCTATACGCAGACTCACTCACTCCCCATTCCAACCCATATCATGGCCAAAAATTCCAAAGCTACGACCCGTTTCACCTTTCAGTCCAGTGCACTAAATAAAAGATCCCCTCCCCCCATTAGTGACAATAGGAGAAAAAGAGTTGAAATCCAGGCAGGCTGAAATTGCATCATATAAAGAACCAACCAGAGATGTGCTGGACCCTATGAAAGATGTGCAGATAGAAGTCAATAGATTCTAGAGGATATATTCCTACAAGATGCCTCAAATTTGCAACCTTTGTAATTAGCCCACAATAATAATCTCATTAATTTGTCACTGGACACCAAAGGAGAAATTATTCCAGGTAATTGACAGTAATTAGTGTTACCTTCCACCTAGGAAAGATATTAAAAGA
>CM053567.1:45721520-45733911 GCA_028646485.1 Cryptoprocta ferox
CAGATAGAAGTCAATAGATTCTAGAGGATATATTCCTACAAGATGCCTCAAATTTGCAACCTTTGTAATTAGCCCACAATAATAATCTCATTAATTTGTCACTGGACACCAAAGGAGAAATTATTCCAGGTAATTGACAGTAATTAGTGTTACCTTCCACCTAGGAAAGATATTAAAAGAGAAAGAGCCCTGGCCTCTTTGATCCTTTAACTGGCTGTGTTGGCAGGTTTGGGGAAGGAGTGGGTGGCTGTGGGGTGATGTCCCTGTTTATAAAGTGTGCCTGGGTAAAAGGTGCACAGGGAAATCTACACAAAAGAAATTGTGTATGGAAAGGGCTAAGACACCATCATCTCCACTACTGTGGCTGACACATGCGGGTGTCCAGACCACCCCCCATCCCCATGCCCACCTCCTGAGTCCTGGTCCCATGAAGTCAAGGTGATTTGGGCTTGCTCTTTGTTCATCTTCCTAATGCAGCTGACTTTCAGCTTCCCATCCACCAGGCCATACTCTATTATTTTCACAAGTATCACCTTCTCCAGAAAGCCTGCTTCGATCCCCACAGCCCGTCTCTGCCATCCAGCACCTCCTCACCTCCCCCACCGTATGAATCCCAGCTCTCTCCCAACTGTCAATACCCCAAAGAAAGCCCCTCGCTTAGAGGAAATACTGTTTCTTCTTCCAAATAATTTCATTCCAGGTGCTTAGGGGAGAGAGAGCATATTTCTAGCTTGTATATCTGCTCTGCCCAATAAATTGATCAATCACAGAAGCTTCACATCTCAAGGTCAGGTGGAATCTTAAAGGTCATCTGGATTAGCACATCAGCTGATGTGGGAAACTTCTCCCACAAATTCCAGTCTCTGTAAAAACCCAGCAATGAAGAACTTGCTACCTTCCAATCAGTGCATACCATTGATGTGTGTTAGTCTTTACTAAAAGATATAGAATATTTACTTCGTGCATAAATAAGTGACAAAGGAGTAGTAGTAATCAAGACACAGAAGCAGATATAATAGAGTAAAGCCACTAACTCCTGAGACTGTGCTACCCTCCATGGAGGGTCACTAGGCTCTGAACAACCCTGGCAGAGACAAGAGGAAGATAACATTTTTCTAGGAGCAGGTGACTTCTAGCATTCTGACATACTCTCCTCCTAAAGTACCCAGAAGCCTCGAATCTGCTAGAACCCCCTTGACCCCACCCTGACAATGTCCCCACACCTACCATGCCCAACACAAGCTTTGGTGGGGGGCATCTTTCTTACCTGTGGCCACAGAAGAAGAAAGTCCTTTGAAAGAACACAGAACAGCCTGGCTTGGAAGTCCTCCTGGTCAGCCGACAAAAGTCCCCACCCAAAAATGGAAAGGCAGGTGCAGAGCAGAGCTGGGTGGTTTCATCTCACAGTCAAACAGAGGCTGGGGCTGGACATCCCTTGGCGGAGGGCGACCTGCCTCTGAGAGTCATGGTGGCTTCCCGGGGAGGGCTGGACAAGTTCTGCAGGCAGGTCATGGCCTGGGGCTCCCAGTTCTGGCAGCCAGAAAGCCTTGGCAGGTGCTATACAGGAGGGCGTCACGGGGAGCCTGGCACAAGGACTTCTGCAGGTAAAAGGCAAGCCAGTCCACAGGAGGGATGGCTGGTTTGGCAAGCACACAGACTCAGGCTCTCATTCTCCTCTCTCTCTCCCTCTCTCTCTCACACACACACATACATACACCCTCTCTGGAGGGGAGGAGGAGCCTGTGACTATTCAGTCTGTGTCCAGTGGGGACAGACAACAGATTTGCTTTCCCTCTGTCCAGTTATTAAGATGCTTCTTTCTTTGCTCTGAAGGAGCCCGTGCCCCCGGATCACTGCCCAGACCCCCTGATGTCACCCACAGGTGGGAAATCTCCTGGGTCCTGGGTCTGTGTGTCACGAGAGCCTTAGAATTTCAAGCAGAATAGGACTGAGGACAGAGCCCTCAGTGAGCAGGCCTATGGGTCTCTCCTTCCCCTTCTCCCCTGGAGGAAAACCCCTCTCCCCTCAGACAGCTGTCTGCAGGACCACAGGTCACCCATGCTGCCACCTTGTTTGGCTGCAGCTTGCCTGTCACCTCCTCAGCCTCCTTGCTGGTAACCTTGCCTTCTGTTTCCCAGAGAAGCAAGGTCATCCTCCAAACCATAGACCCCTTGCCTCCTTCTCACACCAGGAGTGTTGTCCCTCCTCCCCGCACGGTGGTCTTGGTAGCATCCCCGTCTATTAAATACCCCCAGGCTTCCTCATATCTTCATCTCTCCTCCAGCCCGGTCCTTCCCCTCAGCCCATAAATAAGCTCATCCTGCACCCCAAAGTCACTCTTCAAGGACTGCCTCCCCCTCAAGCCACTTGCTGTCTTGGCTCCCTTATTTTGTTAAAAGCAAAGAGCCCCAAGCATGACTGCCAGGGTTTGATTTCTAGCTTTGCTCTTTAAAAGCTGTGTGGTTTTTTTGAACAGTGAAGGAAACCATCAACAAAACGAAAAGGCAACCTACTGAATGAGAGAAGATATTTGCAGATGATATATCTGAAAGGGGATCCAATATATACACGGAACCCATACAACTTAATAGCAAGAAAAAACAAACAAACAAAACAAACCTGGGGCACCTGGGTGGCTCAGTCAGTTAAGCATCCAACTCTTAACTTTGGCTCAGGTCACGATCTCCCGGTTCATGAGTTTGAGCCCCACATTGGGCTCTGTGCTGACAGTGTGGAGCCTGCAGGGGATTCTCTCTCTCCCTCTGTCTCTGCCCCTCACCTGCTCTCTCTCTCTCTCAAAAAATAAACTAAAAAAAAAAAACAACCAAAAACCACCTCCACAAATAATCTGATTAAAAAATAGGCAGGGGAACAGAATAGAAACATTTTCAAAGAAGACATACAGATAGCTAATAGACACATGAAAAGATGCTCAACGTCACTCATCATCAGGGAAACACAAATCAAAACAACAATGAGATATCACAGTCAGTATGGCTAAAATCAAAAAGACAAGAAATAGCAAGTGTTGATGAGAATGTGAAGAAAAAAGAATTCTCTCGCACTGTTGGTGGGAATGTAAACTGGTGCAGCCACTGTGGAAAACAGTATGGAGCTTCCTCAGAAACTTAAAGATAGAAATACCTTGCAACCCAGCAATTCTTCTTCTGTGTATTTACTGGAAGATGAAAACATAATTTGAGAAGATACTTGCACTCTTATGTTTATAGGAGCATTATTTGCAATAACCAAATTATGGAAATAGCCCAAGTGTCCATCAATGGATAAATGGATAAAGAAATGTGATATACACATACAATGGAATATTACACAGCCATAAAAAAGAATGAAATCTTGCCATCTGTGACAACATGAATGGACCTAGAGGGTATTAGGCTAAGTGAAATAAGCCAGACAGAGAACGATAAATACCATATGATTCCACTTATATGTGGAATCTAAAGCACAAAACAGGTGAACAAACAAACAGAAAACAAAAGAGAAACAGACTTATACATACAGAGAATAAATTGGTGGTTGACAGAGGGCTACCCCTCTGTGGAAGATAGGCAAAAATAGATGAAGGGGAGTAAGAGGTACAAGCTCCTAGTTATAAAATAAGTAAGTCAGAGGGATGACAAGTACAGCATAGGGCTATACAGTCAATAGTTTCATAAAAGGTTTATATGGTGACAGATGGTAACTACACTTCTTGTGGTGAGGATTTTGTAATATATATGATTGTCAAATCATTATGCTGTGTACCCCAAATCAATATATTATATGTCAACTATAAAAAAAGGTGTGTAGTTTTAGATAGGTCTCTAGAGCTTTCTGTGCCTCAATTTCTTTGTATGTAAAACAAGGATGTGAATACTGGTTCCTACTTCACAGGCTTATTGTGAGGAGTAAATGAGTTTGTATAAATAAAGAGCTTGGGGCACCTGGGTGGCTCAGTTGGTTGAGCATCCACCTTCAGCTCAGGTCATGATCTCGTGATTTGTGAGTTCGAGTCCTGCATTGGGCTCTGTGCTGACAGCTTGGAGCCTGGAGCCTGCTTCAGATTCTGTGTCTCTCCCTCTCTCTCTCTCCCTCCCCTACTCATGTTCTGTCTCTTTTTCTCTCTCAAAAACAAATAAACATTAAAAAAACTTTTTTTGAGAAAGAGCTTAGAGTTGTGAAATAATATATGATATATATGGGATATATATATATATATAAATATGTATATGATTGCTAGTGTCATCTTTTGAGAAAATTAAGGCATAAAACACAAATTCATTAAACACTATATTCTCACTATCTATGATTAACAAATATTAATATTTCACCAAATGTACTTTCATATAGAGGTGTGTGTGTGTGTGTGTGTGTGTGTGTGTGTGTGTAACCATAGCTTTTATCAACTAGGGTTCTTGGTTACAAGCAATAAAAACCTATTAATGATTTAAGCAGAACACGGTTTTACTAAAGGATAATGGGTGGTTCATAGAAGCACTTAGGGCTCAGAACCCACTTAGGGCACTGGTGAGAACAAGGGAAACATCAGCCAGACCAGAGCCTGAATCACGAGCCATTACCAGCATGGTGGGCCCTGCTGCTGCAGAATGGGATGCAACACCTTGCAATGTCTGTCACTGGTACTGCTGTCACTGCTGTCCCTGGAAACCAGGCACTCCTGCTCCTGCCAGAAATAATTCTCCTCTATCCCTGCTTCTTTGTGGCACTGGCTCCCAACACAAAGGTCAGGACAGATGCACCCGACTAAGCATGTGCCCATGAACTAGGGGCAAGGAAGGTTGAGGATGCAGGAATCTGGTGTTCTGGGCTCCTTGTGGAAAGTGGGCTCTGTCACCTTCAAGGTGGGAACATTTCTGAAATATTTGAAAGGAGTTTAAATGCTGGGAAGCTCCCCAAAATCTAGCTTTTTGGCTCCTAACATCAATGCACACCCAGCTTTCCATAATTACACTTTGAAAAAAAAAATGCTTACTTCTAACTCTTCTAAAAGTTGTACCCAGAATGTGTTTTAATTAAGTATGGCAAGACATGCAGACACGGGAATGGTTGTCGTGAAGGAAGAAGTTTATACCCACAGATCCCTAGAAATAAAAGCCACAGTGTACCATGAGGGGCCACATGGGGAAGTACCAGCACCAGCCAGGGGACAGAAAAGGCAAAGGAGAAAGCATGGCCCAGGGTATTTATTGGAGTTTCTGTTAAGAGAGACAAGGCAGGCCAGGATAAGCAGTTTAGGATAGATAGTACAAGTAATTTGGGCAGGCTGTGGGTACAGGAACAGCCTCTAGTTGTCTGGTACCTGGGCTGTGGGGTGCTTTGTGCAGGGAGAGTGTTGCTTCGTATGTGATAGATAAGGAAAGTGGTTGGGGACGTCAACTCGGGACTGGTTGGAGGGTTTGTAATATGATTTTTGTACTTCCATGAAAACTGGATCACAAGAATGATGTAAACAACTTTGGCCATCATTTTGGCCCTGTGAGTAATGGTGGCCAAGTAGACAAACACAGAATCTGAAAAAACACATTTGAACACTAACGTGAGGCAACCATTCCATACAGAAATAAAAGTGCTCATTCTAACCCCATATCCTTAGGAGTCATCAGTTACTCTGTCCATTTCCATATCTAGTCTCTCTGGGCAATGCCCATCCTTGCTCTCATCCTGACACAATGTCATCTTGAAGTTCTGTTTCCCATGGAGTAAATCATAAAGTTCATCAAAAGCACACTCCATATAAAGTAATGGGGTGCACAGAAAATAAATTAGCCAAATAAGGAAGAATATATAGGCTGGTACATGCCTTTATTTTTGTAAAAGATCATTAGGTTAGAGTTGGTATTTATAGCTTTCCCCTTCACCCATCCTCCAGAAGAAGCATCTATTCCATGAAAGACAAACTGCTACTCCCTCCATTATGGAAGGAGTTCACTGTAATCAGCTTGCCACCAAGTGAATAATCTGAGCCTCTGGGCTCAGACACCCTATCTAGAGCTCGGGATTTGTCATTGCTGCTGGGGAGTTGGGCATTTGGCAATGGAAGCAGTAGGAATCCCCTCGGGAATAGCATCTGTAATTAGAATAACCTAATTAAGTTTACAATGATGCATTGACACTCTGCAAGACCCATCCATCTTAGAGTTTGGTGGTCATCAAAATTACCTTCCCTGTATCATTCTGGTCTTTGATGGTGGTTCTAACCCCTGTGATTCCCCCCAGAGACATGCTATGGATTTTATTTATTACTTTCTTATAGAGGCTTCTTCTTGGTTCTTCCTCTGAGGACTGATAATGATGTATCACATACTGAGAAGTGTCCTTAACTCAAGTCTTCAGCACCCAAGATTCAAACAACTTCCCACAGCTCCTATAATCAAGATGGTAGCCCTCTCATACAAATCTATTTCTCAAAGTCTTGGAGAAGGGAGTGTCTCATGAGCTCTCTCATATGAGAAAGAAGGTAGAAGGTCGTGCATAAAACAAATCCATTCCAACATGTCTATTTCGACAAGTCTTCCCTTCCACTATGCTAATTTCTCGTATCTCAGAGTAACTTTGCATGGACTACCATTGAACAAACTGTGAATACCACCCTGTGATGGTTAATCTTATGTGTCAACATGACTGGGCTAAGGGATGCCCAGATATCTGCTAAAACATTCTTTCTGAGTGTGTCTGTAGGGTGTCTCTGGAAGAGACAAGCATTTAAATCAGTAGACGAAACCAAGAGGATCACCCTCCCCAATACAGGTGGGCACCATCACCTGTTTTGAGGGCCTGGGTAGAACAAAAAGCTGATGGAAGGATGATTCACTTTCTCTGCCTGAGCTATGACCTCTATTTTCTCCTGCCTTTGGTCACCAGGACACCTGGTTCTTCAGCCTTCAGAGTCAGACCAGGACTTACACCACTGGTTCCTACCTCTCATTCTCAGGCCTTTGGACTCTAGACTGTCAGTGTGTAACACCACCTGCTTTCCTGGTTTTTCCAGCTTGCAGACAGCAGACTGGGACTTCTCAGCCTCCAAAACCATATGAACCAATATAATAAGTCTCATCATATGTTTATATATATATATATGTGTGTGTGTGTGTGTGTGTGTGTGTGTGTAGTATTTGTTCTGTTTCTTGGGGGAACCCTGACTCATACACACCCCAGCTGTTCAACTTGTAGACTAACCAAAATCTCTGGGAAGTATACCCCTATCAGTCCACCAAATCTTATTTCAACTTTCTGTCCTTGGTCTAGTACCTTGACAATCCATTTCTACTCATGATCACCAGACTGTGGATGTCAATGAGCAGAATCTTGCAGGTTTGGGGTGTGTCTGTGTCTCGTCCCAGGTTTGTCCCTGGAACCTGCCTGCTGGGGCATGTGTGGACCTGACCCTAGTTCAAGTATAGAGGCAGTGAGAGGACTAAGGGTGGTACATGAAGGAAGTTGGCTTACCTGGCTCATGATAAATCTTTCAGGTGAGGTTGTTGTAGGACTTTCTGCTAAGGTAAGAACAAGTTCATCAGCTAGAGAAAGAGAAATGTCTTCCCTCACAAGGAAGGGTTCCTGTCATGTGACTATTCCCAGTTCTTAGAGTCTTCTTCTTTCCCATCAATGCTATAAATCTGCTAGACCAGTGCTGTTTTTCTCTCAAAAATAATAAATAAACATAAAAAAATAGGGTTGGAAAATCAAGGTCTAGCAGATGATGGGAAAGAGTGGCAGGGGCAGGAAATCCAAAACAAAACCTGATGAGTTTACTGTAAGTTTATTGCAAATTTAGTGATTGATATACTTTCTGAATTTGCACTACTATACTAGCCATGTTTATGATGCCATGCTATCACTTCAAACATATTTTATATATTTTTAATTTTTTCATGTTGTTTTTATTTTTGAGAGCAAGAGAGACAGAGCACGAGCAGGGAGAGAGCAGAGAGAGAGGGAGACAAAGAATCTGAAACAGGCTCCAGGCTCCGAGCTGTCAGCACAGAACCGGATACGGGGCTTGAACTCACAGACCGCAAGATCATGACCTGAGCTGGAGTTGGGCCCCTTAACCTTAACCAACTGAGCCACCCAGGAGCCCCTTATAAATATTAAAATTAGCAAACATAAGGGTTATGATTTACATTTCAATAAAGATTTCCATGGCCCAGCTGAGTGAGCTTTACCTTCCTCTATCGTGGGTGGCAGAAAACATGGGGGAAGTATGACCCATGAGAAAGAGCAGAACACAGTAAAATACAATTGAGACCTCTAAACTTCGCCTGAGCAATTCAGCCAGGGTGTTCTGTAACTCACAAGGTATTATAGAATATTCCAGACCACGTCAATTTACTGGTTTATTGTCCCTGAATAAACTAGGTGCACGTGATAGCTTCATAGTTTCCTATTAATCAGCAATTATTCCCATCTTAAAAGGGAGTCTCAGATTCTGTGTTTCTTACTTTCCTTCCTAGAAGGGGGATTTATAAACTCCAGTTTATAAATCAGTGTGTCCTACCTCTTCACTTTGCTACATTTACAAACATATGTATATGTATTCCTAAATGGCACTGCACCAGATGGCAGAAATTACTCTAGTTAATTTAAATAGAAAGAGATGTAATACAGGCTACAAGGAACCTATAAAGTCTTTGCAAGCAGTGGGGAAGTGAGCTCCAGGGTGAGCCTTTAAGAAAGACTCCTCAAAAAACACCACTGAACACTTTTACCTCTGCCCTAACCAACTGGACACCACTGGGACTGAGTTCAAGAATGCACAGTTTAATGGGGAAAAAGGGATCCAGAAGCAGCTCCAAGTTCTTTGGGCTGCATAATTGAGTGAATGGGGGTGTGATTTAGTAAGACTGGGAGTGCACTGGGAATAACAGCCTTAAGAGTACGAATGTACCAAGAGTTCTGTTTTGGTCATGATAAATTCAAGATACTTATTGGATATTCAAGAGGAGATGTTGAGTAAGAGGTTGGATATGCGAGTTTAGAGACCAAAGGAAACTCTAAGCTGGAGATTTAATTTAAGTAGGTTCATATTGTTGGGACACCTGGGTGGCTCAGTAGTTAAGCATCCAACTCTTGATTTCAGCTGAGGTCATGATCTCATGGTTCGTGGGATGGAGCCCTGTGTCGGACTCTGCGCTGATAGCTCAGAACCTGCTTAGGATTTTCTTTCTCCCTCTCTCTCTCTCTCTCTCTCTCCCCCTCCTCTGCTCCCTCTCCCCATCTCTCAAATAAATCAACATTAAAAAAAGAGGGTTCATGGTGTACAAGTTATGTTGCATTTCGTTTATTTTATTATAATTTTTTTTTTTTTAGGCTCAGTTTTGCTTTGAGAGCAGCAAGTTGAAGAGAGACTGTTGTACTCCCTTCTTTCCCTCTCTCGGTCTTCAAACCCAGGGTAACGTAGCTTCTACCTCCAAAACCACTGAAAGTATTCTGAAACAGGTTGATCAGTGACGTCCAAGTCCAAAATCGGGTTGTTTTTTCCAGTTCTTTCTGCAAAATTTGGCGTTGTTGACTACAGACTTCCTACTTCTTAGGAGTGGATTTCAGAAAGCACTGATATCAGGGGCACCTGGCTGACTCAATTAAGCATCCGACTTTGGCTCAGGTCATGATCTCACGGCTGAGTTCTAGCCCCTGACTGTTATCGCAGAGCCTGCTTAGGATCCTCTGTCACCTTCTCTCTCTGCTCTTCCCCCTAGTCGTGCTCTCTCTCTCTCTCTCAAAATAAAAAAATAAATAAAACTTAAAAAAAAAGAAAGAAAGAAAGCAGTAATATCCGTCTCAGGCAGATCCCAGAAGAGGCTGTGAGGCAAGAGAAGTAAGCATGGTCATAGTTCACCAGATCGAAACACCCAACGTCACATTGAGGATTTGTAGACACAAAGAATGGTATTGGTCAATACCTCTTGATTTCAGTCAGGTATCTGATGATCTTTCACAACATTGCTCTAGCCAGATGAGGGAGAATATCTTGGATAAATTCACAAATGGCACATTCAACAGGGAGGTAATTTCTAGTGTCTCTGTCTTGAGGCGAGCTGTAGGCCAGTTGGAACACTAGGTCAAAAGCATGTTTTTTGTTTTTGTTTTTTTAAATGTCTATTTATTTATTTAGAGGAGAGAGTGAGGGAGGGGCAGAGAGAGAGGAAAAGACTCTCTCAGGACTTTAGCCTAAATCAAGAGTCGGATGCTTAATCGACTGAGCCACTCAGGGGCCCCATAGGCCAAAAGCACGTCTTAATTCACAGAGCTACGCTACAAAGGCAGGAGGGGTCCAAGGACCCTTGGGCAAGGACAGCTCAGACACTCCTAAGCAAAGTCCAGAAACAAACGAGCCAGCCAGGGTGTGGCGCCTGCGATTTAAAACAAAGCTGGAACATTTTTACCAGCATTAGTACAAGTAGCATGTACAAAGGGGTACTAAGTAAGTCTCATTCCACAAGAGACTGGGATGGATGTATTCTGAGTTGGCGCACCATACCCGGAGCGTATTTTGTTCTGGAAACACATTTGGCCTTGACAGATAAGTGTGTGACGAGGGGAGCGTGCTCAGGATAGTGAGGGATCTGTAAACAGATGCACCGAAAGGAGGGCAACAAAGCTATTAGTTTAGTGGAGATGCCAACAGAAATGCACATCAAAGGATCCAAATATTGAATGAAGCTTTTGGCAACACACACAAACACACACATACGCACTTTAAAGTCTGGCCCCTGGCCCTTTCTCAGACGTCCCCCTGTGTCAGGCGTGCTCGGGCCGGTGAAAGTCTGGCAAATTGGCGTGAAGCGGTCAGCCGTCCGGGGACTCTAGCCCGGGCAGGCCGCGGAGACAGGACTGCTTTCCGCCTGGGACGCGACCCCGGCGGGACAAGGACAAGGGGCGGGGCGGGGGCGGGGCCGGGCTCTAGCAGTGGGCCGGTGGCGAGGGGGGGGGAGGCGGGGTGCCGCTCCAGCACTCCTGGCCTGGGCGCACCTCCGGGCGCTCGGTGGCGGGCTGGAGGTGGCCGTGCAGGCCGCCATGGCGCTGCGCGCGGCCGTGTTCGACCTGGACGGGGTCCTGGCGCTGCCCTCGCTGGTCGGCGCCTTCGGCCGCGCAGAAGAGGAGCTGGCGCTGCCCAGGTAGGGGAGCCGGCGCCGGGCCAGAGAGGGCTCCGGGGAGGGGAGGGGGGGAGTCGGCCGGCAGGGGGCGGGACCCCGCTGGGAAGCTACCTCTGGGGACTTCCGGCCCTGCTTTCACCGGCCTTAGGGCGAGAACCCTGAGAAAGGTTAAAACAATTACCCGGCCCGAAAATACCCGAGTAAGTCCGTAGACCCATTGTCTTTCCGAATACTAAGTAATTAAATCTCTCTAAAGGCTCCAAAAATTGCCCTTTATATTGAAGGCTTTTCCCAAAGGGAGAGGAACTGCTCGCCGCGCTATCTACTGCCCCCCTAATTCTTAACGACGCGCTGAAGTTTGCAAGAGAAAAAAGTTCTCTGCGTTGCTCTTCACTTACTAGAAGAGCAAACGAGAGAAACAGCCCCAAAGACTAATCGCTGGGAAATGATGGATTGGGAAGCATCACCAGTAAAGAGAATGTTCAGAATGAGATTCCAGTAACATCGGAAAAGACCTGTTGCGATAATTGGAAAAAAAAAAAAAAAAAGATCAGAATGTAAAACAATTAATACAACATGGTTTCAATTATGGGGGGAAAAAGCTACATGTAGAAAAATGTCTGGAAGAAATATTCCAGAATTTCCTGGGATTGGTAATCCCAAGTGAGATTATGAATTATTTCCTTCATTTTTCTACTTTTTGCATTTTCCAAATGCAAACACCTGCTTATGAACATGTGTTTCTCCTATAGTCAGAAGGAAGAAAAGCATATTTGTTTAAAAAGTAAAGAAAGAAAGAAAAAAGAAAGAAAGAAAGAAAGATAGATCACCCTGGCAACACCCGCAAAAGACTAAATTCTAAACTAGTGGCAAAAATAAGGAGAGGGCGGAAGTTTTGAGAATTCTGCCCTGTTTTGTTCATGTCAAATTAATGCTCAGAGATTGAGTTTGTTTTTGGCAGCAATTTATTTAACACAGGTTTCGCTGTGGGTATTTCACAAGCTAATAGCATGCAGGATAATGTCTCTTCCTAAACCAATAAACAACATAATCGCAAACAATGGTAGATAATCCCATTATCGTTCCAGTTAAGGGACGAAGAAATGAAGTCCAAATTTAGTTGAGGTGTACTTTTATAGGACTTTGCACTTATGAGAGTTGGTTTAGCCACTTGAGAGCTGCCCTCCAGCTTGCTGGTGCAAATCAGTCCCCTGTTGCTGGAAAGTGTTGCTAGGCAAGGATGGGCGCCAGCATTGGTGGACAAGAGGGCTTTC
>CM053567.1:45734011-45761367 GCA_028646485.1 Cryptoprocta ferox
CCCCCCCCCCCCCCCCCGCAAATACTCTTTGCATAGTCCTCACAGACTCTGTCTTGCTTCCTCATGTTTTTTTTGATAGACACCCAGTGAGACCCTCAGCAGTTGAGCTATTGAGTGCTTATCAAGGGCAAAGGACAGTTATTGACATTCTGTTACAGCTTACCTCACTCCTTTAGAAACAACTTCACATCTAACCACTCATTTTTTTTTTTTTTTGGTCTTTGTTGTGAACACGTGGATTGGAAATCATATTAAACCAATCCAAAACATGCCGCATTCTAGAATTCTTGTGATACCAAAGGCCAACAGGGCTTTCTACCCTATTGTGTAAATTATGAAAGACTGGTTAGTGCAAGCATGCCAAGCCAAAAGGGGTCTCAGAATCTAGAGCCACCCTCACTCCTGCAGATGTGGACACTGAAGCTTAGCAGGGGATTCATGTCTGTAGTAATTAGACACAGGCAGCCACGAAACCAGTTTTTCTGCCTTCCTCTTTAGGATTCTGTCTTCTCTGGTTTAGCAGGACTTCTCACCTCCCTTGGCTATTGTTCAGGGAAAAATACCAGTCTGTAGGATGTGAGTAAATACACCGATAAATATGTCATAACAAATTGTTATCAATATGTCAACATCAATAGTAAGTGCATCAATAATTATTTGTTGTCAGTAAACACAAATAAGGTGACTATAGAGTCCGCAATCAGAATAATCACATCCCAGGTCATTATTGAAAATGGAAGGCCACCTTTGATCCAGGCTTGTCCAATTCAGATCATTTACAGGAGCGAGAAGCTCAGGAAGGATTAGTGAGTTTTATTTTTTGTTTTTATTTATTTATTATTATTATTTCAAGTGTTTGTTTATTTTTGAGAGAGAGAGATGGGGAGGGGCAGAGAGAGGGAGACACAGAATCTGAAACAGGCTCTGGGCTCTGAGCGGTCAGCACAGAGCCTGATATGGGGCTCGAACCCACGAACCACAAGATCATTACCTGAACCCAAGTTGGACACTTAACAAATGAGCCACCCAGGTGTCCCAGTGATTTTATTTTTTAGAAACCCTTTTAATCATAGTGTTGTTTTGCTTCCTTTTGACTCATAAATTTGATTTTATTTTTAAAAGGCCTGAAAAGAGAGTAAGCTGTGAGCTTTATTTGTGCCTGTGATCTCATCAATGTGGGGGTGAACATGACTTGTGAGGATACAAGTCACAAATATACAAGTTTACAAATGTGGGGTATTTAAAACACACTGATCTCTGAGTCAGGCCCAGATTAAAAATCTCAGTTCTAACATGCATTGCTGGGTAACCTTAATCTGTTTTAGTCTTAGTCAACTCCTTTATAAACTTAGTTTTCATGTTAAAATAAGAAAATGCCTTCTAGAAATTTTTGTGAGGGTTAAACAAGGTAACGTGTAAGGTAGATGGACAGCTGTATTGTGAGACATTTCTTATTTATAAAAGTCTCATGCATGTGTAAAGTACTTCCTTGGGCATATTCTGTTTATCTATAGTTGCCGGGATTCATGTACTCCCTCCGCGACCATGGTTAAGATTGTTCCCGGCAGCCATAAAACAGGTCATAGCAAATATAGCCGATGCCAGGAGGTCAGAGTCCATAACCTTGACCTTCTTAGCCTGTGGAATCTGTGAATCAGCCATGAAGGTATTCATTCAGAAGGTGAGCCTGGGGCGCCTGGGTAGCTCAGTGGGTTAAGCATCTGATTCTTGATTTGGGCTCAGGTCATGATTCCGCACGTGGTTCGTGAGTTCAAGCTCCACATCGGGCTCTGCGCTGACAGCACAGAGCCTACTTGGGATTTTCTCTCTGTCACTCCCTTGGCCTCTCTCACTCTCTCTTTCTTAAATAAACATGAAAAGAAAAGGTGAGCCTGAAGAGGCTGCCTTACACTGTACATTTTCTTTCTTTTTTTAAGTTTAATAATTAGTCAATTAGTTAATGATTAATAATTAATTTATTATTAATTATTTAATATTATAATTATATTATTATATGATATGATATTTAGTTTAATAATAATTAATAATAATTTAATAACGTTAGTACATCTACAAACAGCATTTTGTTTATTTTTAAAAATTTTTTTAAATGTTTTATTTATTTTTGATACAGAGAGAGACAGAGCATGAGAGGGGGAGGGGCAGAGAGAGGGAGACACAGAATCCGAAGCAGGCTCCAGGCTCTGAGCTGTCAGCACAGAGCCCGACGCGGGGCTTGAACCCACGAACGTGAGATCATGACCTGAGCCGAAGTCGGAGGCTTAACTGACTGAGCCACCCAGGCGCCCCTACACTGTACCTTTTCAACATGCTTGGCATCTGGTATACAAACTCAGGCATCCACAGATAGCCAGAGTTCAAGAAGGCAGTGCCCTAAAAGGAACAAACGCATCTAGTTCTGAGGTTTCAGATAAGGCCTTGTCTGTCTGTCACTTGCTTATCTGCAGGCCCATTTGCATGGTTTGGTAGGTAGGCAGTTTGGTAGATAGCTAGGTTTAAAAAAAAAACACACAATAGGATCATGGTACACTTAACTGTTCTAGGCCTAATTTTTTTTTTTTTTACTTAATTTTCTTAGTTTTAATTACTTCACTTAACAATTGGACACCTTCCTGTGTCTATTTATATAGATCTACCTTTCCTTTTTTAATCACTCCATTGTATTCCACAATATGGAAGTGCTGTCATTTATTTAAACATTTTCCCTGGTGGTGGACATTTTGTTATTTCTTAGTTATCAAGGTTACAAACAGTGTCCCTACAGTAGCTCCCTAGGGTAGTTTTCTAAAAGTGGAGTTGCCAGGTAAAAGTGCATTTACAAGTAAAGGGTTGATAGATTCTGCCAAAGTCTTCTGTAAAAACACAGTTACTGTCCTAACAGCGTGTCAGAAACCCAACCCCAGAGCCTCCCTACAGAGGAGATGACCCTTTTAAACTTTTGCCTTGTAGATGGGTAAAAAACATCATTCTGCTGTGTCAGTTTTCATTTTCCTCTTCACTGTTCATTTTTATTGGCCATTTGTAGCTCTTCCTTTGGTACTTACCTATTATGCCATTTGCCCATTTTTGTACTGGATTGTGTGTGACTTTGATTGATTCCCACCATGATGTTTTGTGTTTTCAACTTACCGACCTCTTCTGCTACTTCTTCCTTTATTCCTCTTTTTCCTGTCTGTAGTTATGTTGATCAAGTCAGTTTTCCCTGGGAGAAACATTTTATTCCTAGTCTTCTTGTGGGTGCATTTTCTTTCTTATCTCTTTAAGATAACCTATAATTACTTTATTTATTTTATTTATTTCTTACGTTTATTTATTTATTTTGAGACAGAGAGAAAGCATGAGTTAGGGAGGACCAGAGAGAGGGCGAGAGAGGGCGAGAGAGAGAGAGAAAGAAAATCCCAAGCAGGCTCCATGTTGTCAGCACAGAGCCCAGTGCGGGACTTGAACTCATGAATTACGAGATCATGCACTGAGTGGAAGTTGGATGCTTAAATCAGACGCTTAACTGACTGAGCCACCCAGGCGCCCCTACCTATGGTATCTTTACTTATTTATTATTAATTTTTTTAATGTTTATTTATTATTGAGAGAGAGACAGAGAGAGACAGAGCATGAGCATGGGAGGGGCAGAGAGAGGGGGAAGACACAGAATCTGAAGCAGGCTCCAGGCTATGGGCTGTCAGCACAGAGCCCGATGCGGGGCTCAAACCCACAAACTGTGAGATTGTGACCTGAGCCGAAGTCGGACACCCAACCGACTGAGCCACCCAGGCGCCCCTCTTTATTTTTTGTATAATGAAGAATTTGTCTGGTGTTTGTCCTGGGTTCCTAGCACAGAACTTCTAAAGCCCTTCGAATCTCCTGAGGGAGAGGAGTGTCATTGTTAGGCAACAAGGTAACTCATGGGGGGAGGTTACAAACCTTCCTGTTTAGGACTGGTCACCAGGAAGGCCAAGTGAGTGGTTGGGGTGGAGGCTGAAACTCCATTTAGGTAAGAATGAAGTCTTACTGACGCGGGGCCTTAACACAAGTGACTCCATTTTGAGTCTGTGGTTTGAAATACCGACTGACCTGGGGAGACCACATGGAGAGGCCCAGAGACTGCTTGAAGAGAGACATACCTGGTCAGCCCCCCAGCGTCTTCAGCTCTTCCCTTCCCCCATCCAGTTCTAGCTGTCTACAGACAGGGAGAGATCCGAGCCAGAACTGCCCAGCTGAGCCCTTCCCTAATTCCTGACCCACAGAAACCTTGAGAGATAATAAAATGACTGATTGTTTTAAGCCACAGATTTGGGGCTGATGTTTTAGGTAGCAATAATAACTAGAACACTGTCTAGTGTTTGTAACTCCCTTACAAATTAATTTTTCTCAATATCACTAACATACTATATAATTTACCAGTTTATTCCTTTTCTCCCCCCACTAGAATGTGAGCTTCCGAAAATAGAGATTTTTGTTCACTCCTTCTTCCATGTTGCCTGTAACAGTGCCTGACACATAGAAGGTGCTCAGCGAATGTTTGTTAATGAATAAAAGAAGTGGTAGAAGGGAGGGGAGAGACCAGTTCAGTTGTCGGAAGTCCCCAAGTCCATTCTCTACTCATGGAGTTTATTGAGGGTGACTTGAACCTGCTCTGGGCCTTCATGGGGAAAGAACAACAGTAGACTTCTTTTCACATGTTTGGGCTCTTGTTTTCCTCCTTTCTCTCTTTTTTTAGTCCATGTGTTCCAAGCTACATCCGTCTTCCAGATTTTCTCATACTTTTTAGTCCGATAATTTACATTCTCTTGTTTTTCTTAACTATGGAAGTTGTTTTTCCTTTTAAATCTTTTAAGGGTATCTTTTGTGTACTCTTAGTGGGATTTTAGGCAGAAAGAGAAATAGTTACATGCTCAGTGTGCTGTTCTGATACAATCCCCACTCTCTTAGTTTTACACTTTTTGATGCCATCTTGATAATTGTATAAAGGTGTGTGTGTGTTGTAACTTCATTGTGTAGAGGTATGTGCCCTGTAGGAACTGCCATTTTCCTTTTTTTTTTTTTTAATTTTTTAATGTTTATTTACTTTTGAGAGTGAGAGGGAGAGATAGAGAGAGCACAAGCAGGGGAAGGGCAGAGAGAGCAGGAGACACAGAATCTGAAGCAGGCTTCAGGCTCTGAGGTGTCAGCACAGAGCCCAATATAGGGCTCGAACTCATGAGCCGGGAGATCATGACCTGAGCCAGGGTCAGATGCTTAACCAACTGAGCCACCCAGGTGCCCCAGTAACTGCTGTTTTCTAAACTGCTATCAAATTACACTCTTGCAAGAGTGGAAGAGAGTTCCACTTTCTCCACAAGGTCATTAGTCCTTGACATCGTCAGGGTGTTTAAATTTAGTGGTTCTGGTGGGTATATAGTGTTATCTCACTGTGGTTTTAATTTGTATTTCCCTGATGAATAATGATGTTGGGCTTTTTATATGCTTTTTGGCCATTTGATAATTCTCTTGAGTGAAATTCTTGTTTAAATTGTTTGGCCCATTTTTCAATAGGGTCATCTTTCCCTTATTGATATTTAGGATTCTTTGTATATTCCTGATAGAAGTCCTTCGTCATATATATGTATTGCAAACATCTTTTCCATGTATATGGTTTGCTCATTCACTTTCTCAATGATGTCTCTGATGAACAGAAAGTCTTGATTTTAATGACAGCTAATTTATCACTGTTTTGTTTTATGTTAGTGCTTTTTGTGTGCTTTTAAGAAATTTTTGTGTACTTAAAGGTCATGAAGATATTGCTCTTTCTTCTTTTTTTTTAAATTTATTTCTTTATTTTGACAGAGAGTGTGCATGAGTGGGAGAGGCATAGAGAGAGTGTGCACTTTCAGCGCAGAGCCTGATATGGGGCTCGAACTCATGAATTTTGACATCATGACCTGAGCTGAAATCAAGATAGATACTTAACTGACTGAGTCACCCAGGTGCCCGATATTACTTTTTCTTCTAGAAGCTGGATTGTTTTATCTTTCACATTTAGGTCTATGTTCCACTTCAAAATAAATTTTGTATATGGTGTGAAGTCCTCCCCTCCCCTGCCATGGATATTCAGTTGCTCTAATGCCATTTACTGAAAAAAATCTTTCCTACATTAAATGTTAGTGGTGCCTTTGTTGAAAAATCAAATGACCATATATGTGGAGGCCTATTTCTAGACTCCTATTATGTTAATTTGATATATATATCTGTTTGTAATAATACCACACTGTCATAATTATTATAGCTTTATAACAGATCTTAAAATCTTGTAATATAAATCCTTCATATTTATTCTTGAAGATTCATTTGGTTGTTCTGTGTCCTTTGTGTTTCCAGATAAATTTTATAATCAGTATGTCAGTTTTCATACTTCTACACAAAATCTGCTAGCATTTTGACTGGAGTGAATTGAATCTTTATATCAGTTTGGTGAGAATTTTCCCTGAACCATATTAAGTCTCCTGATCCATGAACTTGATACAGATCTCTCCATCTATTGTGGTCTTTAATTCCTCTTAGTTTTGTAGTTTTCGGTGTAGACGTCTCAAACTTCTTTCGTTAGATTTATTTCTGTTTTCTTCTAATGCTATGGCAAATAATATTTTTTATAATGTTTTATTTATTTTTGAGAGAGAGAGAGAGACAGCATGAACAGGGCAGGGTCAGAGAGAGAGGGAGACACAGAATCCGAAGACAGGCTCCAGGCTCTGAGCTTGCTGTCAGCACAGAGCCTGATGCAGGACTCGAACCCAACAACCGTGAGATCCTGACTTGAGCCAAAGTCGGACGCTTAACCAACTGAGCCACCCAGGTGCCTGCAAATGATATTTTTTAAAAAGTTCATTTCAATTTCTTATAAACCATATGTGTCCTGTTCTCAACTTTTTAGTTTGATCTATCTTGAAGTTGACCGGAAATCTTTCTTGAAAAAAATTTTTTTCAAGAAAGGCATGTGATGGTAAACGTTAGTGTTACATGCCTCAGACTTTCTGTTGCCTTCACAAATATATAATAAATTGTCTGAGGCTAGGAGCGCCTAGGTAGCTCAGTTATTAAGCGTCTGACTCTTGATTTGGGTCCTGATCTCACAGTTGTGAGATCGAGCCCTGTGTTGGACTCTGTGCTGACAGCATAGAGCCTGCTTAGGATTCTCTCTCTCTCTCTCTCTCTCTCTCTCTCTCTCACTCTCTCTCGCTCTCTCTCGCTCTCTCAAAATAAATAAATAAACTTAAAAAAAAGTTGTCTGGGGCTGTTGTTTCTTTTTATCCCAATGTCTAGTGAGTATTGCTCCTCAATCTTCTGACATCTAAAGTTGCAGACAGACAACCAACGTCAGTTTGAATTGTTTTTCTGTTGTGTAAATCTGTTTTTCTATACAAAAGGTTGTTCCCCTTTTTTATGTTAGGAATTGACATAGTTTCCCAACCCAGGCCTGTTGTGGGGTCTTTTTAAACTGTTCTTGTTTTTCATTAATTTTGCCATGGTAGTTGGTATACTTTCGACCGAAGGCCTCAAATCTTTCTTCAGTACTGAGAAATGCTCTCCTGTTATTCCTATTGCCTCTCTGATCTATCCTTCTGGAATTATTGTCTGTTTATTGAAGGCCTTTGGCTTCCCAGGTCTCATCTTTTTTGCTCCTTAACTTTAATTGCTTCATCCTTTTACTTTGTTCTTGAAAAATGTATTGTGTCTTTTGATTCACTAATTTCATTTTGTGTGATGGCCATTTCACTGTTCATGGCTCTCATCAGCCACCCTTAAAATTTGGAAATCATGGTTTCATTTTTTTTAGTGTTTATTTCTGAAAGACAGAGAGAGACAGAGCATGAGTGGGGGAGGGGCAGAGAGAGAGGGAAACACACAGTCCAAAGCAGACTCCAGGCTCTGAGGTGTCAGCACAGAGCGCAACACAGGGCTCAAACTCATAAACCGTGAGATCATAACCTGAGCTCAAGTCGGCTGCTTAGCCAACTGAGCCAAACAGGTGCCCCTGGAAATTGTGATTTCAAATCCAACAATGTTCTTACTTCAAATTGCTTTTATTATTATCATTACTATTATTATTATTATTGTCTGATTTGTCTTTAGATACATTGGTACCTCCTTCCTCTACAATTATATTCTTCCCTCAGCTCCTCTTCTTTTATCAGCCCCCATTCTCCAGGGAGAAAAATAATTTTCTCTTTGTTTTCTATCTAACTCATCCAGCGTGTTATAGTTATTTGTTTATATGTTGTTTGCCTGGTTCCCCTGTAAGCTTCTTATGAATACAATCATATTTTTCCATTTTTATATCACAGCACGATGTCTCGTATACCTTAGGTGCTCAATAAAAGGTTGTCGAGTTGAATTGTGTGTTGATTCTTAAAACTGGAGGGCAGGGGTGCCTGGGTGCTCAGCTGGTTAAGCAAACTCTTGGTTGAACTCTTGGTTTCTGCTCAGGTCATGATCTCACCGTTGGTGGGTTCGAGCCCCACGTCAGGCTCCATGCTGACAGTGCTGAGGCTGCTTGGGATTCTCTCTCCCCTCCCCCAAAATAAATAAACATAAAACAAAAAAACTGGAGAGCAGCGGCAAGAGGGCATGAGCTATCTTTTGGGTGATGGAAATGCTCTAAAACTGGAATGTGCTGATGTTTGCACAACTTTGTAAATGTACTGTAAATCATTGAATTATATACATAAAATGTGAATTTGATGGTATGTATTTACAATTTAATAACAGTGTTTTTAAAAAAAGAGAACTTGGAGGGGGGTGCCTGGCTGGCTCAGAGCATGCCACTCTTGACCTCAGGGTTGTAAGTTGGGGCCTCACGTTGGGCATAGAGATTACTTAAAAATACAATCTTAAAAAAAAAAATAAATTTAAAAAAGACAACTGACGGCAAAGGTGTGGCAAAGCCATTGCTGTTACTGGAAACTTGAGCAAGGCTACCAATACTAGGAATATATCTTTGTACATTTCGTGCAAAGTTGATCATTGTTACCTGCAAGAGAATTAATCGGATAAAAGGTAAGTTGACTATTATCAGAAACGAAACTCCCAGACTTGAGATGTTTGTTGTCTTACTTGCGAATGGTAAATAATTTTAACTGGTTGCCAATTCCAGTCCATTGTAAATATTTGCCTGGGACACTGTATTAAGGAGGATTGCACATCGGTATTTGGACTCATTGGACTAGGATGTGGTGATGGATTATCCACGTCAGCCAGGGGGGCAGGGGAGCAGAGGTGTGTGTCCATGCCATGTATGTCCCATCCTTTTCTGTCTGATGTCGCCCAGCCAGCCCTGTGAGAGTAGCTCATCCACCACTGGGGGTGGGAAATTATCAGGAAATTGGAAGGGAAACTTGTATTTTGTAGTAAAGGGAAGTGAGAAGGTAATTAGCGGATCTCTCTCCCTCTGTGTCTGCTACTCCTTGGATCTGTGTATAAGGGATGAATGTGAACTGAGGTGTGTTGGATAACCAGGGCTGTCTAACTAAGTACCACAGACTGGGTAGCTTCCACAACAGTTCCAGAGGCTAGAAGTCCAAGATCAAGGTAGTGGTAGGGCTGGTTGATCCTGAGGCCTGTCTCCTTGGCTTGTAGATGACCGTCTTCTCCCTGTGTACTCACGTGATCTTATCTCTGTTCATGTCTGTGTCCGGATTCCTCCTCGGGACACCAGTTAGTTATTGGCTCAGTATCTACCTTAATGACCTCATTTGAATTGAATCCCCTTTTTAAAGGCCTATCTCCAAATACAGTCACATTCTGAAGTATTGGAGATTAGGGTTTACTTCAACATATGAATTGGAGGAGGGCACAATTTAGCTCATGACATGAGAAAACTTTTTAAAAATGAAATAAGGTTAAAATGAGATGGAAATTATATGTTCCAGGGCATCTGGCTGGCTCAGTCGGTAGAGTGTGCGACTCTTGATCTCAGGGTCCTGAATCCAAGCCCCACATTGGGAATTGAGTCTACTTAAAGGAAAGAAGGAAGGAAGGAAGGAAGGAAGGAAGGAAGGAAGGAAGGAAGGAAAGAGAAACTATATGTTCAGAATCAAAACTAGAAAAAATATTTCATTCCCTTTGAAGAACATGTACTAATAAAGCAGTTGCTCGGAGCAATGCCATGTGCAAATGAGCTGAAGACAGAAATGACTGCCTATCTGGTCTTGATTTTGTCCCTTAGGTAAGATCAGTCGAAGAGTCTTTGCTAGGTGGTCCCCCATGAGCTGCTTCACCGGCAAGCTTATTCATCATTTATGGTCTCATGCCACCGTTGGATTGCTCTTTCAGGCTAAGATTCCAACTTGAACTTTGCATTTCCCCATCCATGGCAGAATGCCTTTCTGACAGCAGTTTTCCTGTGGATATAAATAGCGTCCGTCCCCTACATGGTGCTGTGATGAAGTCATCAGAACATTCGTGATGTTGTTTCTTTGCGTCTTCCAGAGGCTTTCTGAATGAAGCTTTCCAGAAAGGAGGCCCAGATGGTTCCAGTGCCCGCCTCATGAGGGGAGAGATCACATATTCCCAGGTAAGGGGACACTTCATAGATGCCCTCCCTACCCCGCAAGAAGGCATTCTGTGCCCACACACCCATTCTCTGGCACTGAGTAGAAGCTCCCTGAGGGCAGACTCACGTTTGCTTCACCCATTTACCCATTATAGTACTTACCTCATAAGACTGGGATGGAGGCCCAGAGACACACAAAGAGATATTTAAGGCTGGTGTATTGTCTCTTTGGGCCAGCCAGCAGGATATACACCATGACCGGAAAATTTCCAACCCTTTGAAGATCTATCTATGCCAGGGAATTACAATAGCCAGGGTAGCTTTTTTTTTTTTCCTTAAATTGTGGCAAAATACACATAATAGAAAATTTGCCATCTTGATCATTTTAGGCATATAATTTTGTAATGTAAGGTATAGTCACATTGTGAAACCATCACCACCATGCATCTCCAGAAATCTTTTCATCTTGCAAAAGTGAAATTCTATACCCCTCAAACAATAACTCCCCATCCTTCTTTTCCCTCGGCCACCACCACGGCTGAACTTTCTGTCTCTGTGCGTGTAGCTGCTCTCGCTACATCATTTAAGTAGAAGCGTGCCGTATTTGTCCTTTTGTGACTGGCTGATTTCCCTCAGCATGGTGCCTTCAAAGTGCATCCATGCTGTGACGTGTGAAAGGATTTCTTTCCTTTTTAAGGATGGTTCGTTTTCCATTGTGCATAGACCACATTTTGGTATTCCATTCATCTGTTCATGGACATTCGGTTGTTTCCACCCTTTGGTTATTGTGAATGATACTGCTGTGAACATTAATATCTGTTATTAATAACAGGGTGTATTAATATCTGTTTGATACCTTGCTTTCAGTTCTTCTGGGTATATATACCTTAGAAAGGATTGCTAGATCAGCACAGGATTTGAATCACAGCTCCCACTTACAGACCCGGTGACCCCAGCAAGCTGCTTAACCTCTTAAAGTCTCAGTCAAAGTGAGAGTGGTATATTCTCTATTTCATAGGTTGTTAGGAAGTTTAGAAAGTGTCTAGCACAGTGCCTGGCACATAGAAAGGCTCAATAAATAGTAGTTATTATTGTTACTACCAACTCAATTTTTTTTTAATTTTTGTTATTTTTTTTAATGTTTATTCATTTTTGAGAGACAGAGCATGAGTGGGGGAGGGGCAGAGAGAGAGGGGGACACAGAATCCGAAGCAGGCTCTCAGCTCTGAGCTGTCAGCACAGAGCCCAATGCGGGGCTTGAACTCACAAACTGCAAGATCATGACCTGAGCTGAAGTCAGACGCTTAACTGACTGAGCCACCCAGGCGCCCCCTCAAATTGTTTTTTTAACAAAATAATCAGGATTTGAAACTACTTGAATTCTGTTAGTGTCTGGAAGAAGAAAGGCAATTGAGAATCTATTTCATAAGCACACAGAGAACACAGTTTACATATTAAAACTTTTTATGAACTATAGCCACCTATCAGTCTGTCAGAGAACTTGGGGCACACCGTAGTAGAAAGCAAAAGTAGGGGTGCCTTGGTGGCTCAGTCGGTTGGGCGTCCGACTTCGGCTCAGGTCATGATCTCGTGGTTTGTGGGTTTGAGCCCAACGTCAGGCTCTGTGCTGACAGCTCAGAGCCTGGAGCCAGTTTCGGATTCTGTGTCTCCCTCTCTCCCTGCCCCTCCTTTGTTCACACTCTGTCTCAAAGATAAATAAACATTAAAAAATTTTTAAAAAAAAGAAAGCAAAAGCATACATATCCTGTGAAGTTCCATCTCTCTCTCTCTCTCTCTCTCTCTCTCTCTCACACACACACGCATACACACACACACACACACACACACACACACACTGTGGCCACTGGGGAATGAAAAGTAGTGATACTGTTGATAATAAATGTCAAGTCAATAAAAATTCTGCAGTAATATCATTGAAATATAAGGGAAGAGGGAAGCGCAACGTGTTTTGAATCAACATAGGAATTCTAGAGGGAATTTCTTGTAATTGCTGTAAAAACCCTGCACCCCTTCAGACTTCTTTAGTCCGTGTGCAGCTTCTAGGAAACTTGAATGGTTAGCAGATGAGGCCTGAAAACCAAATAGCACTTGACCCTTGAACAATGTGCGTTTGAACAGCATGGCCCCTCCCATACGTGGATTTTTTTCAATAAATACACATACAGTGCTGTAAATGCATTTTCTCTTCTTTAGGATTTTTGGAATAACATGTTCTTTTCTCTAGCCTACTTTGTTGTGTGAATACATAATATAATACATAAACATGTAAAATATGCGTTAATCAATTGTACGTTATCTGTAAGGCTTCTGGTCAACGGTAGGTTATTAGTAGTTAAGCTTTTGGGGAGTCAAAAGTTATATGTGGATTTTCAACTGCATGGGAGGGTCCATGCCTCCAACCCCCTCATTGTTCAAGGGTCAACGCTACTTAGGTTCAATTTGTCTTTTAAAAAGTCATATCATGGGAATGAGTGCCATCTTTTTTTAAATTTTTTTAATGTTTTTTATTTATTTTTGAGAGACAGAGAGTGCGAGCAGGACAGGGTCAGGGAGAGAGGGAGACACAGAATCTGAAGCAGGCTCTAGGCTCTGAGCTAGCTGTCAGCACAGAGCCCGATGCGGGGCTCGAACCCACAAACCGTGAGATCATGACCTGAGCCGAAACCGGATGCTTAACCGACTGAGCCACCCAGGCACCCCATGAATGCCATCTTTAATCATTTGTGTATACAACACAGACAGAAAAGTACACCAAGGGTACAGCTTAATGAATTTTCACAGACTGACTGCACCCACATCAGCAGCACCCAGATCAAGAAATAAAACATGATCAACGCCCTAGGCGCCCCACTTATTCCCCTTCTAGACATGCCCCCTCCCAGAGTAACTACCCATCCTGACTTCTAACGTTAGAGATAATTTTTTTGTACTTTGTGTAAATGGTTCATGCAGATGAACTCTTTTGTATCTGGTATCTTTTCCTCCACATTATATTTGGAGAATCATAGATGGTACTTGTACACAGTTGTAGACAGTTTTATTCTCATTTATGCCTGATATCCCATTGTGTGAATATACCCCAATCTGTTTATCCCTTCTGCTTTTTTTTCACCCTGAGATGGAGAGGCCTTGGGGAGATTTTGAGTGGTGAAGTATATATATGTCTTTGCAACAAGGAAAAGGTTGATTCAAGAGGCAGCCAAATGAGGAGATGGGAGGGCAAGCCTCAGATCCACCTCCTGAATGATACTTTTAAAATCTAACTCTTGCTGCTGTATAAATAGATTAAAAGGGCAAGGATCACTATAGAGGGACTAATTATGGAAGTTATTAGAAGATCTAGGTGAGAGATGGTGGTAGCTTGGGCTAAAATAATATTGGTGGAAGCCGTAAAAAGTGGTCCAAGTCTGGAATAGGTTTCCCGGTGGATCGAGTGTGAGTATGAGAGAGGAATGAAGGATTAAATGTTTCTGGCCCGAACAAACTGGTAGTATCAGTTGCTGTTCATCACTGTGGGGCTGGGAAATCAGGTGCCCAGGCTGGGATATTTTAATTTGAAATGCTTGTTGATCTCAAATAGAGTGTAGAATAGGCAGCTGGATATGCAAACCCAGAGTTGAAGAAAGATGTCCAGGCTGAACATGAATACATACACATACACACACACACACAGCATATGGATGGCACTTCTAATGTCATTGGACTCAGTATGACCATGGAGAAAGGAAGTGTAAATGGAGCATCCAGACCCCCATGTACTCTAATGTTAAAGGTCAGGTTGATGAGGAAGACCCATCAATGAGGGATAGAGAATGAATCTCCATCCATAAAAGAAAAATCAGGAGGGTGAGGAGACCTGAAATCCCAGAAGTTATCAAGTTTCAGATGAAGAGAGTGTCATCTGTGTCAATGCAACTGATAGGCTGGTAAAGGAAGGCCGGCGAGTGCCCATTAGATCCAGCAACACGACGTGGAGGTCATTGGTAACATTGCCAAGAGAAGTCTCTGGAATGTGGAGGTGAAAGCCTGGTCAGGGCATGTTCAAGAAAGAATGAGAGAAAGGGTTTGAAGAGTAGGGGAAGTTTTCATGCAAAGTGGGGCAGAAAAATGGGGCAGTAGTGGGAGGGGACAGGGTGAAGAAAGAGGTTTTCTTTATGAAAACAACATGCTTGTATGCTGATGGCAATGACCCACTAGGAGGGGAGATTGCTGTTACAGGAATAAGGAAGGGAGACCCACGGAGCCATGTCCTTGAAGCAGATAGAGATGGAATCTGGATGGAGGGGTTGAACTTTGATAAGAGCAATGGACCATTATCTATGGCAACAGAAGGGAAGGTGGAGTTCTTGGCCACAGATGCCAGTAGGTGGATATTTGTGCTGGTGGGAACTTGTGAAAATTCTAATTATTCTCCCTTCCTCCAACCCTCCTCACTGTTTCCAGGATGACCTCCCTAAAATGCAAATCTACTTATATAACTCTCCCACTTAACTATATATATATTTTTTTACTTGTGTAATAGTCCAAGGCTGGAAGAGTTTTATTATTTTTATGGAAAGGTGAATTCGTTCATTATTTTTTCAATTCCCTTAATGGTTTTAGTCTATTTGCATTTCTTGTTTTATCTTGCATCCATTTTGGCATTTATGTCCTTTTTTCCCCTAACTTTATTTATTTATTTTGAGAGAGAAAGAGAGCTCATGAGCAGGGGAGGGAAAAAGAGAGGGAGAGACACAATCCCAAGCAAGCAGTGAGCTGTCAGTGCAGACCCTGACCCGGGGCTCAGTCTCATGAATTGTGAGATCATGACCTGAGCCAAAATCAAGAATCGGACACTCAACTGACTGTGCCACCCAGGTAACCCGCCCCCATTTTTTAAATCTTTTGACACCCCCCCCTGCCATTGCTCCCACCCCTACCTACCCCTGCCTGCCTCTAGCAGCCACATTTTCTGTATCTATGAGTTTGGCTTTTTTTTTTTTTTTGGTGTTTTGTTTTGGTTTCAGTTTTTAATTTAGTTTCTACATATAAGAGAGATCATACAGTATTTTTCTTTCTCTGTATACTACTTCATGCCCTTGATCTTCATCCATATTGTCACAAATGGCAAAATTTTTGCACTTCTTTGTAACTGAATAATATTCCATTGGATTTATACATCACATTTTCTTTATCCATTCATTCATCCATTGATGAGCACCTTGTTTTCATATCTTGGCTATTATAAACAATGCTGCAGTGAACATGGGGGTACAGATATCTTTTCAAGTTAGTGTTTTTGTTTTCTTTGGATAAATACCCAGAAGTAGAATGCTGGATCATATGGTAGTTCTATTTTTAATTTTTTGAAGACCATCCATATTGTTTTCCACAGCGACTGTACCAATTTACATTCCACCAACAGTGCGGAGGGGTTCCTTTTTCTCTACAGCCTCCCCAACATTTGTTATTTCTTGTCTTTTTGGTGAAAGCCATTCTAATAGGTGTGAGGTGATATCTCACTCTGGTTTTAATTTGCATTTCCCTGATGGTTGGTCATGTTGAGCATCTTTTCATGTGTCTGTTGGCCATCTGGATGTCTTCCTTAGAAAAATGTCTTTTCAGATCTTCCATACATTTTTTAATCCGATTGTTTGCTTTTTTGCTATTGGGTTGTGTGACTTCTTTATATATTTTGGATATTAACTCCTTATCAGATATGTGCTATCTGATATATTTTTTCCATTCCATAGGTTTCCCTTTTCATTTTGTCATTTTGTTGATGTCTTCCTTTGCTGTGTAGAAGCTTTTTAGTTTGATGCCGTCCCACTTGTTTATTTTTGCTTTTGTTGCTTTTACTTTTGTTGTCAGATTCATAAAATCATCACCAAAACCTATGTCAAGGAATTTACTACCTATGTTTTCTTCCAGGGGTTTTATGGTTTCAGTCTTTCATCCAGTTTGAGTTGATTTTTGTGTACGGTGTAAGATAGGAGTCAAGTTTCACTGTTTTGCATGTTGATGTCCAATTTTCCCAACACCATTTATTGAAGAGATTGTCTTTTTCCCATTGTATATTCTCAGATCCTTTGTTGTAAATTATTTGGCCACCTATGCATGGGTTTATTTATGGCCTCTCTGTCATTCTGCTATTGGATATTTGGGTAGTTTTCAGTTTGAATCATTACAAATCGTGCTGCTGTGATAGTGTGTAAATGTATCATAATCCATTTTCCTTTTAATAAGTGTATTATCTAGGCCCAATGTAACAAAATATCACAGACTGAGTGGCTTAAACAATAGAAATTTATTTTCTCAAAGCTCTGGAGCCTTGCAGCCCAAAATCAAGGTGTTGATAGGGTCGTCTTTTTCTGAGGTCTCCCTTCTTGACTTGTAGTTTCCAGTCTTCTCTGTTTCTTCAGTCTTTCGTGTGTGTGTGTGTGTGTGTGTGTGTGTGTGTGTGTGTCCTAATCTCCTGTTCTTACCAGGATACCAGTCAGATTAGATTAGGGCCCACTCATGAACTTCATTTTACCTTAATCACCTCTTTAAAGACCCTACCTCCAAGGACAGTCACATTCTGAAGTATGAGGAGTTAAGATTTCAACATGAATTTGGGGGGAACACCATTCAGCCCATCACAGGGATATTAGTGTAGTGTGCAGTGTGGGGCTCTTAGGAACAGTGCTGCTACAGTGAACTAGAACAGTGCATATATGTACATGTCCTCTGGTGAACATATGTAGACATTCCTGTTGGGTGTGTGTCTAGGAGTGGAATTGCTGGATCACAACAAGGGGTTGTCCAAGAGCTTGTATGAATTGATAGCCCCTCATCAATTCACTTTTACAGTGGGTTCCTCTCATGGAGGAAGACTGCAGGAAGTGTTCTGAGGACTCTGGAATCTGCCTCCCTGAGAATTTCTCTGTAAGTCAAATCTTTGGCAAGGCGGCTGCGGCAAGTAAGATCAACCACCCCATGCTTCAGGCGGCTCTTGCTCTCAGAAAGCAGGGTAAGGATCCCATACTGGCCACTCTTGGAGCCAACCACACTGGAACCCTTGGAAAGGTTAGGTCAGAAGACAGATGGGTCTTGGAAAGGTTAGGTCAGAACTAGATGAGTTCTGAGTTCACAAGTCTTCTGGACCTCGATGGAAAGCCATTCTTAAGACATAACCCCAAAGTAAGTTTTATCAAATGGCAAAAAAGAACACCATCAGAACAGCTGGGAAAACGTAGGAGTTTTCTTTAATAAAGCAATTTGTGCCAGAGACTGCCTTGTGAGCAAAATTCTCTCCCTCCAATGATACTAGTAATGACCAGAATGACCCAACTTCTTGTCACAGTGATTGAAAATCAAGGCCTTTTAAGTAATGGTGATTGTCTCACCCTTTGAATGTCAAAGGGGCTGAGCTATGAGTTGGCTGACATCAATTCAGATGGTGTCAGATGGTCTAAGATGTGAGATCATGTTTGTCCAATAGACATTTATTCAGTGTCAGAGCCCAGGTCTTGGTCACAGGCATATTCGAAATCATTCTACCTCCTTATCAGTAGACTTATCTGGTCGCGGCTAAGCCATCCCATGTCTGTATTTCTGACTCATGTTATATGGACAGGATCTCACCACTGACTCATCAGTATCTCGTTTCCAGCATCTCCTGGTTCTTGCCCTTCGTGGCTTGGGAGAGAAAACCAGGGGATAATGCTGTCTCTGTTTACATTCTTCTACTTTTGAAATGGGAATGCAGTCTCTGACAGCTAAGGCAGGTGTTTTGAAATATAGTCGAGCCGAGTTTTCAGTAAGACAGACTGGAAGAAGCACTGGAGAGGCAGTCCAAAGGCACAGTTCTGAGTGGACTGCGTTCTGCCTTCACTGTGTGGCCCAGGGAAGCTCATAGTTTTTCTGAGCTTCTGTTTGCTCATCTGTAAAAGTGGACGGTGAGATCTGTCCTGCCTACCTCACAGGTGGTGAGGATCATACGAACTGATGAAGGTTACAACTCTTGCTCTACAGTCACAAGGAATTGAGGGATGTAGTGTTTCTATCCGTGCTTCTGAAAGCCCTTAATGTACACAGTTAGCTCATTCTCATGTCTCTATGTCAGGAGGTGCTTATGGGTGAAGATGATTCTTTGCCAACTTGTCAGTTTAGAAGCTGGGCATCAAGAGGTTAATGTAAATAAAAAGAACCCTACTTGGATTCCCCATGGGATACTCTGAGCTTCTCAGAGCAAAGTCTTGTATCTGGTCCAGTCACTGGTGACTTCTCTCTCAGGATACACAACCTGCATCCTCACCAACAACTGGCTGGATGACAGTGCTCAGAGGGGCATCTTGGCCCAGCTGGTGTGTGAGCTGAGGCCACACTTTGACTTCCTGATAGAGTCATGCAGGATCAGAATGGCGAAGCCTGATCCTCAAATCTACAAGTTCGTACTGGACACCTTGAAGGCCAGCCCCAATGAGGTATGTAGACACGTCCTTTTAGTGAAAAAGAATGTTCTAGAGATATTGCAATTAAGAAAAACTGGAGGAGTGAGCAGGAGGGGACATCTGGAACCTGGCAGGACCTCTAGGTTCAGTGGCAGCGTCCCGTTGTCCCAGGCCAGGACTTTTAAAGGACTTTACCCATCCCATCAGTCTAGAACATTCTACAAGATCTGGCCCCTCTCTGTGGCTTTTATTGGTCACAACAGGTATTGTCAAAACTGCTGGCCAGCTGCCTCAGTTTACCTATAAAGAAACATAGACCCTGGGAGACTTTCCCAAGACCACAAGGTTGGTGTTACCCCACCAAAGGGTGAGCAGAAGTGGGCTCCAATATTACAGCTGTCTCTCTAGGCACCCCTCAATTCTGTCTTTGTATTGTCTCTATCTATTTCAAAAACTGTTTTCCTTGTATTCCCCACCTCTAATTTTCAAAAAGGCAATTGGACCAAGATTAAATTCCTTTCACTGATGTTTCTGACTCTTTCTCATTGGCCCCACCTCATCCACAAGGTGATCAGATGAAACCCCAGACTCTGTCATGGGGAGTCCTCATGAGGCTCAATCCCAGAATGCTTCCTTTCTCCTCTTAAACTTTGCTCCTGCTCCCCTCAGCCCCTGGATTAAGCCTTATAACACTGCTCTAAACTTTAGTGTGTGTTAAAATGTCTTCTCGTTTCTGGCTTTTGGGTTGTGTGAGCTGCTTAGAAGTCTATGCCTGCCGTAATCCAAGATGATGAATGTACTTATGCTTTCTTCTACAACTTTAAGGATTTTCCTTTAACTTTAAAATTTAAATCTTTGCTCCATTCAGAATTCATTTTGGGGTAAGGTATGAAGGAAGCATCCATTTTCCCCCCATATACTTAAAATAATTATATAATCTTTTAAATATTATTTTTCCTTTCCAGGCGGACAACACGAATTGTCATTTATATTTGGGTTTATTCCTCAGCTCTCTTCAATTTCACTGACATGTCTATCTTCTAACACCCCCATCCCCCACCGTTTTTTTTTTACCTTCCGTGGCTTGATAATTTGTTTTAGTATCTGCTCTTATTACGGTTCTTTTCCACACTTTTTTTTGGTCTGTTCATCTGTTCATACATGTTGATTTCCTAGTTGAATTTATTTGGATGTCACCCTGATAAGTTTATATCCTTCTTTAATTTTCTTACGGTTTCAGAATTCAAGCTGAAACCCATAAGTGCAAGTGGGAATAAGTATATCTATCTGTGTATTTATGTGTATGCTCACGTAATTAAATATCTTTAACTTTTTTTTTAAATGTTTATTTATTTTTGAGATAGAGACAGAGTGCAAGTGGGGAGGGGCAGAGAGAGAGGGAGACACAGACTCTGAAACAGGCTCCAGGTTCTGAGCCGTCAGCAGAGAGCCCGATGCGGGGCTCGAATTCACAAACTGTGAGATCATGACCTGAGCTGAAGTCGGATGCTTAACTGACTGAGCCACCAAGGCGCCCCTAAATATTTTTAACTTTAAGAGTAAACAATTACATGGAGAAAAAATAATTCATCATCTTGTCCTTATAAAATAACCAATGTTTGCCTTTGCGTGTTTCTTTCCGGTGTTACCCCCTACGCGTGAGCTTTGCTTTGGCTGTGGTGATTCTAGTATCCGTGCTGTTTGCATCTAGGTTGTGTTCTTGGATGACATCGGGGCTAATCTGAAGCCAGCTTGTGACTTGGGGATGGTCACCATTCTCGTCCATGACACTGACACAGCCCTGAGGGTACTGGAGAAAGTGACTGGGGTGCAGGTAACTTTACAGCTGTGCCAGGTTGGATTTTGGCCCGTCGCCCGTGTTCAGGTGTAAGAGAGACAGCAAGGGAGGGGAGAACCGGTTCCGGGGGTGCTTGCATCTCCCGGGTGGGATGTCCTTGAAGGACATCAGCACGATGTCCTTGAAGAACTTCGTATTTCTTTCTCTGCAGTCATGCCCAGAGAAACTGCTCAGAGAGGAAGAAGCCATGCTAGTCAGAGTGGGAAGACCCAAGACCCAAGACAAGAGTGTGGCTTTCAAAGCCACCAGACTTGACGTTTTAGAGTAAATATTGAGAATTCAGCTGCCGGGGCTGCCCCTGTGGGGGTGGCGGCCCAGTCCTCACCTGGTCTGCCCAGCCATACTGCTGGGCTCAGGCACAGTGGTTTAGTGAATCATCCCTCGTAGAGGAGGAGGGGATGTCCTTAATGATGTCCCGTAGGGACAAGCCTGCTGGGCCAGAGCCTAGGAATGTTTTGTTATTCATTCGAAGTTTACCTAAGAAGGCTGAGCCCAGGCATGACAGTTAACACAAGCCTTTTGCCAGGAATGCAGTGCTTTGTGTGTGTCAGCAGCTTAATGGGAGAGAAGGGAGGGACATGCGGCTGGCTGAGCTAGTCACAATCATCCCAAGTCACAGCCATCCCAGCCATTTTCTCAAAGGGAACTGCGTCCGTTTCCTGAGCTGTCGTAAAGTACACAGACTGGGGGGCTGAGACCGTCTCACTAGGAGGCCAGAAGTCCAAGATTAAGGTGTTGGGGGGGACGGTTCCTTCCGGGGCCTCTCTCCTTGGCCACATTCTCTCCACCTTCGCATGGTCTTCCCTTGTGTGTGTCCAAATGTCCTCCTCTTAAGAGGACACCAGCCAGATTATATTTTAACTCCAATAGGCTCACTCCAGTGACCTCATTTCACCTAAGTGACCTCTTTAAAGACCTTATCTCCAAACACAGTCCCATTCTGAGGCCCTGGGGATTAAGACTTCAACAGATGAAATTGGAGAGGACACGAATTGAGCCCCCACGACAGGAACAATTGACTTGTCATCTGTAACAGATAAATACAAAATGTGTATCTAATGACTTCCCAACCTCCAAGCGTCTTGCACAGGCTTGATGCATCCTTCCACAAGCCTGGAAGTCTCACGCAGCAGAGAAGACACCACCTCGACTTGCAATCCCAGCAGTCGCTGCTTGCCTCACTTACTTGTGTCCCCTTGTCATATACGAGCCACTGAACCTGTCCTGTAACATTGGAAAAATAAGCCATGCCTCCCCTGTCTTCTCCAGGGTATGGGGAAGATAAAGGGAAAAATGACAATGACACGTTTCTGAAGTGGGGGAGACGTGCCCCTTATCTCTCAGGAAGGCTCTGGGACTCAGTCCTGAACACACGTTGTAAATTGTACAAACAGCGGGAGAACTGTGAGAGCAGGAAACCCCCTCCCCCTCAGGCCTGGATGCAGTGGGACATCTGCTAGTGTGTGACGTGGGAAGCCAGGGATACCTCAGAAGAACGGCCTCCAGACACACTGGCCCTTGGTTTGGTGCCTTAGCTTCCTCAGGCCACACAAGGCCCATTGTCATCAGAGGCCACCAAGCTGCCCATCCCTCCCGCCACACCCTGAGTCCTCTCCAGATGCCACAGAGGTTGGGGGCTTGCCTCTGTTTCCCCCCTTAGAGCATACCCAGGCAGATGCCTCAATGTTTAAAAGGGAGATAAACTTCATAGTTTACTTCCTGCACTTTAGAGGTCAGTCTCTGGAGAGCTGATGAGGGGCACTTCCTTAAGTTCCACCTTTGGGACCAAAGATGAGAGATCTAGCAGTAGAAGTCACTAATAGGTCACTTCTCGTGAATAAGTTCACCTATGTGTGCTCAGCATCCTGTCCTTTGTCATTTCTGTCTCAAGAAACCTGACACAAATGAGGTAAAGAAGCCCCTCATGGACGCTTTGTTCAGGAATTTTCTTCTTTTCCCAGATGTCATACAAAGATGGGTTATCTGCACCCTGGGGACTCCAGAGGACAGATCTGGGGCCTGCAGGCCGAACTCTGCCCTCTTCCACCTCACATTCATTCATGTGGAAGCCCCAGGGCCTCAGCAGTGACTATATTTGGAAATAGGGCTTGTAAAGAGGTGACTTTAAAATGAGGTCGTTGGGGTAGGCCTTAATCCAGTATGACCGTGTCCTTTTAAGAAGAGGCAGTTAGGACGCAGACACACACACAGGGAAGACCATGAGAAGACCCAGGGTGAAGGCGGCCCTCTGCAAGCCAAAGAGGGAGGCCTCAGTAGGAACCAGCTTCCAGAACCGAGAGACATAGCTGTCTGTTGTTTCAGTCACCTCGTCCATGGCACATTGTTACGGCAGCTCAAGCAGATGAATACAGAGGCACAGAGTTTGACTCTGGCCAGCTTGAGGGACAATCCCTTCAGCAGAGCCATAGACTGATGTGAACTTTGCATTCCTGACACTGTCCAACAGGAGCCTGGGTGACCACTTGAGGAACTGCCACAGAGAAATTCTATTAATTGAAGCACAAAATCTCAGTGTTTTAGAGCAGTCAGTGTTTGTTTGTTTGTTTGTTTGTTTTTTTCCTTGCTTATGTGAAGTTCAGGTGGTGGCCAGGCACCTTGCTTCACGCAGCCATTCCAGGACCTGGGTTGACGGAGCACCCACCGTCTTCCACCTGTGGTTTCCCAGGTCACACCAGGCTCTCAGCTGGGAGAGGCGGGGTAGAGAATTTCGAGAATTGAGGGGAATTTTAATGGGTCAGGCTGACAGTCCATACTCTTTCATCAGAGGGCTCAGTTCCGGGCTACACTGACCTGAGAGGGAGCGGGAGGCGGGGGGTGGGGGTGGGGGAGGAGAAATGTGGCTGGGTGCCTGCAGGAGAGGGATGTGGGCTGGGCAGTCACTGGAGGACTCAGGAGGCCGTGGCACAGGCCAGCACTCTGCAGTTTTGGAAGCTCTCTCAGAACTTCTCACAGAAGAAGGCTGCCACTCTCTCATTTTACCTCTTTTCTATCCAGCTTCTCCAAGCTACAGCCGCTCTGCCAATCCCGTGCAATCCCAGCGACATGAGCCATGGCTATGTGCCAATAAAGGTATGTGAGCACTCTCTCCGAGGCTGCTGCACACTCCCTAACCAGGCCACCTACACGGACCTGCAGAGATGTTTCCTAAAGACTGAGGGTAGCCCAACATCCGCTGTTCATAGGGAAATGGTACTTCCCACGAATATCCGTCCTCACAAGTCAGAAGACGCGGACCATGCCTTAGGATACGCAAAGCAGTGTGACGGGTGTAGTCAGACTCCCCGTGGAACAACAGGTTATATGGGGCCTTGTGTAGCCCAGGGGCGCTAAAGGGCATGGGTGTCTGGCCTGTGTTCTGAGAAGAACTTGTTTCTATTCCAACACATACTCATTACGCACCACCTTCGTGTCGTCAAGGGCTAGGGATGCCATGAGGAACAAGACAGACCCATTTTTAAGGAACTCAGAGTGAGGATAAAGGATGGAAGTGGTCATTAAAACAGCCGGTGGTCAGGGCTATGGCAAGGCCGAGGCCATGTGCAGAGGGGCCTTGACTCCTGAGCCAGCCAGCTACTACAGAGCAGGGTGTTAGAATGTCCTAACAGCATTCAATGGATTCACTTTGGAATCTTTCTTAATTTGTCATTGGTCCCATTTAAATAAGAAGGGACCCAGAGTTACAGGTCAGTTCATATGCCAAACAAGATGGGACAGTTGCTTTAGAGCCAGACAGAACCAGTTTGAATCCTGGCGTGGGCACCAAGTTTGCAAATTTAGGTCCATTTCTTTTTTTCTTTTTTTAATAATTTTTTCAAATTTATTTATTTATTTTGAGAGAGACAGAGCCCAACATGGGGCTCGAACTCACAAAACCATGAGATCATGACCTGAGCTGAAATCAAGAGTTGGACGCTTAACTGACTGAGTCACCCAGGTACCCCCAGGAACATTTCTTTATCACTCTGAATCTCAGTGTATGCAGCTTTATCCTGAGGTGATGCTCATACCTCCCTTCAGCCTTCCTGTATGGATTACAGTTGACCCTTTAACAACACGGGTTTGAATAGCACGTGTCCACTTATATAGGGATTTTGGACAGTACGGTGCTCTAGATGCATTTTCTCTTCCTTCTGATTTTCTCAGATATGTTTTCTTTTCTCTAGCTCACTTTTATTCCAAGATTCCATCATAGAAGATGTATAACACAAAATATGTGTTAATTGACTATTATCAGTAAGGGTTCCAGTCAACAGCAAGCTAGTAGTAGTTCAGTTTTGGGGGAGTCAAAAGTTACATGCAGATTTTCGACTATGCAGGTGAGTGTTGGTACCCCTTGTCCCCACCTTGCTCAAGGGCCAACAGTAATTAAAATACTGCATGCAGACCACGGGGCATATAGTACCCGGCACCTCCAGGCCCTGCTACCCTGGAGGATGGCCCCTCGAATATTTACTGGGTATTTGTTATTTGCTGGGCACAGAGAGAAATACTGAGATGAATGGAGTGTCTTCTGTGACCTCAGGGATCTTACAGTCTAGTGAGGTGAACACACATTCACGGGTTCATCCTGGGATGGGGTCCTTGTGTAATAGTGGTGCCCAGAGCTCTCGGGATGGGCTCTGTGAGGCCGGAGCCTGCCGCGGTGAGTTCTCAGCAGCATGTGAGGTGGGCATGGAAGGATAAATGGAAGCTGGATAGAAAGAAAGGGCTGAAACTACTGGTCAGTGCCAGCGCAACCCCTCCTGTAACCTTGGGTGCTCCTGAAGGGGCGAACCGTTTCAGGAGGTCCCCTCAGACCTCATCTCTGGGATTGATGAGGAGTGAGGGGCTCTTCACCTGGGGTTTGGGCTGTAAGCTTGAGGCTTCAACCCCAAGGACAGGATTATTCTCATAATCCTCTGAGGCTTGCAGGTCCAGTGCCTCTCAATACATTTCACATTTGACCTTGAAGGAGTGTGATCAGAGCTGCTTTGTCAACCCCTCTATCTTTACCCCAAATGAAAGACCTGGGGCAGCCACCTCTGGGGAAGAGCTACTCCACGTATCTCCACTGAATGCTAGTGCAGTCCAAGCTGGGTTCGATCTTTCTCATTTTCTGGCCGTATAGTAATTTTACAAACCTATCATTTAAAGGATGGGAAAGTACATGCATTTGCTGGGCTACTCAGTTGAGCCCAATACAAAGCAGCGAGAGGGAGCCTTTTAGTTAGGATCCACTTACAACAGAGGCAGCTGAAGATCATTTCACTGGACCTCAGTACTAGAACGTTTTTCATTAGAAGGAGTGTAGAATTTAAAGTTAAATCCTTCCCTTTGCCAAGTGTGAACCGGAACACTCTGGAACATATTCTGATAAGAAGATTGTAGACCATGAAAGAGTATGTGAAATGTCAGCCAAATGCTTTCTTGAGCAAAATAGCTCATTGGGAATCATGAGTGAAACTTCCGGTTTGGAACACAGAGTTTGGAGTGATCGGAGATGCAACTAAATAGAAGTGTTCCAAGTGAATTTCTAGATGCAAGACTTATTTTTCTCATTTCTTTCCATTAGAAAGTTGGAGACACATATTTTTGGGGAAAAGAGAGCACTTTGACTCTATATGGCTTTAGTTCGTGTGCTTCGACCACACGATAATAATTGAAGTAGGTTAAATACTAAAAACAATCCCAGGCTTTCAGTGGCCCAGCACCAAGTTTGATGCTTGCTTGCAGAACAGTGTGGGGTAGGAGTGGGTGCTCTCCATGCGGTTGTTCAAGCAGCCAGGCTCTTCCTTTCCGCTGGCTCTACCTTTCTCAATGCCCTAACTCTCCAGGGGCAGAGAGAAGGAGGAGGAGGACCAAGTGTGGGAGGGTCATATGGGCCCAGGATGTAGCACAGATTTCTCCCACTCATCTGCCACTGGCCAGAACTCGGTCACATGGCCACATCTGTTGCGAGGAGGTGGGGGGAGGTCTGGAAAATGCTGTCATGTGTCAGGGAGAAGAGAACACAGATACTGAGCTCTAGCAGTCTTTTAACACACAGCCCAGAAAGGACAAGAAGTTAGCAAAGCTTGAAAAAGACTTTATATCCAAGAGGTAATTTTGAGGGGCCTCTGGGTGGCTCAGTTGGTTAAATGCCCAACTCTTTTTTTAAAAAAATTTTTTAACATTTACTCATTTTTGAGAGAGAGAGAGAGAGGGGGACAGCATGAGTGGGGGATGGGCAGAGAGATGGAGACCTAGAATCCGAAGCAGGCTCCAAGCTCTGAGCTGTCAGCACAGAGCTGGACAGGGGGCTTGAACCCATGAACCGCAAGATCATGACCCGAGCCAAAGTCGGATGCTTAACCAACTGAGTCACCCAGGCACCCCAAATGCCCAACTCTTGATTTTGATTCAGGTTATGATCTTATGGTTTATGGGTTCAAGCCCGTGTCAGGCTCTGCAGTGACAGCACGAGCCTGCTTAGGATTCTCTATCTCCTCTATTCCCCTCCCCACAAAATGAATAAATA
>CM053567.1:45761867-46049812 GCA_028646485.1 Cryptoprocta ferox
TTGGTAAAGATACTGTTGGCCAGATCTAGGGAGTTAGTGTGTGGATTGGTAACTGCAATGGTGCTCCCATTCTAGGTAAAGTGTAAACACCATCAGGGAGGGGACCCTCATCTCAAGGCTTGCAAGGGGAGGCCAAGGCTGAGGTGAGGAGCCTGCGCCCCAAGGCTCTGTCAGCCCTTGGGAAAAGCAGAGGCAGGGGGAGCCGAGGGGAAGAAACAGCCTCTTGGGTGGCCAGAAAGCGAGCCATGTCGCTGATGATGCTAAAATTACAAGAAGGCTCCGTCTAGGAGTCATAGGTCTGTTTGGACCTCCTCCCAGCCAGGCCCACACACAGGCTTTGGTGCCTTGTAAGAAGAGCATTGATAAAACCTTATTTTTCTGTTGGAGTTGTCCTCCCTTCCTCAGTTTCCGAGTCTTTACCTCTTCCACTCTGCCACTTCTGATCTTGCTCATATCTCCCCTGAAATCCTGCCAACATCTCACCAGTGACCCTGTGGGGTCGGGGGGGGGCGCTCTCCCCATCCTCCTAATGTCCCCTAACTGGACCCCTACTTGTTTCTGTCAAAACTGGTTCTTAAGACAGATAAAATTGTCATAATTGCCCTTCTGAAGAAGTCCTTTTAAAAACAAACAACATAAAATGTGAGGCTCCCGGCCTCCAACTCCACCCTTTAAAAATCATTCGTACGTCCACTACTAGGTATTCACCCAAAAGAATTAACAAAATATGTCCACCGAAAACCTGGACGTGAATGTTCAAAGCAGCATTCTTAACAAAAGCCAAAAAACAACCCAATGGAAACATTGGGTGGAAACAACCCAAATGTTCATTAACTGATGAATGGATAAAAAATGTGCGGCATATCCATACAGTGGAATAGTATTCAGCCATAAACAGGCATGAAATCATGATGCATGCTTCATCATTAATGAACCTTGAAAACATTACGCTAACATAAGCCGGTCACAAATGGCCACATATCGTATAATTTCATTGATAAGAAATTTCCAGGAGAGGTCAATCCAGAGAGACAGAAATGTAATTAGTGGTTGCCAAGGACCATGGGAAATGGGGAATTAACTATTCGTGGGCACAAGGTTCCTTTTTGGTGTGATGAAATGTTCTGTGACTAGATAGCAGTAATGATCTCACATGTCTGTAACTACACTAAACTCTGTTGAATTGTATATTTTCAACGGGTTAATTTTATGGTATATGAGTCATAGCTCAATGAAGCTGTCATTTGAAAAGTTATCAGCACAATATTTATAATGTAAAATTTTATTTAAAACCCCCTGTGTAATCTTTAAAAAAAAATAACCTGCATAAATGTTAAATATAGTGTTAGAAGATACTGAATGAAGAGCCATAATATTGCTTATCTTCAAGTGCCCACAAAAACCCTTTTCTCAACTATACCCCCCCAAATATATTGAAAACTTTTTTTTTCTCAACCACAAGTCCCTAAATTTATGTGCCAGTTCATCATACAACTGCTATTTGTTTCAGAATAAGTACCTATAGGGGGCGCCTGGGTGACTCAGTCAGTTAAGTGTCCAACCTCAGCTTAGGTCACGATCTCAACAGTTCATGGGTTCAAGCCCCACGTTGGACTCTGTGCAGATAGCTCAGAGCCTGGAGCCTGCTTAGATTCTGTGTCTCCCTCTCTCTCTACCCTACCCCTCTCGCTCACTCTCTCAAAAAATAAATAAACATTTAAAAAATTAGAATAAGTGCCTTTAAGGCATCATGAACCTATTCTCTGTGTCTGTGGTCTTAGGATTCAAAATTAGGGGTGTTGGAATGCAACATAGCAATAATGGTATGTTCTCAAGTTCATTAATGTTGGGAAGCCTATCTACACCCAGTTGCCCCTTTCACTGTGTGTGACCTTGAGTAAGTCATTTAACCTTTCCAGGTCATGTTGTCAAGTATAAAACACAGTGAGGGAGAAGCATTTCATGTTCTCAAGACCCCTTCCGATCCGAGTGTGATTCTCAGTTTTGTGGCATTAAATAGCAAAAATTCAACCAAGTAAATTATAAAAATCTAATTAATTCTATGAATTGATTCATAAATCAGACAGCATCCCATCTAGCAAGTAGAGGGCTAGAGAAAAGAAAAGATTGCTAAAGGTAGAGAGGGAGTGGAAAGAAGGAAATTATTAGCAGGGAAGCCATTGTTTTAGGCAATGTCACCCTTCTAAGGGGAGCAGAAGGGGTCTGTCAGTAATTTCCTCGTGCTAACCAGGAAATTCCCATGTTGACTGGTTAAAGGTTGCATTTAGGGGCGCCTGGGTGGCTCAGTTGGTTACATGCTGACTTCAGCTCAGGTCACAATCTTACGGTTTGTGGGTTTGAGCCCCATGTCGGGTTCTGTGCTGACAGCTCGGAGCCTGGAGCCTGCTTCGGATTCTGTGGCTCCCTCTTTCTCTGCCCCTCCCCACTCATGTTCTGCCTGTCTCTGTCTCTCAAAAATAAATAAACATTTTAGAAACCTTCTAGACGACCCTCATCTCTAGCACCTCCACACCTTTTCTGGACCCCGTGCTTGCTGGCAGGTGTGGCCAGGTGTCTCCTTCTGTGCTGCGGGACAGGGGGCAGGAGCTTGCTGTCCTGGGGCAAGGCAGCCAGCCAGCCCTCCGCACAGTGGTTTTCTTCCCCTATCTTTCCCCCAGGAAGAAGCCATGATGTCTGTCTTATGACAGATGTGGCCCGGTTAGGGATGCGCACCAGCATACCCTGAATAATTCGCTGTGCGTGTCTGGGGTCAGCCAGGTTACTGAGAGGATGCTGGAAAGGGAAGGGAAAGAACTCACAAGCGAGGGAAATAGTTAGACATTGTGTTCATGTGCTCAGATCGCCATAACCAAGTACCAGAGCCTCGGAGGCTTAAACAACAGAACTTTATTCCCTTGCCATTCTGGAAGCTGGAAGCCTGAGATCAAGGTGTCGGCAGGGTCTTATCTGAAACTTCTTGGTGGCCATTTCTCCCCTGTGTCTTCACATGGGCTTTCCTCTGTACATGTCTGTGTCCAAACCTTTTGTTCTTATAAAGACACTGGCCAACTGGAATCATGGCTCACTCTAATGACCTCATTTTAATTTACTCATCTCATTAATGACCCGTCTTCAAATACAGTCACATTCCAAGGTCTTGGGGTAGCGGCGAGATTAGGGCTTCAACATGTGAATTTCGGGGAGACACAATACAATCCATAAAGAGGCAGATACAGTAATTCTAATCTTGAAGCAGCTGAGGTGGGTGTATACAACTTCTGATTTTTTTGTCTTTTCTTTCTTAGGAGATGGTAACCTTCTTGGATAAGTTGGTAAGTCGTTATTTTGAAGTGATCTCTGGAGAATTCTGTTTGGGTGGGCAATTAAATATGTTACCTTTGTTTTGTTTGTTTTTTGAGAGAGAGAGAGAGGCAGAGGGAAGTTGGGGGGGTAGAGAGAGAGAGAGAGAGAGAGAGAGAATCTTAAACAGGCTCCACACCCAACACAGAGCCTGACGCAGGGCTCGATCCCACAATGGGATCATGACCTGAGCCAAAATCAAGAATCAGATGTTCAACTGACTGAGCCACCCCAAAGAGGAAACCTTTGAAGGCGTCAGCTGTTAGAACCCCCAAGGACAGTGGCAAGGGCAGAAATGACACTTAGGGGCAGTGGGAGGCAGGGTAGGTGCTCAGGAGGAATTACAGACGCAGAGACGGCAAAGCAGAGAACAGTGTAGAGCCAAGTTTGTTTTGGTTTTTTTGTTTCAAGAAAAGCATTTTCCAGGGAATAGGATCTTCCTTTTGGCCTTGAGCCAGGGTCAAGAGCTTTGTGTCCAGAAGTTTGGAAAATATCCTATGGGCTGATATTTCACAACGTTTAAAAATGTATATCCCTTTAGAAAGACCTACCATCAAATTCCTTCCTTTAACATCATGTGGAACGTCAAGCACAAAACAGATCAACAGTGGTGATCGGAGACTATGCTTTTTACTGATATAAGTTTGAGACTGCAGTAGGGAGTGCGCTTTCCCTGTCCTCAGTCAGGTCACAGTGGCAGGATGAGGAGAGCGGGGCCTGGCCTGAGGGGCAGAAGGGCTCAGCCAGGACAGTGACCATGGAAGGGTAGCAAAGAGAGACCCCCAAAATAGCGCATTTAGTGCCCGTTTGTTGGATATGAGAGTCAGGAAGAGAATTCGAGATGACCGGGGGATTCCAGTCCAGCAGCCAGGCACGGTGCCACACACTCTAGGAAATGAGGCAAAGATGTTACTGTCCCCGCCCTCTGCAGAGGCTCAGTCCCACAGAATCCGGTTCGGACCTTTTGAGAATGATGGAGACATCTAAGAGGACATGGCCCAGTGTGGCCACCCCAGTTCTGACTCTAGAATCTAGACGATTTCCATTTGGCTGAGAAAGTCTCTTACTCTGACTGTTGAAAGAGAGCCCCTGGGGCTGCTGGCTGGCTGGGCTGGGTGTCACTCCCTGGCCCAGGCATTCCTGGGACAATTCCAAGGACAGACCTGAGGGCTGAGCCATGAAGTAACTCCTGTGTGAGAGGGAGAGGAAGGGGTAGACTCCGTGAAGGAGAAAACAATCTGGAAAGCATAGCGTCACAGAAACCCAGGGAAGAACATTTTAAAGGAAATGTCTGATGCTGCAGACCAGTCAAAGAGTGACAGCTGAGAGAGAAAAAAAACTATTAATTAGTGATTAATAGCCTGTAAGAGGGAAGTTTCAGTAGACTCAGGGGTAGCAGGGAAGAAGCCAGGTTGTAGGGACTTAGGAAGGTCACCAGGCAGGTGACTGCTATAGATCACTGAGAAGTTGGACACAAAGAAGACAGAAGTGAGGCAGGGAGCTGCTTTTCAAGATGGTGGGGGGAGGCTGGGGTGGCTCTAAAGGGCCCTCGTTTGGCTGACTGGGGCCAGCAGGGTGGAGTGGAGGGGTGAGCCCGCTTTTAAGTTGGGGAAGCCTGGGTCTGAGTTACCATCCACGTGGCCTTGGGCAAGTCGCCTAATAATTGCAAGCCTGTCTTCCTATTTGTAAGATGTGTATTCGACGGTTATTGGAAGAATTCCAGACAATGAGTGTACACGCTTAGAACAGCGCCTGTGACACAGTAGGTCCTCAATAAAAGGGAGCTGTTGTCCCCCATTGTCAGCAGCAGCAGAAGAAAGGAAGACACAGGTAGAGAGGGAGGGATTAAAGATGACTCTGAGGTTTTAGTGGTTAGTTAAGGGAGGGAAGATCCCAAAAGAATGGGGAGAGAATCACAGTCACTGTGAAAGATGAACATGGAACACAGGGAGGTAAGTCATCCTAACGTAAAGACAAAAAGTAGAGAAAGAGGTGAAACAAACCTTGATTTGAGGGAAGGTAGAGCGGGAGAGAATTTGTGGCCAGTGGCCTTCGTGTTCTAAGACAATGTAAGAGACCAGTCATCTGCAGAGGCTCTGTGGGGCTGGTGTGGGGAGGGGGAGGCCTGAAGAGGGTGGTAGCCTCTGGAGTAGCTCCTGTCTGGTAAGTGGAAGAGGAGTGCTAGAAAGTGAAGGAAAGGAGAGTTTGGGCCTCCAGAGAGCACAAGGCATCGGGCTCTCAGCGCCCCATCCCAGAAAGCTGCCCACATTGAGCTCCTGTCTTTATTCTTCACTAGGGGATCACTCAAGCCGTGTTCATTGGCCACGACTGGGGAGGCATGCTGGTGTGGACCATGGCTCTCTTCTACCCGGAGAGAGTGAGGTAATTAGGCTGCAGGCATCCAGAATTTGGACTTGAATTCCTGTTAGAATCCTTCCTCAGGTCTTGAACCGCAGTCAACTTCTTGAAAATAAATAGGTTATCTGGGAAGGCAACATGTAGCTTCTTCGTGCCCACTGACACATTCATAAGGAGGACTTATTAATGAGTTAATGTCTTAGGAAGCAAGGCCTTTCCCAGTTACCGGCAATGGGACAGATAATTCAGGGCCTGGGTAGCCAGTGGGAATGTAGGAGAATGGGGGTAGGCTTTGGGGGGGAGTAGGTGAGGCAACAAGGGTGGTGGTCAGTTTTGCCGTGAACTGGCTGTATGACGAATCACCTCACCCATTAGGCCTTGGTTTCCTCAACAATAGCATGGTAATGGTAACTCCTTGTGGCTATATAACCTGCAAAATGCTGTGCAGTTATCAGGTTAGAATGGCATTCTGTGCCCACCATCACATCATTCATACTCATTCTTAGAATGGCATCAGAGCACTGGTGGGAGCTTTCAGAGGACAGGTTTTGAACCCAGAGAGCCAGGTGGTCTTTGTGGCCACCCCCTAGTCGTGCTGGGAACTGTAGTTAAAGCGCGTGTGACCCCCTATTTCAGCCTGGAATCTTAGCAAATTAAATCAACATCAGCCTTAGCAGCTATCTCTATTTCCCTAACTAATCCAGTTACTTTTTTTTTCATTGAGTTTATAAGAACGGAAACACTCGAGAACTTTGTTCAGCTCACCATCAGCTCAAATGGTTGGATGATATCAAAGACCAAAATGAATCAAACACTTCCTGAAATATTTTAAAAGTTTTTGCACTCATGTCCCTCTGATCTCGTTAGCTTCTCTCTCTGTCCTCTCTTTCACCCAGACTTGAAATAAGAGCTCAGTTCTTAGCAATTGGGTCACTAGAAAGTTGCTCTATAGACTGTATTAGATGCTTCTTGAAGGGGATAAAAGGAACTAGAGCAACAAGCTTATGATCTCTACCTTGAAGGAAGTGAAACACCTTCTTGTTGTTTTATTAAACTTAGTTTCTCTGTCTCCCGTGAGACTTCAAAAATATTTAACATGAGCCCAGTGAAGTTGTGCCCAGAAGAACATTAGGTCTGGGATACACAAGCATGCTCTGGGTTCCTGTTCCTCTTCTCATTGTTCTACTTCCATCCCGTCTGTCATTAGTTTGGTAGTAGTTGCTCCTTCTCCATCTGCGTTCATCAAAACAGCCCTGTTGCTGCATTCCTGGAGGAGGGGGAAGGACCCAGGCCCCCCTTCCAGGGGCAAAGCTGGCTTTTAAGAATATTGTTGGCGTCGGGGTGCCTGAGTGGCACAGTTGGTTAAGCATCTGACTCTTGATCTCGGATCAGGTCAGGTCATGATCTCACAGTTTGTGAGTGCAAGCCCTTGCATCGGGCTCTGCATTGATGGCATGGAGCCTGCTTGAGATTCTGTCTCTCCTTCTCTCTGCCCCTCACTTGCTTGTGCTCTTTCTCTCTCTCCAAATAAATAAATAAACTTTAAAAAATTTAAAAAAAAAGAATATCGTTGGTGTTGATCTTCACCTTTCTAGTCAGATAATGAATGAAAGGGGAAAAAAGCCCACCTTTAATGTGGAATATTTCTTTAAGTCCTTGGTTTTGGCATTCTACTGAGATAAATTGCAGGGATCTATTTAATGTAAGAGTCGACTCCCTTGTTTGGCCAAGAATACCTTTTTATATCCTTTCTTTGACAGTCATGTAGAGATTCTGCTCCCAAAAGGAGGCTGTGGTTTAGCTCTTTCCAATCTTCATGTGGTTGGCAGCAGCATTTATATGCTAACGTCTCATGTGATAATAATTTTTTTTATATATGGAATAAACTGTATGTCAGGGCAATTGAAAAGAAAATCCTATTCAGCTCAGAATGTTAAGCAAAAGCTAGAATTTCTTGACTTGTGATTTAAGTTACGCTTAAAATAAGTTCACTGTGGTAACATTGGAAACCTTTAGACATCAGTTTAACTTATTTTATAGCCTAACCTGCACTGTCATATGGTGGCTATTGAACATTTGAAATGTGGCTGGTTTGAATTGAGATAACTCTATGTAGGAAATACCTTCCGGATTTCAGAGACTTGATACCAAAAAAGGTAAAATATCTTATTAATAATTTTTGTATTGACAGCATGTTGAAATGATTAATATTTTAAATATATTGGGTTGAATATTAAATCTGTAAATCAGCATTAGATTTCAAATTAATAATTAATAGTAAATAATATTTTAATCTCACACGTTTCCTTTTACTTGTTTTAATTGGCTAATAGAAACTTTTACATTGTACGTGTGGCTCACATTGTATTTCTTTCTGTTTGTTGACACTGGGCAGACCTCACCACTGCTTTCCCCAATAATTTCATTTGTCCTACTTATCATGTCCCTCCTAGTTTATATCTCCCCCAGATACTCTCTCCTCCCTGCTTCTCTTTTGGGAAGGAATTTCCCTAGGATCACAGTGGGCACGGGATCCTTTTGCCAGACTAACTGTGGTCCTGGTCTACTTGTCAATCCTGCCTTCGTGTGGTCACTCAAATCCACCCATCTCTTTTATTCCCGCGTCTGCCATCCTGTTCCCCCTGGGTGACTAACGCAGTAGTGTGCTGGCCCTCTCCTTGCTTTCTGGTGTGTCCCTCTCTGCATCCATGTCATGTATTACTGCTGGATCCATCCCTTCTTTTCTACAACTTTAATCTACTCTCCCCTTTTCTCAGAAGTTCTCCTGGCTGTCTTGGTTTTCTGCAGCATCTGATCCAGACTCGGGGCCCTTCGTGTCCATGCTCCCAGTTGCCTTGCTGGCTTTTTTTCACAAGATGCCCCGTTAAACACTTGGCCTTTGGCCACATAGATTCTTTGCCCTGTCAAACTCAGCCACAAGCTTTGCCCCCTTCTAGAATTTGTTCATGCTACCCCATGATGTTTCCCTTACAGTATCATTCCCCCCCTCCCCCCGCCAACTCTCTCCCACCCTTAAAAACCAACTTCAGGTGCTCTCTTCTCCATGAGATCTTTCATGATGCACAAATCTAGAAACGCTTTGTCTCCTTGAACTCCCATGGTGCTTGTGCTCATCTTAAGGCTCATATCACAGTCCATCTTGTAATATAGTCATGGGTGTATTTGTCTAGCCTTTTAAAATTATAATAAGCTTATTGAGTGTTGATTTTATATCTTCTCTCTCTTAGTATACAGCATAAAATTAACACAGAGTTAAGAGAGTAAAGGAACAAAGGCAAAAATAAATACATTTAAAAAAATTTTTTCATGTTTATTTTTGAGAGAGAGACAAGAGTGCGAGCGGGAGAGGGGCAGAGAGCGAGGAAAACACAGAATCTGAAGGAGGCTCCAGGCTCTTAGCTGTCAGCACAGAGCCTGACGTGGGGCACGAACCCACGAACTGAGAGATCATGACCTGAGCCGAAGTCGGACACTTAACCAGCCGAGCCACCCAGACACCCCAAAACGAATGCATTTTTTTAAACTATAATCTAATCAATATTGACACGCCACACATAGTGTGTGTGTGTGTGTCTTTGTCTAAGGCAAGAAGGTGAGAAGTACTTCAGTGGGGAAAAACCACCGGGCTGGGAGTCAAGCAATTGGACCGCTGACCCCTTTCTCCCCTACGCTGCTCGTATGAGATCTCATGCATATCCTTTTCGTGCTCTGAGCTTTAGTTTTGAGGTGTAAGGTCCTCTCCGGTTCTTACATACTGTCTTTTTACAATGTCTACATCTTGGTGTCTTCTTTCCACAGGGCGGTGGCCAGTTTGAATACCCCCTTCATACCAGAAAATCCCCGTGTACCCCCAATGGAGAGAATCAAAGCCAATCCAACTTTTGATTACCAGCTCTACTTCCAAGAACCAGTAAGTTCAGGCTCCTGAAAGCAGCGATCCCAGCAAGGTTTTTGTTCTTCTTTCCCCTTTCTCTCTTCTTCTCCCCCAGTCGACTTGATTTTCTCTGTGCCGGATAATTTTCCATGGCATTAGTCAGAAATGATTTTACACCTGGGCTCAGGTGAAACTGACCCCACAGCCCAGCGAGGCCTTTCCAGGGGATAACACGTTTCTGTGTGTGTGTGGATTTGGGGTGGTGGGGGGCAGGGAGTAAGGGTGATGGCGCAGTGGAGTTCTTGTTTCTCAGAAATTGTGGAGTGAGGGGCTGAGCACAGGTCTGGAGCCACCGTCCCTTAGTTCTGTGCTTGAGAGCCTGCTGAAGCCCACCTCTTCTTGGGGACAGCTCCTGGACTCTTGCCAGGGCCCTCATACCTCACTTGCTGAGGAGCGAGGTTCATGATTACAGGGAGCACCAGAGCCTAAAAACCCTGCACCAGGCCCCAAGTGTTCTTTGAGATATGGAAGAGGTTTCTAGGTATCACCTCATGTGCCACAAGCCCAAGGTGCCTTTCAAAGATGCTCCCTGGAGCTTGGGTGATGCCTGTGGTAGGGTGTCACTGCCACCTTTCAGGGGGATTCACGAGAGGAGCATTGTGAGTCAGCGTCATCTGGCCTCATCTTACGGGAAGGGGCACCTGCATCTCATCCACTTGTGGACTCTGGACCCCAATGTCCAACGACATCTGGGTACTTCCAAAGAGGATAAAGGAGATTTCCTTGATACTCTCTCTCTCTCAAGAGAGAGAGGATGGATTGAATTAATAAGGAGCACAAGAGCATCTCCCCTCTTGTCTCACCCAGCCCTCGGCCTTCTGCTGCTCACAGGAGGCCCCATTTCCAACCAAGGGTCATCACTATCCCAGTTTCAATTTGGCGAGTGGCTCTTCTCTAAGAATGATTGTAATTGATAAGATGCTGCCTTGGAAGAGGAAATTTCCAAGTGAGGCAATGACCTGACTCATTCAGTGAGACACTGGAAGCCTCCTGGAACATCATGAAAAGATGGCTCAGTGTATCACATCCTTGATTGAGGCCAGGCGCTACTGTGCCCAGAGTGTGGGAAGCGGTGGGCTCCCTTCGGCTTGAATTGAATCAAAGTGTCTTTAATTAGTTTGAAGAAGTTGAGCTTGCAGGATGATTAGATCGTGTGTTGTCCGCGAGGGCTGCTGTAACGAAGCACTACAGACTGGGGGGCATAAACGGCACAATTGATTATCTCACAGTTCTGGAGGCCGGAAGTCCAAAATCAAGGTGTGTGCGTGATTGGTTTCTTCTAAAGCTTCTCTCCTTGGTTTGTAGATGGCCCCTTCTTGCTGTGTCCTCACATGGCCTTTCCTCTGTGCACGTGTGTTTCTGTGTTCAAATTTCCCCTCCTTAGAAGGACACCAGTCACAGTGGATGAGGGCCTCCTCTAAAGACCTCACTTTAATGACCTCTTTAAAGACCTCATCTCCCAATACTGTTACATTCTGTTACTAGGGGTTAGGATTTCCTAGGAATTGGGAGGAGACACGGTTTGGCCATGATAGACGGGTAAGGGGACAAGGAACAGTTCCTTGGGAGAAGGAGAAGGGTGGGGACCGAATGGAGACAGTGAAGGGGAAGGTTGGGGACTGTGGGCACTGTCCTGTTTGGAAAGAGGCCTGGGCACATGGCAGGAAGGAGGTTTAAGTATCCTTGTGCACCAGACAGTAAGCCCTGAGCCCGTAGCTGATGTCGAAACTCATAGAGAATCCTCGTAGATTCATCGCCCTGCCGTAGATGGCCCCGTGAAAATTCTTCCAGCTGGGCTAGAGGTTCGAGTCCCGGTCTCAGGTGTGACATACTGCCTGCCATCTCTCCCAGGTGTTTGCTTCACCCCTGCGTAGCTCACGCTGGAGAAGGATCTGGTGGTGGATAGAGAAACAAAGTGTTGGTTCCTGCTGCCTTGGTGGCAGCCGCCATGGCCTTTGGGAATTGGGGGAGGGAACAGCGCCCTACCCAGAATTGGGAAGCTGGTGTCTAGAGTTGCCCCGTCTCTTATCTGACCTTTTCTCAATCTCTGGCTCTGCCTGGCACCCGCCCCTAAGAGCCCAACCCCCTCTTACTGCCCTCCGTGTGCCCAGAGGCCCTTCCATCACCATGGCCCCATGCTTCCTAGTTACTTCTCACCCTCCTCCCTCTTCCCTAACCCAGACCCCCTGCCTCAGGCATGGGCAACAGGCCCTCAACACTTGGGCCCCACTTCCCAGGCTGCACCATATGGGGGATCCCGAGGGAGAGGGAGGGCATGGGCTTTCATGCCCACTTCTTTCTCTTCCACCTTTTTAGCTTTTTCTTTCTCCCGCTTTTGAATCAACATTTGTAAGAAGACTCGTATCTGCTGTAAAACAGAGGTGCCCCATGATGTGGGTGAGGGCCCAAACATTACAAATATGTTTTGACGAGTGTTTTTTATGAAGAATCAATATTCGTTAGTTCATGTAGCAAATGCGTCTGCATCTCCTCTGATGTGCCAGTTGCAAAGATGCAGGACAACCTCTGAGGGTTAAACAGGCAGGTAACAAGTACCTGGAGCATAAGGCAGGCATAGGAGCGCCGGGGTGGCTCAGTCAGTTAAGCGTCTGACTTCAGCTCAGGTCACGATCTCAAGGTTTGAGAGTTTGAGCCCCGCATCGAGTCTCTGCTGTCAGCACAGAGCCTGCTTGGGATCCTCTGTCTTCCTCTCTCTCTGCCCCTCCCTACTTGTGCTTGCAGCACACAGGCGCTCTCTCTCTCTCTCAAAAATAAATAAGCATTTAAAAGGCAGGCATAAAGGACTGTAATGAAGGCATAGCTTATTCTGAGAACTCCTAAGAAAACCGTTAATTTTTACCAAAGGAGAGGCATTTGAAGTGGCCCCCGACAGATGCATAGGATCCGTGTGGGTGGATATGGGGGGGGGGCATTCCAGCCTGAGGGGACAAATGGCTGAAGATTATGTGAAATGTGCTTAACCCAGGCAAGTTCTTTATCTCCCATAAATATCATGCCAGATATTTCTGAGATAAAGAGACTTCCTGAAATAAGAGACTTCCTAACAAAACAGTCAGTGATCCTTGAGGTGAGTTTCAGAAGGTCTGGAACATCTTGAAATTGCCTGCATAATTTCATGTACGTGTGCATGTGCCCAGGGAAGGAGCTCCTGCCTCACTTCCATTAGAACCTTCAGAAGTCAGCACAAGCTAGGAGCTGCTGGAGCAAAGCGCTTGGTGTTTCAGGTGAGGCGCAGGGAGTGGCATTGGCATTCCCCTGAGAGCTTGCTGGAAATGCACACTCGCAGGCCCTTTTGCCATGTACCCCGCAGGACTCCACTTCTTCACAAGGTCCCACAGGTGACTCGTGTACACTAAGTGCCCCAGGAGGTTATCCCAGCTTTGCCAGTGCCTGTCTGTGACTCAGGTCCGTTTCTGTGATTCTCCAGCCTGATGATTCTCAAATGTCACCTGCATCAGGATCACCTGGAAAGCCAGTTGAAACACAGATGGCCAGACCACATCCCCCCAGAGTGTTGATTCAGTGGGTTGTGCTGGCACCAAAGGGTTCGCATTTCTAACCAGCTTTCAGGTGACGCTGATGCTGCTGGTCCAGGGAAGGGGCTGATCAAGCCATTTTCCAGGTCATGGTCGGCACGCATAGCCATTCTTCTTGGTCAATTAGAGAGACCTCTGGGCAGCTGTTCCACTCTAGGATTGCTGGAGCGGATCAGGGAGGGCACGGACTGTCTTCACCGACGATAGGCTCCCTGCATTGCAGTGATTCTCCGACTTTCTGGTCCCAGACCCCCTTTATACTCTTAAAAGTTATTAAGGACCTCAAAGAGCTTTAGTTAACATGGGTTACATCTACTGGTATTTACCCTACTAGGTATCGAAATTTTAAACTATTTATTATTTAACTGGGGTGCCTGGGTGGCTCAGTCAGTTAAGCGTCCAACTTTGGCTCAGGTCATGATCCCGTGGTTCATGGGTTCAAGCCAGACGTCGGGCTCTGTGCTGACAGCTCAGAGCCTGGAGCCTCCTTTCGATTCTGTGTCTCCCTCTCTCTCTGCCACTTCTCCGCTCGTGTTCTGTTCCTCTCTCAAAAACAAATGAACATTAAAATATATATATATTTAAAATATTTATTATTTCATTAAAAAATAATAATATGCCCATGTTGATGTAAGTAACACACTTTTATTTTTTTATAATATTTTCTTTAAAAACTTTAGGGAAAATAGCATTGTTTTGTATTTTTTTAATGTTTCTTTATTTTGAGAAAGATAAAGGCAGTGTGAGCAGGAAAGGGGCAGAGAGATGGAGAGAGATAATCCCAAGCAGGTTCCGTGCTGTCAGCAAAGAGCCCAACACAGGGCTCGAACTCACTAACCATGAGATCATGACCTGAGCTGAAATCAAGAGTCCAACGCTTAACCAATTGAGTCACCCAGGTGCCCTTTCATTAATTTAATATTGTGGTAAAATACTGTTTAAAAGAAAACCACAAGTCCAAAATGGTATCACGTAGGTGAAGGCTCCGACTCATTAAACCAACACTCAATACCCAGCCTGACTGCAGTTTCAACCCCCCACCAATGCAGCCTTTAACGAATCAACGTGTGAACTTCCTGGTCAGCACGAGTAAATTATTAAGACACCCCTCCGTTCCCCCTATAAGGGCCAACTTACCTAAAACAATGGATTCTCTGCTAATAATTTGTTTCTTTCTACTCCGTCTCTACCTTTAACAACCTTTCCTTTTTTGTTGCACTTTGAAGCCCCCCTCTACTTGCTAGACAGTATGCTACCCGATTCATGAACTGTTTAATAAAGCCAGTTAGATCTTCAAAATATATTTGGTTAAATTTTTGTTATTTAACAATACACATAACCCAAAACTTACCATCTTAACCATTTAAAAAAATTTTTTTAACATTTATTCATTTTTAAGAGACAGCGAGAGACAGAGCATGAGTTGGGGAGGAGCAGAGAGAGAGGGAGACACAGAATCGGAAGCAGGCTCCAGGCTCTGAGCTGTCAGCACAAAACCCGATGCAGGGCTTGAACTCCCTGACTGTGAGATCATGACCAGAGCTGAAGTCAGACGCTTAACCGATTGAGCCACCCCAGTGCCTCAACCATTTTTTAAGTGTACAGATCAGTGGCATTAAGTACATTCACTTTTCTGTACAGCCATCACCACTGGCCATCTCCAGAACTTTTTCATCTTGTAGCTACGAGACTCTGTGCCCAAGCAACATTGATTCCCCCTTCCTTCTTCCCTCCAGCCCCTGGCACCAGCATTCTACTTTCCGTCTCTGAATTTAACTACTCCAGGTACCTCATAGAAGTGGAGTCCTATATAGTATGTGTCTTTTTGTGTCTGGATTATTTCACTTTAGCTTAACATCCTCAGGATTATTATTTTTTTAATGTTTATTTATTTTGAGAGAGAGACAGAATCCCAAGCAGGCTCCATGCTCAGCATGGAGCCCAACATGGGGCTCAATCCCACAACCGCAAAATCATGACCTGAGCTGAAATCAAGAGCTTAAGGGGTGCCTGGGTGGCTCAGTTGATTGAGTGTCCAACTTCAGCTCAGGACATGATCTCACGGTCCATGGGTTCAAGCCCCACCTGGGGCTCTGTGCTGACAGCTCAGAGACTTGAGCCTGCTTTGGATTCTTTGTCTCCCTCTCTCTCTGCCCCTCCCCTGCTTGCATTCTGTCTCTCTCTCTCAAAAATAAATAAACATTAAAAAAAAAAAAAGAGTTGGATGCTTAAGCGAATAAGCCACCCAGGTGCCCCAACATCCTCAGGATTATCCCATGTGGTAGCATGTGTCAGAATTTCCATCCTTTTTAAGACTAATAATACTCCATTGTACATGTAGACCACATTTTGTTTATCCATTCATCCTTCCATGCACACTTGGGTTGCAGTTATTCCTTTTTTTTGAGCACCGAATGCCAAGTGGTTCTATTCCCAACTGCACTATGTGTTTTCCTGTCTTTGAGCGGAGCAGACAGGAGCCCTGGGGGTTCAGGAACTGGTCCAAGACCCAGTCCTGGCTGGGCTTGACCTAGCTTTGACTTCAAAGCCTACATGCCTCCCCCTAAGCCACACTGGGAGGGAGCTTGGACTTTGTTGTGTGTGCCCTGCTCATCCAAACAGAGTTGGAAGGAGCAAACCAAGATAAGCTCCAAGGCCTGATTGACAAAAGTGACCTGGGGCTTGGGCGGGGAGGGGGGAGTAGATGCCTACTGACTTTGTAGGGCAAAGTTTTTGGTTTCAAACGTTCTTCCAGTCATTGTGGAAAAATCAGTACCTCCACTGTTATGTTGTGGCTGCTAGGTTTAAAGTCTGTAGGAAGAGTTTGGAGAATGGTTTTGTTCTTAAGAACAAAGCCTCTCAGTAGGGAAATGTTAAATACTCCAATCAGTGATCTGGCTACTGAAAGGCACCCAGGAAGTGGGCTTGAGGTGAATTCATCTGCTGAGGCTGGACTGGATAGGCACAGCGCTGGGTCTTAAGGAGAAACCATGCACCAGGGTCCTGCCAGCCTGTCCAAGCCTTCTTAGCAATGGGGCAAGTCCCTTCCTACCTCTGGTCCTCAGTTTCCTCATCTGAAAAAGGATTTGCCTCACTGGATGGTTTTCAAATAGGTAACAGCTTCAAACGTAAGCTGAATTCAGGCCAGTAAATAAAGCATAATGTATAGACCACCTGTTTAATTCACTGGTGGGTGCTAGAATCCCCCTCCTTCCTACCTCTCTCCTTCCAAACCTGTCCCCACCACTGGGCAGGCAGCCAGGAGGAGTCACCTTGAGACTTCAAGGTCACTCTGGATGCATTCAGCCCAAGGAAGGCTACAGGACCACAGGGTGCCCATCCCTCCCACCTCTTGTAATCACTTGCTGAGCACAACAAGGTGTGGCTTAGGTAAACTCCAAGTTTAGATTCAGCCTTGAACCCTGAGCCAATGTGTTTTCTGTCTCGTCCTGCAAATTTGCCAAGTCTGGTGGAGACTACAATTAAAAGGTGTGTTTTTCTTTTTTTCTCAGCAAAGAGATGATAGGCTTTGCATTTGTATAGTTAGAATGAGGAGGAGACAGCTCTGGGCAGCAAAGACAAATAGAATGGGCTGGGTAATTTGACTGTGACAAGTTACATGTTTTAATCCTTAAGATTCTTAAGGCCCTTGCTTAGCCTGGGAATATTTGATCGCCCCTCTGCCCCCGAAATCAGCATATGGTCAGTGCATGCCCTTTTCCACCTCCCAACATAGGCCTCTTTACTCCTCCTTAACATACGTGTCTTTTCATTTCTTTAGAAAAGGGTGTGTGGCAGCACCTGTGCGTGTTGATGAGGCTTTTGGGGGGTTGATAGTGGGGTTCGCAGGGTTGGGAGCCGATGGCCAAGAAAGAATTCTTGAAGTTGTCTTTGGTGCAAAAAGGTGATTTTATTCAAGTGTTGTGGAATCTGGTCTGGATCACCCAGCAGAAGAACTAAGCAGCACTCGGAGATCTTAGAAGGCAGGAGGTTTTATTTTACCCCAGCAGGCTCAGAAGAGCTCATTCTCCAGAGGTCTGAACCCAGAGCCTCAGCAGAGGGAACAATTTATAGCCTGTTACTTCCGCACTCCGCTTTAATGCGAGCGACAAGCAGGGTGGAAAGAAAAACTCGGAAGTGGGAGTCTTTGATCAGGGACAGGTATTTCCTTATCAGTCCTGTCGGCCATCTTATAACAGATTTTTCCCTATCAAAAGCATGGGGACAGGACCCATGGGCAGGAAGAGCTGCCCCGGGACCATGAGGAGAGACTGATTTTATACTATGGAGTGGGGGGAGGTAAAGTCCAGGGGAAGTTTCCAATGAAATTTTCATAGGCTAAAGGAGACTCCCAGGATACTGGAGGCCTAGCTTTGTCAAGCTAAGGTTGTTTTCCCCTCTAGCAAACATTAGCATTAAGACAGTAGGGAGTTCCTGGGGAAACGTTTTGCTCTGCCTGCCTCAAGTATTTGCCAATGGGCTGCAGGTTATAAGGAAATTTAATTTTACCTGCCATTTCCTTCTGCCTTTGTTTCCCACACCAGGTGTGGGTGTCTGGAACCAGATAGAAAGCTAGAGACTATAGAAGCTAGAGCAAACCAGAGCCCACTTTTAAGAATGTAACCAGCTGAGAAACTAGGTGATTGAGAGAAGACGTGGGGAAAGGAAATTACAGGCAGCAGTCAAGAAGAGATGGTTTTGCCTGGTGGAATGGCACCCTAACATCCACCAAGGATTTTCTCCTCCCTCACAGTGTTCCGAGTCTCTCTTAATCCCCAGAACACACAGAGTAACCACCACCCCCCTCCCCGGCTGCCAGGCTATAGGGACAGCTGGTGACTTGTTCCTGCGTTTATTTTTTAGATAATTTATGCTTGGTACTTTAAAAAAAGTTCCGAGTTGTGTAAAATAAAAAGTTATATCCCCTTTCACTCATCTAGAAGTAGCTACTATGAATAGTTTAGTGAGTATTTCCCAGACACTTTTTAAAAATATGCTTTTGTGGGGGGGAGGCGGGGAGGAAGCACGCATGTGCGCCTATGAGTGCACATGTAATTTTTAAATAGATGGAATCGTGCCGCTTTTTCACTTACTAGATTGTGGGCAGGTTTTCCTGCCCGTATGTATAGATTTACCTCATTCATTGTGATGGCTGCTTGGTGCTTCACAAGCCGGGTGGACCGTCATTTCTTTAACCAAACCTCCATTGAACGATGATATTGTTTTGGTTGTTTTTCACAGCTGAATAATACATTTTATTTAATTTATTTTAAAAAAATTTTTTATGTCTTTATTATTTTATTTTGAGAGACAGAGAGTGAGTGGGGGAGGGGCAGAGAGAGAGGGAGACACAGAATCTGAAGCAGGCTCCAGGCTCTGAGCTGTCAGCACAGAGCCCGACATGGGGCTCGAACCCACGGACTGTGAGATCATTACCTACTGTCGGATGCTTAACCTACTGAGCCACCCAGGCGCCCCAATACATTTTATTTTTTTTAAAATTTTGTTAAGTTTATTCATTTTGAGAGAGAGAGAGAGCATGCACGAGCAGGGGAGGGGCAGAGAGAGGGAGAGAGAGAATCCCAAGTAGGCTCCATGCTGTCAGTACAGAGCTCAACGTGGGACTCACACCCACAAACCATATGATCATGACTTGAGCCAAGACCGAGAGTCGGATGCTTAACCGACTGAGCCACCCAGGTGCCCCTGAATAATACATTTTATTATTATTTTTTAAAGTTTATTTACTTATTCTGTGTTGGGGGGGTACAGAGAGAGTGGGAGAGAGAACCCCAAGCAGGCTCTGCAATGCCAGCGCAGAGCCCAGTACAGGGCTTGGACCCACAAACCGGGAGATCATGACTTGAGCTGGAATCAAGAGTCGGATGCTCAGCTGACTGAGCCACCCAGGCGCCCCTTGAGCAATACATTTAAAAGAAAGTGCCACTGGGTGCGGCCTTACTCACCAAGTCTTTGGGGTCATGGTTTTAGAACTTGCGCCTTCCATGGAAGAAACCGTTTGCATTTTATTTTCGTTTTCTTAAGTGGGTAGTGTTACAGTAAAAAGAACCAAATATTGAGGGGGTTGAAGTCTGGGGTTCTCGTGTCCAGCCCGGCCATTTGTGATGTGCCTGGCTTTGAAGTGGGTCCCACTCCAACCTGAGAATCTTCACCTTTGAGACGGCCTTCCCAGCTTGGCACTGTGGTAAAGCGCAAAGGAGCCCACCCGGGGGAGGTGGCTTCAGAGTGCTGCAGGTCTTCTCCCAGACCTTCGGGGGCCTGACACCCCTCGCTCTCCTATGTGCCTGGCTGAACACAGAAAATTCTTTTCTCTTTTGGCCCAGATTTTCAGTGGCATTTTGCACCTCAGGGACGACCCCCCCAGTCCTGCATTCTGGCTTACTTTGAGAAAACCCTGCCCCATCATTTCAGGGGAATCTGAGTAATTATCTGAGTAATTATGAGGTAGACAGAACATGAAGCAGAGTTGCTGGCCCCACTCCCTGACGGGAGGAATGCTTGCTCCCCTCTTCCCTCCCAGACGTGTCTTCTAGTGTTGGCTGTAGGGTGGACAGAGGCGGACAGAGGCTGCCTGAGCTCGCACTTTGAAGACCCGCCATTTGATTTAAGTGGCTGTCTCCACTGTCGCAGCAATGAAACAATAGACCCAATTAAGTGCACCTTCTGAGGAAGACTGGCTGGAAGTCTTGGAAGGAACAAAAGGGGAGATTAGAGAGGAGAAATCCCACTGGGTAGGGAAGCAGGAGGAGGGTGTCTCTGTGAGGAGATCTGAAGGAGATCCAGGCGATGGCTGCTGTGGCCTCCCAGCTGTAGGGACCTTCCTGGCCCACGACGTGGTTGAGAATCCCCCCCCGCCAGCACTCCTAGAGAAAAGTCTAGACTAAACTTGGTCTTCTTCATTGTATCCTCCATTTCTGGGGTTCCTCTAACAGTGAGTGGAACACGTGCACAGGAGGAAACGGGATGGAAGCACGTGAGGAGATCTTGGGAGCCAGATCCAGCCCTGTGGTCAGCACACCTGTCATCCTGCCGCTGGGGGGGGGGGGGGGAGAGTGTGCATGCCCCCATGAACCCGCAGGTTACACAGGCCCTAGTCCCTTTCCCTCCTCACCCACCCCCCAAATCAAGAGACTTCCTGAAGTGGTGTGTTATTTTTCCAGGGCTAACTATAACAATTACCACAAATTTGATGGCTTGAAATGACAGATATTTATGCTCTCACAGTTCTGGAGGCTAAAGTGCGAAATCAAGGGGCCAGTGGGTTTGGTTTCTTCTGAAGGCCATGAGAGGGAATCCATTCCGTGCCTCTCTCCTAGCTTCTGGTGGGGCCAGGGACCCTTGGAGCTCTCTGACTTGTAACTTTGTCACTCATCTGAGATCCTAACGGTTTCATCCACAGAGACTCCATTGCCAAACAAAGTCACATTCGCAGGTACTAGGCATTAGATCTTGGACGTACCTTTCAGGGGGCCATTCTTCAACCCACTACAGTGGAGGGGGAGGCATTAACACTGGGGTACGAATAAAAATACATTTCACCAGAAATTACATTTCCTTCATTGGTTCTTCAGATTGATTTTAATGATCACATTGAGAAGTATGACAAGATATAGCCACACAGACGTGTTTATCTACAGTTGGAAATACATCTCAGGAGAGAGGGCAAAGCCAAGGATACTCATACAAAGGCACAGAAAGCAGGCAGAAGAAAATTAGAAGTTTCCTCATAGCTGTGAGTTTCTGTGATTTCTCTAAAATAAAGAGAGGGGAGGAGGGGGAGGAGGTGGTTAGTAAGAAAGGCCAAGAATTCTGATGCATTCTCCAAGGTGGATTTCACCATCCACACATGCCATAAAAGGTGAGCCTTAAACAGCCTCAGAGTACTCTGAGACAGTCCAGGATTCATGGACTTCCAAAGGCGTTGTTCTAGAGGCTTCTTTTAGAACCCAGAGCGGTCTTCAGTTCTCCTGCCCAGTGGTAGCTTTAGGTCACAAGAGGACAAATTCATTTGACTTCATCCTGTGTGTCAGCTCTACCTCCAACTGGGGCTGACTTGCCTTGGTAGGCGAGTATGAACTCCCAGTGGAGGGCCGAAAAATAAAAGCCACAGTCACTTAGAAGACACCCCCACCATTGCCTTTCTCTCCTATTCCTGCCTCTTTTCTTTCCCTCCCTTCCGTTTCTCCTTCCCACCCACCCAGCCTTTGCTGGGTACCTACTATTACCATGTTGTGGCTGTGGGAACAAAAATAGGAAGACGACACTGTGTGTGTCCATAAGAAACTCACAGGCTTGTGAGTGGACCAGATCCAAAAATAGACATTTCTTTTTTTTTTAATGTTTATTTTATTTTGAGAGACAAGAGAGAGCAGGAGCAGGGAAGGGGGCAGACAGAGAGGGAGGGAGAGAATTCCAAGCAGGTTCCACGTCATCATGACCTGGGCTGAAATCAAGAGTCGGTTGCTCAACCGACTGAGCCACATAGGCGCTCAAAAATAGACATTTCTGATGCAATCTAATCATTTTAATGATGGAGATACTAATAATAATGACAATTACCATTTACTGGCATTTCTCCTATGTGTCAGACATTGTAAGAAACAGGCATTACCATGATCTCGTATAATCCTTACAAAACTCCCAATTTATGGAGGAGGAGATTGAGGCTCTAGAAGATTAAGTTGCCCAGTTAAGTATCAGGACTGGGTCTTGAAGCCTTGTTTGCTGCGTTCCAAAGTCCATCCTTTCACCTCTGCTCAGGAGCACAGAGGGAGAGGCCCCGTCCAGCGAGCACGCAGGAATCTTTTCATTGGTCCGTGGGTCTTAAAAATACGGTATCACCTTTTATAAATCACTGATCAGTCGGTATCAGCAGGGCACATAACCAGAGTACAAATGTTACTGTCCTCTCCTCTTTCTGGCCTTCACCTTTGTCCTCGTTCTTTCTGTTGATCTGATTTACTTTCATGTGGGCGGACAGACTTATTTACCTTTTTGATCCCTTTGGTTTTTTATTGACCCATTTGGCATCCATTTGCTCTTTTAAGGACCATTTGTGGGTCAAACCCCTGTCCAGAGCTCTGCAGCTGGGGAGACTCCTCCCCACCCAGAGCTCATGGACGGCAGCTGTTTCTGGGAAGGGGATGACTCCCAATAAATAGGAATGATGACCCATGTGACATGCATGGCTGAGCAAGGCTGTTATCCATCCCTTAAAATGCACTTCCTTCCATCCCTTAAAATGCACTTCCTTCCCCGGCTATTTCTTGCCTTGGCGTTCAGCACAGAGCAGAAGGTCACGACTGAATGGTCATCGTGATTGAATCTTACAAATGTGAGGGGATTATAATGGACACACCAACACTGCTCGCATCAGGAAAATCTCAAACCGCAGACCTAGTGCTGTGGATGATGAATGTTTCCTTCCGTGCATGCTGCCCTCTCATAGATCGGGAGCTCTCACGATGTCATTGTGCAAAACAAATGAAGCGCTCTGTAGCAGGGCCTCTAAAGTGTGCAGGACTGAGGGCTGCTGGTCACTAGAAAGCTTCAGACATCTGGCTTACAGCACCCTCCTTTCTGGGAACATTAAGGGGAGGAGAGGAAGGAACATATGTTCAGCCCCTGCTCTGTCCTAGGACCCATCCCAGAGGCTCCCAAGTAGATGTTCCTCTGCCCTCAAAGTGGCCCAAGGGGGGCATCTTAAAGCTCCATGGGACCCAACAAGAATAGAATTCTTTTATTGGGTTGGCAGGAGGCGGGACTTCCTGGAAGAGGCAATGTTGGGTACAGATGTCGAAGGCTCTTTGAAGGCCACACTGAGGGAACGAGGTGTTCTTGATGGAATTTCCAGTGTGTTAAACCAGGGAGGTGAGAGAGTAAGGGCACCCATTCGGAGGACACTCTCTTGTCCATTTCAGCTGGTGTCTGGGTACATTCAGGTGAGCAGTTGGAAAGGAAGAGAAAAACGTAGATTGGCACAGAGCTGTAGACTGAATGTGTTCCCCTCAAATTCTCAGGTTGAAATCCTGATCCTCAGTGTGAGGGTATTCAGAGTTGGGGCCCTTGGGAGGTGATTGGGTCGGGGGGGGGCGCCCTCATGAATGGGAAGAGCACCCTCCCCAGAGAGTGCTCCCTCGCCCTTTCCGCCATGTGAGGGCGCAGCCAGAAGATGGCCTGGTATGAGCCAGAAAGACAGTGAATCTGCAGGCGCCTTGATCCCAGACTTCCCAGCCTCCACACTGAGAGATGTCTATGTTTATAAGTTCCCTGATTTATGGTATTCTGTTATAGCAGTCCGAATGGACTAAGACACACCGCCACACTCTTTCTCAGTGTCCTGGCATATAGTCTCCTCAGGACCGTGTTGGGGAAGGATCGTGGTTCTTTCTGAGCAGTTGACCCTGATGGATTCCTGCCTCGGGACAACTATCCTTCTTTACACAGGTTTTATAACAGCTTTCAGGTCCAAGGGCTTTCAATTTCCAGAAAAGAAAGACTAGATTAAAATTTTCTTGTTATGCCCTAAAAACATCATGTCCATCTATTGATGGATCTCGAAGCCCCTTGCCACCCCATCTTAGTGTCTGGACGTGCTCCCGGGTGGGGGATTGGGGTAAGAAGGAAGGGGAGGTGAGGAGACACGGATGCAGACCCAGAGTTTCCAGCAAGAATGTATTCCCCCGACCTCAGCGTGTATCGGCACCTCCAGCATCTACCTCAGTCCACACCCACCCTGGGGACGTCTATTTTGTACATTAGCATCTCTTCTTAGCCCTGTTTGCCAGGGAAGGGGCCCAGTATCTGTGGAACTAATGAAACAAGTTCAAGTCAGAACTAAGTGCATAAGCCAGAGACCTGGAAATGACCAAAGCACCGGGTTAGATTAGGCATTCTATGTAAAAACACTCCCATGGGGGTACCTGGTAATGTGTCACCACAAGGGCTGTGTGTCCTGGCTCTTAACAAGGCAGCCTTGCTGCCCTGTCCTTTGGGAGACAGTCTGTGGGCATGGAACAATGGTCTGTACTAATTTAGGCCCAACTCAAGGAAGTTGGTTCTGAAGTTGCCACAGCAAAATGAGATGCATGAATGGAACAATTTTTGGCTTCTTGGAATCGTTGGAACTGGTCCCTCCTCACCCCCAGCCCTTTCCCAGCCCTCCCCCATTCCCTTAAAGGGCGTGTAACAAGTAAGACGTTCTCATTGTAGGAATTGAGAAAAACAGAAAAGAAAGCAACATCCGTAAACCTACCTCCCAGGGGGACCACTGTTACATTTTGTATTTTATTTGAAGCTTTTCTTTTTTTTTGTTTTTTTTTAAACAAGTGTTTCAATGTGAAAACCCAAACTAATACACTTCTAACAAAACTCGAGCTGGATGGGACAGAATGGGGTGGGGGGGCTTCTGGCTGTCAGTCAGATGGGGGGTGGGGAGACTCGGGTTCAGGATTTCTGCAGAGTCCCTCCTTTTGATTTCTTGATTTTTTTTAGGGAGTGGCTGAGGCTGAACTGGAACAGAACCTGAGCCGGACTTTCAAAAGCTTCTTCAGAACAAGTGATGAGGTGAGGGTTGGTGGGGTAGGGGAGGAGCAGTGGTGGGGGAGGGCGGGCTGCAGAGGTACAAAGTCCTCTGGAATGCATCCCTGGGAGGGGGAGGGGTCCTGGGATATGGCAGGGTCTGGAAATGAGCAACTTGGCCTCTTTGCTTTTTTCTTTTAAGTTTATTTATTCATTTTGCAAGAGACCGAGACAGCGCGAGTGGAGAAGGGGCCGAGAGAATCCCAACCAGGCTCCCCACTGTCAGTGCAGAGCCCCACATGGGGTTTGAACTCATGAACCATGAGATAGTGACCAGAGTCGAAATCAAGAGTCGGATGCCCAACAGACTGAGCCACCCAGGCGCCCCCGCCTTCCGCCGGGTGTAGTCAGGGTGATCGAGGTCCTCACACTACCGCTCCCCTCATTACGGGGAAAGGTTATGACCTCTCTGTCACACACAGATAGGGCTTTGAAACTAACATCAAAGAAAGTTTATAATGGCAACAGTTGAGAAATTATGCCATGACCTGCCACTACCATTTTCACATGTGTAACTGTTTGTCAAAGTCCCAAATCAACTGCTATCACTAACCCTCGTCTTGAAAAGGAACCTAGAATGCTTTACCTCCATAACCCCGCCTGCCGTCTTGTGTGTCGGCTGTCACTGTCTCCCCTGCCGTTCATACAGTCAGTGCCACTAAGATGTCCCCATGTTTGCTGGTCACCACTGGCATCTTGCCCCTTTGTATTTGGTTCAATTTCTTCCCTCCTGAAGGACCTTCTTTGGTAGTTCTCTCAATAAGGGTCTGTTGATAATAAACTTAACAATGTTTTGGCCTGAGAATATCTCTATTTTGCTTTTCAGTCTTGTAGAATAGTTCATCCAAATATAGAATTCCAGGTAGAAGCGTCTGTCATTGCTTATGACAAACTAGCCTGAGGTCTGCCCTCTTGTATTCAGTAGTGTCTGATCCCCAGTTAAATACATCTTTGAAGTTCTCTTTTTAATGGAGATGAACAGGGTTTTGTGTGTGTTTTTTTTTGGGGGGGGGGGTTTTTTTGTATGAAAGTTGTATGTGGTTCTTTTTCAAATCATTCTAATCTCTTAAAATAGTCTTGTAATGTTCTTGTTTCTAGTTCCTTCTTTTATGTCTTTAATGCTTAACATTAAGTATACTTATTTTTTCATTCTCTCTCCCTCTCACTCTTCAAGTTCTGTTATTTGATATTCTTAGAGACTCTTATGTTACTGTTTCCTCTGTTTGCTGTCTCTTGCAGTGGGATGTGTGTATGAGAGAGAGTAAGAGTTTTAGAGTTTTGGTTTGTGAGCTCAACTTCAGCAGCACTGAATCTGCACCAATCTGCTTCGGCTGCGACTGAGAAAAGACCCTCATGTGCTTCAGCATTTGCTTCTTCTGCCCGGCATCCTGCTGGCATTGCAAGCCCAGGCTCACTTTTCTTCTTCTTTACTTTGCATCTTGGGGGTTTCCAGATCACACAGATAGAGCAAATCCAAATCCAGACGCCTATGAAGGCAGGCTTCCAGCCATGAATTCTGGGAGAACGTTTCTTGGTTTCCTCTTAGAACCAAACTGAAATGGAACAACGGCTTTCACATTTGCTCTGCATGATGGGTGGATTTTTTTCTAGTCCACCCCTTAACTGAAGACTGCAGATTTACAGGATTTATAGTGGAGGGACAGAGAGTATCTCTCTTTTTTTTTTAATTTTTTTTTACTTATTTTGAGTGGGGGAAGGGCAGAGAGAGAGAGAGAATCCCAAGCAGGCGAGCCCAACTTGGGGCTTAAACTCATGAACCATGAGATCATGACCTGAGCTGAAATCAAGAGTCAGACGCTTAACCAACTGAGCCACCCAGGCGTCCCAGGGAGTATCTCATTTTTAACTTCCCACCCACCATAGATCTCAGGTCTCATCTCTTGTTCCCACTGGTTGTGTCAACCCAAGTTCTTTCACTACCAAGACCTGAAAAGTACCCAGGAGCAGCCTTGGTGCAGAGCCGTGCCCGTTAGCCACCTCTGCTTTGACCCCTGAGGACGTGTCTGGCTCTCTCTCTGGGAGTTTAGTGTGTTTGTGTAACCTGATGGCACTCATAGGTCTTTGGTTGTGACAGGGTTTACAGATGACCCGTTCCAGCATATTTCCTTACTTCCCCCACGATGACATTTCTAACTTTCCTCCCTCCAGGCTTTTCTCTCTGTGAGCAGCGTCTGTGAAATGGGTAAGAGAGGTTCTTAGGAGGGAAGGGGGACAGGAGGGTCACAGCAGGAATCAGCTATACGTGACATGAGTGTCCATCTGACCACTATAAGGAGAAGCAGCGACCCACTAGCTCTGAACTATGACTTGTCTAAGATAGGTCCCCACTGGTGACTAGCACTCACCCTAGCCCTGGGCTGACCACATGGCCTTGGGCCTTGGTTCCTTTCCCCCAGGGGACTTTGGGCCCAAGATCTTAAACAGTAACAGCTTAGAGGACTCTTAGAGCTCATCAGGGCAATCCTGCCTTCTGCTGATAAGGACCAAGAGCTAAGATAGGAACTGACCTTTGCAGGATCACCTGGTACACATGGGGCCCAGAGCCAGAGTCAGGCAGGACCCCAAGCCAGAACCCCTCGGTCATAATCCACTGGCCTTTCCTCCATCCCTGTACTGTGTTCCCATCATTTCCAGTACCCCCACATGACAACCATCCCTACTGTCCCTCCTGGCTGCATGTAAGTGAGGAGTCAGGGCCCAGAACAGTCTGAAGCTCATCCCGCGACTCCCAGATCCAGCCCTGCTCCCACGGAACCTTGGCTTGCCAGTACACATGTGTATTTTCATTAACGACGATGATCATTGCCACTTGTTTGAGCACCTACTGTGTGCATCAAACACTGGCCCAGCCCCCTTTAGATATTTATGGTCCTCAGGACATCCTTTAAAAATCCCATTGTTATCAGTGCTCTACAGATGAGAAAAAGGGATCTCAGAAGAGTTAAGGAACTTGTTCAGAGTGGCTAGGCTGGGCTTAAAGTCCTCCTACCCTGAAGGCCATACTCTTCTCACTGGTCAAGAATACCTTCTCCCTCCTTCCCTTCCCTCCCTCTCTCCCTCCCTCTCTTTCCTCTTTCATGCACCTGTTCCTGCTTTCATTCCCCAAGCATTGGGAGCCCACGCTTGATGTGAGGCAGGGGCAGATATCCAGGTGCACAGAGCACAGTCGCTGCCCTCAGGGAGCCCACAGTCTCTTAGGGTGGCAGACAGCACAGGTAAGGGAGGAGAGCAGGTGGGGGCTCTCTGGAGGTGCTGAGCGAGCCAGGAGCACCTGCCCTGGAGAAGGCACTCTGATCGCGCACCCCCTCGATGCATCTCACACAAGCCTGCGTCGCCCAGTTGCTATGCCTCGGATGCCTGGTGAGCCATCCCTGTTCAAGTGCCAACGTTAATATCCCTTGTAACTGTCCTCTGTGAAATAGCAGTGGCCCCTGAGCTGCTCATGGTCATCACACGGTCACTGCCACGGGGACTGGGGACTGCCAGGACACAGTGCACACCTCTGAAAACAGGATAGGCTTCCACACCGTGCAAAGTTCCGTGAGCATGCTGAAGGCAACAGAATCCGTGCTGCCTGACCTGGATTTTTCCTCTGGGCTGAGAGCAAAATCGGCACACATTTACGAAAGTCCTAAGAATCAGTGGGGGTAACTAAAGTTAAACTATTTAGAAAAGGTTTCTTCTGGGGGAGAGGGTAGCTGGAGGGCTGGTAGGGCCTGGAAAAACAGTAAATAGTGTCATCCTGGAGTTACATTGTGAGTTTCTGAAGAAGGGGGATGTGGTTTGTCCTGGAAGGTGAGGCCTGTGTGTGCGATATCGTTGGGTTCCAGGGTGAAGTGGGGGCATGGATTTAGAGCTTGAGAGGAGATGGGCTCCTTGTGGAGAAGAAAGAGAGAAAGAATGAATGAAGGAGCATGAGAAGCTTCCCTGGGAGTTCAGATGTGACGTGAGAGGCAGTCAGGTGCCCACCGTCAGCTGGGAACACGCTGGAGTTAGAACGCAGTGCCCAGCGCAGGGCTCCGAGAGCAAACAAGTGACTTTTTGCAGGAGGACTCTTTGTGAGAACCCCCCAAGAGCCCAGCCTCAGCCACATCGTCACGGAGGAGGACATCCAGTTCTATGTGCAGCAGTTCAAGAAGTCTGGTTTCAGGTAAAGAGAACACTGCCCCAAACAGCGAAGAAAGATGATCGGCAAAGAGGGGTACAGGGTGAGGCCTGCCGTCCCTTTGGCTTCTGGGTGGCAAGGGCACTAAACGGAGCCCCCCCGCCATGATCTAACACAGCAGCCCCCAGAGAATGTGGGCCAGCTTCTGCGTGTTTCCAGAAGCCCACTTTCGAGGCCTCCCAGCCGAGCCCTGAATGCCTGCACTAGGCCTTGCTCGTTAAAATATGGCAAGTGTGTGGGCAACCAGATGTGAGCCCTGGGCTCTGTCCTCCCACCTCCCCTGCAGAAACCTTGGCTCCCGCTGGGAAGACCTGCTGTGCAGAGCTGGCTCCTAGGGGGACAGGGGTCTGTAGCGTAGTCATCTCCTGAAAGCCTTCCTGTTTTTGTTCCCCTGATCTTCCCCACCCGCAGGGGCCCCCTAAACTGGTATCGAAACATGGAAGTAAACTGGCTGTGGGGCTGCACAGGCTTGGGACGAAAGGTAAGTGCTGGTTCAGGGTGGCTGCCTTCCCCTAGGAGCCCCCGTTGGGACTCCTCATTGGCCCCGTTCATCTGCCCTTTGGTCAGAGTTGGGGGATGGGCAGGACAGACTGACTTGCTATCTTTCTCCTTTCTGCCCTTCCCCTCCGCTCAAGGGGGAAGTGCCTCAACTCAGGGCTTTCACTGGTGCTTTCCTCAGAATGGTAGAGGGTGGCTTGGGGGCAGAGCAGGGTCCGCCCAGGTGACTGTGGCATCCATGTGGAAGGCCCCCCTCTCCTGACGGTGCCCCAGGTCAGGACAGCAGATTGGCCAGGATGCCTCCCAAACGTGAGGGGGATCACACAGAGCCCCCATTTCACAGAAGGAGCATGAGGTGCTTTCAGAGACAGGCATTAGCCTCTGGCTGTGTCACCTTGCCCAAGCCCGCCTGAGTCTCAGTTTCCTTGTTTGCCAAGTAGAAGATGGGGCTCCAATCTCTGGGTCTGCGAAGGGAATACAGGTGTGCCCCGCTTTTTGAAAGTTTGCTTTTACAAAAGACCTATATGAGGAGCTGTTTTCGCTAACTGGAAGAAATCCAAAGAGGATTTTCGCTTTTAGGGAAAAAAGCAGCCAGCGTCTCTTTTGCCGTGAGTCATTCTAGAGGCATCGCGTAAGCGAGAGCAGCCCCACCAGGCCCCTTCCCCAAGAGCTGCCCTCAGCATCTTAGCACTAAGCCGCCGTAGCTTTGCACCGTGTCTGTGAGCATCTGCGCTTTCTAGTGGTCTGTTTTGTGTATCTGTTAGCAAGATGTTTCCTGGGGTATCAGAAAAGCCTAAGAGGGGTTATTTTGGGGGTCTGGGAATGTTCAAAAACGTTTCCACATAAATTAGTGGTGATTGCTTCTTCACTTTATGCCATTTTGGGTTACGGCAGTTTTCACAGGAATGCTCTACTTTTGGATAGCTGGGGAAACCTGTAACAGGGTCCACAGTGTACATTCAAAACGTTGAAAACCAGGGTGCCTGGGTGGCTCAGTCGGTTAAGCGTCCGACTCTTGATTTCGGCTCAGGCCACCATCTCATGAGTTCGAGCCCCGCGTCAGGCTCCTCACCCTGATGGTGTGGAACCCGTTTGGGATTCTCTCTCCCCTTCTCTCTGCCCTTCCCACGCACACTCTCTCTCTCAAAATAAATAAATAAGCTTTAAAAAAAAGTTAAAGACCTGTAGGAAATTGCGTTTTCGCATTCCTCAGCTCCCTCAGTAGCCCTGGTTTTCTCGTCGATTCGGTTGAATAGGAACACCCTCTATGTGCTAGACCTCAGGGATACCGTGGCAGATAAAACTCACGAGGCCCATGGGGTGCCTGGGTGGCTTCGTTGATTGAATGTCTGACTCTTGATTTCAGCTCAGGTCATGATCCCAGGGTCATGGGATCTAGCCCCATGTTAGGCTCCGCACTGAGGGTGGGGCCTGCTTAAGATTCTCTCTCTCTCTTAAAACAAAACAAGAAACAGATGAGGTCCTGACCTCATGGGGGTGAGGCAGTAGAGCATGGAACATAGTTAAGAGCAGGCTGGGCTGCAGTTTGGCCCGGGATCTAATCCCTGAGTGACCTTGGGTAAGGCACTTAACCACTCTGTTCTCCATTGCTACTTCTGAAATATGGGAATGACAGGAAGAGTTCTTACCTCATAGGTGTAGGTAAGGATAAAATGGGTTAATGCCTGCAAAATGCTTAAAACAGTCCTTAGCACGTAGTAGGAGTTCAGTGAAGGCTCATTATCTTTGACTCCCTCACCTGTGACTGACGAAAATGACAAAGCCGTGGTTGGATAGGCAAAATCTCTCACAGCATGGAGGCACATAATGCCACAGCCTTTGGGAAGGTGAACCCCAATGGTGCTGACGTTGGAAGCCATTCTTCTCCAGCCGCCTTCCAGATCTTCCTTCTCTCCCACCTCCTCTCATGCCCCCACAACCAGTTTACATTTTGATTTGGAATATTCTGGAGTTTATAGCGGCCTCAGGATTAGTTTCAGGAATAAAACCACTTTTTTGTTGTTGTTCATCCAACCTATTCTCTTTTTAAAAGTTTTCTTTTAATTTAAATCCAAGTTCATGAGCACATAGTGTAATAATGGTTTCAGGAGTAGGATTTAGTGATTCATCACTTCCATATAACACCCAGTGCTCATCACAACAAGTGCCCTCCTGAAGGCCCATCACCCATCTAGCCCATCCCCCCACCCAACACCCCACCAGCAACCCTCAGTTTGTTCTCCATGTTTAAGAGTCTCTTATGGTTTGTCTCCTCTGTTTTTCTCTTATTTTTGCTCCCCCTCCCCTATGTTCATCTGTTTTGTGTCTTAATTTCCACATATGAGTGAAATCACAGGATATTTGTCTTTCTCTGACTGGCTTATTTTGCTCAGCTTAATACACTCTAGTTCCATGTTGTAGCAACAAGATCACTTACAAACATCCGCTGGCCCTTTATCGGTTGGTAGAGGGGCTGGTGAGAAGCACGCAGTTCTGTGCGGTGGCAAAAAACAGTGCAAGTCCCTTAACCAGGGACAAACCGAAGCTGTTGGACAATTATAATGGTGGAGGGAGAACCAAGAGGATAAATGGAGGTTTTCTCCACCCCACAGTGTCCCATCTGTCAGTAGATGAAAGTGAAGTCCTTTCTGCTGCCGCTCATGTCAGGCTGATAACAGCCGTGGCTGGCCCATTCACTTCCTGGATTGTTGGCTGACCTTTTAAAGCATCCACTTAATTCAAAGGAAAGGAATATTGATCTCTATCCAAGGCATCTTTCCTCCTTTCTGGTGCCATCTATTCCGTTCTATCAAAAAATTAAATTCAGCTGAGTAAATCTGAAGATCTAATTGGCCTTAATAAATGGCTCATGAATCAGGCAGCCTAGCATCTGTTCTAGCCAAGTAGAGGGGCGCATGCAGGTGGGCATTGCACAAAGTGGAAGGTTTTTTCCAGAAGGAGGCTGGGGCAAGAAAGGTATAAGCAGAAGAAAAAAGACCATTGTTTCAGGCAAGGTCACCTTCCCTTAGGGGGAAGAGCAGGAGTCTTATGCACAGTCCCTCAGCTTCCTAAGGGGGAAGGAGAGAACCTGTGTGACCCATTACCTCCTTGGTGCTAATCAATAAATTCCTGCCTAACCGGTTAAGATATTTCTGGGAGAGGTTGAAACTGCAGTTAGGTTAGGTATTAAGCTCCGGTTTAATGACTTGGCCTGGCCCAAGTGATACCATTTGGGGCCTGTGGTTTTCTTTTTATGGTTCTGTAAATATCAGACGCACAGAGTAGGCCAGCCCGCGTGTTCTTACTTCCACACTCACGAGCACACGAAATCCGTGTTGGTCACGACCCTGCTGACTCCACCCACCTTAGAAAAACCCAGTCTTGTCCTTCTGGGTGTCTCCTACTTTTACACAAAACTCTTCACGCTTCTGGACACCAAATATATGGGGGTTTACCTCCACCCAGCAATTCTCTGCAACACCAGAATTCAATTCCGTGCTGACACTGTCTCCTCGAAGACAGCGTTGGATCCTGCAGGTTAGGGCCCGGTCCTACAAGACTGTCCCCATCTCAGATGCCGGTCACAAGTCCACATTGTTACCTGTGCTTCTGAGGTTCCCATGCCTCCCTCCTCGGGTTCGATTCATTTGCTAGGGTGGCTCACAGAACTCAGGGAGACACATTTGCCAGTTTGTTAAGGGGACGACGAAGGATACAGATGAACAGCCAGATGGAGAGACACGTAGAGTGAGGTCTGGGAGGGGCCCAAGCATAGGGCTCCTGTCCCTGCAGAGTTGGGGTACATCACCCCTCCCAGAGTGGATGTGTTTGCCAGTGTGGAAGCTCCCCAAACCCCATCCTATTGGGGGATGTTATGGACTTTAATGGAGGCTTACTCGTGTAGGCATGATCAATTATTAACTCCATCTACAGCCCCTCTGTCCTCTCTAGAGAATAGGGGGGTGGGGCTGAAAATTCTAAGTTTCTACTCATGGCTTGGTCTTTCTGGTGACCAACCCCCATCCAGTCCCCACCCAGGAGCCCACCCAGAGTCCCCTTTGATAGAACAAAAGATACCCCTAGTGCTTTTATCACTTTGGAATTTACAAGGGTTTCAGGAGGCCTGTGCCAGAAACAGGAACAGAGACAAATCTGTGTATTTTCTGTCATCTCACACCATCATCTTAGATCCCCAGTAACAGTGGTGCCTCCTTCCTGCAAAGCCTGGGGAAACAAAGCCAGGACCACAGCCGCACTGCAGGGGGTCTTTCTGGGGTGGGGGTGGGGGGGTGTTAATCGTGGGGGAAGCCCCAAAGCAGGAAAATGAAGTACTGTGTCCTTGTCTGGAGAGAGGGAAGGCCTAAGGTACGGAGGGGTGCAGGAGGGGCGCAAGAAGGGACCGTTTCCTCCCTGCTCTGGCTGCTCCTACTTCCTGGTGCCCTCCGCTAGATCCTGGTTCCTGCCCTGATGGTGACCGCGGAGAAGGATGTCGTGCTCACTCCGGAGATGACCAAGCATATGGAGGACTGGGTGAGCCAGCGGTCCTGCACTGGGGTCATCGGTGCTTCCCGGGAGAGGGCACAGGCCTCGCAGGGGAAACAAGGCAGCTGGGGACGCAGAGCCGGAGCGCTTGCTGGACAAGGCCCTTTGGGAGCCCTGCCACCTCACAGGAGCAGCAGTCCTGACTGACGCTTCCTTTCCCGGGCACTGATGTGGCCTGTCACTCACTCACTCACGCATGCATTCATTCATTCATTCACTTCATGGGGTTTTACTGTGCACGTAAGTGCTAGATTCTGAAAGGTAAGAGTGAATAAGATACAGACCTCACCCTTGGGGAGCTCGCTGTCCCGCTGTTCATCCCGAATGCAGGAGAGATGTGACATGTGACACAGTCACTGTTGGGAGTGAGGGCTTCACAGAGGTGCTGACCCCTGCATCTGGCCATGGTGAACCACTAAGGCCTGCCCCACAGAGAGAACAGGAGACAGGGTGAGAGACAGGGAGTATGCAGGGCTTACTGGGAGAATGGCAGGAGCTCCATAAGTCTGGAAGATTCTGCTGAGCCCACTGGGCCAGCCTGTGCTTTGTACACCCACAGGCGTGAACCATTGAAGGGAATTGACAGGTGACACACCTGTGGGTTGGAAGCTCACTCTGCTACGGGCATGGAGGTTGGTGGGGATTGGGGGGCTTGCAGGTGGGGTGACTATGGGCTGGCTCACTATATCCTGCCGAGGTGCTGGGGGCAGTGCATCCGCACTCGGCTGTGGCTTCCATAGCATTATCCGGCACAGCAAGCAGTGTGATACGTGGGATGCTGCCAAGGACACACTTCTCGTGGGGTCTTGGAGCCCGCTGACGGAGGGGCTGAGCCCACAGAGGGCTCGTTTTCTCTAGCACTAACCCTTGCAGGTTTCTGTAGACTCTCCAGTTCTTCAGCTGGCCCTTTCTGGCCCTGGCAACCGACTGCTAACCTCACTGAGGTTTATGCTTGGAAGAGGCCGTCTTTGCCTCTGGGAGGAAAGCCGCACTTCCCCCAGCATTGTCTCCATCGGGTTGCACATTTCAAGGCCCGTGTCGGGTGGGAGCCTGCATGAGCCAAGTGCGGTGCTGCTGCCCTCTGCTCCCTCTTTGGGGCTTGTTGCCGTGACCTGCTGTAGAGCTTCAGGGTCCCAAAGGGAGGCCGACCAGCCCTGCATGCCGGAGAGAAGGGAGTCAGCCTGAGAGGGGGACTCAGTCATGTCTACGTGGCAAGAGCCCAACAACCAGGCATTTTCCAGACAGTGATCAAGCCGAGTCCTAATAAGTCTAAAGAGAAGCAGTTTGTTTCAATGAGCACAAACAAGGCAGCCCTGAATTTGAATCTTAGCTCAACCACTCTCTGTGTGACCTTGGGCAGGTTACCTGACTTCTCTGAGCCTTCACCTTACCCCAAAGGATTACAGTCAAGGTTAGAGAAGGCAATGCATGTAGACTCCCTGGCACACAGTAGGAGCTCTGTAAATGCCCATTCCTTTCCTAAATAATGCAGGGGTTTTTGGGGGTCAGGGGTGGCCCGAGGGAAGTACTTAGCTAAAACCAGACCCATCTGTATTCTGCCACTTACTCTTCTGGGTGGGGTTTTCTTCCAGATCCCCTACCTGAAAAGGGGACACATTAAGGATTGTGGACACTGGACACAGATGGAGAAGTAAGGAGATGTGGCGGGGGTGGAGGAGACCCCCGGGTGGGGGAGACCAGGACTTCCCGTTTACCTCCACTAAGGGCTTTCCTGGCCTCGCGATTCACTTCATCACCTCTGCTCTCACGTGAGGTGAGTGGGACCCGACAGGTGTGAATTGCCTTCTGTTTCCTTCCCAGGCCCAGCGAGTTGAATCGGATCCTCATTGAGTGGCTGGAGACTGATGCCAGGGACCCAGCGGTGGTCTCGAAGCTTTAGGGTATGGCGTGGGCCAGCCCCCAGGAGGCCTTCGAGCCCCTCCTCTGTTGGCCTTGGAATGCAGAGGAAGCCTTTCTGGCACCTCTTGAAACCACTAGCATCATTCCAAGGGGGGTTACTCATACCAAGAGTGGTTTGCTTTAAATAGAGTCAAATCTGACATAATTTTCGATTAAGGAAAAGTCCTGTGTGATTCATTCTCCAGGTGTAAAGGTGTTACTTCATCTCTAAGAGCTGGTGTTCTGTAGAGCACAACCGGATGGCCAGGGGTGATTTCTCATTAACTAGCCAATCACGGTGTGGCAGCAAAATCAGCAGTTAATTTTGAAGCACATCAGCTGAGATTGGAACCCATTGGTTTAATAAAGCTAAAACATCCATGACACTGGCATTTGTGTTCTGGGAGGAAGGCGGAGGAGGGTGGTAGACCTGTCTGTCGCCTTAGGATGAATGTGTTTCCCTCTGCTCTTGAGTCTCTGAGACACTGAGTGATCTAGAGCAGCGGTGCCCAGTGGAACGTTCTCTTTTATTTAAAAACATTTTGTAACATTTATTTTTGAGAGAAAGAGCTTGACACGAATAGGGGAGGGGCCCAAGCAGGCTCCACGCTGTGAGCGCAGAGCTCTATGTGGGGCTCAAACTCCTGAACCTCGAGATCATGACCTGAGCCGAGATCAAGCATCAGCTACTTAACCGACGGAGCCACCCAGGTGCCCCTGTGCAGCGGAACTTTCTGAAATGAGAGAAATGGTCTGTTCTGTGCTGTCGGATGGAGAAGCCGCCAGCCACATGCAGCCACGTGCCCTCAGCACGGTATGCTCGCATGCATGCGCGTGGCCTGAGCACTTGAATATGGAAAACGAGCAGGAGGAAATGATCTTCTCATTTCATTGTCATTGGTATAAATCCAAATGGTCATGTCTGGCAGTAGCTGCCATGTGTCTCAGCACAGACTCAGACCTTCCCTCCAGCCGTACCTTCCCCAGTCACATCCAGAAGCTACGTCTCACTGGATCTGTCCCCTCCAGTTGTAGCCCCCCGCCCCCACCCCCCGCGCCCCGTCATCGCCTCCTGCCCAGAGTCCTGCAGCAGGGCCTCCTAACTCATCTCCCTGCACAGAGTCTGATCTGAACGTTGCAGGGCCTCCCCATTGTCCCCAAATAAAGCCCCCTCCCCCGCCTGCCCCGATCACTCCCGGATTCCTAAATGCTCTCCAAGTCACCGCCCCTCAAGTCTCTGCAGTCGCCATGCCAATCCTCCTTGACCCTGTGCCCCCTGCACGACTCCCGCTTACCACCTCCCCCAGCGAGTCCCCGGAGTGGGTCATGTGCCCTTTCTCCCTCCCCCTGAGACCGGTCAGCTCACAGGTGTATGCACACCTCCCGCTGCTGTACATTCTATAGGGTGAGCTTGAGGGAGAAGGTGGTGTCTTTAAGGTGAATCGTGAATTATGTGGAGTATAAATTAACCTGGCAAAAACGGTGTGCCTGTGTGTGTAGAAGGCAAGGGGAAGGTTAGAAATGTGAGCCACTATCGTTATTAAGTACGTCCGCGTGCCTTAGAGCCTTCTATATAGCATCTCCTCTTCTTCCCATTTAACAGATGGGAAAGCTGAGGTTTCGATAGCTTGCCAAGGTCACTTGGCTGGTTGGAGGCAGAACCTAGATTCAGGCGCACTCTGTTTGGTCACAAAGGCTAAGTTCCTACCAAAAATCTCCTTTCTGAACCTGGAGTCAGACTACATGGACTAGACTCCTGATATGCCACTTTCTACTGTGTTGCCTCTAGAAAGGCTTTCCTGGGCCTCAGTTTCCTCATCTACAAAGGGTACATGAAGAATACCAGCCTCTTAGGTGATTGTGAGTACCAAAGCAGTTAATGTCTGCAGGGACCTGGAACAGCACCTGGCACAGAGGAAGCGCTGTGGAAGTGTTAGCTGTAAGCTTCTAGTTTATCCTAGGAAAAGGCCTATGTGGGCTTTAAATTTCCAGCCACACCACCACCACCTCCTTCCTTTTGGATCTGTAAATTAAAGGGCCCATTTAAAGCGCAAATTCATGGGGCACCTGGGTGACCCGGTCAGTTGAGCTTCTGACTTCAGCTCAGGTCATGATCGCACAGTTTGTGAGTTCAAGCCCTGCATCGGGCTCTGTGCTGACATCTCAGAGCCTGGAGCCTGCTTCGGATTCTGTGTCTCCCTCTCTCTCTGCCTTCCCCTGCTCATGCACACGCACTCTCTTTCTCTCTCAGATAAATAAACATTAAAAAATTTTTTTAATTAAAAAATTAAATAAAAGGCAAATTAGTGACCTGGGGAAATGACTGTATAAGCCAGATATTTTACTAAAACTGAGTATGTTTAATCTCAAATAAGGGTCAAATGAATCAAGTCCATAGATTTGCAACAAGAATATAACCAGTCATGAAAGTTGAGGGTCCTAGAGGACCCCGGACTGGAAGAGTCTTCAGGTTATTCGAGAAAACACTAGAAATATCCAGGACTGTGTGTTTCCCCACTGCCGTGGAGAGCTTCAGCCCACACATCAATCAGCCGCTGCAGCTGTTAGCAGCAAAGGGGCCTGACCTCATTAAGACAGATTTTCAGATGCCAGTTTAAGTTCAACTTGCTGGGAGTGTGTTCAAGTTCTTTTAATTACACAATGGTACATTTACTTCATGACTGCGAAGGACTTAAATGACAAATGTATTGACCTCTGCTAAGGGAACTAGCCTTAAGAAGAGGCACGGCAGACCCCATGTTCTCCGTTACACCCACATATCAGCGGGGCCACGGAACTTTCCGAAGGGAACTGTGGTCACTCACAAATTCTGTCCTTACACTTAGTGGCTGTCAACTAGCAATAGCCAAAGTTTCCAGGAGAAATGTCTTCTGAGTCTGTTAGAATAGATGGGACCAAAAACTATTTCTGTCTCTCTTGGGGTACAGTGAACCCCTGGTGTTAGGCCTTGAAGTGACTCTAAGCCAGTTTGCATGTCGTTCACATCAACATAAGCACAAATCCAGAACAAACAATAGCTAGAATATCTCGGTCAGAACCTCAAAGGTTTATGCGACAGGAATTGGGTGGGAAACATCACACCTCACTGTTCAAAGGAATCCATCTAGCAACAAAGGATAAAATATTTTCTTAGCATTCGTAGAAGTTTCTGCCAAGTGTTGGCTACTGCACCCAGTTGTTAACTGTCTGCCTCAAGAGACCGTAAGGCCCTTTGGATTGGCAACTGCCTATCTAAGTGACTCATCCTTGATCCTAACCCAGCAGATGCCTGGCATTTTGTAGGTGCTCATTCGATGTTTGCTGAATAAATCAGAGAATGGAAGCACAGATGAATGGATGGATAAATGAGTTGATTTCAGATTCTTGATTTTGATGCCCTACTGGGTGACATGGATGGCCAATTGCATGACTGTTTTCACCATCCCAAAACTTGACGGAATAAGACTCTGGGGGTGCCTGGCTGGTTCAGTAGATAGAGCATGCAACGGTTGATTTCAGGGTAGTGAGTTCAAGCCCCACGTTGAGTTTGGAGCATACTTTAAAAGAGACAAGAGAGAAAGGCAGGAAGGGAGGGGGGAGAGAAAGTGGGAGGAAGGAAGGAAGGAAGGAAGGGAGGGAGGAAGGGAAGGAGGGAGGGAGGAAGGAAGAAGAAAAAAGAAAGAAGGAAGGGGACTCTTATTAAGACTCCTGGCATATCTGCCAATAGAACTAAATTCAGAAGGAGAAGACATCCAGGTTCTAGTAATCTATGAATCTTTGCTAGCATTCAGTGGGTTTCTGCTGCATAAAATAGAAACGCATTAATTTTTTTAGTAACACAGCTGAAGGATTTACAGTTACTGTAGAGGCTTACAGCTTTGGTATTTATAAGGTATGAGTGGGATCACATTGTCAGTTTACTTAAATACATTTTGTCATATTTACATATAAGGGTTTTCAGGCTAGCACCTGTTTTTTAAGGAATATCAATGACGTTTATACTCCTGTGAGCTCACTTTTTTTTTCACTTTCACTGTGGTAAAATATACATTAAAATTTGCCATTTTCACTGTTCTCAAGTGTACGGTTCAGTGGCATTAAGGACACTCACTCTGTTTGCAACCATCACCTCCGTCCATCACCAGAACTTTTTCATTGTCCCAAACTGAGACCGTACTCATTAAACACTAACTCCCAGTTTTCCCTCTCCCCAACCCATGGCAACCCCCATTCTGCTTTTGGTCTCTATGAGTTTGACTACTGTAGCTAATTCACGTAAGCGGAATCATACAGTATTTGTCTTTTTGTGACTGGCTTAATTCACTCAGTAGAAGATCTTCAAGGCATATTTATGTTGTAGCATGTGTCAGATATTCTTTCCTTTTTAAGGCTGAGCAATATTTCAAAACATGGATATGCCACATTTTGTCTATCCATTAATCCATTGGTTGACACTTGATTGCTTCTACCTTTTGGCTACAGTGAATAATGCTGGTGTGAACATGGTGTACGCATATCTCTTCGAGCCTCTGCTTTCAGTTCTTCTGAGTATATACCCAGAGGCAGAATTGCTGAATCCTGTGGTACTTCTAGGTTTAATTTTTTGAGGCTCCACCATACTGTTTTCCAGAGTGGCTGCACCATGTTACATTCCCATCAGCAATGCAAAAGTTTTCATTTTTTCACATCATCACCAACACTTGTTATATTCTGTTTTTGATAATAGCCATCCTAATGGGTGTGAAGAGGTATCTCACTATAGTTTTGATTTGCATTTCCCTAATACTTAGTGATGTTGAGCATCCTTTCCTGTGCTTGTTGGCCATTGTATATTTCCTTTGGATAAATGTCTATTCAAGTCCTTTGCCCATTTCTTTAAAAGATTTAATTTTTTTAAATGTTTGTTTATTTTTGAGAGAGCACGTGACTGGGGGAGGGGCAGAGAGAGGGGAGGACAGAAGATCTGAAGCGGGCTCTGTGCTGACAGCAGAGAGCCTGATGTGGGGCTCTAACCACTCACTGCCCACGAGATTATGACCTGAGCCAAAGTTGGATGCTTAACTGACTAACCCAACCATGCACCCCATCTTTGCCCATTTTTAATTAATGTTTGTTTTCAGGTTGAGTTATAGGAGTTCTCTATATATTGTGGATATTAATACTTTGTAAGATTATATGATTTACAAATATTTTCTCCCATAGGTCATAAACTCATTCTTCTTCTTATTTATTTATTTATTTTTAAAGTAGTCTTCATGCCCAGCATGGAGCCCAATGCAGGGTTTTAACCCATGACCCTGAGATCAAGACCTGAGCTGAGATCAGGAGTCGGATGCTTAACCAACTGAGCCACGCAGACGCCCCTGTAAACTCATTTTTAACCAATTACAAAATACCTTCCTAGCTTAAAAGGCCTTGGTTAAGACCTACCTTGTTGTGTTTCTTAGGTGGTTCATCACTGTTTTCCATGATATTCATGCCAAAATCCCCAGAATGGGGCAGAATGTATCAGCATTGGAGAGCAGGTGTGACTGGCTTCTGTCAGAATTTCAAAAACAGAAACAATTCTTGGCTCATGTAACTCAAAGTAAGAAAATTCCAGAGAAAGCCCCCAAACTGTAGTCTTTTTTGCCATTTGAATAGATTGAGGAGATGGATACTTGGTCTTTGTCTCCATCAATTATCCTGGATTCAGGTGGAAAAAGAACTCTGAGAGGCAGGGGGCATCTTAGACAGTGTCATCCTTCTTTGTCTTATGTATTGAGTGAACTTGAATTAGTAGCACAAGGAAGTAATATCTGCAGATCTGAAGTCATTAAACACTCTCCCAGATGTTCACACTATTTCAAAGAAGTGTTAAGTTACCACGTATAAGTTGTATATTAAGGAGCTCACTCTGACTGATGAACAAGTAACAGGAGGGGAAAAGGTCAGAAACAAGCTTCAGTGACCATCGAAACAGTAGCATTAATTTCTCTTGCCAACAAATGTTAGAAAAAATTAAGACTCAGCAAATCATTGAACTAGCTGAGTCAGTCCTTCATGCAAGAAGGAATAAGCAATAAACCATCCACCTTAATCATGGGATGGTGGCAATGCAGATTGAATTAACTGATACTGCTTTTGCTGATTTTTATATTTTTTTCATGTCATTTTATGTTTCTCAGTAAAGGCAGTTCGTAAAATTGATGTGACTGGCTTGCGGGGATGGGGATGAAAGCCTTCCATTCAAGGGCAGTAGCAAGAGGCAAAGAGAAAGTGGTGCGTGGCTCCAGGCTCTGGGAAATCCTCCCCGCAGAGGAGGGAAGGGAGCCCCTCGGGCCCTTCCAGGGCACAGGCCAGGCCCACCCACACCCGGCAGCAGCTGCCTCAGCATAGAATGCATTCACCAAAAGGAGAAACCTTGGGTCTGGCTGTGGGTGAGTGGGAAACAAGTTATTTATTTGGGGTGACACCAGGCTGACCCTCCACATTTCACTCCCCTCCCTTCCATGGGCCTCTGCCCTCTGGGCTTGATGCTCACCCCATCTGTTGGCCACAGCTCCTGGGCCTCCTTCCAGGACTGTGGGACAGTAGCCAACCAGGGGCATTCTCCACTCCTCAGCCCCAAGGCCTCCAACCACTGTCTCCCTCACCAAGCCCTGCCTGTCCTAGCCAGGGAGTCTGAGGTTCTATGGGGACGTCCCCCCAGCTCTCTTCACTCAGGCAGTGTAGCCGGCAGCATCAGAGGGCACAGGACCTGCGTCTTCCATGAGGGACAGCTCAAGTGAAACGGGCTCAGAGGCAAGAGCCAGCCCTCGCTCTTCTCTCTCGTGAAGGTCCCCATGGAGATCTCACCCTCAGGAGGTTGAGAAAATCAGGCATTAATTTTCTCGGGCTGTCATAACAAACTGAGGACTGAGTGAGGTCATAACGGTGGACTGAGTGGCTTCAACAGCAGAGATTTATTTTCTCCCAGTTCTGGAGGCTGGAAGCCTAAGGTCAAGCAGTCGGCAGGGGTGGGTTCTCCTGACGCCTCTCTCCTGGGCTCCCTTTCCCCAGAGTCTTCTCATGGCCTTTCCTCTATGTGCCCTCTTGTTAGGACACCAATCCTATTCCATCAGGGTCCATCCTAATGACCTCACTTTAACTTAAAGCCCTTCTCTCCAAATACAGCCACATTCTGAGGGGCTGGGAGCTAAGGCTTCAATATAGGAATTTGGGAGGAATGCAGTTCAGCCTATAACACAGCCTTTCCCCGAAAGTCAGATCAGTTCTGCAGCCCTGGGACCCCCCTCTCCATGACCGAGCTGCTGAGTCACCGTAAAGAGCAGTACCTCCGGAGCTGGGCTTTCCCTGTGATGAGCACATGGCTGCACCCCCACCTCATACTCGTACGTTTGCATCTGGGGTGGGGGTGCAATCGTACACACACACACACACACGCGCGCGCGCACACTCGGCAGCTTGGTGGAAATCCTGGTCCGGGGGATACAGGTGTGACTGACACTCGTCCCTGCCAGGACTCTTCGTGTGCATCTCTGACCCCAGCTCCACTCCTGCAGCCCAGCCTTTCCTCCTCCCAGGCTCCAGAGCAGTTGCCCCTGCTTCCCACTAGACACCAGCCCTTGGCTTGGAGAGATCTGAGAAGCCGGGATGCTCGGCGGCTGAATTGTTTGTTCATTGCACAACTGTGCTTGGGGTTGGTGGTAAGACTGTAGTGTCTGGGGAAACCTGCCACCGGCAAGCTCACATCCGGGGCAGCTGCAAGAGATTGCCGTCATTTCAAGCTCCCGTTGTGTCCCATGCTCCTCATAGATCTGCTCTAACCTTTGTATCAACCCAGAGAATTAGGCAAAAGTGCCCCAACTTCATTGAGGAGGAAAAAGACGTTCCTAGAGGTTAACAGGAAGAGCCCGGGGGAGGAACCCAGGGCTGTCTGCATAAAGCCTGGGGGAGGCCTCTGCCAGAAGAGTGCCTGAGCTGCCTGTCCCCCGTCTCCCTTCCCCGACCCTGTGCTACAGCCACCAGCCTCCCGTCCTGTCTGTTTAGCAATGGGTGGCTTGGTGTATTTCACCCCTCAAATCAGACAAATTAGCTAACACAGACGCTGACTGCACTGCACTGAGGTGCCACATGTGCCCTCCTCCAAGCAGACACCAAGGGAACCCCTGCATTAAGACCCCCACAGACCCCCCCCCCACACACACACACACACACATCACAGCCTCCGCTGATCTATGGAATTAAGGATCCTGTTTGGAAGCTGTGGGGTCCTTTGGGTCCAGAATGCCCAGAGTTGGGGTCAGAGCTCAAGCAGCGTCCAAGGACAGAGCAGCTGCCTCTTAAACTCAGATCTTCCACCACCAGGAAGGGCCCCCGTGGCAGGGGGCAGGGCCTGAGCCACTATCTGTCCGGGTGGAGCTTGTCGCAACACTGTTTACCCACCTTTGCCCCCGAAGCCCCTCGATATGCAGTAGATACCAAGTCAGCCCTGAGCTCGGAGGCTGTGCTGCCTGCTCCGGACCCTCGCCCCACCTTGTCTCGGCACTCCGCTGCCCAGTGCTCTGTTCCCGGAGGAAGCCACAGTCCACCAAGGCCACTGACCCACCGCCGGAGCCATGGTAGGATCATACGGCATAGCCAGTCAGCCCAACAGGGCTGTGTTCAGGCTGGGCCAACAGGCCAGACATGGGAGGACGGAATTAGGTCAAGTCTGGGGCCAAGGGGAGGCCATGGGGACCCTCTTGAAATGGACTTGAGGCTCTAGGGGTGGCACTGAGGTGTTGGGGAAAGCATGGAAAAGAGGAAGGCCTGGGTCAGACTCTAGTGTGAAGACACTAGACACATTTATTGCTGTGTGTGCTTAGGGAAGTTACCTCACCTCTCTGAGCTTCGATTTCTGCTCCTGAAAATGGGAGTAATATTACCTATTTTGTGGCATTATTATAAAGTCTAAATAAGATATCACATGTAGAGGACCTTGTACAGTGCTCAGGACACATGGGAGTCTTATCCTCACAGCTCCCTGCTTTGGTTTAGAGGCCAGAAAGGCTGCTGTGGAGGCTCCCAGACTTGGCCCGTGTTGTTGGGAGAAGCCTCGTAGGAGAGCTGAAGGCCAGCTCCAAGTCCTTCTTGGGCTACCAGGCCGGTGCGTGCAGCCCCTTCCCCAGTGTCCCTGCTGGACCAGAGTACACCTTCTGCTGGGTCCCTCGGAGAGATGCCCGGGACGGAGTGGGGTGAGGGGCAGGAGCCCTGAGTCCTGCTTTTTTGGGATCCACTCCCAGCCCCGTTCCTTCTACTAAGAATGGACAGCGTTCTCTGTGTGCGCTGCCCACGTGGCCAGGAGGGGTCAAGGAAGAGAACAGCAGTATGTCCCGCACGGAGCCGAAGAGCTTCAGACGCCCCTTTAATCTTCCCACCGGCCTGGGAGGTGACCAGGGCGCGGGAGCCTGGCTCAGCGCCCTGGCCCCAGTCTCCCATCCTGCATTGGCGGAGCACAGGAGGGGCATCAGGGCAGCCGGCGGCCACATGTCTGAGGCGACCCGGCTCTTTTCCTGTCACAGGTCCACGGGTACAAGGGAGTCAAGTTCCAAAACTGGGCTAGGACCTATGGCTGTTGCCCAGAAATGTACTACCAGCCTACGTCCGTGGAGGAGGTCAGAGAGGTGAGTGTCCCTCCAGGGCTGTAGACCAGGCTCCGCCCAGACAGGAAGCTGGGACCCCCTGTCCCCACCCCCAGAGCTGCCGGCCAGGAGAGAGCTCCCTGAAGCCCGAAAAGTTCCGGGCTCCTGGCCCCCACTCCCCGGCTACCGCTCCACCTTACACCTTACCGTGCCACCACTGATGCCAGCATTCCATCTCCAGCTCAAATCTCTTCTCGGGCTGCAGCCTCACATGCGACTTCTCTCCTGGGTGCCTCAAGGTCATCACAGACTTAATGCCCCAAACTACATTTCCAGTGTTTTGAGTCTCTTTTGTTGTTGACTTCAACCTCTTCTATCCTCGTCTCTGCATGGGGCGCCTGGGAATCACACTAGAAACCAGGAAGTGGGTGTCTGTCTTTTCTTTACCTTTATCTGCAATCAGCAAGTCTTGCCCCAGAAGTTTCCAGAACCCATCCCCTTCTCTTTAGCACCATTACCACTCTCCATGCCCTGTCCACCATCCCTTCCTCACTCACCATGACCTCCAGCGGCTTTGGCCCTGATTTCCCTGCTTCAATTCTCACTTCCTTTGAATGTACTTTCCACCTCAGCAAAAGTAATTTTCTTAAATTGTAAGTTGGATTGGGCTCCTCCCTGCTTAAATCCCTTCACAGGCTCACTATGTAATGTTTATTTACTTTTTGAGAGAGAAGGAGAGCACAAGCAGGGGAGAGGCAGAGACAGGGGCACAGAATCTGAATCAGGCTCCAGGCTCTGAGCTGTCAGTCCAAGGCCTGACACAGGACTCAAACCCATGAACCGTGAGCTCATGACCTGAGCCAAAGCCAGATACTTAGCCAACTGAGTCACCCAGGCGCCCCCACAGGCTCCCTGTAATTTGTGGAGTAAAAGCCTAACTTGACTCACAAGACCATGTATCACCTGGCCTTGGTTCATCCTTTGTTCATAAGACAAACCAAACTTTTTCCTACCCCAGGGCCTTTGCACTTGCTGTTCCCAATGCCAGAATGCTGATCCCTTCCCTTTTCACATGACTAACTCCTTTTCATCCTTTAGGGCTCAGGGTAAACTTCAGTGCCTCAGTGGATTCTGAGACCACCTTACCTGAAGTGTGTCCCCAGTGGTCTCTGTCTCAGCTCCTTGTTTGTTTCCTTCATTGCATAGTCCTAACTTGCAAATTATTTTGTCGACTTGAACATGTTCATGCTTCTGGCCCTCTGGCTCATAAGGATGTAAGACCGCGCTTGGCTTGTTTTCCATTGTATCGTCAGCACCCAGCACTGTCCCTGCTGGGACACCCAGCACCTCGCACTGTCCCTGCACAGAACACTTCCCAATCTCACTTGCTCACGGAACCCCCTGTGGTACACAGTGCAAGTAAGACCAGTGAGTGTTCCGGGTACCCGATGTGAGGTTTTGGAGCAGGGACATGAGGGTGAACGGGAGTGGAGTCATTTAAGTGATACCATGCATTTATTTATGTATTCATTCAGTGACCACTAGAGACTAGAGCTGGGCCTGGGGTAGACCCAGGTGCAAAGTCAAAGACACTTTCACCCCTAGCAGCCTTCATTCCAGGCAGCTGAGCCTATGTAGGCCAAGATGAGAAGCTGGGACGTTACTCTGAAGGCTCTCTTTCCCGGCCTGGACCACACAGCGGCCTCCAGCTGGGCAGGGACCTTGGAAGCCTGGCGGGCGTGGGGGGGGTGCCCAGCCTGGGCGGGCCACCCCCTGCAGGCCCTGCCCGGTTGCTGGCCTGCGGCTGACTCCAGCCTTGCCTCGGCAGGTGCTGGCCCTGGCCAGGCAGCAGAACAAGCGGGTGAAGGTGGTGGGCGGCGGCCACTCACCCTCGGACATTGCCTGCACCGACGGCTTCATGATCCACATGGGCAAGATGAACCGTGTTCTCCAGGTACTCAGAGCCCTCAGCCCCCACCTCTGCTTTCCCCAGCCTCAGCCTCCGTCCCAGACCTTGGGCAGAAAATCCTTAGCCTTTGCCCTCAGGCCTGATCTTCTCCCTGCCCCTGAGTCCAAAGTGATACCCCAATTTCTGACCTGCCCACAGTCACCCCTCCCGGGAGCCCTCCCTGGGCTTGCTCAGGCTTCCCGTCAGCTGTACGTGCCTCCTTGTGGCCACAGAGAGAACGTTCACCTCCTCCTGCCTGGTGCCTACTCGGCTTCTCTAGAACAAGAATCGTAAATCAGATCCCCAAAGATGGACTCACGGTCACAGACCCGGAAGGGTTTACACCTAACTAGTTTTACATTTGGGGAAATGAGATCAGAGAGGGTGAGTGACGTGCCTAGGGTCACACAGCCGATCGGTAGCAGAGCTGGGCACAAACTCAGGAGTCTGGCACCAGCGCTGTGATGGGATGCTGTCCGTGCATTTCAGCCAGCCCCTGCCAGGAAGTAGAGGCCAGACAGGTGCCCTGCACATTAGGAGGACTCCTCTTCTCACCTGACAGGGCCAGCTCCCCTGAGCTTTGGGTTTTGCCAGATAACCTCCCCCTCCTCCCCCAGCCCTGCTAGCGGAACTTCTGGGTTTCTCTCCACTATTTATTTCTTTGCTCAGGGTGACAGTCTCCACCCCGTAGAAAATGTCCTGGTCAAGACGTCAGTCATGGCAGTAATGAACTCTGGTTGCTAATTAGTGAGGATTGGGCTCCAACAGTTGATTTTGCCCAGCTCTGTGCTCAGGGTCAGCGGAACGAGCTTGTGATTTGGGGTCCCACAGAAGTGAATTCTCTGTGTTCCGCCGCCGCCGATGCTTGCGTGACCTTGGGTGAGAGACTTGAAGTCCCCGAACTTCAGTCTCTTCCCTGGGGAAGCAGAGTCTGCTCTTACCTCCCTGGGCTGCCAGGGATCTTCTAGAACCCTTCTTGTGCATGGCAGGGACCTCTTGTCTCCTTCCAGTCCTCAGTCTTGGCCTGAGACCTCCCCGGGGGACAGTAAGTGGAGAACTGGGACTCGATCTGGCAGAATCAAGCCCCTGCAGGCATAGGACCTCCTTAGTTGGTGGCTTTGCACGACCATCCAGGAATCCCACCTTCTAGTCCAGGTGGGGCGGGGATGGGAGAAAGTGGAGTCGTGGCAGTGACCTTGAGTGAACCCCTTCTTTCCCCTGCTCCTTATTTCCTTCCCCTGTGAGAAGAAGGGGTTTCACAGAATACACTAGTGCCCGCTTATCTGTGGTTTCATTTTCCTTGGTTTCAGAAGTCGACCACTCTCTGAAAGCAGATGATCTGCCTTTTGACATATCAGAAGGTCAACAGTAGCCTAATCCTATGTCCCAATTCCTAAATCCTTCGTCTCACTTAATGCCATCATCACATAGGCATTTTATCATCTCCCATCCCTACAAGACAAAAAAGGCTGAGGACAATACGAGAAGATACTTTAAGAGAGACAGAGACCACATTCGCAATATATTGTTACAATTGTTCTCTTTTATCTTTAAGTATTGTTGTTACTCTCTCACTGTGCATAATTTATCAATTAAACTTTATCATAGGTAAGCATAGGAAACATATAGTATATATAAAGTTCCGTGCTAGATGTGGTTTCAGTCATCCACTGGGGGTCTTGGAACGTGTCCCCTGTAGATAAGGGGGGCTTACTGTATTCCCAAAGCTCCAACACTCCAAGGCTCTGCCCACACCCCTTCCGCTGGCTGCAGCAAGAGGTGGCTTGAGCTGACCACAGGCTGGGACAGACTTGCTCATACTCATGGGAACATGGCTGCGGGGGAGGGCTGGGTGACAGCCTCGCTCATCCCAGCCTATGCGGTCTCTTGCAGGTGGACCCAGAGAAGAAGCAGGTGACTGTGGAGGCCGGCATCCTCCTGGCTGACCTGCACCCACAGCTGGGCAAGCATGGCCTGGCCTTGTCCAAGTAAGAACCGCTGTCCCATTCCTGGCGGGCCAGCACTGCCCACCACCCCTTGCCCTGGCCTTGGCCGGACGCTCAAGGATCTGGCAGGAGAGAGAGAGACACTTCCCAGGGTACTTCCTCTTTCTCCGGAAAGAGGTACCGGAGAAACCGGTTCTTCCCCCATGTTCTTCCCCCCTGGGGTACCTGTCTCTCCACCCGCCCCTCTTCAGGGACTGTTGTGTGAGAATAGAAAGAAACAGGCGAGAGATGGGCCAAGCATTAAGTAACAGTCTTGTAAAGGGGCAGGAAAACCATGGATTAAAATTTTTTTTGGTGGGGGATGCAAAAAGGTGATTTTATTAAAGCACAGGAACAGGATGTGTGGTCAGAAAGAGCTGCTGCTTTTTTTTTTAAGTTTATTTATTTTGAGAGAGAGAGAGAGAGAGAGAGACAGCACAAGTGAGAGAGGGGCAATGAGAGAGGGAGAGAGAGAATCCCAAGCAGGCTCTACACTATCAGTGCAGAGCTCCAAGCAGGGCTCGAACTGACGAACCATGAGATCATGACCTGAGCCCAAACCAAGAGTCAGATGCTTAACCGACTGAGACACCCAGATGTGCCCTTGGATTAAATTTTTCTTAAAACTTGCAATAAACAACAGTATGGACCCAGTTGGAAAAATATGCAAAATAAGCATGGAGGAGTGGAAGGGCATGCTGACCTCCTGGGGTACCTACATGTGGCTACACTCCTCTCTCCATCCGAACATGGTGTCAGTGATTGCTGAGGTTTAAGATCAGGGCATTTCCATTGAAACAGGTGGCAAACACAGCCAAAGGATTGAATGTCTAAATGTAGAATTTCAACCATCGGAAAAAGGTGGCTGTGCTTGGGATATTGAGTTAACAATCTCTTTGCAACTGGAAACGGCACCCAAGGAAGCCTGTGGTTTGTCTTCAAGTGGGGGTGATCCGTTTGCCTTAGCTGTCTTCTCACAGGCCCTGAGGCATCGCCACACCCCCTTTTACTCGGGAAACCATCCTGTTCCTACTTCTCCAAAGATCATGGCAACTCAAGCATTTATGGAGTGTCTAGCACGTGCAGGTCTTGTTCTGGCCCCGAAGAGGCAAAGATGAATAAAGCCCCGATCCCACTTGCAAGGAACTGCTGCTGGCAAGGGGCAGACAGACACACGAAGGGATAAGCCTAATGCAGGGCAATAGGTTCAATGTCAGAGAAGTGTTCCGGGCACTTCAGGGCTCTCGGGGCTCTGGGTTCAGCCCCGCAGGCAAGGAAGCTTGGAGGAGGGGTCCCTAGATTGAGTCCTAAAAGATGACCGGGAATAAACCAGAAAAAAAAAGAGTAGAGAAGAGAACCAGGCAGAGGGAACATTATGAGCAGAAGTCCAGGAGTAGGAGGGGCGCCCGGGTGGCTCAGTCGATTAAGCGTCTGACTCTTGATTTCGGCTCAGGTCATGATCTCACAGTTTGTGAGTTCAAGTCCCACGTCGGGCTCTGCACTGACAATGCAGAGCCTGCTTGGAATTCTCTTTCTTTGCCTCTCTCTCTGCCCCTACCCCTACTCCCTCTCTCTCTCTCTCTCTCTCTCTCTCTCTCTCTCTCTCTCTCAAAATAAATAAATAAAAATGGCGCCTGGGTGGCTCAGTCAGTTGGGGCGTCCGACTTTGGCTCAGATCATGATCTCACAGTCCATGAGTTCGAGCCCCGCATCAGGTTCTGTGCTGACAGCTCAGAGCCTGGAGCCTGCTTCAGATTCTGTGTCTCCCTCTCTCTCTGCCCCTCTTCCATTCACGGTCTGTCTCTGTCTCTCTCAAAAATAAATAAGCATTAAAAAAATTAAAATATAAATAAATAAAGTTAAAAAAAAAAAGAAAACAGGTAACACTTAAAAAAGAGAGAGAGAGAGAAATCCAAAATGGGGAGAGTGTGTGGGGCATGCAGGGGCCTATGAGCAGATAGTGGGACAGAATCCGTGGCAAGGACCACAGGAAGAGACGGTCTGTCAACTATGGGCATTAGCTGCTGGGCTCTGAAGCATCTCTGTGCCCTGTTTATAATGTGTCCCTGTCCTCTCTGGGGACCCAGGCCTCCTGAAGCACTGCCTGCACGAGGCCCTTCTGCCACTTGGAGGGAGTTAGGTGTCCTATCCTGCATGCCTCGGGGGAGCCTAGGTGGACAGCTCCAAGGATGCTGTGGGAACGTCAGGATAACTGTGGCTGGGGGCTGAGGGGAAGCACCGAGCTGGATCAGGCCGCACTCGATAGGTGAGAGATATAACCCTTTTACAGATGAAGAAACCAGGGTTTGAGGCAAAGTGGCTTATCAACGTCACATAGTTGGAAGGCTCTGGAACGTTCCACTGTGAGGTGACCAGGAGGAGACAGGACAGCAGCATGGTAGCATGGTGTAGACCCCAGCTCTAGAAGTAGGAGGCCTGGGTACAAATCTTGCTCCTTCTACCTCCATTAGCTGTCAGTCAAGTTCCTTGACCCGTCTGGGCCTCAGTGTTCTCATCTACAAAATGGGTCTTAAAACAGGGTGCTCAGAGGACTGGATGACTTAAAGATGCCCCACATCAGATGCTCACTAAATGTCGGTTCTTGATCACCGGGCTCTGTCAGTGCCTCACTCCACAGGCCCTGGAGGTGACCTTTCCCCTTGGCTTGTTATTTCCAGCCTCTCAGAGGCCAGAGTCTAATCCTTCCTTCCTTGACCCTTCTCCCTGAGGGCCTCCCTTTTATCCTGTTCATTTCTTTTCACACGGGGGTCACAAGCCTGTTTCCGAATTGCTTTTTTGTCCAGTAAAGTTCATGGAGAAGAGAAGACACATTGCACTTCGATTACCTTCCCCCCTTGGTGGGCACTGTTCTGGTTTTCACTGTTGTACGTAATGCTCTGATGAACATCTTCGAGCCTGCATTCCCACACGTTGGAGGGTTTCCCTAGGGCAGGATTCTATGGTCCTCTTTTAACGTTCTGGTATTTTCAGACATAATGCAACTAATGTGGACAAAGAGACAAGACCGGACACCAAGGGGGAGGCGGGGGAGGGGGTACGGGGAGGGTGGAAAGGCTTCGGGGTTTTTTTGTCCTCTGCCTGTTCTGCCAGGACAGCTCCCAGGTCTCGTCACCTCCACAGGAAGGTCTGAGGCTAGACTTTCTAATCTTTAACGGCAGGTGTCCTCCAGCATTTTTGGGAGCCAGGACCCTGCCTGCCGCAGGAGCCCTCCGTCTGTGCTGAGAGCCAGGGCGTGCCAAATCCCTGCCCTCTCGTTTTTTGTCTGTGAGAGGGTGGGCACACCCAGCTGACCGGTGTAAACTGAGGCAACTGGGCTGCCGTGAAGATATTGTGCAGCATCCAACGCGCCCACCGCCTGGGCACCCCCGGGGCCTTCAGTGAACATCAGTTGCCTTCTCCTTTAAGCTAGGGCTGGAATGTCTCAGAGAACATTCCTAAGAAGGAAGAGTTTTGAACTCCTGAGCCGCTCTTTTTCCTTGACCCTAAGGTCTGGGCACCTCTTTCTAATTCCGGCCCCCAGAGTGCACCCCCCCCCCAGGGCAGTCCTGCTCCCCTTCGGGACCCTCGTCTTCCCAGGCACACACAGTTGTGTTCTTATTCCTTCCAAGCCCCAGCACTCTGGGCTGAGAGATGTGGGCTTATCCTGGGGGCCCCGAGGAGCCCCCGACAGTGTCCTTTTTTTTTAATGTTTATTTATTTATTGTTGAGAGTGGGAGATAGCGAGCAGGGGAGGGGCAGAGAGAGAGAGAGAGAGAGGGAGTCAGAATCCCAAGCAGGCTCCGCACTGTCAACACAGAGCCTGACTCGGGGCTCGAACTCATGACCTGAGCTGAAATCAAGAGTCGGACGCTTTAACTGACTGAGTCACCCAGACCCCCGCCCCCACCCCAAACACACCACTGACACTTTCTGAGCCTGGAGGTGACACACTTCCCTTCCCCGATTTCCTGACCGCTCGGGGAAGCTCCCGTCTCCGCACACCTTCCTGGGACAGCTGTGGGAGCTGTTTGAACCAGGTCCCTCCCTCAGGGACTCGGCAGGCCCTGACAGGCTGGGTCTAGAGAGGTGTTAGCAGGTGCATTTGGGCCACTGGTTGGCGAAGATCTTGTTGGCAGATGGGGGGCAGAGGAAGGGGATGTTCTACGCTGCGGAAACCCCAGGGCCGGGCAGGCAGAGCTGAGTCATGCACCCTACCAGCTTCTCTGACAGGCCACTGTGATGAGGAAACTGAGGCTCAGAGAAGAGAAGGGCCAACCAGTCAGACAAGCTAAGTCATGGTGCATTCAGGGCAAGAACCCAGGCAAGAGATGAATTGATGCTGCTCTGAGGAGCCTTGCACTGCAACCCAGTGGAGGGGGTGGGGATTGTTCCAGGGAAGCCTGACTGGTCCCTTGTGTCCCTTTCACCCCTCCTGTTGAGCCCAGCCTGGGAGCTGTGTCAGATGTGACTGCAGGGGGCGTCATTGGGTCTGGAACGCACAACACAGGGATCAAACATGGCATCCTAGCCACCCAGGTGAGTCTGCCTGCTTCAGTGGGAGCGGGGGTGGGGGGCATGGGGAATGGGATGGGGGCTCCTGGGAAATCAGGGGCTCCACGGGTAGGGTTGGCTCTGCTCCTTGTAGGGTCTCAAAACCACCTCAGCTCTCCCCTTCTGACAGAGACGTGGCAGGAGCCCTCCAGCCCCATTATCACCTCTAAACCTCATTCATCCCCCACAGACACAGTGATGAAGCATGTTGAGGCACCCATGCCTCTCAGGAGCCTCGTGGCCACCCTGTGGAAAAGGGCAAGCAGGGTGAGAGGTTCCATCCCCCCTGAAAGCTCTGAGCCAGGAGCCAGACAAGGCAAGAGGTCTTTCCAGGTTAGCAAGTCGGGAGGGGCCGGGACAGGAGCTGAGGCTACCTGGGGTGGAGTCCGGCACATGTGGGCCTGGATCTGCACCTGACCTTCACTGCAAACCATTTCTTTCTTTTTTTTTTTTAACGTTTATTTATTTTTGAAAGACAGAGAGACAGAGCATGAGCAGGGGAGGGGCAGAGAGGGAGGGAGACACAGAATTTGAAGCAGGCTCCAGGCTCTGAGCCATCAGCACAGAGCCTGATGTGGGGCTCGAACTCACAAACCACGAAATCATGACCTGAGCTGAAGTCGGACGCTTAACCGACTGAGCCACCCAGGCACCGCTGAAAAGCATTTCTTAAACTTTACAAGAGCCTGGTTTGGGGAACTGGTTATGAGCACAGATTTTGGATTCAGATCTGGGCTCAAAACCCGCCTCCAGTATGTACAAGGTATGTGCAGGGAGGCAAGTTATTTAACTCCTCTGGACATCCCTGTTTTCATCTGTAATTTGGAGAGAATAAGCCTCAACCCAGGAGGAGGATCTGAGACAGCATAAAGGAAATATATGGCCGAGCCAAGGACAGCTCGTGGTTTCTGGGTCAGGAGCCACCGTTTGGAGGACAAACTTTTTGAACTTTCCATATTTAGAGGGGCTTCCTAACAGGCCCGGCTGGGTACCGTGAAGCAGGCTGCTGGCGTGTGCATGTGGAGGCTGGTTGCTCCCTGTCAGGGGTGAAAGAGCCCCTGTGCCCGGGAAGCCCGGGTAGCTTGCCATGTGTTTTCACCTGCAAGGGCTCATCCGGCCCGTGGGCCATGGGGCCTGTGGCCACTGGAGCATTACAGCTAAACACTGGGGCTTGGGTTTTGTATCCCAGCTCTACCACTACTGTCTGTGTGACTTGGGGCAAGTCTCTGTCTCGGGCTACCTCAGTTTGCTCACCTGGAAAATGGGGATGGGTGCAAGAGCAATGCATCTGGGGTGCTTAGCAGAGGGTACACAGTTAGTGCTCCATAAATGTTCGTGATGGGTTTTGCATGTAGGACAGGGCTCTTTCTGGAGCTCACACTCTGTGCTGGGAAAGAACTTTCAGCATTGCTGGGGGCTGGACCACACAGATCGCTTAAGTCAGCTACCCAGGCGTATGCCTCTCGCCTGTGCAACGTGCGGAGGTAGACACACATCCCAGCAAGGGCTGTTTTAATGCGACTTCTGGGAGCTGGGTCCCCTGTGCTCCAGTCTCGGAGCAGCTCTGAGATCAAAGGAAAAAAGCCCAAAGCAATTTCTCAGAGATTCGATTTGCTTTGTATTGGTTTTCTCGAACACCACGAGGGAAACCTAGTTCATGCTTTTTCCTTAAAACTTCACTTTGCTTCCTCGTCAGCATTGTGCACCGGCTTTGATTGCTCTTTTCCTTCTCCGCTCCCTCTTTCTACAAGAGCCCCAGAGCATCCCCAGGCAGGAGACGGGCATCCTGAGGGAAGGGTGTGAGCCAGGGAAGGGGAAATACAGGGATCCCCCTGGTAATCCGACTCCTCCCATTGGTAAGAGCTGCTGCAGCAAAGCATGCTGGGTTTTGTGGCACCCAATTCCCAGGTACTTGGAGCCCTCCGTGGACATGCCACGACCCCCCCCCCCAAAACTGGGTTCCATGCCCAGGAGAGCCCAGTGGTACCTGGGGATGACAGACAGCACAAGAGCCAACCCTCTGCCCCAGGTCAGGCCACAGTCGTGGTCTGCTGTCCAGGTCCGATGGCAGTGTCTAAAAAATGTTCAGCAGAGTATGGAATAATTCCGAATGGCCACAAATCAAAATGCGCATGAGATTTACTGTTCCCTTCTCTTAGGGAGCTCAACTGAGCAGAGCCAGCCCCAGGAAAGCAGTGGGAGAACCCTGCTATTTTATTTTAAGAATTATGCCGATGGCAAGGAGTCGGGGCGGGGGGGGGCGGGGATTGACATCTTTAATGTCCACTGAACACCAGACACTCAGCTGAAAACTTCACACACTCCCTCTGAGATAGTTCTTGCCCTCATTTTACAGATGAGGAAACAGAGAGGTTGAATAACACGCCCAGGGTCACGCAGCTAGTAAAGCGGTGCCCACCTTTATTTGTTGCTGGACCCTGCTGAGGGGTTGCACTGGCCAGTTCTCATTTACAGCTCTGGGTCGTAGACAAAATCTGGTTTTTATAGAAATCATTCTGACATCCTCACGCCTACAGATGGCCATCACACCCCATTTCTGCCAATTTCTCCCCTCTGCCATGGTCTCTGCTAATTAGAATTAGTTCAGCTTTCTCTGTTCTCTCACCCCAAGCAGCGAGCCGGCAACTACACATGTCAAAAGCAATTTCCATCCAAATTAGGGGGTAGCAGAGTGTGGAGAAGCACTTGAACAGCAATGAAAGAGGTTCCTCTGGAAATGGGGGCCAAGGGTGAGAGACTGGAGTTAATCACCTGTTTCTTGTTGAACGTCCCACCCTTTGCAGAAACCAAAGTTTCTGACTGGGTGTAGCCAAGCAGGAGATTCTAGTTCCCGAGGTGAATGGGTCCCCAAAAGAGAGGGTGGGCTCTCGGCTTGGCTGAGATGGTGTCCAAGAGGAGTAACAGGCAGAGAGAGGCTGCAGGGGCCCCTGGGCTGTGTTGGGACAGCAGGGACAGTCCTAGCCCAGATGCACACATGTCCTCCCTCTGCCTTCACAAGGAAACTTTTTTTAAAATGGCTCCTAACTTCTTTTTTTTTTTTAATGTTTATTGATTTATTTTGAGAGAGAAAGAGAGAGAGAGAGAGCAGGGGAGGGGCAGAGAGAGAAGGAGACAGAGAATCCCAAGTAGGCTCTGCACTGTCTGCACAGAGCCCAAAGCAGGGCTCGAACTCACAAACTGTGAGATCATGAACTGAGCTGAAACCAAGAGTCGGGCACATAATGGACTGAGCCACCCAGGCGCCCAGCAAGGCACCTTGAACCAGCACCTCACAGCTCTTTAGCGTCCTGTCTCATCTTCAACGTCCTCTAGACAGAGGAGAGCCTTTCTGCATCCCCACAGCAAACAGGCAAAGCAACGGTGGGAGTTCCCATGGACCCTCACATGATGGATGCCTCCCACCCTGCTGAGGGCTGAACTGCCCAAACCTAGCCTTCCTTTCCCCAGTCCCCTGTGTCCAGGTGGCATTGATCTTCAGGGGATAGGTGATACCTGGAGTCATTTCCAAGGACAAACAGGGAAGGGAGGGTCTCACCTGAAGTCTACCGGAAATACCCAGTCGGGTTCTGAAGTGTGTCTCTTCTCCCACTGCCAGGTGGTGGCTCTGACCCTGCTGACAGCCGATGGGACCATTCTTGAGTGCTCTGAGTCCAGCAACCCAGAGGTGTTCCAGGCAGCGCGGGTACACCTGGGATGCCTGGGAGTCGTCCTCACCATCACCCTGCAGTGTGTGCCTCAATTCCACTTGCAGGAGATCTCCTTCCCCTCAACCCTGGACGAGGTACTGGTTTCTTGTTTGCCACCACTCAACCTCAGGAAATAAATGGAGATGCTGACAGGTGGGCTGTGCTCCACTGACGACCCCCTGTGGCTCTGCAGGCCCCCTGAATAGGGGAGCGGGCTGACCTTGCCAGTTCTTCCTTGGCCCACAAATACTGTGGCCAGAACCCTTTCTGAGCAGGTCTGTGAACCTCAGAGGAACTGCAAAGGGGTGGCAGAGGTATGGGTGAGAAAGGAGGTCAGGTAGAGAATTGCCGCAGGAGATAGGGTGCTGGCATGAAATGACTGCTCCTGGGAAGGCATTAACTCTCAAATGCACTGAGCCATGGAACATGCCCAGGATTCCCTTGATAATGGCTTCTTCACAGCCAAGTGGGTGGGCTAACTTTCAGTCTGGCTGGGTGCCTAAGGTCGTGTGCAGGGTCTAGATGATGGAGGGCAGAAAGGATGGCTTCTGACTGATAGCAATGTTTTGTGAATGCATGAAAAGCATGTTTGGTTGGCTAGCTGGATGGCTGGATAGGATGACAGGATGACTGGATTGGATGGATGGATAGATGGATGGATGCACGGACGGACAGATGGATGCATGGATGGACAAATGCATGGGTGGACAGATGGATGGATGCATGCATGGATGGATGGATGGATGGATGAATGGGTAGCATGCATCAGTCCCGAAATGCCTGTGGGCAGGATCTATGCCTGGTAATCACTAAGGGACTCAAATCTATAGGTCCAAGTTCCTTGGTCATTGAGTTCCTCCATGATCACCTTATCATTCGATATGTACAGATGTAACAGTCAGTAATTTAAGCACTACTGACCCAACATGGCTAAGGTGAGATTTGTGATCAGATTGACCTGGCCTTGAGCGCTGGCTCTGCCACTTCTAAGCTGTGACCTTGAGCCAGTCACTTAACCTTGTTAAGCCCTAGTTTCTTCATCCAAAAAGAGAGTTAATAACATCTACCTTAAAGTATTGAATCTGAGGATTAAATCAGATAACACATGCAAAGTGTCTACTTTAGTATTAGAATATTCCTGCCGTGGCACCTAGTCAATGATAAAAAGGAAACATTGCTCTCCAGAACCAAAATGTCTAATGCATGAAAAGCAGGCAAAGGCCTTAAGTCCAGAAGGCTCCCTACTCAGAGGCATGGTGTTTGGTGGAAATTTTTCTCCAGAACTCCCAGTTGCTGAGAAAGTGCTTCCACAGCTCTAAGGGGGTAGAGTGTAGACACCTGGAGTACCAATACTGAGCCTAATGGGACAAAATTGGCAAGTGAACTGCCTGGAGCCTTGGCCTGAGAAAGCAGGGCTAGTTTAGGACGACATTTCATGAAGTCGTGTGGCAGGGACAAGGTGTGGCTAAGCCAGGGAGCCCCACAAAGGTCTGGCCAGCCCACATGACTCTGCCTAGAACCAGCTCAGACTCTTAGCTCTTTGGGGCCACGTTGGCCTGCCTCAACCAGCAGCAATCTCCCAGACCAGTGCTAAAGAGCGGGTCTGGACCCGTTGTTCACTCCAAGTAGGGTTCAGAAAGTGTTCTACACTCTGCCCAGTGCCGAGCATGTTGACTGAGGCCTGCTGTGGGGTCAGCATTTGAGACTTGTATGACTCTAGGGCTAACTCCTAAGGCCATGGAATAACATTCTGAGAACCCACCGCACTCTCGTATTCTCACCCTCTCCCTTCTGTACTTCTTAGTGTACTTCTGTACTTCTCCTGAACCAAGCATTCCAGCCTTCCTCAGCTAAAGCATCTTTGACAGAGAAGTATAGAAATGCATGCAGGGGTAGGTTACAAAGAGAGACCATCTTAGTCCCCACTCTGAGGTTGACCATATACCCCGACATGGCTGATGAAGGCACTGTAGTCTTGGAACTGGGGCTCCAGGACTCACAGACTAGGCAGCCTGCTCCAGGGCTTGAAACTGAAGACGTTAGCCAGTACAGATGGCCTGGCCAGGAGCCAAAGAAATAGTTCATAACAACCATCAAGTCCAAAGGGAGCGTGGCAGAGAGAGCTTTGACCAGAGTCAGTACTGTGAAGGAGATTCGGAAGAGAATGAGGTAGAGTGGGCATAGCCTGGAGAGGTACCCAAGGGACTGAAATACAAAGCCAAGTTTACTATTTTAGGACTCAAACTCAAGCAATATTTAAAGTTTATTTATTTATTTTGAGAGAGAGAGAGAGAGAGAGAGAGAGAGTAGGGGGAGGGGCAGAGGGGGGGTAGAGAGAGAGAATCCCAAGCAGGCTCCACACTGTTAGCACTGAGTCCGATGCAGGGCTCAATCCCACCAACCGTGAGATCATGACCTGGGCCAAAATCAAGAGTCAGATGCTTAACTGACTGATCCACCCAGGTGCCTCTCAAGTGATGTTTAAGATGAGGAACCAATAGGACTCGGCAGCTGAGCACAGAGAGATGGAGTGGGAGGCAGGAGGCAGAAAGGGTGGTACTACCACTGAGGTGGAGAATGCAGGACACACAGCAGGTGTGTTAGAGGGCAGCTGGCTTTGCAGGTTTGGCACTCAGGTGGAAGGTGGAGGCTGGAGATAGAGATTGAGGGATTGTATTCACTTGCTAGGGCTGCAGTAACAAATAGCACAGACTGGATCAAGAGGTCTATAGGGTTGGTTCCTTGGGGGGACTCTCCCCTTGGATAATGGATGGCTATCTTCTTTCCGTGTCTTCACATGGTCTCCTGTCTGTGCATATCTCTGTCCTAATCTCTTATAAGGACACTGGTCATCTTGGATTAGGACTCACCCACTCACCCAATGACCTCATTTGACCTTAATTACCTCTTTAAAGTCCCCATCTCCAAATATAGTCAACATATTGAGGTCCTAGGGGTTAGGACTTCAATACGTGAATGTGGGATGGGTACAATTCAGCCCAAAGTAAAGATCATCAGTCCCCTAAGTGATTGGTCGCAAAGCAGGCAAGATCATCCAGAAAGAGTGGGCTTGTGGGAGAAGGGAGTGGATGGGAGAATGGAAAGGGTGGCAAGAAGGAGATTGAGGAGGATTGAGAGGGCTATAGAGGCCAGGGATGCTGGGTGTCCAGGATGGAGTTGTCAACAGGGTTCAGTGCCATGGGGAATTGGGGTGTTGACTGGTCTGGTAATCAGAAGGCTGTTGCTGACCTTGGTGAGGATGGTTCAGTGGAACATGGGGCAGTTAAGGGATGGATGCTTACACCAGAAAGGGGCTTTAATGTGCTTTATTGTTGAATCTATTTTCCTGCCTCTCATGTAGGTCAGAACTTGTTAAGCTAAAGGTTTTGACCCAGAGATAAAGAGATTGCTTCTTTTTGCCAGTAGGGTTGGCCCCAGGTTCCTACTAGGATATTGTGGCTGAGTGGATGCATGGTCTCCTAAGATCTGGTCTGTCCACTTTCTGCTCTTCCTTTGACCTGGCTGAGATTGAGAAAGATTGGTTATGGCCAAGTCCTGGTTCTAGTAGAGGCTGATCGCAGGCCATCCTCCCCCTACACACTCACACAGCCATATGCGTGCACACACACACTCTGGCTGGCTTCTGTGTCTGTTCGGAGCTCAAGGGTTTGTTTGTTGTTGTTGTTGTTGTTGTTGTTGTTGTTTGCCTCCAATTTATTTCAATATGGAGACTTCTGACTTGGACATGACATCCTTGAAAATTCCAAGTGACTCTAGGCAATGGGCTACCTTCTTCTCAAAGCTTCCAACTTTTTTTTTTTAATGTTTACTTACTTATTTTGAGAGGGGGAGAGAGAGAGAGAGCATGGGAGGGGCAGAGAGATAGGGAGAGAGAGAATCCCAAGAAGGCTCTGCACTGTCAGTGCAGAGCTTGACACAGGGCTCCATCCCACGAACCATGAGATCATGATCTGAGCTGAAATCGAGAGTCGAATGCTCAACCGACTGAGCCACCCAGGTGTCCCCCAACTTCTTTGATTTTGAAAGGCTGTGATGACACAATGAGAAATAGCAATTGCAATCTCCTCCCCTAAAAGACTAAGTAGATACCCACAATTACATAGCAATAAACACTCAACAAGATGTAATGAAAAGGCTCCAGGAAGGGAGGCAGGGCCCCCAGGGCTGGCTGCACTTCTACCCTGTGTGAGCTTGAGCAAATCTCTCAGATTTGGGAGGCCCTATTTTCTTTATTTTTTCAAAGTAGGATCAAAGTAGATGGCCCCTGAGGCCTTTTTCAGCGCTGACCTTTGGTGAGTGAGTGCAGGGCTTGGACACAAAGCTGCCCCACCTCCTCGCCGCACTCTGGAGGCAGAGGGTCACCTCTGGGATCATTGTTTCTCTCTTTTGGAGCATCTGGTGAAGTGGTTGGGCGCCACTGCTGAGGAGAGGCATGAGCCCTGTGGGAACACCCCCACTGCTCCCACAGAGACCGCAACTCACCCTGAGAGGGCTCATGGAGCAGGACCCTGTGAGTCAGCAAGTGCTCTGGGGATCCCTCCCTTTCCGTGAAGTGGCACCCCTCATGCTATAGAGCCAGGCTGGCTCTCCAAGAGGCCCATCATTAGCTTCCATCACACCCTGTGACAGCCTACACCACAGCTGCAGGCCATAAACAAAGACAGAGGGTCGGTGGCATTTGCAGCCCTGTGATTTATTCCAAAGGGTATGGGCAATAAATGGCCTCATATTCCATTTGCTTTAGCTCTCTCCACTCAAAGTAGCCTTTAAAGGGCACCTTCAAGAGGCTGTGAATACTTAGGAGGAAAAGCTAATAGGATATGGAAATCCACAACACCGGCCTTGCTGCCTTGCTCGCCTCAAAGCAAACAAGCCCATGGAGGAGGAGGAAGGATCAGAAACTCATCATTAGTGCAACTTCTCCTCACTCTTGCTTGGCCTGGGATCTAATCTAAATCTAAAAGGATTTAGGTCAATCTTTTGATCTAAAAGGATTCCTGTGATCTAAAAGAAACAATAATTAAATGTAACCTTCAGGAGGCATGAAGTTTTTGACAACCATTAGGAAGACAGTGCACCCTCCTGTTCCTGCATCAGTACCTGCTCCTGGTTTCTTACCATTTAGGTTCATAGGCAATTGTCTCACATCCACCGGGGTTGCAAACTGTGCTGCCCTGAGTGTTTGCCTCTACATTGGGGCTGCACACAGCTTCCCAGCATCATGTCCTCTCTGGGCATGGGCTTTTTCCTGATGGCCAAGCCCTCCAGGTTGGCTGATCCTGGGCTCCAGGAGGAGCATTCGAGGAGTGAGAGATAGGAAGCCAGGACAAAGGAGAAGGACAATTGTCCTGCACATAAAGTTAGGTGTGAAGACCTAGCTGCTCCACCATTTTTTCTTCCCTTATATTTCTTTCCTTCCTTTTCTCCTCTTTCCTGTCTATTCCCTGCCTTCGTCCAGCACGTGTTTATGAAATCCCTATCATGGGTCTTCCAGTCCTGAACTTTGGAACAGAACCCAAGCAGATCAATCATGAGGGGAGCAGTGTAAAAGTTGGAACACATCTCCCAAATCAGACCACCAGATTTGAAACCCGGTTTCTTCACTGACCTTCTATGAGTTTGGACAAGTCTCCTTACTTCCCTGAGCTTGGATTCCTCACGTGTGTGGTGAGGATAAGAGTTTGACTGGCCCCATAGGATTATTGTCATTTTCACCAACTCTTCCCACTTGTGCTGTGTGGTGGTCTGTTTCAGATCCACTGAATCAGATCCATTACTGATTCTCTTAAATACGTCACAACACGAATTCTGAAGGCTGTTCAAAGCCACATGAGGGGCGCCTGGGTGTCTCAGTCAGTTAAGTGTCTGACTCCGGCTCAGGTCATGATCTCACGGTTCATGAGTTCAAGCCCCGCATCAGGCTCTGGGCTGACAGCTCGGAGTCTGGAACCTGCTTTGGATTCTGTGTCTCCCTCTCTCTCTGTCCCCCCCCTGCTCATTCTCAGTCTCTCAAAAATAAATAAATGTTAAAAAATTAAGAAAACAAAAAACAAAAAAACAAAGCTGCATGAGGGGAATGGGTCATTCCCGGACCCCAGGAGAGTTGGAACACTGCATCAGTGTTTCTAGATGCAGAGAAGTGGTCTGAGGAAAGATGGCTTGTCCAGTTTCGTGGTGCCTAGAGAGAGGGAGCCCTCACAGCTTTTCTGATGAAGTCTCAGGATTTCCAACTCTTGCAGTTTGATCAATAAGGAATCACAACCAGTTAGAAGACATGAAGATTTTAGAACTTACTGTCAACCTCTTGCCCTTTATGCCACCCAAACCATAATGAGATGTGATGAGTGCAGCTGGCTGCCACCTCGCCCTTTCTGCAGTGCCCCAGGAAGAAGTGTTGTTCTCAGTGTGTCACCATCCTTGTCAGCAGCTTCCAGATACCAGCCACTGTCTGGGGTGGCCGTCTGCTAATGCTTGCTAATCCCCGGCCGTGAGACTGGAAGCCCTCTGCTCACAAGCCTGATAGCCAGTTCCCAAAAGCCAACTCAGCAGTGCCACAAGGACTAAATCCGGGGGGACAGAACCTGCTGGAACCCTTCCTGCCAATAATGTGTCAAGGAAGAGATTCCTCTGGGACCCAAGTGTCTGTGATGGTGCTCCCAGGAAACACAGGTCAGATCAAGGAACTCCATGATCCTAGGGACCATCCTCCTCTAGTTAGGATGGTTTTGTGGGTGCTGAAGGAGCGAGTTTAATCCACAGTGGGGTGGGACCCAGGGTTGTTCCACCATTCAGCGACCAACTTGGTGCTAAGTTAGGGGTCATTGAGAGTCCAGAGCTCAATCATGCGTAGTTCATGCCTCTAGAAGGTTATAATTTGGTGTGTGTGGTGAGGGTAGATATGCCTTGTTTCTCTTATGCGGGGTGGAAAAGAATGGTGTCAGGACAGAGGCACAAAATGTAATGGGAGGTTGACTCTCATCACTCCATTCTAGGTAGAAAGCCAGCCATAAAACTCTCAGGCATCAGAGCTGACAAGGACACCATTACATTTACTGCTGGATTCTGGACAATAGAGTGGGATGGCCCAGGATGCTAAACGTGAGGAGATGGGGGGTTTTCTCCTTTCCAGTGTCCCAGCCCCATCCTCCAGGCCAAGTCACCAGGCTGTGTTCCTGGCTCTCCCAGGGGAAAGTCAGCTCAGCCCAGAGGCTTCCCACATGAGAGTCCTGTGGACCATGGGTCCATTGCCCTCTCAAGATGGAAGTGATAGTGACAGGGGCTTTGGGGTTTCTTCCTGAACTTTTCCTGAGCCCCAGCACAGCAGGAAAGGCTTTTCTCTTCAAATAAGAAATGATAGTGTACTCCAGCATTCTCTGTACAAGGCATTGTGCCAGCAGCTCTAAGACAAGGGGTTGAGAAACTACAGCCCACAGGCAAATTCTGGCTCACTGCCTGTTTTTGTAAATACAGTTTTATTAGCACACAGCCACACTCATTGTTAATGTATTGTCTATGGCTGTTTTCATGCTATCATGGCAGAGTTAAAGAGTTGCAACAGAGACCATATGGCCCCGAAAGCCTAAAATATTTACTGTCTGGTTCTTTACAAAAAAATTTTGCTGATCTCTGCGCTAGCAGGGGGGACCAAAGATGGATGAGGTAGTCCCTGACCTATAAGAGACTATTGACCAATTTCAGAGACAGACGGATGCTTCAAGAGCTACAGTATAATCCTGGGATGGATGCAGTAGAAGTAGAAGCCACTTAGAAAGGGAGGAGATGGCTGCATGAGGAGCATTTAAGTTACCATCTCAATTCAGGTAACTCACTTTTCAGGTGCTCAATGGCCACTTGTGGCCAATGGCTGTTGTATCGGAGAATGTTTGTGGACGGAGGTCCTGGATGCTGACTAAGCTGTGTGAGCTTTATTCTTTAGGAAATAGAGAGCTACTTGGATCTGAGCTGGGTTTTGGACGTTCTCTGTAGATGTTGTCTGGAAAGATGAGGAAGGAGCTGTATTATGAGGCTAACACAGGAGTGCGGGTAACAGGTAAGAAGGGCACGGACTACCTCACCGCAGCAGCAGTGAGTCACCGGAGAACACTGTGAGGGGAGACATTTGCAGAAACACAACAGAGTGACCAACAGACTGGGGCTGGGGTGCGGTGGGGGACGGTTAGGACGACAGGCAGATCACTGGGATGCAACAATCGGCCACCCATCCCTGTATCCCCAGCCACACCATGCCCTGCAGAGTGAGTCAGGGGGCCTCCCTGACATTTATGACAGAGACCCAGAATTCCAAAGTTCCACTGCTCTCAGACACCCCAACCTTAAGTTCTAGATGGGCTCATCTCAGTGCTTCATCTTGGCTTTACCTTCCTTCCTGGTCAGATGTGGAAATGGCCATCCTCCCTCGAGCTTACCAACCTCTTTGGACACTATATTGACCCATGATTGGATCCAGCCATTTTTCTATGCTGTGTCCCCAGTTCCCCACAGTGCATTTGGTCAGTAAGTTGTTGTGTGTGTTTTGTTTTGTTCTGTTTTTCTTCTGTCTTTCCTGGCACTTTGTGCTCTCTGCCTCACATGTTGAGTTTACAGTGCTTTCAAATCCATGATTTTCCCTGCTCCTCACAACAGCCCTGGAAGGAAGAAAGGAGAGGTATTACTGTCTTCATTCTACAGATGGAGAGATGCTACCCAGAGGCCTAAAAGGGTTTTCCGGAAGTCACAGCTAGGGTCTTTGGGGGGGAATAGGACTGCAACACTAGATGTGTGTGTGCATCGATCAAATCCAGAACCAAAACTGTCCTTTGGGCACGTGCCACATGGCAGTCACTCTACTTAGAAGCTTTTATGTAGATTACTGATGGGAAAACCAAAGCTCAGGATACATGGTCCCTCCAAGGTCATGCAGCTTGGTAAGCTGCAGACCAGGACTGGAACCCAGAACTCACCCCAAGACCAGGGGTGCTTTCCCTCAACCCCCAGCTTCCTGTCAAATACCAAATCTGTCTACCCTTTGGCTCAGAAATTGTCCTGTATCTGCTTGATGGGCTTTTAGAGAGACATGGTTTCCTCTGTGATCTCATCTCTAGGAGTGCAATAATGGGCCATATTAGAGCGAGATTCTCCTGTTTGCTTTATTAATGACCTGTGATGGCAGTATGGAGGTAAAGGACAATGACAGTGACAGTGCATGACAACGTGAGGGTAATATTAGCAGCAGGTAATATTACCTGTAAAACAGTGACTACCAGTTCGTGATACCATTGTGAGCACTTTCTAGACACTAGTACATTTCATCTTCATACCAATCCTGACATGGGTACTCTTATTAGTCCGCGTTTAGAGATGAGGAACCTGAGGGACAGAGATGTTAGGTACCTTGCCCGAACTCATACCATTAGGACTTGTTCAAGACAGGACAAATAAGAAATCATTTCTATTCTCTAAGCTGCTTGGGGAAGTCAACATGCAAAAGGACCACTTTAATGTCCAGCATATTACAAGCCACATTCCATGTCATTTGACAACATTAGAACAATTTTAAGTATTTTCTCTTGATGGGGAGAAATGGAAGCACCGCCAGGCCCTGACTTCCAGTACTTCCCCACCATCAGCCTGTGACCAACACAGTCTTTCGTTTTTCCTTCTGCCGAGGTCAGGTTCTTGACAACCTAGACAGCCACCTGAAGAAATCCGAATACTTCCGCTTCCTCTGGTTCCCGCACAGCGAGAACGTCAGCGTCATCTACCAGGACCACACCAACAAGGTAGCGACAGCATCATTCCCGTCCTCACTCACAGCCTGCAGTCCCCAGAGTGGCTGAGACTTGTCATTGTCCCGATGGTCAGTGAGGTGTGAAAGGGAAAACGAGGGTGGGCATCACTGAGTGTGAAAACAGAAGCAGGAGAGGCAGGAGGGTAGAAGGAGGAAGGAAAGTTGGCCCAGTAAGGGTCTAATGTGACCAGTGGTAGGGATGTGTAGGAGTGAGGTCAGGCGACAGCCTAGATGCGGGAGAGGGGAGCAGAGGTGTGGGGAGGACAGGATAGGATAAGATAGAGTACCAGGCAGCGGGGCTATACCTCAGACCACCTAATACCCCTCCACCTTCCTTCCAACGCCCCTGTCTTTCCCACCCCTAACTGGACAGGTAGAGAAACCAATAGTTTTGTCTCTCCTCCATGTGCTTAGCAAATGAGCTGCTTCTCAGCAGAAGAACACAAAGCCATCACCTAGGGTGAATGTTGATGGGACACATCAGGCAAAAGTGATGACACTTATTGTGTGTTATGGGCTGGCATGGGGTTTGTAAATGGTGATCACTGGACACCTGCCTCATGGGCTCAGAAGAGGAGGGGCAGATGCACATCTTCATCTTGTGCAACATAAATACATGCATAAATACATAGATATGCATGAAATGAAAGGGGTGGGGCATGCAAATTGGCTGTGTCATCAAGAGGTGAGGCTTTCGATTGTCCTGGCAGGTGGGTCACCCCCCCAACACACACATGCAGCCACTCTTGGACACATCTCCCTGTAGGGGACACTATGATAATAGGTCAGAAAGCAGCTGAGCTCTGGCCCCGAACTGATCACAGATTCTGCTTCCCAGCCCCCCTCGTCCTCAGCCAACTGGTTTTGGGACTATGCCGTCGGATTCTATTTACTGGAGTTCCTGCTCTGGATCAGGTAGGAATGCGAGGGTACCTTTTTCCAGCATCTGCCGTATGCTGTTGAGGATGCGGTCCATCAAAAGAATAATGGCCCTTATGCATGTAAATTAGGGTCTAGAGCAGTGACTTTTCAACCCTGCCTACACATTCAGATCACCTGGGGAGCTTTTTAAACAATACCAATGCCCACATCCCACTCTTTGGCCCCCAGGTGATGTAAATCTCATATGTCCTGTTTTCTACCTCCTTCCCAGCCTGAAATCTATGCTTATGCTCAGACCCCATGTCTGCTGGTAGACATGTAACTCTGAGTGATGGGGAAGGTTTCATGGTCCTTGAATGGTAACTTTATATCCAGCCAAGACATGGAATGGCACAATATACAATTTTTTGAAATATTTTATACATACAAAGTAATATAGAAAACATATATTTATATAAAGAATTGGGGAGCCTGAGGGGCTCAGTCGGTTAAGCATCCGACTTCAGCTCTGGTCACGATCTCATGGTTTGTGAGTTTGAGCCCCACGTCGGGCTCTGCGCTGACAGCTCACAGCCTGGAACCTTCTTCAGATTGCTGTCTCCCTCCTGTCTCCCTCTCTCTCTCTGCCCCTCCCCCACTCACAATCTGTCTCCCTCTCTCTCTCTCTGTCTCGAAAATAAACATTAAAAAAAATTTTTTTTAATATAAAGAATAATTTGGGGCACCTGGGTGGCTCAGTTGGTTGAGCGTCTGACTTGATTTCGACTCAGGTCATGGTCCCAGGGTCACAGGATGGAGCCCTGCATTGGGATCCGTGCTGAGTATGTAGCCTGCTTAAGATCCTCTCCCTCTGCCCCTCTTCCCCACTCACTCTCTTTCTCTCTCTTAAAAAAAAAAAAAAGAGTAGTGTAATAAGCACCCACATGGTTACCACCACACCAGCTTAAGAAATGAAACAACATGAGTACAATTGGAATGGTCTTTGTGAAGTCCCAGATCATAGCCTCCAAGGGGTAACCAAGAAAGTAATCACCACCCCGAAACTCTATGCTTATCAGTCCCTTGCTTTTATTTATACTTTAGTTTTATGGATCCTGAAATCATAAATTTGGTAATTCGACTTCAATAGTGGTAATTACCCATGTTGATATGGATCTGTAATTAGTCATTTTTCACCATATGCATTAATCACAATGCATTTATCCATACTCTTGATAATGGATATTTGGGTTATTTCCAGGATCGATTGATCTTTCTTTCTTTCTTTTTTTTTTTTTTTTTTGCCATTACAAACAATATTGCTGTGAGGATTCTCAACCACTGCTCCTGATGGTTTTTTTTTTTTTTTTGCCTTGCGTATATCCTCATGAGTGGAATCCCTGGGTCATGGAGCATAAGTATCTTCAGCCTTTATCAGATCTAATTGTTCTCCCAAGTGGCTACACCAAGTTACCTCGCCACACTTTTAAGATTCTCTGTGCTCCACCAGCTGGTCGAGATTGGAATTGTCAGACTTTTACATTTTCATGTGACGTGAATTAAATAGTATCTCACTGTGGTTTTTAATTCTTAATTCCATGCTTACTAGTAAGGTTGTGCATTTTTTTAGTATATTGATCCTTGGGATTTCTCTTCTATGAAGCGCCTATTTATGTATTTTGCCCTTTTTAAAAATTGGGTGGGTATTTTTTTCTTATTGTGCTGTAGGGTTTTATTTATATATTTTGAGCACTCCCTTTTTGGGCTGCAATACCTCCCTGTTTGTGTTGTCTTTCACTTTTATGGCTTTAAAAAAATGTTGGTGTTAGATGTATTTAATGTTAATACAATGAAATTTAGCCGTTTATTGTTTTACCTTTGGGAAAGTGTCTTAGTAAGAAATCCTTCCCTGCTGAAAGGGCAGAAGAGCCCATCAAAGGTGGCACTGACGACAGGACCCGGGGAACTAGCTGGAGTTCTCGTCGGTCCTGGACGTGGCCGAGACCTGTGAAACCTGGTAACGAGTCTCCTCAGGGTAGGGGGGCTATAGCTGCCCCAGATGGGACCCACATCGGGGGTCCCACTAACTGCCTGGAAGGTGTTAGGAGAGTGAAACTCGAGACAGGACTTGCTGCATCTGAGCAGGGAAGGGACAAGGAGCTGTGAGTAAGCCGGCCTGGGGGCCACATCCAGGTGGATTATGGATGGGAGTGAGGGTGGAAAATGCCCCATCAGGCTCGCTCTCTAGCTTCTATCACAGTCCCTCGGAAGCTTTATGTGTGTGTGTTTGTGGAGCCCGAGCACAGTGAACACCCAAATAAATTGGGCTCTAAATCACAGCTGCCACCTCCCAGCCCGAGTCGATGCTCTGTGAGAGCTCCACAGCCTCTGAGTTCAGCCCATGCGGCTCTGGCTTAGCTGCTTCTGGAAACCGCATCACCCTGGCTCACCCCCACGGCTGTGGGGTGAGCACTCAGCCGTGTGCCCGAAGGTTCGGGAATGAATGGCAGATAACAGATAGCACTTGGTGGTTCAATGGCTGCTTCACGGTAAGACTCGCTGTGTCCCTGCAAGGGCAGGGACCCTGTCTGTCGTGTTTGGGACAGTGCCCCAAACAATGCCTGGCACCTAGAGGAGGCCCCTAGATATTTGTATAAGAAATGCCACATTAAACGCTTGGTGCCTGTCTTTGAGGAGTTCAGTCGTGGTCCACTGTAGGAGTGATGACGGTGGCCATAGCTGACCGGGACAGAAAGGCAGGCTCTCTGTTGGGAACAGGTCCTTGATGGGTAAGCCAGGGCCAAGGCCAAGCTCAGCTTCTTTGGTTAGAACAGCCCTACGCCTGGGGGCCAGTGGAAGCCCCACTGTAGCCAGCTGGCCTCTGAGACACCAGAGAGTATCTGCCTTGAGACAGACGGCATCTGTCTCCTACCCCACCGCTGCAGCAAGTACTAAGCAAACTCGGCAGCTTGGGGCCCGTGGGAAGAGCATGAGCTATGGATTCAAGTGGACCTGGACTCTGATCCTTACCTTCACTTCCCTGCTGTATGACTCTGGGTAAATCACTAGTCCTCTCTGAGCTGTGCTTTGCCCATACATAAAGTAGAGCCACTAGCCAACAATTGGGTTGTTTGGAGGATTCAATGTCAAGTCTGCATGAAAGGAGTTCACTAGACATCCTTTCCCTCCCTTCTCACAAAGGTTCCTGGTGCCCCACGATGCAAGGGCCTGGATCTGCTGCTGTCTGTAACCCCCACGAGGTGCCCTGAGCACCTGGGATGGATTTTTGATAGACAGTGAGGTGGCAGGGATGAGACCAGGGACAGGCTTCTGGGGAGCGTGGCTCTAACCAAGGGCTACTGTGGGGAGGGAGAAGCCACGCTAAGCCATGTTACCAGGAGTCTTGAGTGACTCTCTCCTGGACATGATTAGAGCCAGTTCAGCTCCCAGGACCCTGAGCTGGCAGGAGCTGGATTCATGGGTGGGATGACTGGACAGGCCCCTACACTCAGCCTCGGGGCTGATGTCCTCTTTGGGTGTGTATCTGAAAGAATTGAAAGTAGGGTCTCTCTCTTTCTCTCTCTCTTTTTTTTTTTTTTTGAGAGACAGAAAGTGAGCAAGAGTGGGGGAGAAGGGGAGAGGGAGAGAGAAAGAGAATCCCAAGCAGAGGAAGAGAGAGAGAGAGAGAGAGAGAGAGAGAGAGAGAGAATCCCAGGTAGGCTCCATGCTCAGTGCATAGCCTGACATGAGGCTTGATCCTCTGACCCTGGGATCATGACCTGAGCAGAAATTGAGAGTCAGATGCTCCACCGACTGAGCCACCCAGGTGCCCCATAAAAGCAGGGTCTTAAAGAGATACTTACAGGGGGCGCCTGGGTGGCTCAGTCAGTTAAGTGTCCGACTTCGGCTGAGGTCATGATCTCACGGTTCGTGGGTTCGAGCCCCACATCGGGATCTATGCTGACAGCTCAGAGCCTGGAGCCTGTCTTTGGTTTCTGTGTCTCCCTCTCTCTCTGACCCTCCCCAGCTCATGTTGTCTCTCTCTGTCTCAAAAATAAATAAAAAACATTTAAAAATTTTTTAAAAAAGGTACTTACACACCCATGTTCACAGCAGCATTATTCTTAATAGCCAAAAGGTGGAGGCAAACCCCAATGTCCAATGGATGAATGCATAAACCGAATGTGGTCTACACTGATAATGGCATTTTACTTGGCCTTAGAAAGGAAGGAAATTCTGACCCAGGCTACACCATGAATGAACCTTAAGGACATTATGCTACGTGACCTAAGCCAGTCACAAAAGGCAAATATTGTAGGACTCCACTTATGTGAGGCCCCCAGAGCAGTCAAATTCATAGAGACAGATGGTAGTATGGGGGTTGCTGGGGGGCTGGTGGGGGCCAGGGGAGTGGGGACTTTTTTATTGGGGGCAGAGTTTTGCTTTGTGAGGTTCTGGGGACTCATTGCACAACAATGTGAATCTACCTAACACTGCTAAGCCTATACTTAAAAACGGCTAAGAGGGCAAATTTAAGGTTATGCAACTTTTTACCACAATTAAGAAGGAAAAAACCCCTGGGGCGCCTGGTGGCTCCGTTGGTTGAGCATCGGACTTCAGCTCAGGTCATGATCTCACAGTTCGTGGGTTTGAGCCTCACCTGGGGCTCCGCGCTGACAGCTCATAGCTCCTGCTTTGGATTGTGTCTCCCTCTCTCTCTGACCTTCCTCCATGCTCTTGTGTGCTCTCACTCTCTCTCTCTCTCTCTCTTTCTTTCAAAAATAAACATTAAAAACAAACAAGCAACAACAAAAAACAAAAAAACAAAAAAAGAAGGAAAAAACCGCAAACACTGAAAACAAGCTAGTCCTTACTAGGAGGATAGCAGCATACATGGGGGCTATCCGGAAGTGGCTTCTGGCAGTGTTGGGAGGGTGGTTTGGAATGCCGTTTGCATCCCCTGGAAGGTTTCCAAGCTATCGGTAAGCGGAAGTGGCAGAGGTTTGGATGGAACTCCCCTCATGGTTCGTAAGCACACAGGTGGCACTCATTAAATGCTGGATTGTAGGGGCACCTGGGTGGCTCAATCGGTTAAGCATCCAACTGCAGCTCAGGTCATGATCTCACGGTTCGTGCTGACAGTTCGGAGCCTGGAGCCTGCTTCGGATTCTGTGTCTCCCTCTCTCCCTGCCCCTCCGCTGCTCGCTCTCTATGTCTCTCTCAGAAATAAATAAACATTAAGAAAAATTATAAATGCTGGGTTGTATGATGACTGATCACTCCTCTGCCCTGCCCCCTCCAGTTCCTTCCTGCCGGGCCTCGTGGGTTGGATCAATCGCTTCTTCTTCTGGCTCCTGTTCACCGGGAAGAGGGAGAGCAGCAATCTCAGCCACGAGATCTTCACCTATGAGTGCCGCTTCAAGCAGCATGTCCAGGACTGGGCCATCCCCAGGTAGGGGCCGTGCTGGCCAGGCTGCAGGGAGGTCAGTGTCCAGGGACCCCCTTCAAGGGTCCTTAGTGCAGCCCTGGCATGCACACTGCCCACCAGGCCCCCAGTCCTACCCATAATGAAAAGGGGGCAAACCCGAGGCTGAGTCCCCTTCTTGTGCCCATGTACCAAGCCATTCTACCTCTGAGGGGACAGCAGCCCAGAGGTGGCTTACGGCAGGCTTGGGCTTGGAGTGTGGGGCTCCCTGCCCAGCTCCTTGCTGCTCTGGAAGACTGTCCCCTGCATTCAGTCCCTCAGTGGACAGAGCCCACCTTGCATGCCAAGGGCTGGGACTCTGCCTTGGGCGAGAGCCCAAGTGAGGACCTGAGTGAGGTCTGCAACCCCAGAACTCATTACAGCTAGTTCTCTGAATGGTCCCCTCTCCGCCTGTCTCCGGGAGTGGGGGGAAGTGGTGCCCAGTGCTCAGGAGAGGCCTCTGTGACTGTGTTCAAGGGCTGGGACTCCACTCTCCCTGCAGGAATATTAGAACAAATGCAAGTACGGGAATCAGGCTGCTTCTGCTCTGGCAGGAAAGGAAGAGGCCGAGCGTGTGGGGCAGCCGGGGCCAGGCACCTGAGAGGAGCCCGTGACCGGGTGGGGGCCCAGGGCTTTCCCAGGAGCAGGGGGTAGCTCTCCAGTGGGCACATTCACAGTCCACGCGAAGTCCACTCCAAGTCCACGTGAAGTCCATGCGAGGGACTTGGAGAGCAACCACTGAGGATGCGCTTCCTTAGGAGCTGGGAGCCCCCCATCCTTGGAGGAGTGAGGGGAGCGGGCAGGCAGAGCCTTGTGGGATGGCTCCCAGAGGCCCTTCCCTGAGGTCTGGGTTCTGCCGCCCCGGGCCGAGTGCAGGGAGAAGACCAAGGAGGCGCTGCTGGAGCTGAAGGCCGTGCTAGAGACCCACCCCAAGATGGTGGCCCACTTCCCTGTGGAGGTGCGCTTCACACGGGGGGATGACATCCTGCTGAGCCCCTGCTTCCAGAGGGACAGCTGCTACATGAACATCATCATGTACAGGTGACGGCTCACTGGGAGGGGCGGGGCTGGGGGCGGGCAGCAGCCCCTCGGCTGTGAAAGGACCCTTCTCCTTACCATCCTCAAGGCCAGTTCAGATGCTGCCGTCCCTAGTGAGACTTCTTCGATCCTGGCAGCAGAAAATAGTCTCTCTTTCTTGAGTTCCTACAACCACCATTTCTGCCCTACAGTACTACAATATTTAATATTAATGAATAGGTCACGTTGATGTGAAGAGCTTCCATTTGTGAGATGGCTATATCATGTGATGGCAATTGCCCGCTGTCTCATGTGCCTACTCTAGTGGATGGTTCTGACAGCCTGGAATCCTGTGTTGGGAAGGATTCTGAAACCAGGTTTATTGTTTTTAAGTATTTTTTTATAGTTTATTTATTTTTGAGACAGAGAGAGACAGAGACTGAGCAGGGGAGGGGCAGAGAGAGAGGGAGACACAGAATCTGAAACAGGCTTCATTCAGGCTCTGAGCTGTCAGCACAGAACCCGATGTGAGGCTCGAACTCACAAACCGTGAGATCATGACCTGAGCCGAAGTCAGATGCTTAACCGATGGAGCCACCCAGGTGCCCCGAAACCAGGTTTAAGTTAAGCAGAAAAGGGGGCACCTGGGTGGCTCCATCGGCTAAGCACCTGACTCTCGATTTCAGCTCAGGTCATGATCTCATGGTTTGTGAGTTCTAGCCCTGCATCGGGCTCCACACTGATAGCACAGAACGTGCTTGGGATTCTCTCTCTCCTTCTCTCTCTGCCCCTTCCCTGCTTGCAATGCTCTTGCTCTCTCTCTCAAAATAAATAAATAAACTTAAAAAAAGTGGCTTTTCCTATAAGCTAAGTGGAAAAGAGGTTCATTCTTGACTCGAGGGATCAACCTGGATGCATTTGCCCATCCTGACCAGCTCCACCAGTCACTGTGCAGACACCTTATACTCACACCTGCATTACCTTTTTTTCTAGTTAGGGATACGTAGCAGTCTCCAGGATAAGGCTTAGGGACATGCATAGTTTACACTTAATCTCAGCCAAAAAGTCAAGAAGCGATAGGACATGCATAGTTTAAAACGTCCATCTCTTTAAAAATTTCCTGTGTAAATAGCATCTTCCTTCTGTCTCTTCTTTCCCAGCTCTCATTGGTAATAGCCCTCCTCTGACTTTGCAAAAGAAAAATTTACCTCTCGCCCAGCCTGAGGCTTATTATGGTGTATTTCTCCAGCATATAAAAACCTCAGACTTATAGGATGCCCACAGGACCATTAAAGAATGCGCTGTTCTGGAAAGGAGTCCCGAAAAGCCAGAAAAGAGAGTTTCTGCAAGACACATTGAGCGGGAGGCAGCTTATTTCACACAGGGACAGACTTTTGGCACGGTTCAGACCTTATCCGTCTATCCTTCTGTCTATCTTCTCCCTACCTGTGAATGCAAATCCAGAAGTGAGAAAGTCGCCATGGGTATGCATCATGTGTATCTGAATTTTTAAAAGTTTGGGACTTAGACTTCTTCTGTCAGTAAGTCTGACTTAGCAGTGAGGACCGACCAGCAAGGTTCTATACGGCCATGCTTTCCTTGCATCAAATGAAGTGATTCTGAGATTCCTAGGCTTTGTCAAAAAGATGGTATATGTGTATGGTATGCCATAAAGATGTGTGTGTGTATAATATATTCGTGCCAACTAGAAAATATGAGAGGATGCAATACTTTTTGAAATCCTTCTGGGGACAAGCTATGAGCAAAAGTCATCAAGTTGCTGGGTCACTGCTGTCCGTGTCCTGTGGGCAGAGCCATGGCTTGATTTCGATGCCATATGCCAGGTGCTGGGCGTGGCACAGGGAAGGTGCCACATAACCGTGGTGGGGTCCTCAGGGCAGGGACAGGGCCTCACCTCCTTCTGCTAACCACCAGGCCCTATGGCAAGGACGTACCACGGCTGGACTACTGGCTGGCCTACGAGACCATCATGAAGAAGGTCGGGGGCAGGCCCCACTGGGCCAAGGTAGGATTTGCCAGTGAGAGGCTCATGGGGCTGTCTGCCTGGCAGCTGCTGGGAGCACGGGGTCCACCAGAGGGCACCTCTCTTCCCTGTTCCTCTGCTTGCCCAAGGCTCAGAAGTTGGGATGGGGGACTAACCAAGTCACAGGCCAGAAGCTGACCCCAGCCTAGCTTCCCCCAACATTCATGTTCCAACAGCTCAGTGATTGTACTCTGTGAAATCTCTCTGAGAGTTTTCAGAGAAATTTCTCATCTCTCATTTTATTCGATTTTCATAGAAACCCCGTGAGCCGGATAAGGCAGGAGTCAGAGGGCCCCGTTAACAGATAGGGAACTGAGTGTCTCTCAGAGGTGATGGGACTTACTGATTAGCAATAGAAATGGGGGCAGAGCCCTCTCCACTGTCACACTGTGGGGTGACAAAGCGAATCCAGACCTTAATGTTAACACCGCAACACCTTCCTTCTTTACCTTCCAAGAACTTCATCTTTACATTATGTGTGTACTTGCATGCATGCATGCGTGTGCAAGCGCATGTGTGCACACACACACATGCATGTGTAGGTATGGGGACATGCATTTTGTGGGCATGCATGCCTGTGTGGGTGACCGGATACATGTGTGCGCATGCACGCATGTGTGTGCCTGGGGATGGGAGGGTCATGAGCGCAGGCGTACAGACACAAGCCTGCCTGTTTGCAGCCCCACTGAAATGTCAGCTCCGGGGAACAAGGTCTGTCCTGTCTGGTTGCTTCCACAGGCCCACAACTGTACCAGGAAGGACTTTGAGAAAATGTACCCGGCCTTTTCGAAGTTCTGTGCCATCCGAGAAAAGCTGGACCCCACCGGGATGTTCCTGAATGCGTATCTGGAGAAGGTGTTCTACTGAAGTAGAAACAGAATATATGGAGCCCACCCCATCCCATCCCTCAGGCCCACCTCCAGGAGAGTGAAGGCTCAATGTCCCACTGGCCCGATGGGGAGCAGACCTCTTTCCGCAGGCCCTCTGCCGTGGCACCCACAGCCAACAACCCCATGCAAAGAATGCCCAAGTCTCCAATTACATCTCCGTGCGGCAGCCCCCTCTCCTGAACCTGTAGTCACCACAGTCTGTTTTCCCAGGGTATAGAGAACCCCTGAAATGTTACGTTTCTTTAAGAGGGCAGGGCTTTGGTCACTCACGACTTCCACCTGCTGGCGAGGTGTCTGTAACTTGGCCCCGTTAACGTGTGTTTGGGCACAGCAGTCCTGGGTACTGTGTTCTGCCTCATTTTACTCTCAAGCTTTTTTCAGGTGCTCAGGTGAGTGTCCACCTGCCCTGGGACTGCCCTCTTCCCGTGTCGCCCCGTCCCCCTGACCTCCCATCGCCTGACCTTCAAGTATGTCTATTCCAGGGGATGTTTGGAATGGGCCTCTCCTTGCCTTCTTTTAAATAAAGACCAAGAACTGAGTCTCTCTCTGCCCCTCCTCTTCCTCTCCAGGTAATCAATCCTTTGGGAACAGGTGGCTCCCTAATTTCCTGGCTTTCCTCCAGAGGAATGGGTCTTGAGCCTGCCTGGAAAACACTCTTCATATTCCTTTTGCAAACTTAGTTTCAATGTGCCTCTGACCTACCACACTTTGTGACCATTCTTTTGTGAGCATTCATGGAACATCTACTAGGTGTCAAGTGCTTGGGGGGATTAAGAGACCATTCATACAGGTTTCTGACCTCAAAAATTATATATTCTAATCTCATATCTCATAAAAGGTAACATCCATGATATGCGAAGAACTCTTACAACTCAACAACAACAAATATTTAAATGGGCAAAAGAATTGAGCCGACATTTCCCCAAAGAAGATATCCAGATGGCCAATAAGCACATGAAAAGATGCTCCCCATCACTAATCATTAAGGAAGTGCAAATAAAACCACAATGAGATATCCCCGAAGCCATTAGAATCACTATTATTACAACAACAGCAACAGAAAATAACAAGTGTTGTCAAGGACACAGAGAAAGTGGAACTGTTGCACATCATTGGTAGGAATGTAACCATGATACATCCACTCTGGAAAACAGTATGGTGGGTCCCCAGAAAATTAAACATAGGATTACCATATGATCCAGCAATTCCACTTCTGGGTATATGCCCAGAAGGACTGGAAGTAGGGACTTGAAGAGGTATTTGTACACCATGTTCATAGCAGCATTATTCACAATTGTCTAAAGGTGGAAACAACCCAACTGCCCATAGATGAATGGATAAAGAAAATGTGTTACATGCAGTGGAATATTACTCAGCCCGGAAAAGGAAGGAAACTTTGACATATGCTATGTGGGTGAACCCTGAGGGCATCGTGCTAAATGAAATACACCAGTCACAAAAAGACAAACACTGTATGATCCCACTTAGATGGCACCTAGAGTAGTCAACTTCATAGAGACAGAAAGTAGAATGGTGGTTGCCACGGGCTGGGGGAGAGAGAATGGGAAGTTAATATTGAATGGGGACAGAGTTCCATTTTCAGGCCATTAAAAAGTTCTGGATGGTGGTGCTGGGTGCCTGACAATGTGGGTGTGCTCAATAACGCCACTGAACTAGGCCCTTAATAATAATAACATAAAATGGTAAATTTTGTGTTCTATATTTCTTATTCCAATAACAATGAAGAAATGTATGTTCTAGTTCAGGGAAACAAAATTAACATGCATAGGACATTAAATAGCAATAGCAGGGATAAGAAGAAGAAGTGTCAGGGGAATGGCATAGCCATGAAGACCCGGCCAGCCCATTTGGACTAAACTTCCTCAGCAAGGTTACCTCAGCCAGAACCAAGTTCATGACTATGAGAGCCAGAACTAGCCCTTCAGCAGGACTGAGTATACAGTTCACAGGGCTCAGAACAAAACAATTAAAAATTTCAAGAGGGTGACAGCAGAGAATTAAATTTAGTATCATTTTTTAAAAAATATTTTTTAAGTATTTATTCAATTTTGAGAGAGAGAGAGACAGAGCATAAGCAAGGGAGGAGCAGAGAGGGAGACACAGAATCTGAAGCAGTCTCAGGCTCTGAGCTGTCAGCACAGAGCCCGACCTGGGGCTTGAACCCACGAACTGTCAGATCATGACCTGAGCTGAAGTTGGACGCTTAACCGACTGAGCCTCCCAGGTGCCCCAAGCTTAGGGTCCTTCTGAGCACTACAGTGGCCCTGCTTAAAAGTGTCTCATAGATGTGGCAGCTAGCTTTATGTGTCAACTCACTAGACTCTAATACTGAGTTATTTAATGTAGGTATTGATCTGAAGATGTTTTGTAGATGTGGATTATATCTACAGTTGGATAACTTTATGTAAAGGAAATCATTCTCAAAAATGTGGGTGGGCCTTGTGCTATCAGTTGAAAGACTTACAAGCACAAACTCTGAGGTTTCTGGAAGAATAAACTCTACCTCGAGTGTTCCTGACTGAGTTTCCAGACTGTGGGGCTGCCCCTCTGATTTCAGGCTTGGGCAAATCACATGAGCCAATTTCTTGAATGAATATGAAATACGAATTGATTCTATTTCTCCAGAGGACCCTGACTGATACATAAGGGATAAGTAAAGTTAATAAAAAGAGAAGCATAGGCAAAACCCTGAAGCTTTGGAAATCATGGAGTCCAATTTCTCATGTTCTACAGTTGAGGAAACTGAGGCTCAGAGAGGTGAAGAAACTTGTCCAACATCACACAGCAAGTTAGGAAAGGCAGTGTCTTCAAACCTTTCAACCAAAGTATGTCTTGCAGCCCTATATTTTTGAGAGTTTGAATTTGTAAAATTTATGAATGTTGCATTCTATTTCATTATATAATTGTGTTTTGAGTAATATTTTACTTTCCAAATCTTTAAATGACATTTCCGCTCTGGGAAAGAGTACCATTCTTGTTCTGTGGGCTTTTGGCACCTCACATCTACCCAAGCAGGGGAAGGACAGATATTAAGGGACACACAGTGCAATGGCTTATATCTGAAACCTTGAGATTCAGTAAAACTTCAATTCCTGGAATGTTAGGGCAAAAGAATATTCTGGAAATAGACTTTCTAATTATCAGAGAACCCAGATGTCTTTTCTGGCTCAGGCTTTTGATGAAGATAATTTACTCTTCCTTCGATTTGGAATTTTTTGATGCCTGAAGGTCGTGCTTCCCCAAAATTCTTTTTTTTTTAAGTCTATTTATTTTGAAAGAGTGTGCACGCACATGCACGTGCATGCAGGGGAGGGGCAGAGAGAGTGGAAGAGAGAATCGATGCAGGGCTCAGACTCACCAACCGTGAGATCACGACCTGAGCCAAAAATCAAGAGATGGACACTTAACGATTGAGCCACTCAGCCGCCCCACCAAAACATTCTGACTATAGAATCCTTTTGATAATGAATGGTGTGTACTGATCGACTTTTTCTCTTCTTCCTTGATTCTTCCTTGCTACTTCTGTCCCGGATTCCCACTGGCTGGCCTGTCTTCTCTCCCAGTGCCCCCTTATTGTGTCAGCTTCAGGTAGCATGAGCCAGCTCTGCCCCCTTGGCAAACACTCTCATCTCAGGAGATGTGGAAAATCACGGGTGCTGAGCTCCGGACCTGTGCTCCAAGACTGCACTTATAACAGCGGACAGTGACCTCCCGCACCATCTCAAGAGACGGATGGAAGGATGAGGAACAGCATCTCCGCTGGGCGAATGGGAAACTAAATTGTAGGGCAGCATCGGGGCTGCTGGGCCATGAAGGCTCTCTAAATTTGGGGTGAGAGGTCACCAGCCAAAAGAAAAGGTGCATATCCCATCAAGTAGAGCGGGAGAACTGTGGGCAGCTTCCTGTCTCGGGGCAGCCACCCAGCCCTTCATCCCACAGGGGCGGAGCCGAGAATGGGAGGGCTCCATGTGAGCTCTGAGAATCTCAGAAGGATGCAGAGCCCAGAAAGTCTCCCAAAATGCAAAGATATGAGACATTTAAAGACCCAAGACAGATGCGGCTCACTTCACTTGCAAATGTGTCTGCATGGGGATAACCCAGAACTGAGTAAACCCGGCCACCTGCATGGGCAGAGTCACGAGGATACATAAGGGGGCGGGTAGACAGAGCTGACTCGAGGGAGCGGGCAGCGAAGCCCACCGGGGGTTTGGAGCTGCAACACAACTTTGATCTTCCCTCGAGGTCGGCAGCCACTGTCAGCCCCGGAACAGGACTCATGGCGCCCCCTGGTGGCAGCTGTCCCGACTCAGCCAAGTTCACCCAGGGCAGTGAAAACCAAGCAGCCCACCCCTGACCTAAACCGCCTGCTGGCTAGTCCCAAACTAAACAGGGGCCAGGAATGCCACAGAGAAGGGAGCAGACCTTGAGGGAAACTTGGGGGGTTGCAGAGAGGGAAGAGTGCTCTATGCAACCTTAGGTTTCAAATTTAGAAGAGATTCCTGGGTCCCCTGCAAGGAAGATCTTACAAGGAAGGTCTCCAGTTAGTCCAATGAGGCCAGAGGCAGGAGCTATCCAAGAATGGGAGAATGGAAGCTGAAAAAATAGCTACGAGCACCCTAATCCCAAGGGGCCTTGAGGAACCCATGGATGAAATGAGAATACAATACAGGAGAGTCTGAACATACCTGAGCCTGACTTATCTTGGTTTTTAGCCTGGTTTTCTTCTCCATGTGGCAGGGCTTTTCAGAGACATCTAGACATTTACGGAAAACTCCAGAAGAAAATTATCAAACTTTGGGTGTTTTTTTTTTCACTTTTGACATCCACAAACGAATGCCTTTACACACACAGAGGGAGAGAACGATGTGCTGTGTTCAAGATAATTGCAGGATATTATTTTAAAGGTCAATACCTTGTGCACTCAATGCAGGTGGGCTGGTGATTGGATGCAGGTTTGGATTTGGAGAATGAATACCTTCTTTTGATGCTGTCAGTGCACCTCTGTGGTTTTATGTACATGACGTCATATGCAAAGAGGTCAGAAGTCTCTTTATGAAGTAAGTGGTCCACCTGTCACCAATTACTGAATTGGGCACCAGAGAGGGACAGAGATCAAGAAGAGACTGTGGGAGAATGTCTGGTACTAGTTCAAGGTCGGCGTCTTTGCTCCCCCAGGTGCTGAAAGCAACAAATGAGAGCAGGCAGGTAATGGTGTGATCCCCTCTGTCCCCATCCCCAGCTCTAGTAAGCTCTTCCCAAACTTGGAGTGACCTAGACAGGTTGAAGGCAACTGTTGACCATCAGTGAATGGGTCTGAGTGGTGGGGGTGGGCAGGAGGAAGTGGGCAAATTCTGTCACCCACCCAGCTCGGAGCGATGTCCTAAACCTGGAGGATTATGACAGAGGGGTTGAGAATATCCCAGAGGCAAACAGAGAGTTCATTATTAACCTTGTAAATCTGTTCCATGTGGTCTGGCATTTACTGGTAGTACACGAATTGATTTGGTAATCATTACTTCTTTTAACAAGCTCTGCAGACCCGAGTCCTTTTCACATTGTCTTTGGAATGCTTTTTCTATTTCCTGGGCTTGCCAAGCTACTCTCTTGCAGCTAGGAAATACCAGGCAATGCTGGGTCTGGATGGGATATGAAGGTGGGGGTTCTGAGCAGCTAAAATGTGGCAGAATCAGACCTGGGTTGAATCCCAACTCTGCCAACTTACCAGCCGCACGGCTGTGAGTAAAGTCCCCATTATCTCTGCAACCTCTCTCACCTCTCCCACGATGCTTCATGTCTGAGCCTCATGCTTCATTGTGGATAAGAGCTCCTGGAATCTGTTTATTGTGGAATTTCAACTCATTTGGGGGCGCAAACATGAAATAATCTTATTCAAAGGACTGTTCCCATTACGAAACAATATCTCAAGCAGACTTTCACTTCCTGGAAACGTCACAGTTAAAAAAACAGTCGGTTTTATTTACTTGAGAAGGTCAATCTAATACCCAAATCCAGGCTCTTTTCCTCCCCTGTCAGTGGAGGGGTGGAGGAGGTGAGGGGCACACTCTACCCTCTCGCACACCCCCGCCCTGGGTCCTGAGAGCCCAGAGAGAGGAGGAAGGAGCGTGGTCCAGCTCTGGACCTTTCCTGTCCTCTACTCTCCCTGCTCAAGCTGTTTGAGGTTATCTGAGGTGGGATGGGGTCTTTCTTGGTCTGGTCACCTGGAGTGCAAGGTGGCCTCTTCTCCTTGTGGACAGAATGATAGTTTCCTTGGGCTGCCTTTGAACTTCACTTGGACAGACCACAGTCCCTCTGTCTGACTTGGACGCCTGCCAGCAGTCCAAGCCTCCAGGCCCCTCTCTGTGGGACAAAGGTACTGTTTTATGGTGAGCATTTTCCTTTGATCCTGTCACTGTGACTCTGTGATCAAAGTGTAACCCCAGTGGAGATGACGTCAAAAGCCTAATTGAAGGCCCTTTGGGAAAATGAAGCCTGAGCCAAATGGCCTTCCATTCACCCACAACCCCATCACTTAGTGGCAAGCTGTGCTCCGCACTCATGGCAGCCTCCTGGCTCCCGCCCCTCCCCTATTCCCTGATACTTCACTGTGAAGGGTGGGCAACCTGAGGTCCCTTTCAATAGCCTCTGTGGGGCACAAGGAACAGAAGTCAGATGTTCTTTCATCCAGGCCCCTGGGTCCCACTTTTCTAATGAAGGCTACTCCCGGAAGTCCTTGTAATGTGCTTAGAGAGAAACTGTGGGACCTAATAGAATTACACGAAGCAATCGGCCTAAGTAGTAGAGCACTTTGGCTGGCCCACAACTACTGGTACAGTTGCACAAGCTGCACAGTGCGTAATTCCAGTGTCATTTCACCATGTAGTGAGCAGAGATTCCTTTTTGTTACAATTTCCTGGCAGAAGGCCATCAAGTGTCAACACGGGGCCTAACTGCAGGTTGGTAGTGCCACCGTTTACCAGCCAAATACTAAGCCCTCTCTTCTCAGAACATCTAGCCCTGTTCCCACTTTGCTACAATAATCCTAGAAGCCAAAAATCCAGGGCCCATTAGCCATGGTCCCCCTGCCAGAACTCCCCACATCTCATCCCTGCGCCTTGGTGATCTCATGTCCTACCTTGGTTTTTCTTGTGCCTCAGGCCAGGACTTCTTTCAGGGATGGAGAGACACCCATGGACCCTCAACCAGACCACCGTGCAAAGGGGTAAAGAGGATTGACAGATTAGGTCCCAGCAAGCTTCAGAGTCAGCTTTAGGCTGTCTTTTAAGGTGCTAGCCTAGAACAGTTTAAAGTAGACTGCATATGGACGCCTGGGTGTCTCAGCTGGTTGAGTGTCTGACTTCAGCTCAGGTCACGGTCTTGCGGATTTTGGGTTCGAGCCCCGCATCAGGCTCTGTGGGGACAGCTGGAGCCTGGAGCCTGCTTTGGATTCTGTGTCTCCCTCTCTCTCTGCCCCTCCCCTGCTTGTGTTCTGTCTCTCTCAAAAACAAACAAACATTTTTAAAAAATTAAAAAAGTAGATCGCATAAAAAGCAACATCTGGATACTGTGGCTGCCAGAATCTAGGGACATAATAGAAAACAAAAAATAAACTTGAAATCTGGTATGTGACATTAATGTGATGAACAATTTACAATGATGGTCATTTTAGAAAATGCCTTCTGAGCGCATAACCCTAATTAATACAGATCATTAAGTGATCCATACTAACTTTACTCTGAATTTCCTTGTGAATAATACTAAAATACCAGCTTTTTTAAAACATTTATTCATTTTTGAGAGAGAGATAGAGTGCAAGTGGGGGAGGGGCAGAGAGAGAGGGAGACAGAGTCTCAAGCAGGCTCCAGGCTCTGAGCTGTCAGTACAGAGCCCGATGCGGGGCTCGAACCCACGAGTGGTGAGATCATGACCTGAACCAAAGTAGGGTGCTTAACTGACTGAGCCACCCAGGTACCCCTAAAATACTAGCTTCTTTGATGAGCTAAGCCTTGGAGTCTGTTCCTTGTATGGCAGAGGTCCTTGTAACTTAAAGAAGAGAGAGACAAGGAACAGGTGATGTAAGAATATTCTAAGCTTTTAATTTATAATGTAGACTTAGCTACAAATTTGGAATTCAGCCAGATGTGTTTTTCTTCATGTGAAGTATATTCGATGAAAAGAATTCTACGGCTAGAAAATACTCCTAAATGGAAAGACTTAGTAACTTCATGTTGAGTAAGTCCCAGTTAGGCAGGGCCACCTGCTGGCAGCATGGGGTACTGCAGCCCAGACAGATTTCTGGCTAAGTTCAAACTCCTCATCAGGAAAAACCCAAGTGGCAAAGAAATCACGGTGGAGGGGACAGATGTGAGGGTTGTATGGATTGACAGCATACCCACAATGCCACGGTTAAGGTGGTGCCACAGGAATTCCGAGTGAAAAAAGAAATCATCTCGTTTTGTCTTTTGGGGACTAGAGTTTAATTAGGAAAATAGCAATTGTGTATTAAAATACCCAGTATGCCTTATCAGTTATCCCCTTTTTCACTCTGATTTTCAAGGTATTCCTTCAGATCTCACCCACCCCAATCAGAATACACCAACAGTTTTATAATGGAATGGAAAAGATTTGCTTTTCAGAAATTTATTTCACTTGGACGTTCGAACACATTTCTCTCCTCCTAAGAGCAAGAATCCTTTGGTTTAACTTTGTCAAACTCTGTTTACTCTCAGTTATATGATATTCCTTATACCATCTTTGCTACTGCTTTTTCTTTTCTACTTCTTTTTTTTTTCTATACCAAAATGAAGGTGTGTGGGAGATAGAAAAAACCAGCATACAAGGAGGACACCCTAGAACATTCTGATTACTGGCGGTTTTATTGAGTTAGTGGCACGTGGGAGTTCTTCCCATGATCAGCGAACGCAGGCATTACAGTGCGGAGTCCAGAGGGAGGAAAGGCTGGGTGAAGGGACAGGAGGGCCTTGAGGCAAGGCCTGGTCACCTGGTGACATGCAGAGCTCTCTCTAGGCCTATCGCTCATCTTGGGGGGCGGCTGAACTCAGACACCCCCATATTTGGAGAGGCAATGTTCACGTCTCATTTTTCCCTGAAAATAAAAGGAAGGGAAATGGAAGGTGAGGGCTCAATATTCACTGAGAGGCAGCAACCAATCCTCAAATTCTTATCAACAAAGAAAGACCATCCTTCGAAGGAAAAATAAAATGTCCAGTGATTTTCTGGCTTCGTGCCTGGGCTCTGGCTACCGGAGCCATAATTCCCAGGCTGGATATGTTGCCCTGTTTCTGGCCCCCAGGGACCTGCTGGGCCCAGAAGGACGACAGGTATGGCCTGCATACTCACCAGTTCTTTTGACGGTATTCCTGAAGGGCTTTCTCTGCCACAGTCTCCATAAATTTAGGATTGTTCCTGGAGACTTCTTCTGGGACCATCACAGTGATGGGGTCAGAATCAAAGAGCTTCACGACCACCTTAGTGACGCCAGAGGGAGCGTTGGAGTCAGAAGTCTGGGAGCTCACCTAGGAGGAAAAAAGGTAAGAGAAGGACTGAAATGCCCGTCCAAATGGACTCATTTTGGAACAAAAACCAGGCTAAAATCTGGACAGTAGACCCCTTTTTGCCTTCGACTAACTTAGACATCTGTTCAACTCCGTGAACAGAAATGCCCTAATTCAGAGACACTTGTTTGTAGGTACAAACAATGTCTGCAGAGGACCAGCCCATTAGGGAGCCCCACAGAGAACAATGGTTTCTAAGCCACCATGTTTTCTTTGGGCAGCCACTGCCTGGGCCAGTGGCAGAAAAGGAATCGGGGACAGAAAAACAAAAAAGGGTTCCCAGCTCTAGAGGGAAGCTTTCTATCACCAGTAGAGAATAATGCCCCAGTTCATGAGGCATCCGGAACAGCATAGGGCGGCAGGGCAGCCTCGTGGAAAGAGCACAGGCTTTCCAGCCAAGCACACAAGTTCAAATGCCCAGGTGAGTCACCCAGCAGTTATTAAACCTTGGGCGAGCTGTTGAATCTCTCTCCCTTTCCTCAACCATAAAATGGGGGCATGACATCCTACACCTCACTGGGCGAGGAGGGTTCTGTGCAACCACGTACATAAAAGCTCTTATGTTTCTTGCCATATGACAAACGCTCAATCCCTTTAATATCTTCGTGCCATCTACTCCCAGGGAAGGTTGGCATCGCCTCCAGATCATACCCCCGAGCTTCGGGGCATGGCCAGGACGTGACTCACCGTAGTGACCTGGAGATAGAATGGGTCCCCGCTCTGAGTGAGATTAGCCAGCTGGGACACCCAGCTAAACTGCTCATTCAGCTGCTTCAGCAGAGAGGACGTGTTGAACATCTTCTCCTGGTAGGACTGCAGCAGCTCATCGTACAGCTTGGTGAATTTCTCCGCGATCTGGAGGGAGTTGTTGAGTTCCTGTCGCAGCTGCAGCTGAGAGGGGCTGCTGCCAGCACAGTCTGCCCAGAGATGAAAAAAAAGGCAGAAATGTGAAAGGAAAGCTAAAAAGGGATAACAAGCAAGAATGGAAATCCATCCTTGGAGCCAGGACCAAAAGCCGGGCTAACTGTAAGTGCCAAAGGTGACAGAGCTCACCCCGGAATGTAAATCAGTACGCAGCTTCCTTCAGCCATCAAGTCTTGCTCTGGAAAACAATGTCACCTGAACTAAACAGTGTCCTTAGAGACATCATGGACTTACCTTCGGGTGCAAGACCCTCCTTGGAGACTCGTTGAGCACACTTTGAGAAGCACTGATCTCTGCTCAGACCCAGACCTGCTCTCGCTGCCCTAGTCCCCAGATGGATCATTTCTGGAACGAGGGACGGGTTACTTAGAGCTACCATTTGTGGGCCGCCTACTCAGTACCAGACACTACATAAGTGCTTTAGATATCCACTATCTCCAATTATCACATCTATGCTGCCTTTAAGTATTACCAGTGATGAAACTAAGGCCCGCAGAGGTAAATCCATTGCCTAAAGTCACAGAAGGAATGATTCATAGGGCCAGGCTCTTCCTACTCTGAATCTGGCTCTGGAGAATTCTTCAAGCCTGTCTTTGGAGCCTATCTGCAGGGTTGGATATCTAGTGCCAACAGTCCATGAGGCAGAAGGGCTGGCCAGGATCCTTGGGACGCAAAGCATGGCAGCCTGGTGGCTGGGGCCCCCAGCTTGCCCATCTGCCCACCACGGCTGGTCACCATGCTCACCAGAGGGACAGAGAAGACACAGCTCACTCCTTTTGGCCCCTGAATGCTCTGCAGGTTTCAGACTGATAAGAGCGGGCAACTACCCACTATCTCTTTAAAAACCGCTGATTTTCTTTCCCTAATTTTTTCAAAAATATCCCAAGGAGGGTACATCAAACCCAAGCCAAGTCAGAGGAAGACAGATCTTTGCACACTGCATTGACTATAAATGATTACCCTAAGTGATTATATTAAACGTAATCATTTGTATTAAAATTTCAAAACTGTTAGGTGGGGCAAGAAACAAAGGCCAGGTTGAAAAGACAGTATAATGAATATTCTTCACTCTTTCACCAGGGGAGAATGAAAAAATAAGGAAAGCCACTGAGAACCGAGACTGTCTGGAGCAGTGGATCTCAACTGGTGGCTCTGCTGCCCCCCAGGGGGTATTTCGCAAGGTCTGAAACCGTTTTGGTTGTCAGGACTGGTGGGGAGGGGAGGCTCCTGGCTCCTGGTGGCTAAACAGCCCACAGGGCACAGGACAGCCCCACACGACAAAAAAATGATTCGGTCTGAAACGTCAGGAGTGCCAAAGTTGAGAACCCCTGGTCTAGAGTGTTGGGGGAGTGCGTGCTCACTTGGTTGCACGCACCTTCAATAAGAGGTGGTAACTCTCAATGCAGAAGAGAAGGCAGGTTAGGTAAGCTGTGATCAGTGACCATTAACATCAGTGCTGAGTGGGGGGCGCCTGGGTGGCTCAGTAGGCTGAGCGTCCGACTCCTGATTTTGGCTCAGGTTGTGATTTCACGGTCATGGGTTCGAGCTCCGAGTCTGGCTCTGCATGGACAGCGTGGAGCCTGCTTGGGATGCTCTCTGTCTGCCCCTCCCCCCACCTCCATGTTTGTGCGCTCTCTCTCTCTCTTTCAAACTACATAAATAAACTTTAAAAAAAAAAAAAAAGATCAGTGGTAGGGGTGCCAATTTGAGCCCGGGCATCTGTGCATCTCTTCTTCTGGCCCTAAACAGGACTTTCTTGTAGCAAAGTACTGTGTAATGTCTGCAACTCTAACTATGCTATTTTATGAGAAAAGCCCAGGAAGCTTGGTCAAGTTCTCATCTATGCTTCATACATCAGCCTCTCACAGCACTTGTATTTATTTTGCAGCGGCTTCTAAAATTATAGGAGTGAGGCTAGCAATATTTAACTAGACTCTGAAGGCTTGCTCTGGCAAACCCGAACGTATTAAGAGCAAAGCCACAAGATTGATCTGCTAGGTACTAGGGGAACAATTAACTCTTTCTGAACATAGACTATCGTGTGCCAGCAACCGTTCTAGATGCTTTTACAGCTGTTACTCAAAGAAACAAGAAACTAGTCGATGAGCAGATCTAATAATACTGAGGGCAACAGCTGAAGGGAAGTACAGTCGACCCTCAAATGTGTCCACAGTGCAGATTCTATACCAGGCTGTACTGTTGTTTTTCTCTTCTTTATGGTTTTTTCTTCCTTTCTTTCTCCCTTCCTCCCTTTACTTTCTTTCTTTCTTCCTTTCTTTCCTTTTCTTTTTTTCTTTCCTTCTCTCTTTCCTTCCTTCCTTCTTTCTTTCTTCCTTTCTTTTCTTTTCTTTCTTTCCTTCTTTCTTTCTTTTTTTAGTGAGAGAGAAAGCAAGAGTGTGAGCGGGAGTGAGAGAGGGGCAGAGACAGAGAGAGACAGAGAATCTGAAGCAGGCTCCATGCTCAGCACAGAGCCCAGTGCAGGGCTCAATCTCACGACTGTGAGATCATGACCTGAGCTAAAATCAAGAGTCAGACACTTAACCGACTGAGCCACCCAGACACCCCATTTCTTTATGATTTTCTTAATCACTTTTTTCTAGTTTACTTTAAGAATACAGTATATAAGACACGTTAAATATGAAATATGTGTTAACAGATGGCTTATGTTATCGCCTCCCCTAACCCCCTCATTGTTCAAGGCTCAACTATATTTCCTTTGCTTCGGGAACCAACCAACCAAAGGGTATTTTGCTGGGAAGCGAAGGTACCACTACCAGTGACCCATGTGTTCCAGGGATAGAACACCAAACACTGGTTAAAAACACATCCCAAACACCTAGCTCTCCAACATAAGGATGTCCTATAATCTTAGGAAGTTACTCAACCATTCTGTGACTACGAGCTTTCACTTCTGTTAAGACAGGGACAATAACTGTACCCAACTCAGGGTCATTCTGAGGAAATTCCTCAGGGTTTCTGAGGAATCATTTCTGAGGAAATGTTTGCAAAGTGTTTACAGCAGTGCCGAGAGTACACATGGTAAGTGTTTGTTAAACAGAATACACATTATCTAAAGTTCCATCATCTGCAAGGAAAAATGAGGAGGTCTAACAGCTGGGCCATCGGGAAGATAACTGGGGAAATCAAAACATGCCATCTCCCAATTTCAGGGACAGCCCTACATCAGTGGAACAGGGCCAAGGACCGCCCCCCCCCCCGCCCCTGCCCAGTGCCACAGCCAGAAGGCAGCAGAATGGAATTTCAAGTCCCATGCGTCTGACCCCACAAAGGGAGCCCCAGAGAGGGACCAGGGACCCAGGGCTCCCCAACTCACCCACTGACAAGATCTCCTGGCACTTCTCACACTGGTCCTTCATCCTCAAGCACCCCGTGGAGTTGTGACGGATCTCCTTACACACAGTACGGTCTTGGTTGTCTTCTGGAGACACAGGAGGGAAGGGGGAGTCATGCCGAGGGCTCACACAGAGCAATATAGTGATGGGCCACCCAACCTCTCTGATCCCTCCACGCTACTGTTTGCCCCTCTGAGATGCTTCTGTGGGCAGAGCAGGTTGGAAATTAGTCATCTGCCTGCAGGACTGATCGGGGCTCCCTGGCCTCACCTCCCACCATCTCTGGGTGATGAGGCCCTCCCGCTGCCACACTGCCATAGCTCCATGCACCTCTCTTTGGCATCAGAACCCATTTTTACTCTGTATTTCATCTGGCCCATTTCTCTCCCCCAGGCAGTCAGCAAGCCCCTTGAGGGCAGGAATAGGTCCTCCTTTTAGCCTCTTTATAACACAAGGCTCCCCCCATTACAGATAATGCAGTAGATGCTGTTCAATTCAAGGTCCTTCTGTATTTCCAGACCATTTCAAGCCAACAAACTGCAGCATTTAGGAGATGGTGTTGGCCAACCATGTCTATTAGTTTAATGAAGGAAATCACTTCTAAACGTATAGACGTTTCATGTCCATATTAGACTTCATTCACTGAAAAAATATTCATTGCATGCCCATTCTCCACCAGGCCCCAGGGTTATAGCCATGAACGTTTTTCTAAACTGTAATATGGACTCATTATATAATTTGTCATCAATATATGCATGGCATCCACATAAAGTCACCTGAGTTCCCAAGACAAAGGCTGTCTGGTTCTCTAGCAAGGACTAATCAATGTCATGCCCACCAGTGGCTGGAAGGGGAATGGTAAACTTGGAAAGAAGAAGATTCCAAGTCCGGCAAAGATAAATTTGACTGGGACATACTTTATCGGCTGTGAATACTTGGACACACTCCTTTACCTCTCTGTCATACTTTTCTCCTCCTTAAATGGGGATAATACCACCTTTACAGAGTTGCTGGGGGAAATTGAGATGACCCACACCAAGCCCCCCACAATGTTCTTAGAATCTACTGAGCTTCTCAATAACCTGCTAGTTCCCATCCCTTAGGAAGAATGAGACATTTTTCTAACCTTCTGTGAATTCCATCGGGAAGTGGTAGGGAATTCTATGGAGGTTGACGTCCATGGCCTGTTGAGCCTGGTGTATCATGTCAAAGAAGGGCTGAAACAGGTCGTGGAAGTTCAAGGGCTGGAACGCAGGGAAAGGCATTACATTCCGGGCGAAGCGGGACTTGGGATTGAAGAAGAAAGGCCTCCTCTGGAATGAGCTGAAGGGTGGGTAGTAGTAAGTATCCTGGGGCTCCCGGGTGAAGAATCTGTCCTGGAAAAGCTCGTCCATAATGCTGGATGCCCGATTGAAGCTGTCTTGCATGACGTCCAGGGCGTGGGTCTGCTGCCGGTCGTTCTCCAGCAGGGAGTCGATGCGGTCGCCATTAATCCAGAAGTAGAAGGGAGAACTCTGGTTCAGGAACTCCTCAAGCTGTAACAGGCAAAATGGGGAAGTTAGAAGGTCGCTAAGGTCCCAGCCTCCTCCTGGCCTCCTCCCAGCCTCCTGTTTGTCAAGAAGAGCTGGTCCTCACTGTCCCTTGGTCTCCTCGGTCATAGCACGTGACCAAAGGCCCTGCTGGGACTGGCTCCCTCGTCCCTCAACTGTGGGGCCAATCCCCTTCCATTCTACCCATCCAAAGGGGAAGAATTTAGGAAGAAATCTGAGGCCAAGAGATGCACAAACCCCTGTCACCTGAGACTAGTCTCTTTGACCATGAAGGATCCCTACTCAGCCAAGGGCCAACTGACAGCCTTCAATTCATGAGCTCCAACCAGGTGAGGCCTGCATGGGGATGATGAGATCAATATTCATGTGCTAAAATTCTTAATTCCTTCTGCCTCTGTGGGCACAGGGATTTTCTATACCACGAAGCTGTTTGTTATGTCATCCAGCTAATAATTTCTAGAGAAGAATCTTCTAAGAGATGGCAAATACCTGGCACATGTGTTTTTAAGGACTTCACATTTGTGCATTCATAACCAATGTGGGCAACTGATCATGGGCGCTCCAGGCCCCAGTGCAGCCCAATGCAGCTGATCAATTGCATCAGGGTGTGTGAAATGAAGCTGTGATGCTGTGATTTATATATTTGGTCTTCGTGGGGTTCCTAAAGCCCTTGGGAACACAATAAAGTTCTTTTGTTATGTTAATGAGGCAGCTTTTGGAAAGCACCTAAGGATGGGGGCTGGTTGCCCCCAGGAACCAACCCAGATTAGAACAATTAGAACGTGGAATTCTTAATCCCACCTCCTGATATCTGGGAAGCGGGGAGGGGCTGGAGGTTGAATCTATCCCCAATGGCCAATGACTTTATCAATCATGACTGTGGGGGCGCCTGGGTGGCTCAGTCAGTTAAGCATCCGGCTTAGGCTCAGGTCATGATCTCACGGTTCATGTTTTCGAGCCCTGCATCGGGCTCTGTGCTGACAGCTCAGAGCCTGGAGCCTGCTTCAGATTCTGTATCTCCCTCTGACCCTCCGCTGCTCGCGCTGTCTCTCTCTGTCTCTCAAAAATAAAAAAATAAATAAAAATAAAAATAAAAAAACATCAATCATGACTGTGGAAGACTCCAGAAAATCCCCAAAGGATGGGCTTGAGGAGCCTCTGGGTTGGTGAACATGTGAAGACACAGGAGAGCGATGCCCTCCCAGGGGGCATGTTAGCTCCCCATCCTCTCCCCACACCTCGTCCTAGGCATCTCTTCTTCTGGCTTTTCGGAGTTACATCCTTTTATAAGAAACCAACAACCTAGTAAGTCAACTGTGTCTCTGAGCTGTGAGCTGCTCTAGCAAATTAATTGAACCCAACGAGGGGGTTGTGGGAACCTCCACTCTGTAGCCAGTCAGAGAGAAGCATAGGAAACAAGCAGCTGAAGCTGGGGGGTGGGGACGACGGCCTTGTGGGCCTGAGCCCTTACCTCATGGAATCTAATGGGGTCTCCCAGGTGGACAGTATCGGAATGGGGCTGAATTGTAGGCTGCTGTGGGGGAACTGCTTGGCCTGAAGAACACCCCCACGTGCTGGAACTGGGTGTAGGACCATAGAAGGGTATTTCACTCAGTTCTCCGCATCCCCGCCCCCTCCACCGCTCAGAGCCTAGCTGTCCTCAGCAGCGCGTCCCCTGTCACCTGTTGGCCAACCAGGCCCGAGCCGCTTCGGCAGACGCGAGCGTAGAACTTCATGCAGGTCTGTTTCAGGCACGGCTTACACTCCTCCCAGAGGGCCATCATGGTGTCATTGCACACACCCTCGGACGCCTTCAGCTTCGTTTCAGAGTCCTTGGTCTCGCTCAGGGCATCCTACAGGGGGACACAAGGCCAGATGAGCCTCACGGAAACCACAGGCTCCACGCTTTCCAAGGGGGCGCGGCAGTGCCCGGCCCCCCACCCCTCAGGCGGGTCTTCCCAGGGCTGGCCACACGGTGTGCTTATTTCCACCTCAGGCTCCTGTGTTCCCTCATTCGCCTGGAGTTCCCTCCCCACCCAGCTTTAAATACCTTCTCGACTTCAAGACTGGGCGATTCTTTACGGTTTTGTCTGGACACTAGAACGCACATGGATATCCCCTTCCTCTGATGCTGCACTTAGTCTCGACCCCAGGATTTACTGCTTCCTTACACCTAATTTTCTATTCTCCATTTTCGGTGTTTAAATGTTGTCTTCCGAAGCTTCCACAGATGCCCTGAATCTCATTTGTCTATTGCAGCCACAGTCCCTGGCATGCAATGACAATAAGCAAGCTTTCTCAATCATAGTCACGGGGTGTCTGGGTGGCTCGGTCAGTTAAGTGTTTGACTTCCGCTCAGATCATGATCTCACGGCTTGTGAGCACAAGCCCTGCGTTTGGCTCTGTGCTGACAGCTCAGAGGCTGGAGCCTGCTTCACATTCTATCTCCGTCTCTCTCTGCTCCTCCTCCACTCTCTTTTTCTCTCTCTCTGTCTCAAATATAAATAAACATTAAAAAAAAATTAAGGGGCTCCTGGGTGGCTCAGTCGGTTAAGCATCCAACTCTTGGTTTCAGGTCAGGTCATGATCTCACAGTTCGTGAGTTCGAGCCCCGTATCAGGCTCTATGGTGACAGCCTGGAGCCTACTTGGGTTTCTCTCCCTCTCTTTCTGCCCCTCCCCTGATGGCTCTCTTTCTCTCTCTCTCAAAGTAAATAAATAACCTTAAAATTTTTTTCTAATTAAAAATTAAAGTCACAACAACTACCAAAACTCTCTCGCACATCCGTCTCATTTGGTCCAGTAATTCTACAAGAATCCATCCCAAAGAATTCCTGCCATAGAGGAAAAATCCCTATGCATGAAGATATTTGTTACAGAGTTCGTTTATGGCAGAAAAAAAAATCCTGGAATCAACCAGGATGCTTAAAACTAGAAGGCAAGTCAAGCAAACTGTGGTGCACACAGAGGCTGAAGAAGTAGTTTGGCAAGGGTGACCTTAGTTAAGTTCTCAATAGTGTAGCAAACATTTTTTCACATTAACAATTCGTGATTTTGAATACAGTGGCTGTAAAGAGCATAGAGGGGAAAATGGAGTCAAAAACAGATCAGTTGCTGACATTCCTCAGGTAGAAGGGAGATGGAAAACTTTTCCCCTTCCACTTTTCTACATTAAAATCTCAACAAATGAATGTATTAACACTTCCAAGAATGAAATAGACCATCCACACCCCAAAGCAAAGCTACACTGTGAAGAGCTGAGCAGGAAGACAGAGACTTAGGACTGATCCCTCCCCCGTTCCAGGTCCCCTGCACCAATGGCTCTCTGCTTCTGCTGGAAAGGCCAGCATACCACCTACCGGGCCAATGCGCAGCCGTCAACTGCTCTGCCCCCTGTCTCTCTTCCTCGTTCACATATTCAAGAACTGCAAAGTAATGGAGTCTTTTCCTGAACGTGACGTGATTTATCCCAGAACCTGGAGTGTAGACTATCAAACTCTGATGATAGCCACAAAAAGTCTGGCATAAACCACCTCTACATGTGCTACCTGAGGATTCTCATAAAATGTAGAGGGAAAAAAAAAAAAACACTGATGCCAGGAAGGGCATTCAGTGTCAAAAGAAAGAGCTGTATCCAGGCTGGCATTTCCTGAAGTGGCTTCCAGCTATCGGGGGAGAAAAAAGGATGCCCTGATCAATTCCACTTGGAAAACACAGGGTTAGATGAAATTCCACAAACTTCTTTGCTGCAGAACTTCTCAGAGCCTTTGTATTATGTATTTATTTACTCTTTATTATCATTTTCTTTTAGTTTTTAAGCGTTTTAAAAAAAATTTTAGAGAGAGAGTGCATGAGCAGGGGAGAGTGGCAGAAGAGGAGAGAGAATCGTAAGCCCGATGTGGTACTCAATCTCACAACTGTGAGATCATGACCTGAGCTGGAATCGAGTCAGATGCTTAACGGACTGTGCCACCCAGGTGATCCCTCAGAGCCTTTAAAACACTTTACTATGCATTATGGGTTGTGAAGGTAGCAGGTGATCCCGTCTCAGCATTTCCTTCATTAGGGAGGCAATGGGAGTGGGTTTTTAGGATACACTTAAGGAGACTACTGATTTTTAAAATAAGTTTATTGCATTATGGTGTTTTAGTTTTGTTGAATCATTAAGCACAGGCTAGACCCACTATTTTTACTATCAGACTTAGGTGTCTGTTTATGAAATAGAACTCTAGAAAACCATGGGGCAATACAGTGTGTGCCTGCCTTAACCCCAAAAGTATTGTCCGTACCAGATAAGCTTCCTGATGGCAGGGCCCCATCCCCCTCCTGACCTGGGATAGACCTTATCGAAAGCCTACCTTGGAGCTTGCATCGTCCGGGTTTAGAAAAATCTATTGAAGTGAGTCCTGCGCCCTGCGCCAGGCTGGTAAAAGACCAGATCCAAGATCTCACCCCTGGAAGCTTTCAAAAGCAAAGAAACTTTTCCTGTTTCTTAACTGCGGCCCCAGCATCAGCTGACACTTGACTGGAAGGGCTGAGGGTCACCGTGGCAACCCCGAAGGGCTCTAACTAACTACAGGAGCCCGGACCACTGGTCCTCTGTAGCAGGGGAGCCCCAAGGGGGCAGGCGCCCTCACCTGGCTGTCCTTACCTCTTTCTTCTTCTTGGCTTCTTCTAAGTTGCTGAGCAGGGACTTGCGCTCTTCGTTTGTCTGTTCTATCAGAGTCTTTATCTGTTTCACGCCCTTGAGCGCATTTTTAATTTCCTTGTTAATGTACTTACTCCCCTCGGTGGACATTTCTGCAAGAGAAGGGCCGGGAGGTAGAGTGAAGAGAAAGGAAGAGATGGCACTGGGGGGTGTCATCCTAGAACCAGATCTAGGAGCTGTCACGGCTGGGAGCGCCCTCCGTGGCAGGCAGCCTTTGGGTCCCAGCTTTGCCCCGACACGGGTCCCCATCCCAGGGCTTACTGTGGACCCAGGGCCCACGTATCGACTACACCAGCGGCTCAGAACACAGCCTGCTGGAATGGGCACACCCCAGAGGAGGGACCGCAGGCAGCACCAGGCCTCTGTGCCCCTGTGGCTCTGGAGAACCAGCCTGCCCAGCCGCAGAAAAAACCTTTCAAGGAAAAAAAAAAAAATCCCGGAAGTGTGACTGTTTAAACATCAACATGTAAAATATTATTTGGGATACAAGTGTTTCTGGAATTCAGTGTAACCAAACATCCGAACTTCTTTTCCATGGTGCCAAGGGATGGGGGACACAAAGATGAATGACTGGCACCGTTCCACAAGGAGACTGTGATCGAGACACAACACCGTGCGACAAAGGCAAGGAGACAATGTCGCCAAAGTGCTGAAGGAGTAACAGCTAAGGCTCTTCTGGTGGTTATCCTGGGCCAGGCACTGAGTTCGGCCACTTCACACACCTTTTATTTCATACTCTGTGCGCTAACATCATCCCCACAGCATTCATGCGGAAAAGGAAGCATGGTGAGATCAGATACCTACTCCAGGTTACACAGCTCGGGCCAGACACATACCCGAGTCTGATCTCAAAGTCTGAGTTTTCAACCACTACCTCCAGAGAAGCGGTCAGCTTGCAGGACGAGGGTGGGGAGGAGGGAGGACAGGTTTCAGGAAGGGCCTGGCAGAGGAGGGGACCCCCAGCTGGGCTCTGAAGGAGGACGTTTCCCCTTGCCTGGATATGGAGCATTGGGATTCTAGGTGGAATAGCATAGGATATATATACAGCAGGTGCAATGGAAACTCACAAGGCTCAAATGATCCCGGCTTCACAGCCCTTTGCGGAGGAGGTGTGGGCCCCAGGACAAGCGGACTGGCAAGGGAACAGCCTAAAAGGGATGCAGTGGCATCCAGTGCTTTCCGAGCACTTGGGATACCCCCCAAAACTGCCTCGGAGCGCACCCGACCACAAAGAACCAGCTTGGAGTAAGGGGGCTCCAGGAGGGGCAGGCCTGAGCAAAGCAGACCCGGTGCACAGGAGAAAATGGTCTTTTCCACTTGGGGCCCTGACAGTGAGGACGTGTGGTCGAGGCGAACCCCTGCTCCACTCACCCTGGAGCTCGGCGTCTGAGACCGCCTTGTCTCCCAGAACCCGTCCATTCTCCGAGGCCAGCAGCAGCCCCACCAGCAGTAAGAGAGTCTTCATCACGCCGGCCTCTCCAATTCTGGAATCCCAGCAGGCCTCTGTTTGTGGAGAACAGGAGACTGTCATGGTAACAGCGAGACAGCCTGCTGGTTCGAGGCCCAGCCTGCAGTCTGCAGCAGCTCCCCCGGGGCCCTGCCCTCAGCCAGCCCTTCTCAGCCCGCAGGACTGTGTTTATCCCCGGGGAAATTGGGAGAAAAGATCCGTCTCGCCACTGGACACCTTCAAAAGAAAGCGGAGGCGGTGGGTACAGGGAGGAACCATAGGAGAAGCAGCCTAAGACAGAAGAAAGGAGAACTCTGGAGTCAGAGCCCTGGGCTCAGGTCCAGCCTCCCCCTCCTCCCCCTTCCTCTCCTCCTCCCCCACCTCTCCCTCCTCCTCCTCCTCTCCCACCCTCCCCCTCCTCTTCCTCCTCCCCCAGAATCGCTGACTAAGTCTGGACATGTGCTTTCTGCATCCAGAAAGGACGTCTATCTGATGATACCTGCTCATATCAAATAAACCCTCAAAACACCTCTCTGGGATGACTCACCCAGCCCTCTCCTTCCCCACCCCTAACGTGGGAACGGCCTCCCAGAGCTCAGCAGCCCCCCTGCTGTGGGCACCATTAATCCTGCCCACAGGCATCACCAACCAATCACAACACCTTTCTCTCCACTGAGCCTCAACACCACCTAAAGCTGCTTTTCAAGACTACGAGGCAGTGACAGCCAACCCTTTGGGTCGGCAAAGGACGATAAATCCCATCTTCCATCCCTAGCATGAGACCTGAGCCAGACTGCATGGATTTGGGGTATAAACACAGGAGAGCAGGGATGGGGGGGGCAATTGTCCTCAGAGAGGAGGGGGGCGGGCAAAGTCGCGGCTTTAAAGGTGGGTCCCATGCCTTCCCAAGAGAAGTTCCTTCTGGATGGATGCGGGCCTCTGCCCTGCCAGGTCCCTTTCACAGGGCTGTCCCTTTAAGCCCACAGTAGGCTGCCCTGCCAAGGTGCCCCTGCCACCACTCAGCTGACTGCTCGGAGCCCAGGACAGCCTAGTCTTACACAATGGACCCTTTCCCAGAAGCTGAAGTTGTTGCCTAAAACAGAACCCCCTTCCCCAGCAGCTGGTCTTCAGGCCTCCCCGCCCCACTGCTTATCTGAATTCACTCATTTCCCATAACAGAGCAGGGAGGCGGGGTTCTCCCCTCTTCCTGAAATTGTGAACATCTACAAACTGCCCTCAGCTCAGCAGGCCCATATGGTCACTTGGTAGCACATTAATAAAGGACGCCTCTCCCGGAAAGTAATTAGCAAAATAGCCAAGCTGTGGTTCCCAGACTGGCCACACAGAGCAAAGGAGCGGCATGGGAGGAGAGTGGGCCATCGCCTTCCCCAAAGACAGGGTGGGTGGCTGAGTCGGGGTGCTATTTCAGGCCTGCCAGGAGGCCCAGGGCTCATGGGCTCTGCCCTAGCTGCTCACTGAGGCCTGAAACACCTCAAAGAGAAACAGAGCTTTTGTTACAGCAGAGAGAGAAAGCCAGCAAGAACACCTCTCGGGAAGAGGTCCCTGGACACTTCTCGAAATTCATACAAGCGCCTCGGAAATAGGTTTGGACCAGAAGAGCACAGAATGAGGAGTCCAGAGATCCAGCAGCCAGTATAGAGACTCTCACCAGTAGCCTGGGGTCCACTGGGGGGCCGGCCAGTCCCAAGCTGAGAACACGATCAGGAGGCTGCCCGATCGCTCCACCTCAGAGGGAAAGCAGACCCCAGAGGCAAGATGGGGCTCCCCAAGGTCTGCAGCAGGCTGGCTACCCCAGGATGAGGGTCCAGCCCTCCCAACCTCCAGCCCAGTGTTCTTTCCTTGACACTAAGTCAATTAAATCTGAGCCTTAATGTCCTCCTCTGTAAAATGTCCCCAACACGGACCTCAGAGATGGGACTGTGTTCTGTAAATACAAGGGTCTTATATAATCATAGTAAATTCTGACTATGTTGAAATCTGACCTAGGACCAATTGTGGGCTTTAGCAATATCTATCGGAGAAGTGGGAGGAGGTGGCATGTTTGGAGAGGGACAGAGGGACTGAACCGGGCACCCGTGGTCCCTCCCTGTGTGGCTTTGCTCTAGTGCAATGATCAGCTCCTTTACAGTACCTACGAATCAGCAGGTGTGGGGGGGTGTCTTGTTATCATGCTGACTCTGATTCCGAATGAGATTGATACTACTCGTCAAGGACAGCACTGGAATGGGGACAGGGAACTGCCTGCAACTAACTGCCTGCGCTGCCTGTCCTGGGGGCCTGGCTGCCAGTTGCTCTGATTGGACAAGCCCTGCCAAGGTCCTCCTTTTCCCCACCGCCCCCAGGCAGCCTCTTTCTCCCCAAGGATGCTTAACCATGGAAGAGGGAGCCATAGGAAGGACACAGAGACCTAAACAAAGTGGTCACGCAGCCAGTAAGTTGCACAGTTTTTAAAGCCCAAGGCCCACGGTCCTATCCTACCACCTCCCCAAATGTAGAAACTAAACCAGCAAGAAAAATAATGCACCTGAAATTCACACCATCCAGAGGCAAATACCAGCACTGTGGTATATTTCCTTCTATTTTCTAGGCATTTGTGTACAATCAGATCCCTTACACCCATTACCTCCAAATAGTCTTTAAAAGCACCCTTTTGTGGCTGTGTAATAGTTCATTTTCTGGTGTTCTCTATTATGCAAGGTTGGGCATTTAAATTCTATGTAGTTTCACACTGTTATTATAATGAACACTCCTGCCAGTATTCTTTCACTGTATCTGCACTCATTCTTAAATTCTTAACCTCTCTCTTTTAAAATCATCATCATCACCCTCAACAGCTTTTTTTTTTAGGTCCAGAAATTCTGGAAGATCAAGGCTTCAGTTCTAATCCTGATTCTGACACCTACTTGCTGTTTATCTTGGGAGAGGATCCTAAACCTCTCCAGGCCTCAGATTATCATCTGTAAAATGAGACAGTTGGATCAGACGTCTGAGGTCTGAGGAGGATGAGTGACTTTCTTCCGATGTATCCTGGTGCATTAGGAAGCAGAAAGGGTGGGATTTAAGTGGTTGCAACGTGTACTTAAAATCCAAACATAAACACACTATGGAGACAACCAGAGAATTCGGGAGCAAACAGGATGACTCAGGCAGGCCAGCTGACAATCAGCACTGGAGATCAGTACCTGTACAAGGAAGATGCTGCAGGGAGGCCCTTTGCGGGGACCTGCTACGCCACTCGCTAGTCTGGGCACCCGGCTTTAGGCATTAGTTCTCCAAGTCTTAGTTTCCCCATCTTTGCAAAAGGAGGGTCATTCCACCTGTCGTGTTTACCCCATAGAATTGTGTCTGGAGCTAGCGAGCACAGTCCCGGGCCCGTGCTCCACCCCCGGCCATTCCGCCTCCGGCTCGGCGGCCTAGTGATGGGGCTCGGGCCACCTCCCTTCCCTGGTCTCCCGACTCCATCCAAAGCGCAGCTCTGACAGCCTTGTGAGTATCAGCGATCTTCCCGTCCTCGCCTGGTTGCCACCCCCGCCCTCCCTTGGGTCCCGGTGGGGCTCTGCGCCGGGTAGGCGAGGGGGGGACATCTCACCGGTCAGCGGCGCCCGGCGACGGTGCGCTGCTCCTGGCGACGCGTGGTGAGCACCGTAAGGCGCGCGTATTTATAGCGCTCAGCCTCGTCTACACCCACTTTGGGGCTGGCTGCAAACCTGTATGACTCACGCCCAAAGAACGCCATGGAATTCACCGGGAGCTTTCTGGAAGCCGGCGCCAGAGGCGATGCGGAGGTGGGGGGTGGGGGAGTGCTCCGGCACAGCACCGGGCAGGGGTCTCGCGTAGGGTGGAGGGGAGGGGAGGCAGGGCATCTGCACCGCTAACGGCAGCGCCGGCTCCGGCTTTGGGGCAGACAGACGCTGGGTTCTGCGGTGCACCGCTTCCCCGACCGCCTGGGGCTCGGAGTTGGGGGAAGGTGCACCCCAGGAGGGGAGAGCTTGAGTTCACATAACGCTGCTGGGCGAACCCTCCACAGGGTTCCAGGGGTGCCCTGCGCTCCTGACCGGTTCCCAGTCCAAAATAAAACCTAAGGCTCTTTTCACTTTTATGCTTGAGCCACTCCTCTTGTTCCACTTAAGTAGAAAGCGTCAGAAATAATTCGGGTGGGACAGGGAGGATGTTGTGCTAGAGAAGGGCACATAGGAGGAAAGAAACGACTTTTCCAGCCGCCACTGCGGTGGTCCTTTGGTAGACCTGCTGGCCAGGAGGAAACAGAAATGTGTTTTTAGCCATGAGCAGAGCACTTATTTGGGGAACCAAAAGTCCCCCTGAATCTTAAGCAAATTATTGTCCCCATCCACTTGGGGCCGGGGACAAGCAGGGTGGGCACCATGGTGTGGGACTCAGCAGCCCCAAGCTTGGTTTGATGGCTATTGCAGATGTTGAACATCTGCATCTGCAAATTTTCATCTTGCATCTGGCCTCGCAAATTCTGTGTGCAGGTCCTGTTTGCAAGGGGGCTCACTCATCTCCATCTGTCTCGGTTCCCTCTACAGACAGGAGGGGCTAACTTCTAGACTCCCTTCGGCAGGGGGCTTTGATGTGACAGAGAGACAGGAGCCTTCACAGGACCCCCTGGCATGGAGGGCAGCACCCCAGATGCCCCTCAGGTATAGCTACTGCTTGGGAAAGAAACAGAGCCACCCACTCTGGAACCCCAGGATATTTGCACACCAAGTGAAAAGTCCAGCTGCCTGAAGGTGGTTCTCACGCTGTTGGGGGAAGATGGGTAGGCAAGGCGGGATTAGGCAGCCTGATTTGGGTGGCCAACTTTGAAAACCGCTTGAGATGTAAGGGTTTAGGGGAGAGCTGTATGGAAGGGGACTGGGTTTTCTGCTCTCAATTTCAGATATACAGCTTGAGGCCCAGTTCCTGATTTCCCAAGGTCCATGGACAGCTAGGACCCCACCCTTTTTTGGGAGGGAGCATGGATGAAGCTTCTAGGCCTGTGAAAAAGTGGGGGCACTGGAGCTGGGTGGATGGATTTCTCACTACAGTCTCGGCTTTGCCCAAAAGTGCTGGGTAACCTCGGACAACCACTTTGCGCTCTGGGCCTCAGTTTCTCCCATCAGGACAATGAAGAATCTGCCATGCGTCATCTCTAAGGTCCCATTCAACCTATCCAGAGACAATGCCAAGTGTGGGAAGATTAGCCGAGCAGGGGAAAAAAAAAATCTGGTAAAAATGTAGAACAATACTTCTTTCCTGAGGCTTGCTTTTATTTTTCTTTAAAAAAGAAAAAAGTCTAATCATCAGTAACAGCTACATTTTCTATGGGAACTGCCTCCTCCTTAGCATATCAATGACTGAGGTCACAGGAGCTGTTTTTGAGCTCACTCCTTGTAACTTTTCTGTTCTCTGGCTCCCCCACAGCATCCGGCACAGGAGGCATAAATCTGTGATAATTATATTTGTAAAAATTAGACTTTGGAGGACAGGCAAAGAGATCCGCCTTAGTCAGCTGAAGTAGGGCAAGGGAGGACAGGAAGAAAGGATTTGGAAGAAAATAACACCATTCACAGCCATGACTGTGGTCCCCCGGAATGATTACTTGATTACTCCAGCTACCAAGCAAACAAGGCTCAGAAGATTACAGTGGAAGGAGAAAAAGTGCAAATTTTGAAAGCGCCATGGTGCATTACTGGAGTTTGAATGTCCTGAGTAGATCGTAGAGGTCAACTGGTTCAGCTGTCACACCTTACTTCAATGCTAACTCCCACCACCAACTACAACGTTCCTCCCAGCTGATTATCTTGCCTCTGTTTGAATGCCCCCAATAACTGGGAGCTCACTACCTATATGTAAACGGTCGTCTGGAAAAGCTGTTGATAGCATTAGGTTCTTCTGTTGAGTCAGAGTCTGGCTCCTACAACGGCTAGTCCCAGGCCCAGCACTGTCCTTCGGAACCATATAGGAAAAACCCAATCCATCGCCCTCCTGCTAGTCCTTCAGATATTTGAAGGCTCTAGTCCCTTCTCCCAGTGATCTCTAGGCTTGTGGCTGCCTGCCCTGTCCTTGTTTGCAGATTCCTCCCCAGGCCTTTGGCCTTCTGGACCTTGCTTCGCTTGACGCTCTTGAGCCCAGCTGTAGGCCTGCCAATACCCAGGGGGGCGCTGACTACCTTTCCCCTTGCTCAAATGCTCTAGATAAGCTTTCATTCAGCTGCTGAGTCACTTGGCTGATTCATAATAGAATTCATCATCATCTTTGGCAGATGCTGCTATTTAATCATTTTGCTCCCATCTTGTGCAGTCGGTTTGGGGTTTGTAGCTTGATATTTTTCCCCGGAGCAGGGGACTGTCAGGGGAGGGGAGGGAAGTAAAGAGCTTTACGTTTATAGATTTATCTCTGTATGCTTTGCCCCACCATCTCTTGGCTGCTTCTGCAATATCTTTCTTATGCATCCACATCACTGCCACACTGTCCAGCTAGTGCCACCAGCATGACAGCTTGGCCACCGTTGATATAACTGGAACAAGCTAGAAATGGACAAGAACAGTAAGTACCCTGTGGCCTATTATTAACAATTCCTCTCCAGGCTCGAATTAGTGAATGAGTGTATCTAGTCAATTACAGACCTATGGGAAAAGATCATGCATACTAAACTTTTATACAGCAAACTCAGCCCACAGCTGATGCAGAGGTATCCTGAGTGGTTTTTCAGGGTCTCCCTAAAGTACAGAAAGGTTCACTCCATCAGGTGCATTTCTCTATCTTCCCATCTAGGGAATATCTTTTTTGGGGCAAGAGATGAAACTAGCCTTTCCCAAGTTGCTTATCATAGGAGTAGACAAATATTACTTCTACTATCTTTGCTGTTACACTTGCTGTTGACTGACTATATGGTCTAGATTTCACTCCAGAGTTGGTCAATTCTAACATTAACCTCCAATTCTTAGATTAATGGGCTTCTTTTTTAAATTGGTGCCCAGATCTGTCTCAGGTAAAACCTACTTTTTCCACAACCTCCTGGACTCCAATTAGTAATTGTTTTAGATCTGTGGTTTTCAATGGAATCACTTGGGGAGCTTTAAAATTTACCAGTGCCTAAGTCCCAGCACCAGAGGTTCTGATTGAATTAAGCTGGAGTGCAACCAGCCAGAGAGAAAGTATCAGGACTTTTTAAATTCTCCAAGCAGTTTTAACGCACAGCTCAAGGTAAAGACCACTGCTTTCCAGTTTACAAGTTACTGGCTTCGGCTGTGCCCAGTGATCCTCACTGCATCTGTGTCAGTGTTAAGAGTATGTGGTAGTATTCTATTTCATAAAAGACAAAGCTGGAGGTCAAAGGAATCTTAGCAGAGTTTGCTGATCCTGAGCTGAAATCTGCCCCCATCCATCCTCCATCCTATTTCTAAGGTGCTCTATGTTAAATTCCTCCTCCTCTATAAGACAGCCCTTCAAACATTTGAAAACAGTCATTTTATCTCAACTTAGATGTGTTTCCTTATACACATTCTCCACTCCCTTCCAATAGAGTGAGGTCACCAGATACCTCACTCTGCTCCTTCTTGCCTCCAGGGTGCTCCATTTTGTCATTGTTTCTCTGGTGTGGCTTTAGGAACAAACACAAGACCCAGCTTCTGGTGGCCAGGCAGGAGGGCAGCCAGATATTTACAACCTGGGATTTGATACTGAGGTCCCTGTGCCCCCAAGCCACCCTCTGCTTCCTTTTATATTATGTTGTAACACATTGTGCTTCTCAAATTGGTTTATACTGACCCCTGGGGCTGGCTGTGCGGTGAGGACAGTACACAAAGACACAGAAGCATTTGATTGCACTTTTACTCGGATTTAGGGAGAAAAGTTAATATTTAGTGAGTGATCAATCTTCCTTCCTTTTCTGCTTTCCTTTCTTCCTTTCTTTCTGTCTGTATTCGGTTTCTCCTTAAATCTCATGCTTCGAAAGTAATGGAGTCTGTTTATACATAAATGTATATTTAGAATGTATGAATGTATATTTAGATGTATAATATATACATCATATATTACGTATACAAACAAATAAGGGATTTTGCCTTTTTCTTTTCTTTCTAAAAATAAGTATAAAATCATATTATACATATTGCTTATTTTTTCCACATAATAAAAGATTATGGATATCCCTCCAGGGCAATACACAGATCAATTTAAACCATGCTTTTCTGTAGCTACATATTTTATTCAGCCATTCCCATTTTTTCTGTCACTATATATATATGTTGCCACATGAAACGGCCTTTCACATGTATCCTAATATGTTGAGCCTTTTCTGGTAGAAGGTAGATTCTCAAAGTGGAGTTGATGGATAAAAGGGAACATGTAGGATAAAAGAGAATTGTAGTCTTCATGTTAATCTATTATTGCCTGATGATTTTCTTGAAAGGTGGTGGTAACTCCCACTCTCTCTGAGAATGTGCATTTTCTAGGTGATCATCAGACTGGACACTGCTGGATTTTTGCGTTTTTGCCAGTCCTGGTGGGTGAAAATGACATCTTTCCACCTTAATTTCTTCACCTATTTGTTTCAACTAATTGTTTTTTTAAAGATTTCTACACCCAACGTGGGGCTCGAACCCACAACCCTGAGATCAAGAGTCGCGTGCTCCACCGACTGAGCCAGCCAGGTGCCCCTCATCTAATCATTTTTAAGTGGAGTTTCCTCTTCTGTGACTTGCCTGTTCACATTGTTTGCTCCTTTTATTGGACTTTGATCCCTTTTTCTTATCAATTATAGTAGCACTTTAAATAAATAAATTTTATGTGTGTGTTGCAAATGTTTTTACCAATTTATTTTGTGTCTTTTCCCTTTGATTATGGAGGCTTTTACATTTTTTATGTGGTGAAATTTGGTTTTTCCCTTTATAGTTTCTAGGTCTCCTGTCTTAAGAATGTCTCACTAAAATATAGACAGTTATTCTCCTAATTTTCCTCTAGTTTCTTTTTGTGTCAATGTTTGTATTTAGATATTTCATCCAAACGGAATGTGTGTGTTTTTGGTGTGTATGGTGGTGTGTGTGTGTGTGTGTGTGTCTTTATGGTGTGTGTGTGGTATGTATGTTGTGTGTGTGTGTGTGTAAGAGAAAGGTGAGGAAAGGCTCTAACTTCATTTTCTTCCAGATGTACAGCCAATCACGTCAACATGATTTATCAAATAAACTACTCTATTTGTGCCAAGTTGAAATGCCAGTTTGTCATCTGTGAACTTGGATGACTTGGATCCAAAATAAATTTGGATCTGTTTTAGGACTTTCTAGTTTATTCCTCTGATTTATTTTTTTATTCATGTGTAACATATTGGTTTCATTACATAGTCTTAAAACAATAATTGATATTGAAAAGATAATCTCCCTCACTGTTCCTTTACAAATTTTGTTGGCTATTCTCAGACGTCAAGTCTTCTGTATGAAATTTGATTTTGTCCAGTTTGAAAAAAAATGGTAATTGTCATTACAATTGCATGAAAGGTACATACTGGGTTTAGAAAAATTCACATTTTTGTATTCGTCCTTCCAACGCAGAAGCATAACATGTCTAGAAGCAGTTTAAACTATTATTTTTGTTTCTAGATAAATTGTTCTTTTATCAAAGTGAGATAGGTATATGATTTGAAAATACTAAATAGTAGAAAAAGGACCAGTGCAACAGCCCTCTGCCACATCCCCCACCATTCCTTGACTCCAGGCTGCCCCCATGCCCACCCCCAACCCAGAAAAACATTACTTCTGTATTAAAACAAATATTGTTTTGTTGTGATATGGTATGCAACTTTTACATCATTTTTTAAGTTTTATTTATTTGTTTGTTTGTTTTGAGAGAGAGCATGTGAGCAGGGGAAGGGCAGAGAGAGAGAGAGAGAGAGAGAGAATCCCAAGCAGGCTCTGTGTTGTCAGCACAGAGCCCCACGCAGAGCTCGATCTCATGAATCATGAGATCATGACCTGATTGGAAATCACGAGTCCGACACTTCATTGACTGAGACACCCACAGGTCCCTACATCATTTTTGTTTTTTTTTAAGAGGAACCGTTTTAAAGATATTTTTGCTACTTCTGTCATTATGGCAGTGGAAAAGTTAGAGAAATCTTTACTAAACATAGTATACTGAAATTTATCAGATTAGAGTTCAAGTGTTCCCCACTTCCATTCAGCTGTGTGCTCCCATTCTCTAAGACATGGCTAGCATGCAGTATGTACTTAATAAATAAGTAAATAAATAAATAAAGTAGGTTAAATTATCTGAATCAATGTTTCAGTGACTGAAATCTAAGCTCCCAGGTTTATGTTAGTAGTCTCCTATTTTTGATTCATATCAAAACTGTAACATCCACAAGGTTAGGGAACATATCCCCAGCTCTAGCATAACTACGGGCTATGTGTTTGGGTAATAAATGAACAAAACCCGTGAATGGCCCCATACCAACTCCATCTTTTTCTCTGAATTACTAAGCTTCATCCTTTGTTAGTGCACCTGATGGTGGATCTAAATGTAGGGTTTCAATTTATTTCCCCTGAATGTTATCTTTTATAAGTGTACTGGAAACACCTGTCAAGACTGTTCGGAATTTTGTTCTTCCAGTTTTGAATGAGAAACAAAGAAATAAGCATGCTTCCTGGGTCTCCTCCATCCAGAGTATAGATGGGAACGTCCATTAGGATCCTTCTTATCACATTAAACCCAGTCTCTTGAAGGCCTGCTATAAAGAAATTCCTATGTACCAAATCCTTTGGAAAATGTCTTCTTGAAAAGCATCCATGTCCCTCCAGTGCTGATATTTCCATTTTAATATGTATGATTCTTTGGGTGCCTGGGTGGCTCAGTTGGTTGAGCGTCCGACTTCAGCTCAGGTCATGATCTCATGGTTCATGGGTTCAAGCCCCGCATTGGGTGCTGCACTGACAGCTCAGAGCCTGGAGCCTGCTTCAGATTCTGTGTCTCCCTTTCTCTCTGCCCCTTCCCCACTCATGCTCTGTCTCTCTCTGTCTCTCAAAACTAAATAATAAATATTAAAAGAATGTAATATATCTGATTCTTCCCCCCCGGATAAGGGGCTTTTCCAGTCCTCTTTGCAATAATGCAAATTATAGAATTCCTACAGGGATCCCCTTCCGTTTTCCAGTGGATGGTTTGGCTAAAAGACACTTCTCCGTCCTACACAGCACCAAGGCTCCTTCTCTTCTCATCTATATCCAGCCCTAAATGAAGTCAGCCACTCTCTTCCTGAATTCATAATTGATTTGGATGAAAAATCTAAGTACTTTGTCTTTGCTAATACCTGATTATATTAATTTGAAAGCTTTGTTCAAGCTCTGATGCAACTTTGTAATTAAACTGCTTCAAGGGCGCCTGGCTGGCTCATTCAGTAGAGCATATGACTTTTGATCTCAGAGTTATAAGTTCAAGCCCTATGTTGGGTGTAGAGATTAGTTAAAAAATTAAAATCTTTAGGGTGCCTGGGTGGCTCAGTCACCTGGGCATCCTGCTCTTGATTTCAGCTCAGATCATGATCTTTTTTTTTTTTTTTTTTTTTTTTTTTTTTTTTTGAGACAGAGAGAGACAGAGAGCAAGTGGGAAAGAGGCAGAGAGAGAAGGAAACACAGAATCTGAAGCAGGCTCCAGGCTCTAAACTGTCAGCACAGACAGAGCCCGATGTGGGGCTCGAACCCACAAGCCATGAGATCATGACCTGAGCTGAAGTTGGATGCTTAACCAACTGAGCCACCCAGGTGGCCCATCAGTTCAGGTCATGATCTTAAGGGTTTGTGGGATCTAGCCTTGCACTGGGCTCCATGCTGTGTCTAGAGCCTGCTTAGGATTCTCTTTCTCTCCCTCTTTCTCCGCCCCTGCCCCACTTGCCCTCAAATCTCTCTCTCCAAATAAATAAATAAACCTAAAAAACATAAAATCTTTTTTAAAAACATAAGAATAAACTGATTTTCTCAGAACTTCATCCTTACGGAGTTCATAAAATAAGGTATTAGTATGACAATATGAAGTCCCCTTTAAGAATTTCTCAGGCTAGGGACACCTAGGTGGCTCATTTGATGCTGACAGCTCAGAGCCTGGAGTGTGCTTCAGATGCTGTGTCTCTCTCTCTTTCTGCCTCTACCTCGATCGCGCTCTGTCTTTCTCTCAAAAATAAATAAACAAACAAACAAACAAAAGAATTTCTCAGGCTAGAAGAATTCATATAATATAGCATCGCCCAGTAGTAGAGTCATATTTCAGGGCACCTCTTGGCCACTAGGTACATTCTCAAAATTCTAGTATTGATAAATGTAAAGTAAGGCAAGAATCTATAGACGTGGGAAAAATTTTCCATAAATTTCTGGGAGGAAGCAATAAAAGGAAACTTAAGAATTGTGAAAATATCACATAGTCCAGAGTATGGGCCAAAGAAGGCCAATTTAACACTTCTCTGGACAAAGGTCTTCAGCTGAGAATGTTGATGGATTTTTTTCCCCCAGGAAATTCTATTTCTTATTTTAAAATGGAATCCAACAGGAAAATGGGATTTATGTTTTCCCCTCCTGCCGACATTGCTGGAACACTGCTCTGTTGGGACTGGCCCCTGTGACCTTTCAAACATATTTTATTCACTCCTGTGCATCATTGGCAGTATAGAGGTGAGCACACCTGCCTTCCCAAAATATTTTACTCTTTGTCTTCCAAGGAATGATGATTTGGGTGAAGCTCTGGCGTTAACGAAGCAGTAACACTTCATGGAGTTTCAATCCACTGCATGCGAGAGCTTATGGAGAAAGGCAGGATGACAATCTCATCAGGTTCTGGGTTGGAGAGGGGTTTGTTAGCGCACCGGAGGCCTCGCCAGCATCCATGTTTCCCCCTTTCCTCCCGGTAACCCAGCTAAAAGATGTTTCCCAGCCCCTGCCTTTGCTTGAGGTCATGTGACTGAGTTCCGGCCAATGGGATATAGCCGAGAGTGATTGTGTGCCTCTCCTAGTCCTGTGCCAGGACAACCTCCAGTTCCAAACTTCCAGCCTCTCTTCCCCTTCCACATCGACCTTGGAGGCTGAGTATGAAAGATGGCAGCCTCACAGGACGGAAGAAACCCGATCCCGGAGTGGACATGTGTAAGGGAGCCACCTAACCTGCAACGGATTGTAATCTACACGAGAGATAAACCATTGCTGTGCTGTCACTAAAATCCTGCAGTTGTTAGAACTCACGCTACTTACTCTAACTACTGTAGAAACTGCTATCTTGAAATGTGTGGCCACGGTAATGAAAACATAAATATGTGGCCTGGCTTAGCAGTTGGGTAGCAGGATGTGAGGAACCTGATATTAGAGGCTGAAAATATGAAAATCATTGGGGCGCCTGGGTGGCTCAGTCGGTTGCGCGTCTGACTTTGGCTCAGGTCACAATCTTATGATTGGTGGGTTCGATTCCCATGTCTGGCTTTGCACTGACAAGAACAGAGCCTGCTTGGGATTCTCCCTCTCCCTCTCTCTCTCTCTCTCTGCCCCTCCCCCACTTGTGCTCTCTCTCTGGAAAATAAATAAGCATTAGAAAACACTAAAAACGTTTTTAAAAAGAAAGAAAAAAGAAAATATGAAAATCAGTGACAACACATTTAATAAACTGTGCCTATGTTATCTGGGACAGCAGACCACATGTCGACTCAATGGACATGCCCAGAGGCATTTGTTGGAAAGAATCAAAATGATAGTGTGTGTTCTCTGCTGTTGGCTGTATTTGGTAAAGCAATATAAGAAGAAGAGATCAGGAGAGATGGAAAGAGAAATAAAAGGGAATAGAGAGATCAGAAAATTTAAGCCTGATAGGGAGGAAAACACCAACTGCTTCTAGATCCCAAACAGCAGAAAAGGCCCATGAAGACCCAGCCATGGTGAAAAGGTCAGATTAAGGATAGGACCTTCCCAGTCAAGTGTTGTAGCATCAATGTGGCTATCTGGCCCCTGGCCCTTGAAAGATAGAAAGAGGCACAGAAGACCGAAACAAAGAAATAAAGCAAGTGTCTAGGAAAAACTCTAGGCATGGTCACCGGCCCATGGAATCTACTAGAAGCAAATAGATGAGACTTTGCTAAAATTTTGAGGGATTTCATCAGACACAGACATCCCAATTATCCCAAAACCACACCAACAAACAAAACCCCGCATGCCCAGAGATTTACCTTTTATCCCAACCGTTGGAACCTTTGCTCCTGAAGGCAGTAAGCTGGGAGAACTGAGCAAGCCCGGGGAAGGCTCAGCCCCCAGCACCCACTCCACATGTATACAAAGAGGGTAGCATCAGGAAGAACCTTCTAGAGAGCATAGCCTAGGGTATAATAAACAAGAGCGCTCCTCCAGAGAGTTGAATGAGGGCCTAAGCAAAGACCCTTCCCCATTTGAGAGTTAGGAGCCCTTACAGCACCTGGGGGGTGGGGTGGGGAAGGGTGTCTCGAAATAAACACAGACCTATAGCTACTCTGCCTTTCATTCTTCCCTTTTCCAAATGGGAGTTTTTATTGTGGTTCTCTGATCCATGCTCCTCCATTTGAGATTGGGGCTACTTCAGACCTGGCAGAAAAGACAGAATCACAGGGAAAGCCTGGACTGTGAGCTCAAGGCAGTGACAAGAGGGTTGCCCCCCCACCCCAGCCCCCAGTGGGGGAGCCAAGGTGCTTTCGTGTGAAGACAAGGGAGCAAACAGATAGTTGGTGACCAGGAGGGTGAGCTGTGCAGAGAATGCCAGTGCTCGCTGATATGTGCTTCTCTTCTCCATCCAGGGCCCACAGCTCACTCTGTTTTCAAGCCCCCTCACTGTTAGGTGGGCTCTGGCCAGTGGAATATGGGTAGAAATGCTGTATACCAGCCCGGCCCATAAAACTCTCCTCTGCATGGTCCTCCATCCTCTCCTCCATTTTGCAGCAACCCTACAGCCACATGTTGAAGATAGTGGTAAAACAAGATGGAGGGTCCCTGGGTCCCTGGGTCACCATTTGGAAGAGAACTGCCCAACCTGCACTGGACTGTGCTGTGAATGAGAAATATACTTCTGTCATATTAAGATAGCGGGATAGAGGGGGGGTTGCCACAGCAGTGAATGTTACTTACACTAACACAAGGATAGGGAATGCCTATATTTAGAAAATTACTGAATAGGAGAAGCTTTTAGAAAGAGAGAAGTCAGAGAAGCTTAGAAGAACCAAAGTATGTAGATTCAGATAAACCAGGGGAGAAAAGAGGTTCAAGAAGGAGCTGCTAATGTTGATGGTTAATTTTACATGTCAACTTGGTTAGGTCACAGCACTCAGATACTTGGTCAAACATTATTTTAGATGCTTCTGTGAAGGTGTTTTTTATTTAGTTGACATTAACACTTAAATCAGTAGACTTTGAGTCAAGCAGATTACTCTCCATCATGAGGTGGGCCTTATCTAATCAGTCGAAGACCTTCAAGGGTGGGGGTGGAAAGACTGACCTCCCCAGAGAAAGAGGGAATTCTGTCAGTAGGCTGACTTTGGCCTTGAGCTGCAACATTAATTCTTCCCTGGGTGTCCAGCCTACTGGCTATGGTTCTGTTTCTTTGGAGAAGAACCCTGACAAATACAGTGTTAAGTCTATAAAAGCTTGAAGAGGATACAAGATTTTAAAGAGCCATTATCTTGGCAACTAAGAGGAAGGGCACACTTTTAGCAAGCATTGTGGGTTACAGCTACATCCTGAGGAAGTAAAGTGGAAGCAATGTCCTAATGCTGGAGAAGAACAGGATGGGAGAAGAAACGATCAAAGGCACAGAGGGAGGAATCGAGCTTTAGGAGAAAGAGATGTTTTGTGCAAGTAGAAAAGAAAAAGGACAGTCTGGGGGGCTCCCTGGGAGGTTCTGTTCTGAGCAAATCACAGCACTGCTCAAAATCTGAGGTGGGACTTTCTACCTTCGTTAATACACGGAGGGTTCCATCATTAGTGATTCTGGTTTTGTTTTTGGTTTTTTCCCCCTCTAAATGACGCCTGCTCTATAGCTGTTTCCTTTGGCTTTCAACAGAGGTGTGGCTTATGTGCCACAGTGAAATGTCTCACCCCCTCCAGCCCAAGCACAAGTTAAAAACAGTATTAAGCTCTTCTCCCTACCCCACCCCACCCCACCCTCCCTTTGCTGCCTCTGCCTCTGTGCTGAAGTCCCAGCCTGAGCCCCATCCCGACAGCCCCCCATATTCTGGTCTGGATGGGGAGTTTGTTTCAGTTGACCCTGGGTCTATCCCTCTGGCCATTGGTAGAAAATGCCTGAAATTGCAGCTGAAAGGCTTTCACCCGAAGGCTAGTGTAATCTCTTAGGAAAATCCTGTCTCCTCCCTTCTTGATCTGTGATCATCCTTGATTCTCATCTTTCTGCCTTCCCTCTGAACTATTTTGGAGCTTTGACCCCTTGTGCCTGCCAACTCATCCCCAGCTCTTTCCTGCCACTCCACAGGGCTAGGTCCCCTCTCCCCCAGAGTCCTTTTGGAACTGGAGGTCATCCTCTGAACCTTCAGGGCTGGGGTCCAGCTCTGCTCACCTGGGACCCATCTGCCGCCAGACACCGGCATATTTCACTTTTTTGCTGATGCATTTGCACATCATAGCAATACCACAGGGTATGTACCTCCCCCAAATCCAAAGGGGGCAGGGACGGGGGTTGGGGGGGCACTCCCTCACTTCAGGGCTAGGCCTTTTTTGTCACCAAACATCTTGGATCAAGCCAATTAAGAAAGCATGGAGAAAACCAAAGGCCATTTGCTTGTTCTTTCTGTCAATAAGTATTTGAACACCTTCTATGAGAGGCAGTGTGGGGTATGCACAGAAGCACTGGATTTAGCCTGCCTGGGCTCAACTTTCAAGATCTCCACTTACTAGCTACATGGCTGTAAGCCCATTATTTAATCTCTCCTTGCCTCAGTTTCCTCCACTAAACAATGAGACAATAACTGTGCTTATCTCATAAGGCTGCTGCTAGGATTAAATCTATTAATACACAGGTAGCCTAGGTAAGGATTCCTTTGATGTCAATATCTCCGTGGTAGCTCTCCTGGCCCAGGCCACAATGGCACCAGACTGAGGTGGACTCGGAATCCAGGTTCAAGGAGGACATTGTGATTACTATCAAGAAGGCAACATCCTCTCTGAACCTCAGTCTCCGCGTCTGCGAAATGGGCAGCATGGTTCCTAGCTCCCTCCCTAGAGGCTGTGGTGAGGTTGTCTTGAGACAAGGGAGAGAAAGTGCTTTACAAACTGAAACCTGCCATGGCAGGTGCAGGAGATGACAGATGGCTGATGGGCTTCCTGATTGGCTGGGATTTGTGAATGGTGGCTGCTCTTGGCCCCATCTCAGCTCCTGGCTTAGAAGAAAGTTCTTCTTTGTCCATACCTACTTTGCTCCAAGGGGCAAGTGGGGGTGGGCATGGAAGTGTGGGGATGTGGGAAAAGGCCGGCCAGGGTTGCCCCCACTCTGTGATTCCCTCTCTCCCTGCACTGCCCTCTTATAACGTTCATCACACCTCAGCCTCATCACGTTGAATTGCTGGCTTTCCTCGCCAGATGCAACCTCTTGGGGCCAGGGCTGCTGTGAAGTACTCCTCACGCTCTCAGAATTTGGGGCAGAACTTGGTATGTGGGAGGCTGTCAGGAACCGATCCATTAATGAAGAATGACAATTGAGGACACCTGATCCATTAATGAACCATGACAAGTGAGGACCCCAGGTGAGAGCCTAGGATGAGAGTCACAACTCCCTGCTAGAGGTCAGTTCCCCTCCAATGACGTCACTGTTTATACCAGAGGCCCCTCCACGAACAAAATCACAGAGTTTGGGAGCGCCTGGGGCCCAGCTCCCTCGTGTAGAACACGGAGGTTTGGAGGCACGAAGTGGCTGCCCACAGTCACTCGCCCAGCGTGGCAGGGCTAGGGTGACCAACCTCGCCGAGGGGCTGGCGGGGGTGCGGAATTTCAGTGCTGAGATGGGGACAGTCCCGGGCAAACCGGGGCAGGAGGGACTGGGGCAGGAACCCGGGGACCCTGCCTTCTCCCAGTGCCTCTACCCCAAAGACGTGGGAGGAGACCGTCCCGACCGGGGCTGAAGCCCGCTCCCGCACCCCAGCCCTGCCGCGAGGCGGCCCCCCGGGGCCGGCGGCGGCTCGGGAGGAGCTGCCCCCGGGCGCGGCGGCCGCAGGGCGGGCCCGGGGAGCCGGCGGGGCCCGGGATCGGGGCCCCGCGGCGGCACAAAGACGCCGGCCGCGGCAGTTTTGAAAACGCCGAGGAAGCGGAGCTGGGCCGGGGCCCAGGGAGTGACGACGAGGGAGGGAGCGCGCGCCAGCGAGCAGGGGGAGGCGGGAGGCGGGGAGCGCGGGGCGCGGGCCGGCCGCAGACCTCGCCGGCCTCCAGCGGGAAGCGCGCGGGCGGCGGCGGCGGCGGGATGGGCGGCCCGGCGCCCCCCGGCTGCGACCCCGCGGACCCTCCCCTCGGCGCGCCGCCTCCGCAGCCCGGCGCTCGAGCGCGCGGCGCGTAGAGCGGCGAGCGGGTGCGGGGAGAGGACCCGCCGGCTTCACCGCGGGCCAGTCCGCAGCTCGAGCCGCCGCCCCGGGGCGCTCCCGAGGCCCTGCAGGAGGGACCATGAAAGGTAAGCCCCGCGCGCGCGCGCGCGCGCGCGCGAGGCCGGGGCGACCCCCGGCGGGACCCCCGCGCTCCCCTCCCCGCCCTGGCGCGAAGGGGAGGACTCCCGGGGGCAGCCCTGGGCTCGCCCTGTCCTCCTGCGAAAGGCATTGATGGGGGTGGGGAACGCATGGAGCCCCGAAGCCTAGAGGAGCGGAGAGTTCACACAGAGTCACCTCCTCACTCCGCATTGCTCTATCCCTAAAAACAGTCTGAACTTCCAGAAAAGTTTCTGATCCCTTCAACCGGTCAGCGCAGAAAGATGTCACCAGCCCAGCCTTCTGGGCGGTGTAAGTCACCAACCAGGGGACCCATCTCAGAGCCCCCCGCAGCCCCCTACCGAGCCTGTCTGGTGACAGGCCTAGGACTGGCCTCCGGGAACTTCAACCCCTTCCTGCGGAGAGACCTGTTGTGTCCACGTCCCTCAGCCCACGCCACGCCCTGCCCCACCCCAGCCTCTGAACCTGGGCGCCCTCTGACCTCTGACCTCCCAGGGACAAAGCAGCCGGGGAAGAGCAGCGGTCCAGGCCTGGGCTCTCCCCAGGGCACTGGGCCATCCCCACAGGGGCCCTCACAGCCAGGGCCTGGAATGCAAACAAGAACCAGACCTGGTCCCAGGTGCTCATACCGAGGCCTGGGAAAGAGCACACTTTGTCTTGACAGTCATTTTCAGGCTAGGGGAGCAGCAGGCTTTGGGATCATCATATGGGACAGGGAACCTTTGAGATTTTCAATGCTCTCTCCCCTGCTTTTCCGTTATCCTTCCAGAGCCCCTCAGGCAGGTGCCGGTGTTCCTAGTAGTGAGAACCTCATCACTTCTTTGCCTTAACGAATGTTGGGACTGACAAAGACCTTCCAGATCATGTATAGGGCTTTAAATATACTCTCAGGTGGTGTTGAAGTATCAGCCCTGTTTGTGTCTTTTACATATGCGGGTCTAAGGCTTCCTGTACAGAAAGGGCCCCACAGACAAACCTCTCTGACTGAATGCAGCCTCCATGTTGAGGAAACTGAGGCCCAGACAGGCCCAGGCGGCTTCATGGGTGTGCAAACCTGTGCATCCCCACAGGTTCCTGCGCTCCGAAGGCCTCATACTGGGTTTAATGTCTTGAGATTCTTAATAACTTTTAAACCAGGGCCCCTCACACTTCCATTATGCACTGGCCTCTCCAAATTATGTTGCTGGTCCTATGGATAGAAGGGACTTGCTTATGACTCCCAGCTAGTCCAGGCAACCAGAACCCAGGGTCCCAACTTCCAGGCCAGAGCACTGGCTACGGTACCCCTGCCTCTCTGCCACTGCCTTCCCTCTGGCCTCCGGCCCCTCTGCCTGCTGATGGCCTCCCCGTGTCTTGGGCCGTCTGCGATGAGGCAAGCAAGTTATAATCAACTCCAGGGAGTTCCCTTGGCAGCCAAGAGGAGCCTCGCCCACAGAGCTCCTGCTTTCAGCTACCACATCTCTGGAGCTATACTCACCCCGGTCAGCCGGCCTAGGGCAGGTCATTACCCAGAAGCCTCTGGACGGGTCTCAGACCACATCTCACCACAGGCTTGGGGCCCACACTGCTCTGGACCTGCATGATGACGGGAAGATGCTACACATACTCAGAGTGGTTTGGCTCCACCAGCATTGCGGACAATCACTGTAAGAGACAAGAGAGGGAGGGAAAGAAGGGCAGGGCAGAAATCCCCTGCAGTGGAGAAGCCATCCAGCTCCCAAAGAGGAGGGAGTCAGGAGCACATGACCTGACTTTCTGAAACTCCGCAAGGCACTTCCACTCCTCCGAATGGAAGAGAAATGAGCTGGTGCGGGCGAATAGTTAGAGAGGCGTGGGCTACAATGTGGCAGCAGGTCCTGGGGTCTTCCTGGCCAGCCGGCTGGCCAGCCTGCAGGCCAGGAGTCTGTGGGGTTCCTCCTTGGGTTCCCCAAGTCTGCCCTTCTCACCTCCTTTTCCCTATTCTCAACCAACAGGCTCCCCACCATGTGGGGCCAAATTCCTCTTCACTGAGGCCTCTGGGGCCACTCTCATGTATTTTTCCCCCAGTCACTAGGAAACTTTCCATGATCTCCCATAACATCGGCGAGGTGGGGGGGCTGCCGGGAGGAGGGTTGATTCCCAGGGCGCCTCCCTAAGAGGCTTCCCTCACCCTCCCCAGGAGCCAGCAAGAGCTGCCGCCTCTACCTGAGATGGAAAAGGCAGGGCAAACAGCAAATATTTGGCCTTTAGATCTGTCGCGTGGGAAGACCCAGGATTTTTTTTCACCCACATGGAAAAAGTAAAATGCCCAGCAAAGCAGGGCGGCCCTTCCAGACTGGCCCTTCCCCAAGGGGGACTGGCTTCAAACGCTCCTCCAGAGGCGCCACCAATCTGAGAATTACATCTGTTGGCAAAGATTCATCATCTCCCCTCAAAGGAAAAACATGGTGATGTTATGCTTTGTGGGGGAGAGGGGCGTTGGTGGGGACGGCACACTTAAACCCGAAAACATTTGCTGAGGAGTACGGCCCCAGTGGCCAGGCGCCAGGGCCCTGCTCTGCCAGCCAGGCGGTTTCCATCCGAGGCCCCTCTTCCCTGCCTGCCTGCCTGCCTGCCTGCCTCTGGCTGGGCCCCCCAGGCAGCCACCTCTTCTGATGAAGCCGGTACCTGGCCCCAGGTGTAGCCCTTCTCACGCCTGAGGGCACCTCGGTGACTGGTCCATCTTGGAGTTTCCCACTAGCCTGGCTGGATTGTTCCCACACCTGTGATGAGAGCGTCTGGTCGTGGGAGCCCTCCCAGCTCTATGAGTGATTTGAGATTCAAAGACATGGACTCTAGTCCTGGTCCCATGTGAGCTCTGGTCAAAGTGTTTCTGTCTCTGGGCCTCGTTTCCTTCCTGAGTGATCCCTAAGGCCCATCCTGTTCTGATGCGCTGGGACTCAGCCCTGGAACTCGGGGCCTGAGTACCACTTGGGGAGCGGGAGTGACTCGGTGGAGGGACGGTTGGAAGCAGGCCCACCGCACGGGTGACTCTTTGCCCCTGGGAGACTTGTCCTCAGCTGCCACAGACAGGGCAGAGCCACACCCCGCTGTTCCCCGAGCGTGGGAGGAACAGCCCCTCCCCACAGAATCAGAGACCGGTGCCCACATTCCAGGGGACAAAGGGTGGAGAGGGAGAGAAAGGGCTGCAGGATACAGCAGCGTGATCCCCGGAAAATCTACCCCCCGAGGCTTGGTGGAGGAGATTATGTCCACTCGTGAGTGGGCAGACTGGGGCCCCTTGGAAGGCCTGACCTCCATCTCCAGACCTTGGGTGCTGGGAGGAGCCTGAGACTAGAAGAAAAGGAGCTGAGCCGCTAAATGGCCTGATGTGGGGTCGGGCCAGGAGCTTAGATGATGGAGATCAGCTCCAAACTCTCACCCCCCACCTCCACTACTCACCTTGCCATCCAGCTGGGGTAATTTTAGTAGCTGAAGACTCACATCCCAAAGCCAATTTCAGAGAAAAAAGAATTCCGCCTTTTTCGGCAGATGTTTGGTGGATAGCTTAGCAGTTTTCGTGAAAGGCCGCTGTGCTGGGCGTCGGGACTGGCGAGTACGGCGTGATGGACTGTGCCATGCCACTCATAGATACACTGCCCGTTTCGATTATGTTTAATTTAGTAGGAGTGTGGGGGGGGGGCCCTGACGCCGTAGGTTAGACCTAGCCTTGTCACCGGCCGGCTCTGTAACCACATGGCTAAGATGAAGTCGTTGCCACTCTCTGGCCATCCTTAAAGCATCTTCAATGTTCTTTCCCGCTCTAACATTCTACTCTTTTGTTTTTCCTTCTGAGACAGCTTATTTATTTAGTTGTTTAATTTGAGGATAGCTGACACACAATGTTACGTTAGTTTCAGGTGTACATGCTAGTGACGGCACAAGTTTAGACATTATGGTGGCCTCGCCACAAGTGTAGCTACCATCTGTTGCCCTACGACACTGTTTCAGTATCACTGACTATGTTCCTTAGGCTCTGCCTTTTCTTCCCCTGATTCATTCATTCCACAACTGAAAGCCTGTATCTCCCACTCCCCTTCCCCCATTCGGCCCACCCTCCCACCTCCCTTTTGGCAGCCATCTGTTTGTCCTCTGTATTTATAGATCTGATTCTGCTTTTTGTAGTTTTCACGTATGAGCGAAATCATATGGTCTTTGTCTCTCAGTCTGACTTACTTCACTTAGCATAATACCCTCTAGGCCCATCCATGTGATTGCAAATGACACAATCTCATCCTTTTTTCTGACTGTGTAATGTTCCACTGTATACAGAGGGTATATATATTTTTATCTATCCATCTGTCTATTGGTCTGTATCTATTTTTCTCTCAGAATAAGACTGTAGAGCCCACAGGGTAGTATTAGGATGTGAGTTTCGAGGCGCCTGGGTGGCTCAGTTGGTTAAGCCTCTGACTTCGGCTCAGGTCATGATCTTGCAGTTTGTGAGTTCGAGCCACACGTCGGGCTCTGTGCTGACAGCTCGGAGCCTGGAGCCTGCTTTAGATTCTGTGTCTCCCTTCTCTCTGCCCCTCCTATGCTCATGTTCTGTCTCTCTCTATGTCTCAATAATAAATAAACATTTAAAAAAAGATTTTAAAAAAGTTAAAAAAAAAAAAAAGGATGTGCGTTTCATGCATATGGTGTCCCTCTCTGCCTTTTTCTTGCCTCACTCTCTCACAGTGCCTGGCACTTAGGAGGTATCCACTACATTTGCTAGTGGATACAACTGAGTCTCCCCCCTACTGGGCTGAAAGCTTTAAAGGCAAGAGTCACACCATGCTATCCCCAGAACCTAATGTAAGTATCCCATAAAGTCATGCTTCTATTTAACATTCACTGACCAACAGCCAAATGCCAGGACTTGTGTGTCTATTTATGTCTGAGGGCCAAGAAAGATGCAAAGAACTCACTGTCCTTTCTCTCAAGGAGCTTACCTTTTGCTGAGATGCTTAAGATTTGTGCCAAATCATTCAAAAAAGATTGAAAGTGTGTCATAAGTGGGGTGCCAAGGAGGCCATTCGGGGTGGTATTGGTTCTTTTCCTGTCTCCCTCCTTTGTTGCTCCTCTTCTGGATGAGTCTGTGGTATCAGCCGTGGACTCTCCGGTTCTCACCGGGCACCCATTCTAGAACAGAATTTGACATAGGAGGAGAGGCTGAGGATACCAGGTTTACTGCTCTGGGCGCCATATGCATATGGCTGACCATGTCCTGAACATCTCTAGGTAGAGGCCTGCATACCCCTGCTTCACGGCTCAGGTGAGATACCCTCACACCCCCTGAGCCTAAGCTAAGGTGTTGGTTATTCTGGAATGTTGCTCCACACTTGGATGGTTTCTGCCCTCAGGCAGAAACAAGACACACACTTAGGAAGAAAATCGGATCATGAAGGGCGATGAAGTAAAAGAACAAATGAATGGTATATATAGTAGATTCGGTAGGAATCCTGGGGAGAAAGAGCAGTACAAGTTGGGGGGCAGTTTGTAGAGGCTTTAAGGAGGAATTAAAGGGTTGGCAAAACTTGGATCAGGTTATTCAGGGGATAGTCATGAGAGGCAGGAAACAGCGCTGTGGAAAGCTGGGCATTATGTCATTGGGTAAATGTGTTTAGGGCTGATGGGTAAAGTGATTTGCCTGGAGTTGAGAGCTGGGTCAGAGACTCAGGGAGCCACAAGACCAAGAGGCCTCGAGCGCCATGCCAGGGACTTCCGGTTGTGTGTTGTTGATTTTGGAGAAGTCTGGAGATGTGCTCTAATGACTTTAGCCCACATTGGAAAATCTCTGCTTTCAGAGAATGGGGGTGGGGTAGGGGAAGAAAACGAAGCTGTGAAGGAGCCAGAAGTGGTAGGGGACACAGGCAGAGAACTGTGCTGCTAATGTCAGGGAAACTGGGAGGAGAAAGTTCCAAGAAGGAGGAATTGGTCAACAGTGTTGACTGTTTATAATTGATTTGAGAAAGCCAAGCAGCCCAGGCTGAGAGAGCAATGGCTAGATCTGAAGCAAAGGTGCAGGGAGACCTCACATTAGAGAAGTTCCAGAAAAGGGGAACTGAGTAGTGAACACAGGAAGCAGAGCCAGGCATGAAGGGGTTTTCAAGGTGGGGCTGGCCTGTGCTTGTCTGAACGGAGAGGGAGAGAAGTGGGAGGGAAATGGGCACATGGTGAGGAAGGAGGCAGCCGTGGGTAAGCTTTGCCTTCAAAAGAAGAAAGGCTTGCTTTTGGGGATCACGGGACGGGAGAAATGACATATACAGACACAGACTTGTTGCATTTAATCTTTTTATAGTACAAACGCGTTATGAAAATTTTTGAAAAATTCAGAAAAGAGGAAAAAAAAAACCAGCACTTTCTCCTGCCCCTCAAGGATAATTGACGAGATTTGGGTGAGCATTCTTCCAGAAATCTTTCTGCGAATATTGGCACACAGATTTTTTTCATATAGATGAGATTATACTTTCCATGTTATTCTCTATATGTATTTTTAAAATTCAATGATAGAACTTATATATCTTCCTTAGGCAAAAAGATATTTTTTAAACTGTTTATTTCTGAGAGAGAGCAAGCAGGGAAGGGACAGAAAGAGAGAGGGAGACAGAGATCCCAAGGAGGCTCCATGCTATCAGCACAGAGCCTGACATGGGACTCAATCCCACAAAGCATGAGATCATAACTTGAGCCAAAATCCAGAGTCAGACACTCAACTGACTGAATGTTGAAACCCAGGTGCTCCGGGTCTGCATTCTTTTTAAAATGGTTGCATAATATTCCATATATGACTTTACAATAATTTATTTCACCAATCCTTTATTGATGGGCCTCTGATTTATTTGCATTTTTCCTTGGGTTTATCATAGCACGCACTGATAATCTTTGCCTCACTGTATAAATATCCCGGGGGGGAAAAATTCCTAGAATGAGGGTTGCTGAGTCAAAAGGCATGCTCATTTGAAGTTTGGAAACAGAGTGCCACACTCCTCCAAAAGCATGAATGGGTCCCTCAGCCCCACTGGGTTTGAGGTGTAACACGTGGAGGAAGTTTGGGGAAGGTATAAAATTTTGATGTTTGCAGAAAAGGAGGAAGTGAGTTCACCTTTGGAGAATAAGTGGTCAGAGGAGAGAAGGAACAGTGAACGAAGATCCAGGTGGTGGCACTTGATGGAAGCCAAATCCACACCATTCTCTGATGCGCTCCCACTGGCCTGGGGTTCCCCAGAGCAATGCGTTGGAAACAGGCTGAGGGGGCCAAGGGCACAAGGGCCAGGAGTCAAAGCTAATGGTTCCAGCAAGCTGAAGCTTATCCTGGGGGGCTAGACTGATAGCAGGGTGGAGGGAGGAGTGAAAAGGCTTAGTGCAGTGGGGAGTTTGAAGAGCAGTGGGAGAGGTCCTTGAGGTCCAGCGGATGCGACAGCAGTAAGCTTTCTGTTGCAGAGGGCACGGCAGCTGAGCTGTGGCCGAGGCAGAGAAGAGACCTATAGATTCCAGGCCAAGGAGCTTGGAGGTCTCAGGAACCAATGGAACTTTCAAGAAATGTTGCTTCTTTTAAAGTTGATGGCAGGAGACAGGATAAGGAAATACTAAGTGTTCCCCAAAGTAGGTGCCCCTCTGAATACCAGTTCCACGGCATTTAATACATCTAATTTTTTTTTCAAGAATGGCAGGAAGTTCTATGGCCAAATAAGTTTGAGAAACATAAAATCAAACACAGATTGAAATGGGCTTTTTTTTTTTTTTTTGCAGCCTTGTCAAAATTTTCACTATGTTAATGTGAGCTTCTAAGATGGCAGTAGAGTATGCAGCATTTTCCAGACTTCCTTGATCAAAGTATTTTTTTTTTTTCCCACAAGGAATGTTTTGGGATTAGTGTTCCACAGGACATATTTTGAAAAAGGGATTTCTTGAAAGTTGGAAATTGGCCCTGAGCATAAGGGGCACTAGGAAAGGATGAAAAATGACAGCAGCAATTCCAGTAGGACCAAAAAAGGGTCCCGAGAGAAATGACAGCCACTACCATTTATCAGGTATTTGCCCTTCGCCAGGTACTTGTCGTTTATCGGCTGGCTCGGTTTCCACGGCAGCCCTGTGAGTAGCTGGTGTGCTCTCTAATTTGCACGTGAAGCTGAGAGAAGGGAAGAGAGTTCCCACAAGAGACAGAGCAGGTGCCTCAAGTGGTAAAACACAGAGTGAGGGGTTTGACGATCCAGAAGTGACCACAGAGATCAAGCAACTGGTGATTCCCGCCCCTCCCCCACCATTCCCGCGGGCTTTCAGGTTCGGGAAACGGAGGAGTCACTGTCCAGAGGAGGACCAGTGTGTATGTGATGGAGGAGGGGTGGCTCTGTTGCATGGAGTGAATAGAATAGGCAAGGTTCTTTTCTCAACTGGAGGCCACACCGCCCCTTGAAGGGGTTTCTAGAAATGGGGTGGGCATCTGGACTTCTCACAATGATCAGGGATTGCTGCTGGCATTTAGCGGGCTCGAATGCCAGTGGGTATAAGCCCTGTCTGACAAAGAATCGTGCCCCCCAGACGCTGGTTCCCCGGGTTGGGAACACAGAGGACAAGGAAAGGGAGGAAGGTCACTGGGGATAAAGAAGGCTTAGGAGAAAGGGCGAGTCTCCCCCCAGCCTCTGTGGTGCCCAGGAGCACAGTGGAAGGCAGGCTGCGGGCTAGCTCGGAGGACTGACACAGAGGTGGACAGGAGAAGAAAGACCCGCCCCAGAGCACTGAATGTGCATTTTAGGAATGAAGGAGCAGGGAGCAGGTGATTGTCACAGGGAAGCCGATCATGACAACTTGATGAGCCGGAGAATCTGAAAGGGAAGGACTGGATTCGTTAGAGCAGAGAGGGGCAGACAGATTCCCATCGGAATATAGCTGTACCCACACAGGAAGCCTGCGGGGAGGGGGTAATGGCAGGGGGTTCTAATGAAAACAATTTTGCAACCTTAATTATAGCATTCTGCAACCCTAAACTATAGCCATTCTGCAACTTTAAATATAGCATTGGCTCCTGAGAAGACTCTGAAATCTTTATTTTTATCGACCCAATTGACCGTTTTGAAAACCCACTCTGTGAACTCCATAGAAGATAATCATCAAAATATGTTCCTTGAAGTTCCCAAAGAAAGACCTTTTATTCAGTTCCTCGAATCTCTCCCCCTCGCTGACTCTGATGGAGGATTGCCGTCCCGGAAAGGCTACGGAGTGAATTAACTCCATATTTTTGGTCAACCAAAAGAAAGCCAGAGTCGGCGACCACAGTTGAGTTAGCAGTTGGTTCACAGGTCCAGGCTATTTTCCACCTCCAGGGAGAAGTGAACGCAGCCTAACCCCAACAGAGTCAGCAGTCATGCCAAAAATGTGTCAAGGCATGAACCTTCAGTCACGCGTTCTACGTGGCTCTGTGGGAGCAGAGGCTTTAAAAAGGGGGTGCATGGGGGCACCTGGGTGGCTCAGTCAGTTAAGCGTCCGACTTCAGCTCAGGTCATAATCTCAAGGTTCATGGGTTCGGGCCCCGCATCGGGCTCTGTGTTGACAGCTCAGAGCCTGGAGCTTGCCTCAGATTCTGTGTCTTCCCCCTCTCTGCCCCTCCCCCACTCACACTCTGTCTCTCTCTCTCTCTCAAAAATAAACATTAAAAAAAAATTTTTTTTACGGTAGCTTCTCTTGTGGCTGTCTTGATATTTGAGTTGGCCATTATGACCTGAGGTATGAGGGGAACAGAGGCTCTTTCAAATCTTCAGTGGTTGCCACAGGATTGCTTTATGCAATCCTGGCCTTCGAGGGCTTTCGGGTTGTTTGTGCGTTTTAAGCACACTGCCTGCAATTTGTGTAGAGGTCGCTAGATGAGGAGTAGAGCCTGTGCCTTTGGTGGGTCATTCGTGGGGTCCGGCTTCTTTATCACAGGGGCCAGGATATATACTCATGACAGCTATAATCCTCTGGGGCCTCTGGAACAGGGGAGGCAGAAACCAGCTCATAAAGCCTCAGGGGTTTGCTAACTGGGCAGCTTGCTGCCCAAAGGCTTATAGTCCAGGCATTATCATCTCTTTTCCAGTGTCCTCTCCCAAGTCCACCACCTCTTGTCACAATTTATGCTAGAGTCGGCAAAATGAGGGAAGGAAGGGAAAAAATAGAGAAGGCAACAGAGGATACTTCTGCCTTTCTGGAAATGTAGCCTCCCTTCAGACGCCCATGGCCTACAACATGGCCCCTTCCTCAGCCATCACAGACACCTGGCGCCCATGATGTTTGACACTCAGCACCCCCTCGGTTTTCAGCCTGCCAGAAGTCCTTGATTTCATGGATAACTCATGTATGACCGAGGGAAGAGCAGGGGTCTTGTTTTAGAGAGCCATAAAATGCTGGTGCTACTCTAAGGTAATTAATTGGAACACCATTGGAAAATAATACTCCCTCCATCCCCCCCAAAGAGGTCTTTTAGCTTTATGAGAGGACTACCACATCCCTTGTTCTGGTTCTGAGAAAGGGAGGGGAACCAGACCCTACATTCCACTGTGCCCCCCAAGTTCATTCCTTTTCTTTAAAATTTTTTTTAATGTTTATTTTTGAGAGAGACAGACAGACAGACAGAGCGTGAATGGGGGAGCGGCAGAGAGAGAGGGAGACACAGAATCACAAGCAGAATCCAGGCTCTAAGCCATCCAGGCTCTAAGCCCAATACAGGGCTCGAACCCCCCGGACTGTGAGATCGGTGACTAAGCCACCCGGGCGCCCCCATTCCTTTTCAATGCAAACATTAGGCCACTGCATGTGAATGCTAAGCCGCTGCTGCTTTAAGCTGTTGCATCCTCCATGCATTAGCACCCCCCAACACCCCCTAGCCACGGAGAACTAAGAATACACCAAATTTAAACCATATTTAAAGTCATTGGTCTTTATTTTTTAATAAAAATGAGCTCTTAATTGAAACAGCAGATGTCAAGAATTAATTAAGGATGCAGGCTTTCTCAAAGGATCAGTAAACCCGTTTTTTTTTTTTTAACTTGCACTCCGGGCTCAGCTCTGTGCAGACTGAGGCTGGAGGAGGATTTCAGACCTAAAGGAGATGTAAACAGATGTCAGGCCTGGATGGAAAAGCTCTGTGGCCTGTCTGAGCTGGGTATATGCAACCCTGCAAGCCCTCTGTGTGTTTGTTTGGATCTTCCTTCAGATCCCTGGACATTCAGGAACCACGAACTAGCTGGCAGGTCACTTCACCTGTGGGTCGGAGTCATAGGTGGGCTCTGTGACTTCTAAGTTCTTTCCCACTCCCTGTCTCTGAAAACACTTTGGCATTTATTTTTGAGAGACAGAGCGCAATTGAGGGAGGGGCAGAGAGAGAGGGAGACACAGAATCTGCAGCAGGCTCCAGGCTCTGAGCTGTCAGCACAGAGCCCGACGCAGGGCTCAAACCCACAAACCGTGAGATCATGACCTGAGCCGAAGTCAGTTTATTCAACTGACTGAGCCATCCAGGTGCCCCTCTGAAAACACTTTGGAAGGCTGGTGAAGCCAACATTAAGTTTGCCTCAGAAGGCATAGGAACAGGCAGGCATGGGAGATGGAGAGGGGGAGGAAAATTCTCTTCCTATGTCTATCGACCCTGCTTGGCCCAATGCAAAGAGGGAGTACAGACCCCTGTCTAATCAATCATCCTCTGATCAATCATAGCCTCTGTATCCTCAAGCCAAGCATTTCTCAGTTCTTTAAGTCTGTTTCTTCCTCTGTCCCCTGACCGGAACAATCTTGGTGTAATGTGAATCTAATGAGCCCGTGCTTGCAGAGGGCTTGGCTTATAAAAGCCTCCCAAATGCTTTGGATTATGGTCTCATTAAAATGAACAAGGCTAAAGTGGAGAGTTGCTACAGCATTCCAGACATAGGTAAATTAGAGGTCCCCAAGGCCTGCGGCTCTGTGCTGGTGAACAGGAAGTCCAAAGGATTAGAAAGAGGAGGAGACCCCTTTGGGGATCCGGGAGGGATCCTACTACAGAGTTGAGATGTCAACAGAGGGAACAGTGCCAAGCACTTGTGAACCCCTCATCTACAGAGAGCCAAGTTCGTGCTGACAACTGTCATTTCCCTGCCCATGGGCTGCAGAGTACCGGAACGGGGTCTTGATTAATTCCCACTTGCTAACGATTGCCAATTTTGGGGGCCCTCAGCGGGAGAGCAAAGTTATGACAAAGCTGTGTGCTTTTGGAGGTGGTGTTTGCTGAAGGTCAGTGTCAGCCTTGCTTGATTTAAGTTCTCCCAGATCCCTTGCAAAGGCTATAAACAGCGAAGTGACGAAATTGGCCCTGGAGCCAGAACAGGGAGGAGGCCTAGCCACAAGGGAGGGCAGAGAAGCACCATCAAGGGGTGGAGAGAAATGAGAAACCTTGAAGGCATTTTTGCTCCAACGAATGGAAGGAATACCTCCCCCAGGGACCATGGCGGCGGTAAATCCGACAGTGGGGTTCTGGCTGAGATCATCTGGGGCTGAGATGTCAGGGTGAGGTTTTGGTCAGACGGAGCAGAGAAGGCACCAAGGGATCCTAGCCTACCTCCTCTGAGGCGTCCATTTATGGGAAAGGGATGGTGATCGTGGTAAACCCCCAGGCACAGTTACCCTTGGAAACTGTTGGCAGATTGATGGCACAATGGCAGCCTAAGATACAACACCGGGCGGAAAAGATTGATTTCTTAGGCTATTTATGAAGTGATTAGTGGTACCTGCCACGTCAGCCCTCCTTCTGCCATTGTACTCACCCCCTCCAAGGTGCGTGCACACACACACACACACACACACACACCCTCATGAGAACACACGAGTTCTATCAGAGAGAGGCTATCTGGAGTCCGTCACTGCGGATGGGAAAACAACCAGGATTCAGGAGGCTTGGCCACTAGCTGGATCTGTGACTTTAGCCAGGTGTTAAAAGATAACCGCTCCCCCCCAACTCAGTGTCCTCACCTGGAGAATGGGGAGAATAACGTCTCACCCTGTTTCTCTCCCAGGCTAGTCATAAGGACTGAATGCAATAATGGATATGAGCCCAGGTCTCCACCCTCGCCCCAGATTAAGTCAGAATCTTTAAGAGTGGGGCACTAACCTGGGGCTCTCGACCAAGCTCCCGGGTCGTTCCCCAGGCGCGCATAGACCCACTTATTACTGGGAAGCATATTGTAAAATCATTCCTAGATTCATTGAAAATTGTGTTGAGCATGTCTCAGTGCTGTATACTGCACTAGGGTCTTTGGATAAAGCAGATAATAAGACAGACATACTCCCTGCCATCAGATCTTATGCACTGGGGAAGAGAGCTACTGAATAAATAATAAAAGGTGCATTGCCTTTTACAATGGGAGACACAGAGCACACAGTATGCATGGAGCATACTATTCCTGTTTGGGAGTTCAAGGAAGGCCACTGAGGAAGTGACATCTATGCTATGACCTAGAGGTCAAGCAGATGCCACGCATGGTGATGGTGGCATCTTTAATTTGCGCTCACCCTCAGTCCCTCCCCTCCTGAACCCATTCAGGCCTGCCTTCACTTACCTGGTGTTCTCGCCCACTCTGCCTCCCGGCTCCTGTGCTGCTCAGTGATCACAACTGCACAGCGTTTGGGAAATGAGATCTCAGTGCCCCTCAGGCTGCTTCCAGGTCATTGGCAGAGCCCTAGCCCCGTCCCTTCTACCCTCTCACCTTGTTCCCGAAGCAGGGTCACTTGGCACTCGGGGACCTTTGCCTATTAGTCTGAGGAAGTGGTAGGTATGGCCAAAAAGATGTCTGAGTTCCGATCACAGTCTCACCACATATTCTGTAGGCCATTAAGCAACATTCTTAACTTCTCTGAACTTCAGTCTTTTTGTCTATGGAAGTGATACTTGAGACTGTAAAGTTTATAGGGTTGTTGTGAAGATTGCCACATGGCAAGACCCAAGTTTTTATCACATTAAAAAAGGGAAGAAACAAAAACAAAACTTCGAGCTTCTACCTCTAGTGTTACCGGCTTAAAATATTCTCGGGAGATGAAGCTTATGTCCTAGATAAACTACAAGCCAAATCCCAAGGTAAAGTTGAAAGAAAACCGAGGACGTTTCCAAAGACCAAGAAAAAGAATTCAAATTAGGAGCTGAGACTGATGGGTCCACAAATACAGAAGCTGGGTGTCAGGAACAAGGCTGTGATTAGCGCAAGGAGGGGGCAGCTGGCTCCAAGACCCCCACCATAAAGCTTGTCACACGGTCACCCTGTGAAACTCTGGGACAGCCATTCAGCCTGGGTTGGGGGTTTTTGTTTTTGTTTTTGTTTTTGCCCCAGTCTTTTCTGATTGGTGGCAGTCTCCCTACTGGTTGATCAATGCGTTTTGAAGCTCACCCCAGCTAGTCTGCTCCTTGGAAAAAGGGGAGGGGAGGAGCGAGAGGCTGAGTGGGGGTGGGGGAATCTACCTGTCAGAGAGCTGACAAGGAAACCAGATGTCTCCAGAGAGTCCAGAGAGTGGAAAGGGCTGTGCCAGGTAAATATAGGCCTGCCCTCATGAGGGTCTGGAGGTCCAGTTTATATTCAGTGTGCACTTGGGCAAGCCAATTTTATTTATTTTAAATTTTTCCAACGTTTATTCATTTTCAAGAGACACAGAGAGAGAGAGAGAGAGAGAGAGAGAGAAAGAGAGAGAGAGACAGAGTGTGAGCGGGGGACAGGTAGAGAGAGACACAGAGAATCCAAAGCAGGTTCCAGGCTTTGAGCTGTCATCACAGAGACTGACACAAGTCTCGAACCTACAAACTGCAAGATCTTGACCTGAGCTGAAGTTGGACGCTTAACCCAATGAGCCACCCAGGCGCCCTGGGCAAGCCAGTTTTAAAAAGCAAACTGCAGTGGTCCCGGATTGGTTGTTCCCTTGACACCTGGAAAAAATCAAGGAAATCCCCTCTGGAAGAAAGAGTCCTGAATACAGACCCCTCGGGGTTCTGTCATTTAATCAGGGGGTACAGTGTGGATGCCCTTCCACACCTCCCCACCCTGTCCCCTCCCTCTGGTAGGCACTCTGGTGGCCCCGGAGCTGTGCACACACAAGCTTTAGCAATTTAGAAATAAATATATTGAAACATCTGCAAGACATGTGATAAAATGTTGTATTCTTATGAAAGCCTCACACATGCAAAATCCATAGCTCAACAGAAAAATGAGCAAAGGCTGCATATAGACAATGCATGGGAAAGAATAGCTAGCAAGCACTTGATAATGGTCAGCCTCTTAATAATTACTTAAAAAAATTTTTAGTGTTTATTTTTGAGAGAGAGACAGAGAGACAGAGAGACAGAGCACAAGCATGGGACGGGCAGAGAGAGAGGGAAACACAGAATCCCAAGCAGGCTCCAGGCTCTGAGCTGTCAGCACAGAGCCTGACATGGGGCTTGGACCCATGAATCATGAGATCATGATGTGAGCTGAAGTCAGAGGCTTAAACTGAGTTACCCAGGAGCTCCAATAATTTTCTTCTTAATAATTTTTAAAAATTTTTAGATAGAGTGCGAGCATCAGTGGGGGGAAGGGGCAGAGGCAGAGAGAGAGAGAGAGCACGCGCGCACAAGTAGGGGAGGGGCAGAGAGAGAGGGAGACACAGAATCTGAAGCAGGCTTCAGGCTCTGCACAGAGCCTGATACGAGGCTCAAACCCACAAATTGTGAGTTCACGACCTGAGCCGAAGTCGGATGCCTAACCAACTGAGCCACCCAGGCACCCCTCATTTGCTCAGTCTTGAATTAATCTAAAATAATTTCGGAATTGCTTTACCCATGCTACAATAATAAAATTACTTTATAAGTTTAATATTTGTTTGCACTTCCCCAATTATATCCTACCATATCCCAGATAGAGATTACATAGTCAAAACTTACTTAGTTTACTTAGGTTAAATAATTTAGCTAATTTATTAGATTAGTTCTTCCTTTCCTTTCCTTCAGTATCCTTTGTATTCATTCAAAATGTAAGAAGGTTCATTTGGTTCTAGGTAGGTTTTTTTAATCAATAAAATTTAATTTTTTGAATGTGTAAAATATGAACATGTTTTCAAAAGTCAAAACTATACAAAAAGTTTCACTCAGAGAAATGCCACTCCTATGTCCCTTTCACCCCATCCCCCCACCCCATCCTTTGGAGAAAACAAACTTTTTGTTTTTGGTTTTTTCCTTCCTGTGTTTCTTCTTTTAATAGTAAGCAGATATATACATGTTTTCTTATTTTCCCTTCTTTACAAAAAAGGTAGCATACTATGTATTTGCACTTTGCTGTTTTTGTTGAATATCCCCTGGAAATTACTCCGTGTCAGTTGATAGAGGTTTCCTTATTCAGTTGTATAACTGCATAGGGTTCCATTGTGTGTATATTAACCAACCCCCCCCCCCCGTTTGTACATTTAGATAGTTCTCAGTTTTTGCAATTACAAATAATCCTGCAGTGAATAACCTTGTCATATATGTTTTCAGATTGTTGGAGGTATAATTATGGATAAATTTTTAGAAGTGTGATTGTGGGGTCAAAGGACAAATGTATGTGTTAAATTCCCTTCCACCAGGTCTGGTCCATTTGCATTTCCACCCCATCTCCCCATAGCCTGGCCAATGGAGTATATTGTCAGCCTCTGCATTTTTGCCAATCTGCTAGTGCAGAAATGTTTTCACACTGTAGTTTTAAAAGTTTTTTTTTTAATGTTTATTTACTCTTTGAGAGAGAGAGAGAGAGAGCGAGAGAGAGCATGGGCAGGACAGGGGTAGTGAAGGGAGACACAGAATCTGAAGCAGGTTCCAGGCTCCAAGCTGTCAGCACAGAGCCCGACATGGGCTCGACCTCCTGAACTGCGAGATCATGACCTGAGCCGAAGTTGGACGCTTAAACAACTGAGCAACCTAGGCGCCCCTCACACGGTAGTTTTAAATTGCATTTGTCTTATGAATAAAGGTGAACATCTTTTCATTTGTTTAGGGAAAGTTTTTTTTCCAATTGAAGTATAGTTGACACACAACATTACATTAATTTCAGGTGTACAGCATAGGGATTGGACAAGTGCTAGGCTATGCTTATGCTGTGCTCACCACAAGTGTAGCTACCATCTGTCACCATACAACATTATTATAATACCATTGATTACATTCCCTACGCCGTACCTTTTATCCCCATGGCTTATCTATTGCATAATTAGAAATACTTCGGGGACATTTTTTTAGCTCTTTTTATAATTGCCTGTTCAGGTCTTTTGTCCATTTTTCTATGACTGGTTTTTGGTTTTCCTATTTCATCCATCCCTGCACCCCGCCTTCCTTCCGGTAACCATCAGTTTGTTCTCTATAGTTAAGAGTCTGCTTCTTGATTTGTCTCTCTCTCTTTTTTTTCATTTGCTCATTTGTTTTATTTCTTTAATTCCACATACGAGTGAAATCATATGGTATTTGTCTTTCTCTGACCGACTTATTTCACTTAGAATTATGTTCTAGCTCCATCCATGTTGTTGCAAATGGCAAAATTTCACTCTTTTTATGGCTGAATAATATTCCATTGTGTGTATATACCACATCTTCTTTATCCATTCATCTATCGATGGACATTTGGCTGCCTCCATAATTTGGCTATTGTAAATAATGCTGCAATAAACTTCAGGTGCATGTATGCCTTTGAATTACTGTTTTTATATTTTTTTTGAGGGGGTAAATATCGAGTGTGTGATTACTGGATCATAGAGTAGTTCTATTTTTAACTTTTTGAGGAACCTCCACACTGTTTTCCACAGTGGCTGCACCAGTGTGCATTTCCACCAACTGTGCAAGAGGGTTCCTTTTTCTCCACATCCTTGTCATCACTTGTGTTTCTTGTGTTTTTGATTTTAGCCATTCTGACAGATATGAGGTGGTATCTCATTGTGGTTTTGATTTGCGTTTCCCTGATGATGACTGATGTTGGGCATCTTTTCATGTGCCTGTTGGCCATCCGGATGTCCTCTTTGGAGAAATGTCTGTTCATGTCTTCTGTCCATTTTTAATTGGATTATTCATTTTTGCGGTGTTGAGTTTTATACATTCTTTATGTATTTTGGATATTGACTTTTTATCAGATATGTCATTTGCAAATGAATTTTCATTTTGAATTCCATTTTGAATTTATTTTTGTGTAGGATGTAAGAAAATGGTCCAGTTTCATTCTTTTGCATAGAGCTGTCCAGTTTTCCCACTACCATTTGTTGAAGAGACTTTTTCCCATTGCATGTTTTTTCCTGCTTTGTCAAAGATAAATTGACCATATAATTATGGGCTTATGTCTGGGTTTTCTTTTCTGTTCCATTGATCAGTATGTCTATTTTTGTGCCAGTACTATGTTTATACAGCTTTGTAGTATAAATTGAAGTCTAAAATTGTAATACTCCAGTTTGTTTTTCTTTTTCAAGGTTGCTTTGACTATTCAAGGTCTTTTGTGGTTTCATACAAATTTTAGGATCATTAATTCCAGTTATGTGAAAAATGCTGTTGTTATTTTGATAGGGACTATGTTAAATGTGTAGATTGCTTTGGGTAGTATAGACATTTTAACAGTATTTGTTCTTCCAATCCATAAGCATGGAATGTCTTTCCATTTTTTTGTGTCATTTCTCAATTTCTTTCTTCAGTGTTTTACAGTTTTCAGAGTACAGGTCTTTCACCTCTTTGGTTAGGTTTATTCCTGAGTACCTTATTGGTTTTGGCACAGTTGTAAATGGGATTGATTCCTTATTTTCTCTTTCTGCTGCTTCATCATTAGTGTATAGAAATGCAACAGATTTCTGTACGTTGATTTTGTATCCTGTGGCTACTGGATTAATTCCATTTCCTGAAATTTTTAAACCTCTTTATAAACTTGATTAGCTCTTTATCTATAATATATGCTATGAATATTTTCTTCCAGTTTGTCATTGACTTTTTTTGGTTATGCAAAAGCATTTTTATTTTATTGTCATGTGGTCAAATGTATTAATTTTTTTCTTTTATTGCCTCTGGATTTTGAGGCATAGTTTAAAAAAAAAAAAACCCTCAATGGATATCTCCAAGGAATTCAGTTGTCATGATCAGCTTGTACACCACCCCCCGCCACACACACCCACACTTCCCAGGACAAAACTATGGGTTAGCTCGATCCTTAAACACCCACTTTGAAATTTGGCCCACTCTGCCTATTTTGGATGTCTTTCTCCTCATCATTTATAAAAGACCAGGTCTTGGAAGGAGGAGGAGGTATAAGGTGTCTGGGGGAACAAGAGAATTTTCTGAATGAGGGTATCCATCACCTAGGTCTTATTTAGGGAACAATGTGACCCCAGGAACAAGTGCCAGATCAGCCTTCCCGTAGGAGACCTGCTTCTCCCATGGTCCCTTCCACACCCTGGCAGATCCTGGATGAGGCAGTGTGTGAGGCAGAGGTCTGTGACCATTTCGACCATTTTGTATTCTTTTTGTTCCCACTTCCTCCTTTCTGCAGCCCCCCAGCTGGGCTGGATGCAGAGTCTTGCAGATTTACCCTTGACTGTGGAGCATGTGCCAGGAAATGAAAGGATGCTGAGCTGGATCAAGCAGCCAGCGCTTATTCCTTCTTAGTCCACCCCAGGGCTTTGAGCAAAGTACAGAGAGAGGAGGCAGCTGAGCTGGCTTGTGGGGATCATGAAATCTCCTTACCCAGAGGTGTTGGGACATCTCAGTTCCTCAGTCCCTTGTTCTCCCCCCTTCCTCCTTTCCCTTTCCTCCAGGTCACCTGGAGCTCCAGTGGGCTGACTTGGATTCAGGGGTGGGGCTGGGCATGGGGGGTGGAGATTGTAAATGAACTGGGCAGCTGTTGAGGGGTGGTCGTGGCTCAAGGTTCCAGCCGCAGGTCTGACAGCACTGGCTCCGTCACAGTGAGGTCGGCCACCAGCGACAGAGATGCGTTGTGTGTTACAGAAGAGGAGCTGGCTGGTGACGACGAGGACATGCCGACCTTCCCATGCACACAAGAGGGTAAGGGCTGCCCCCTGATCTCCGTGCCCCCTTCCCCAGGCTGCTGATTTATCTCTACATGGCTTCAAAATCTGTTCCCCATTGCTTCTTGGAGGGTAGAAGGTCAGAGTTGCATAGGCCTGGGTCATATAGTATGGATGATGTAAAAGTCTGACACAAGTGACATCTGTCTTCTGAGCTCTTCTTGAGACCTGTCAGGGACCTCTGCCATCTCCCCCAGAACCTGTCCTCTAGCTGGCCCAGAACTGTCCCCTTCACCATATCCCATGCCACCCAAGTGGCTCATCCATTTGGCCTATAGGACTCAGCTTGGCATTTGGATAGTGTCAGAAACCAATGACACCTAAACTGTTACGTAGAGTAGAGCTTCTTGGTGGGTTCTGGTATAGATTAGAGCAGTTGTTCTCAACCTTGGCTGTATTTTTTTAAATTTTTTAATAACATTTATTTATTTTTGAGAGACAGAGAGGGACAGAGCATGAGCAGGGGAGGGGCAGAGAGAGAAAGAGACACAGAATCTGAAGCAGGTTCCAGGCTCCCAGCTGTCAGCACAGAGTCTGACACAGGGCTCGAACTCAAGAACTGTGAGATCCTGACCTGAGCTGAAGTTGGACACCCAACCGACTGAACCACCCAGGCGCCCCAACCTTGACTGTATATTGTAACCACCCCAGGATGCCTGCGACCAGCCCTCAGAAATTCTGATTTCTTTTGGTCTGGAATGTGAAAGGGGCACCAGGAGTTTTAAAACATTCTGAGTACTCATAATATGCAGCTGAAGCCGAATCCGCCTTAAAAATGTCACAACTGGGAATATCACTGCATGCCTGCCAGACGTTGGCCATGTCCCCGAGTAGCCAGGAAGACCTGGCTTCCTTCTTCTTCCATACCAGGGACCCAACTGGTGGACTGGAACCATTTGTTCCATTTCCAGGAGAACTGCTTGTTACCTGAAAAGTTTGGGGACTTTCCTAGGGGTTTCCTAGGGCGTGTGACTGGTTTACCCCATAGCTGAGGAATTCCCGTGACAGGAGACTTTCAGTGCCAAGGCCTGGAAAGTCAGAGGCAGACTGGAACAAGTTGGTCGTCCAGGAGTGACTTGCGTTACGGACCATTGTAAGGCCAATGTACCTGGAAGAGGTGTTTCCCCACACCATGGGCTGACTGACATTGCCATAAGAGACTGGTGGCAGTCATGGGGCTGTTCTTGGAAGACCCCGACTCTGGTCTCTTCTATTTCTCAAAGCTCAAGAACCTAGAGAAGACACAGTGAGGTGGGTAGACGTGAGGATGGAGAACAACTCCCTTTCTGAGGCTGGTTTGATGTGTGATGAGATAGGTCAGAGCAGGAACATGAAACTGTCCCTTCACCTGCAGCCTCAGCCACGGGTCTCCTTTGTCCCCCAACAGGCCGGCCGGGGCCCCGCTGCAGCCGCTGCCAGAAGAACCTGTCTTTGCACACATCGGTGCGGATCCTTTACCTCTTCCTGGCCCTGCTCCTGGTGGCTGTGGCCGTGCTGGCCTCTCTGGGTGAGTGCAGGCTCCCAGCAGCCTCCAGGAGTCCAGCATCTTTCTGGCTAGGGAATCTTCATGCTTGATGCAGACTTCAAAGACTGGCCCCTGATTTCCGGTCATTTCGTAGCTATGTGGCTTTGAGCAAGGCACTTGCCCTCTCGGGAGCTCTGTTCTCCTACTGGTAGAATGAGAGAACAGGATTAGCTCAGCAGTTCCCAGTTTCCACTCTGTGTTAGAATCACCTGGGAGCTTTAAGAAATATTGCTTCTGGGCCCCACCCTAGGTAATGTCCATCCAGGGTTGAGATTGTATCGGCCATGTCTAAGCTCCTTCAATGGTCTTTGTGAGTGTTTCTCAAAGTGGGGTTGGATGCCTGCCTGCATCAGGATCGCCCCCACTATTTGTTAAAATGCAAGTTCTTGAATCTCGTTCGGACCTATTAAATCAGAGTCCTGTAGGCAAAGCCCAGGGACCTGGAGTTTGGTGGCTCTCAGAAGCACTACAGCCTGTATGGCCATGGTAGCCAACCCAGATGACAGCGCTCAGCCAGGTTCAGGCATCCCTGCCTTCTGGATGCTAGTAGTTCACGGTAAACTGAGAGGAACAAATGTGACAGCTTCTCGCTGCAGTCCCATTACACTCAGCTCAGATTTTTAAAAATCCAGACATCTTTACTAAGGGCACCCAGTAGGTTTGTTTGCTCCTGTGGCCGAGATACCGGGGACAAGGCCAGGACGAAGGTGAGACAAGTGAGGAGCAGGGTGGGGTGCCTCAGTCCCGGTGCCGCCCTGCACTTGTGTGACCCTGAGGGTGTGCGCCTCCCTAAATGGGAGGAGCTGGTCTCAGCCCTGGCTAAGATATTCAGCCGCTGGCTTGCTTGGCTTGAGGGCATGACTTGAATGGACACTCTAGTCATATTGCAGGAATCCTAAAGGTGTTGATGAATCTAACACAAGCCGAGCACCTACTTCGTGCCAGGTAAAGGGAGCACCAAGATGAGGTCCTTAAGTTTCGCCATCAGAGGGAGCAGTTCTCAGTTTTGTCTCCGCACGTTAAAAGGCACTTAAAATGCTAATGGCAGGGCTCCTCCCTCCAGATGAGTGAAATCATCATCTCTGGGTAGGACCCAGGCCTTACTCAACTATAGAAGCTCCTCAGGTGATTCCAGCATGCAACCAGGTTGGAGGACCACTGATTTCAAGAACTTTCCAAGCCCCTCACCTGGTTCAGCCCCACCTCTTTCCGCTAAATCACGTCACGGGGATTGGCCTCTCAGAAAGTGGCCACAATCCTGAGCCAGAGGAGACGGGGAGCTGTGGCCCACCGTTCCGAGGTAGCAGACTGGACATCAGAGAACCTCCAGAGGTTGGTGGTCACGCCTTTCAGGGCCTCAGCTCCCGGCATGCGCAGGACCGTGAATAAAGCTCCGGTAGCCACTAACTTGAGCCCAGAGGGGAACACAGACACGGCCACGCTTTAGAGGCAGGGACAGTCATCGGGGTGCCTACCAGCTGCCAGGCACCGTCGCATACATGATACCCGTGAGTCATCTCAACCAGCCCCGAAATGGGAGGCTGCCCTCATTCCACATACCCGGAGAGGTGAGATGGTTTGCCCCAAGATCCAGAATGAATGAGCTGGAGATCATAATAATTGGGGGTGAGGAGTGCACTTGGGGACTTGAGGGAGAACTTCAGGTTTCCTTTTATGCTTCTGCCTCCAGCCTGGGTTTCCCAAGTCCCTAGAGCAGAGCGGGCACCGTCCTGGCCTGGCTGGTAGGTGCTCAATAATATTCATCAAATGAATGACTAGAGATTTGTGAGTATGAACATGGATAGTCCTCGTCGAGGCATAATGGTCAGGACTGTGGATAAAGTTCTGGAGGACTGAGCAAAATCAGTCTTCCTCACAGGGAAATGGAAAATCCACTTATTCATTTAATCGGGTATTTGTTGCATGCATACTATAAGCCACGAACTGTATTAGGCACTGGGCATATACTGCCTAATAAAACACAGGCCTTGTCGTGATGGAGTTTATAATCTGGAGCAAGGCTTGGCAAACTTTCTGTAAAGGGCTAGGTAGTAAATATTTTAGGATTTATGGGCCACACATGGTGTTTGTCAAAACCACTCTGCCATTGTACAGCCAAAGCAGCCGGAGATAATATGAGAATGAATGGGGATGGCTGTGTTCCAACAGAATGACTGGGTTAGATTACGCATGCAGATCCTACTTTGCCAACCAACTTTGGTCTCCAGCAGTAACCTGTGGACTTTTTTTGACTGTGCACCCCATCAGTAAAAAAACATTTGATTTAAAATGCATCAAAAACTTAGATGGGTTGGTGAATGGATAAAAAGATAAAATGGACAGGTGTACAATAAAGTAAATATAGTGAAATGGGTTTTTTGGGGTTTTTTTGTTGTTGTTTTTTGAGAGAGAGAGGGCGCAAGTGAGCAAGGGGCAGAGAGAAAGAGTGAAAGAGAGAGAGAAGCAGGGCTCACCTGAAGCAGGGCTCAAGCTCACCTGATGTGGGACTCAAACTCATGAACTGTGAGATTATGACGTGAGCTGAAGTAAGATGCTTAGTGACTGAGCCACCCAGGCGCCCTATAGCAAAATGTTAATTATAGAATGTAGGCAGTTAATACACCATTGCAATTATACAAGTAGGATATTCACTGTACAAATCTTTTGATTACTCCAGTTGAAAATGTTTATAATGAAATATTGGAAAAGAAAAAACCCAATAATCCCACACCTGCAAAATATACCTATTTATTTATAAGTTATACATGTGTACTCTTGATTGTATACATTATAAGACACAATTTTGAAAAGATGAGAAAAAAATGAGGTCTAAAAAGTAAGGAAAACAGTAAACAAATTGATATATAATTACAAATCAGGAAATGCTCTGTGAAGAAATGAATAGGCTGAATTATATGAAGGAGCCCTTGGCTATTGGCTTGGAAGTAGACTTTGCAAAGCATTAGAATAGGGATCAAAGTCTGCACCTCTGTTTCCCTATCTATACGAGGGATTTTAATTTGGGGGAGACTCAAGTGGAATAATAAATACCAGAAACTCTAAGTGCTAGTGTAATAAAATGGCATAGAACTGTTCCTAGGATCTCTCAACATGTCACTGTTACTAATTAAGTCTCAACAGCCCTCAGACATACAATGTTAATTAAAGCCCAGAGATTCCAAAAAAGTTGGAGTATTTTGGAGCTGAGAAAAACATTAGAAGTCATCTAGCTTCACACTTGCCTTTTACAGATGATTCTGTTGAGCTCCAGAAAGATTAATTGACTTGCCCGAAGTCACCCAGCAAATCTGAGGCAAATGTGGATGAGAAGTCGCATTATCCAACTCTCTTGGCGAGGCTCATTCCATCCCTGTGCACTCACCTTCATAGGCTCTGTGGGAAACATCTGGTCCAACTCCGTCCAATCCAGCCTCTCTTCTCACTTCCTCCTCCAGCCAGTCACTTGCTAGAGAAAGCCAGGGATCCTGCAGCTGCCCAGATGTGCTCTAGTCACTGGCCTGCACTGACCCCTCAGAAGGGTGTGAGACTGCCCATGCAGTGTAAGCTGATAAATCCTCTTCTCGGAGTCAGTTTGGCAATATGTATCAAAGACTTAAAAAATATTGATGCTCTTTGACCCATCAGTTCTACTTCCAGCAATTTATTCTAAGAGAATAATCCTATACACACAACCATCAAATATAAGGATTATTTCTAGGAACAAGTGTTACTCATATTTACATATCAAGGTTTATTTGTAGGCTCAGAAAGGGAGGTGGCTTAAGTGTCCCCCAACCACAGGGGATTTTTATATAATTGCCAAACCATTTATATACAGTATGGTACAAACATTAAAGGTAATGATTTAAACATTTTTTAAAACATGTATTCATTTTTGAGAGTGAGGGAGACAGAGTGTGAACAGGGGAGGGGCAGAGAGAGGGAGACACAGAATCCAAAGCAGTATACAGGCCTGTCAGCACAGAGCCTGACACGGGACTTGAACTCCCAGACTGCAAGATCATGACCTGAGCTGAAATCAGATGCTTAAGCAACCGAGCCACCCAGACACCTCTAAAAGAAATGATTTTAAAGCAATTTAAACCTTAATGGGAAAATGTCCGTGACATGATACCAGTGAAGCAAAATGAAAGAAAACAGATGAGATATTCAGAACATTCAAGTTTTCTGTTGTTTTCTAAGAGCATATATATATCTATGTAGTTACAGAATGATTATGGAGATAAGTAAGAGTCTTAAGACATACATAAAGATATTTATGGCCATTATCTCTCAATGGTAGGATTAAGAATATTTTTATATTATTTTTATTTTTTTTCTTAATTTTCCCTATTCTATCCTGTGGGAGTCAGGTCCTAGTTTTAAAATATGGATAAATATATGGATAAATTATATATATATATATAGGCATAAGGGTGTATATATTTGTGTGTATATATATACACACACAAACTTTTAATGTTTGTATCATACTCTATATAAATGATTTGGCAATTATATATATATGCATATATATATATACATTTAAGGGAGATGTATAAAGAGATCTAGATCTAGATAGATATTTTTAAGGAATGTGTGAACTCTGGCCATGAGAAGCATCTTCCCTTACCACTATTTTCGGCCCCATAGACGGGTGAACAGTCTTGGTTGCAGAGAGGCTGATAAAAATGTCCTCTCAAAAGACTGCTGTTTCTCTGAGCTACCACCCTGCCCCACGTTCTCACCTGGATTTCCCATCCAGTTTTCAGGAAAGTGGATTCTCTCTCAGAAGACCTCTCCCTGGCCCAGGCCATCTATGACAAGAAGCTTATGTCTATGCAGGAAAATCTGCAAGGACTGGGTAAGTGTCCGGTGTCCAGACATGCTAATGACAATGATGGAAGACCAGGGTTAACTGGGGAGGGGTGAGTGTTCCCCCCAGATCATGGTGCCCTGGAGCAGGGTAGCCTTTACCCACCTTCTAGGCACAAGGGAAGGATGTTATGGTTATGGTTCCCGGCCTCCCTGTCCATTCAGAGTGGGCCGCTGCCCTGGGTTTCACCCAGGACCGGGACCAGAGTTCTGTGTGAGGTACAGACCTAGCCAGAGCCTGCAGGTAGAGAAGGAACCCAAAGACAGTCCATTCCCCAGTTATCCTACCCTTTCCTCACTACTGCCTTAAAGTGTGCACAATTCGTGATGCTATTTCCTGCTTTAACGAGGGCCATTCTCATTCTGAGACTGAGACAGAGGAGCCGTAATAGAAGGTGGTCCGCCCTGATGGAAACAGAAAGTACTAGCTGAGTGAGTGATATTGGGCAGGCGTCTTCTCTGTGCCTCATTTCTCATCTGACACACGGAGAAATAATCCCTGCATCATTTTCCCCCCTTAAATTTACTGACAAGATAACAAATATAAAACTATTTGGAGAAATTTTAAACTAAGGCATAAATGGGAAGTTCCTGGCAACCTTTGCAAAATTATGAAGATATAATTTTCTTCATGAGAATTTGGTGCTGAGATGGAAAAAATGTCCCAAATTCTACATTTCAAGTCCTAGTAAAGACATTTGGTAAAAATAAGATTTCATAGAGATGGCAAGGTTTGTCCATAAGGGATTTCATAGCTGACTTAGGACAGGAAGAGGGATCAGGAAGCCACTTGACCATTCATTATGCTCTGAAATATTTAAAGAAGCAACTTTTGTCCCATGATCCTTCAGCAACTCAAAATGTTGTCCCTTTCTCCTGAAGATCTGAAAGCCCCGAACAACTGTTCCTTCTGCCACGAGGCTGGGCAGCTGGAGCAAGAGATCAGAAAACTGCAGGAAGAGCTGGAAGGAATTCAGAAGATGCTTCTGGCCCAGGAGGTCCAGCTGGACCAGACCTCTCAGACCCACGAACTGCTCTCCACCACCAGCAGTCAAATCTCCCAAGAGATGGGCAGTTGTTCCTTCTCCATCCACCAGGTCAACCAGTCTCTGGGGTTCTTTCTCACCCAGGTGAGAGGCTGGCAGGCCACCACAGCTGGCCTGGACCTCTCTCTGAAGGACCTCACCCAGGAGTGCTATGATGTCAAGGCTACAGTCCACCAGATCAACTTCACCGTTGGGCAGACTTCAGAGTGGATCCATGGGATCCGGCGGAAGACTGACGAGGAGACCCTGACCCTCCAGAAGATTGTCACTGACTGGCAAAACTACACCCGGCTCTTCAGCAGCCTGCGTACCATGTCAGCCAAGACCGGAGAAGTGGTCAAGAACATCCAGGCCACCCTGGGGGTCTCCTCACAGCGCATCAGCCAGAATTCCGAGAGCATGCATGACCTGGTGCTGCAGGTCATGGGCTTGCAGCTACAGCTGGATAACATCTCGTCCTTCCTGGACGACCACGAGGAGAACATGCACGATCTGCAGTACCACACCCGCTATGCCCAGAACCGCACAGTGGAGAGGTTCGAGACGCTAGAAGGACGCATGGCTTCTCACGAGATCGAGATCGGCACCATCTTCACCAACATCAATGCCACCGACAGCCACGTGCACAGCATGCTCAAGTACCTGGACGACGTGCGGCTCTCCTGCACGCTGGGCTTCCACACCCATGCCGAGGAGCTCTACTACCTGAACAAGTCCGTCTCCCTCATGCTGGGCACCACGGACCTGCTCCGGGAGCGTTTCAGCTTGCTCAGCGCCCGGCTGGACTTCAACGTCCGCAACCTCTCCATGATCGTGGAGGAGATGAAAGCTGTGGACACGCAGCACGGAGAAATCCTCCGTAATGTCACCATCCTCAGAGGTAAGAGCCCGACGTGGGCCAGACCTGCTACGGAGCTCCCAGAAGGCCGTGGTGATCTTGCCAGACACAGAAGTACCTGGTTTCAGGCAAAAGTCCTGATACCCTAGTACAATCCTGTAGCAAATGCCTAGGGTGACTGGAAGCTTTAAAAACACAGTAGTCCCCCCTTTATGTGAAAGTGGGTTCACTTTCCTCCTCCTGAGGTATAGTCAGAAGGTCAGTAGTAGCCAAACGCTGCGTCACAATGCCTACGTCATTCGTCTCGCTTCATCTCATTACTTAGGCACTTCGTCGCCTCACATCATCACAAGAAGGGCGAATGCGGTACAATAGATATTTTGAGAGAGAGAAACAGAAAGAGAGATGACATTCACAAAATGCCTACTTTATAAATTACACTTTATCATAGGTAAGTACATATAGGAAAGAACAGGCTATCTAAGGGGGTCTTGGAACATATCCACCGTGGATAACGGAGGACCACCATACTTAGAAGGCTCTTTTGTAAGGTGTTGTGGCTTCTAACTCTGCCTGTCATACAAATCTGGATTTTCATATGTGGGTGTGTTTGATTGGGTCCACACAGAGGAATAGGCAGACTTCATCTTGGAAACTCTGCTTTCTCCCTTCCCACCCCATCCCCTGGTGTTCTCAGCCATCCACCCCTCATAGGCGCATCACTCTGATGCTCTCTTCTCCTCTCCTCTCATCCCTGCATTAATCAGAGTTCTTCAGAAAAATGGAATTGATAGGAGAGAGAGAGAGATTCTTTTAAAAACTGGCTGATGTACTTATGGAGTCTGGCAAGTCCAATATCTGCTTGGCTGATGTCCCCGTTTGAGTCAGAAGGCCAGAAGCTGCTGTAGAAGTAGGAAGAGAAGATGTGTCAGTGTAAAGGCCACCAGGCAGGAGAATTCTGTCTTTCTTAGGGAAGGGTCAGCCTTTTGTTCTGTTCAGGCCTTCAACAGATTAGATGAGGCCCACCATATTGTGGAGAGCAATCTGCTTTACTCAGTACTGATTTAAATATTAATTTTATCTGTAAACACCCCTATAGACATGTCTAGAATGTCTGGCCATTTGGTGGCCCAGTCAAGTTGACACAAAAAATTAACCACCACATGTCAGGTTGATACCCATACACATCTCCTTAAATAATACTTAATCCCCAAATGGAGACAATAGCAAGGTTACATTCTGCCTAAGGCTCATAATGCATGCATGCTGTGTATAGCCAAAACCATACTAACCCCTTCCCCAGAAGAGAAGACAAAGTCTTTGAGAGAGATTTACTCTATCCCCCTTGATATCCCATCCTGTAAATACTATGATATAAAGTTAACAATATTTAAATACTGTGATAGAAAGTCAATGTATTTTTTTTATTTTCTTAAGTTCATTTATTTTGAGAGAGCGGGCAGGGAAGGGGCAGAGAGAGAGGGAGAGAGACAATCCCAAGCAGGCTCCACACTGTCATCACAGAGCCCGATGCGGGGCTTGAACTCATGAACCATGTGAGCCAAAACCAAGAGTTGGATGCTTAACCAACTGAGCCACCCAGGCGCCCCTAACGTCAATGCATTATGTTTTATGTTACATGATAAGGGGATAAGAGAGGGAAGAAAGCAAAGATATTTGCTGTATATATATTTATATATTTTTAACACACTAAGAGGGAAATACTCTTGACAATTCAGTCCTTATTTTTGTAACTGGTCACATGGTCATAGCTGGTATGTATAACTGCCTTCTTCCACTACCCATCTGTATTTTCTTTGCCCTCGGCAAACACCTCGGCTGGTTGTTATTCTTTACCTGGTAGGGTGATCCAGACCTTCATTCCTGAAGGGCCATTCGAGTCCTTCCTAGATTGGGTTGTTGTAGTTTTCAACTGACATTTATTTCAGGGAACAGTAGCACTAAGAGACACGCTAAGGGAGCTTTTGAATTCCAGACACGCTCTCCCTTACCCCCATTGTAGAGCAATAGTCCAGTGTCTCCTTGGTAGTTGGCATCAGTCACGTGGTCAGCACAATAACTTCTTCTTTGCCTATTAATTCAAAGGCATGAGAAGCCCAAAGTGACCAGGCAGCAGTCTTAACTGCCAGTTCAATGGAATCATTGTTGTGTCTCCTGGCAAGAACACTCCTTCCTTTGGGACTAAGATCTCTAAGCCAGCAGAGCATAACGTTGTGGGAAGAAGAAGCAAACATTTTGCTATTGGGTCACTAGGGGTAATAGTGAGTGAGCCTTTCCCATCTCCATCCCTTGATCCCAGGACCAATGCATCCTGGCTATCGGAGAAACAGAATCACATACTGGATACTGATTCAGACCATATACAGCCCTGCAACGTATTGCCACCTAACTAGCACTGTAACTGAGTCTTCAAAGGCCATTTCTCCTTCTGTCAAGCCAGCTGTTTCAAGACGGTGGGGACCATGGTAAAACCAGTGAGTTCCATGATCACGGGCCCATTGTCACACTTCATTTGCTGTGAAGGGATTTCCTTGATCAGAAGCAGTGCTATGTTGGAATACCATATACCATGGGGAACCATGATGGCGGATAACGCATTCTGTCTGGTAATTTTGGCAGAAGCATTTCATGCAGGGAAGGCAATGCATATCCAGGGTAAGTTTTTATTCTAGTAAGAACAAACGTTGCCCCTTCCGTGATGGGAGGGGTCCAATGTAATTAACCTGCCACCAGGTAGCTGGCTGACCACCCTGGGCAGTGGCACCATGCTGGGGATCTGCTGGTGGCCTCTCCCGTGCGCAGATCAGGCACTTGGCAATAGCCATATCCAGGTTGGCCTTAGTGACTGGAAGTCCACCCTGCTGACCTCATCCCTGCCATCAGGGCCATTTTGTTCATGAGCCCATTGGGTGATGACAGGGGTGGATGGAGAAAAAGACTGGTATCCACAGAATAGGTCATCCTGTCCACTTGTCTATGAAAAGTCTCCTCTGCTGACCTCACCCTTTGAAGAACATCTACAGAGGATGCAAAGGTCTTCACATCTTTTGCCCCTTCAGAGAGGACTGTTCACAAACCTCTTCCCCAACTTTTCTTGTAACCAATTTTCCAGTTGTGTTTCTTCTAAGTCCCTGACCATTCAGCCAAACCATTGGCCACAGCCCATGGATCAGTATATAATCACATGTCTGACCATTTCCTCTTCTGAGCAAACATGACAGCCAGGTACGCTGCCAGAAGTCCTGCCCGCTGGGAGGAATGTCATTCACCACTGCCCTTCAGGGCTGTCCCCAAGAGGGGCTGTGATGTTACAGCTGCCCGCTTTCAAATGATGCCTGCATTTTGTGCAGAACCGATTGTAAACTAGGCCGTAATCTTCGCTTCCTGTGTCAGCTGGTCATAGAGAACTCCCCATAATACCATAGGTGCAGGGGAGAGAGCAGGTCGTATACTAGGAGTGGGGACCATGGGTATTTGGACCACTTTATCATGTAACTTACTTGTGCCTTCAGGGCCTGCTCAGGCCTGATTATATATACCACTTCCATTTGATGATGGAGTACGGCTCTGTATGCCCAACTTTATAACTTGGTGGGTCAGAAAGTACCCAGTTCATGATGGGCAGCTCAGGTCTCATGGTAACATGGTGGCCTCTGGCTAAGCATCTAGTCTCTACTCAAGCCCTTCAACAGCCCAAGAGCTATTTCTCAAAAGGAGAGTAGTTATCCCCAGAGGATGGCATGGCTTTGCTCCAATCCTAAGTGTCTATAGTGCAACTCACTTATAAGGGTCTTCCAAAGGCCCCGGACAACATCCCTATCTGCCACTGCCGCTTTAAGCACCATTGGATCTGTTGGAGCATATGGCCCAAGCGACAAAGCAGCTTACGTGGAAGCCCGGACCCGTCGCAGAGCCTTTTCTTGTTCTAGGCCCTGCTCAAAACCAGCAGCTTCTCAGGTCACTCAGTAAATGGGTTGGAGTAACCCATCCAAATGAGGAATATGTATTTGTTGCCTCCAAAATCCAAAGAGGCCCGCCAGGTGTGCCTCTTTTTTATTTGAGGAGGGGCCAAACGGAACAGCTTATCCACCTTAGGAGGGGTATCTCAACATGCCCAAATCACTGGGCCACTAGAAAGTTCCCTGAGGTAGAAGGCCCTTGAATTTTTGTCACGCTTATTCCCCACCCTCTGACACACAAACGTCTTTGAAATAGTGAGCTACAACTTACTTGCTCGCTAGGCTGAATCAGTATATCATGACTGTAATGGACCAGCGTGATACCTGGTGGGGGAGAAAGGAGATCAAGTTTCCTGTGAACTAAAGTATGACAGAGAGTTGAGATTCCCCCGACGCAGGACAGTGAAGGGTATTGCTGGTCCTGGCAGCTGGAAGCAAACTTTCTGGTGGGCCTCATGAACAGGTATGGACAAAAAAGCATTTGCAGATCAAGGGCTGCGGACCAGGGGATGTGTTGATTCTCTCAAGCAAGGAGACTGCTGCTGGCACAGCAGCTACAATTTGGAGTCACGACCTGGTTAAGCGTACACAGCTCCAGTGTCCTCCTCCAAGATCCACCTGTCCTTTGCACGGCTCAGAGAGGCAAACTCAACGTTCTTGATGCGGACACTGATCTCTTCAGTCCCTTCTGGAATGTGGTCTTGCTTTTGGTTTGCTATTTTCCTTTATAGAGATATATGTTTGTTTATTTTGAGAGAGAGAATGAGCAAAAGAAGGGCAGAGAGAGAGAGAGAGAGAGAACAGAGGATCCAAAGCAGGCTCCTAGTCAACAGACAGCAGAAAGCCTGATGTGGGGTTCGAACTCACAAACCATGTCGTGACTTGAGCTGAAGTCGGATACTTAACCAACGGAGCCGGCCAGGTGCCCTTGGTTTACTGGTTTCCTAAGTAAAGGCAATTCTAGTGGCTTCTGCTTGGCCTTTCCCGCCATGATATCCCTTACTTCATAGGCCGGGGAACCAATGTCGGGATCCTACAGCCACTGTGTATGTCTGTTTCAATTATGCATTCTAGAACTGGAGAGACCACGACAGGGTGAATTTGGGGACCTAGTGGGCCTCCCATGAGACAGATCTGAGCTAAAACCCCATTGATCACCTGACCTCCATAAGCCCCTGCTCTGACAGGAGGGCCACAATGACATGTGGGTCTCCTGGAATTAGTGTCAGTTCAGAGCCAGTGTCTAGGAGTCCCCAAAAGGGCCGATTATTTTCTCTTCCCCAGTGCAGTTATCCTGGTTAAAAAAAAAAAGTCTGTAGGTCCCTTTAGGGAAGGCTGGGAAGATTAAATAAACATTTGGTGGTATACTAGGGTCCCTCCTCAAGGGTACCCAGCTTCCCTTTCATTCAAGTGCTTCTGGATTTGTAAACTGGCTCAAGTCTGAGGTTTGACTGAGGAGCCGTGACTGTTTTTATGATTCAGATTAGACTTCTGTTTACTTGACCTAGAACCTCTCTGCTTATACAGAACAAGTAAGAATTTAGTAGGCTTCTATCTATTTCACTTCTAGGCACACCATGATCAACTAGCTAACACCATGTGTCTGAGCCTATTCTGATCACCGTGTTGACTCTGTTGTCTATTACGGTATCCATGGTCTCCTTGCCTTGGGTAGTTGAGTGCCACCATTAGGCGTCTGCCACCTCAGAAACCAATTATTCCCATTATGGTTAGGTTTCCCAGTTAAGTGACTAAAGCTCCCCCTGTAAGCTCTGCCTGCAGAGGAGAGCAATCAGAAAACTCTTCAAGGGTTCTAAAGATTTATTTCTCACAGTTGTGGTGAAAGGCATGTCTTCTGGATCTTCCCAGGGTGCGTGAGTAGGTCTCAGATGACAAATCCACTCCAACATCCCAGCCTCTCTCACTCTTTGAATCCCTTTCTTTACATGAAGCCAATGAGATCCAGAATTTCTAACTCCCTCACTGTGGGTCTTTTGGCCCATGTCTCAGCCAACCAACCAAACTAACTGCAAGAGCCTTTCTAACTCCCCAAGATGCAATATTAGATGCAGAATCCCTACTTAGTGAGCCCCTGTCAGTAAATTCTGCCTGATGCAATGTTATGTTCCTTCCACCATTATTTTCATGATCTCCACACCTTTAGTATCCATTACCACAAATATTCCCCAGATACCTATCTGTATGAATTTAAAAACTCAGGTAGTTCTTTTGGAGTGTAGCACACCTCATGGGTCACACTTTATACCTCACCTTTAGGGTCCTGCTGAGAACTGAGTCTAGTTATAGGTCTAGAAGCAAAGAGGGAGGGTGGCGGTGGGCCCTCAGGAGAATCGCCATTGTCTTGCTTGGGGGTGCCAGCAAGGGAGGCCACTGCCCTTTCCTCAGGCAATGGGGGCTTCAGACAGGTTGAGAGGCCACTTTTACTGGGTGTTGGGGAACTGCCGCCACTGTCAAAGATGACTTATCAGAATTTAGGGGTCCAGTGTCCCCAGCTCCATCAGGGTCTTCCAACATATCCACATTCCAACTTTCAGGATACCATTCCTTCCCAGGGAATGCCTTTTCTTTAAGAGTGGATACCCTGGGAAGCTGATGATTCAGTCCACATTGCAATTCAGCCAGTTACGGGATGAGGTTGTAAGTTAGATTTTCAGCAATCTCAACCCCATGGCCACAGGAGATAAGGGTCTCCTTCAGGGCAGACACGGAAGCTTTCAGGCCGTTTATATGACACTTGAGCTGGGAATTTGAATCCCCAAGCTTAACCTTTTATTACCCCACTTTGTCCAGTAACATTAGGACAATCTTATTATACTCATTACTTTGACAAAAAATGTTCGAAAGTATCAGTCCCCAATACTTTGCATATCTCTATTGCCAGATCATGCCTTGGACTATTAAGCTCTCTTTACTACTAGAAATAAAGTCATTAGCATCTTTAAATCTTAAATTAGAGCGTCAGCTCCAGAAACCCCAGATCAATTTAGAACACTCATCTTTAAAATTCTGTTCCTTTATACTTACTCTTGGTACCACAATCTGTATTAGTCAGGATTCTCCAGAGAAGCAGAACCAACCAGCATGATATATATATCCTGTGTCCATTAGGATCTCTGCAAAGAGAAATTGATTTGCTATAAGGAATTGAAAGAGGTGGCTCACACAATTATAGAAACCAGAAAAGCCCAAGGTCTGCGGGTGAGTCAGCAAGCAAAAGACCTGGGAGGGCCAATGGTTTAATTCCGATCTGAGTCCGAAAGCCTGAGACCCAGGAGAGCTGATGGTGTAGTTGCAGTCTGAAGGCTGGCAAGCGCAAGACCCAGGAAGACCCAATGGCTTCAGTTCAAACCCAAAGGCAAGAAAGAGCTGAAGTCCTAATTTGAAGCAGTCAGGTAGGAGGAATTCCCTCTTAGGCTTTTTGTTCTATCAAGGCCTTCAACTGATTGAGTGAGGCTCACCCACATTGGGGATTTCCTCAGTTTACTGCTCTAGATAGTAATTTCATCCAAAAACACCCTCACAGGCATACCCAGAATAATGTTTGACCAAATATCTGGACACCCCATGGCCTAGTCAAGTTGATACATGAAATTAACCATCAGAGGTGATATTTGACCTGAGACCTGAAAGAATAGGAGTACGTTAGATATAGCAGGGTCAGCATGGATGAGCAGATGAGTTCCAGGTGGAGGGAGAAAGATCATGGGGAAAGTGTATGGCATACACATTATCTCCTTTCACTCCCAAGATCCCTGAAACTGTGAACCCAAAAAGCCTCCAGCAAAGAACTGGATACCACATAAGGTCTAGCCAAGTTCACACAGCTATCAAGGAATGGACACAGGATTCAAATCCAATGCAGTCGAGATCCAAAGTTGCAAGCTGCTTTGAATGGCCTTCTCCAAAGTCACATAAAACCCTGTCCCTCTAAAAGCACCTGAGCAATTGAAATGTGCTTCTCGGTGACAGCACACGGTCTGCCCAGTGTAGTTTCTGCAGTGCACGCCTATCTAATCCCCATCAATTTCCCTAACAAGGGGCTGACCTCTTCTCCCCCTTGGGGGACCTCCATCCCCAGCTTACCCCTAGGTTCCGTATCAAAGGTGGGTTCCCTGGCCCACTCCTTCAATTCATGCTCTGTGGTTTCTGCTTGTGAGAACTTCATTCTGAGATAAGCACTGTGTTAGTCTGCTCAGGCTGCTGTTACAAAGTACTGCAGCAGCAACAGAAATGTACTGTCTCACAGCCCTGGAGGCCAGAGGTCTGAGTTCAAGTGTCGGCAAGCTTGGTTCCTTCTGAGGGCCGTGAGGGAAGGCTCTGTTCCAGCCCATGGCTGATAGATGGCCATCTTCTCCCTGCGTCTCTTCCTCTTCACTCTGTGCATTTCTGTCTCTGTGTTCAGTTTCTCCTTTTCCTAAGGAAGCCAGTCATATTGGATTAGGGGTTACCTACTGGCTGCATTTAAAATTGATTACTTCTGTGAAGATCTTGTCTCCAAGGAAGGTCATATTCCCAAGGGGCTAGGACTTCAGCATAGGAATTTGGAGGGGACACAATTCAATCCCTAACCAATACTATTACTTTTTCATTCTACTCCTTCACAGCAGTATTCCCAACAGTTTTTCTCTTGGAAAACAGTCCCCAAAGACTCCTAATTGGAATTCTTTTATACTAGGAATCTGGGTGGCTATACCCAGGCTTCCGGGACCCTCTCCCCAAGGAAGTGTGTGTCTTTGCGGGAAGTGTGTTCAACCTGAAAATATAACCAATCTTGGCTCTAGAGAATAAAATTAGCTAGCCACTGAGATCTAGCAGTTCCAGAATTTATGGTTTACATTTGGGGGTGGGGGCAAACATCTGGGCCTGATAATCTAGGGGAGCTGCAAGGAGGAAGGAGAGAGGGCCCCACAATCCCAGACAGCTCTATTCTCTCTGCAGAGCACAGACTTGGAAGCAATCTCTCTGATTCTCTATTTTGCTTTAACCATTTAGTCTCAAACCTATGTTGCCTTTATTTTATATCTATCACTGAGCATTTCTACTGCCACGAGGGTTAATTTTTAATTTAATCTAAATTGATGGTGTTGGGGGGGATGGGAGTACGTTTTGTTTGCCTCCCGTCATATTTTTGCCACAAAGCCAAGTTCTGAGTGTTTCTTGGGCAACTGAAACATTCCCCCAGTATTTTATCTAAAATATGTATCTCTAGGATACCTCCTCTAGGACGCATTGTTCCAGAAAAGGCATTATCAGGGAATTCTCATGGTTCATTCTCTGTATTTTTGTTGCGTTCAGCCTAAGAACAAATGAAATATAAAGCTTTCCCAATGACGAAGCCCAGTCCCAGGCTTCATTTTGTTTCAGCCTCACAAGCACCTCTGTACTGTAGACAAGGCAGTGTCTTTATTTTACAAGAAGGTGACCTGAGACTGGGAAAGGTTAAGGCACAAGCTCAAGGTCTTTTGAATTCCAACCCCTTGTCCTGGCTCTGAGATGCACACATCCAGGGCACAGGCAGAAGAGGGGACACTGAGAGCATGAGCTTTCAGGTACCAAAAAGACACTTCCCCTCGGGTCCTGCACAGGTGTAGGGTGTGGGGCAGAGAGTGGAAAAGGGGGAGATGATACTCAAAGTGTTGGCAGGGGAACCGTTTAAGACCCCAGCAAGGGTCATGGGAATTTATATTTGCTCCTGTCCTAATAATGGTAGAGTCCTCCCCCAAGAACCTCATCTTCGCTGGAGAGTAAGGCGAGATGTTTATTTCAGCTACATTGACTCTTGGTTCAACCTCTGCACATCTGCTTAAACTCCTCGTGGTTGTTAAAGCACCACATGTAAAACCTTTCTCGCCTGAGAGAAAATTTCAGGTACAAAATGTACAAGCTTCCTACGGGAGCTTGTTATTCATCCTTTCAGGCATAGACAGGCGCTGACAGCCTGTCATGTTGGAGCTGGCAGTGAGGTCTCCCCCAGGCTGGAACTGAGCTGCTCTCTAGAATGAACGGGGTGGGACAGCAGTGACCACAGCCAGTGTGGAAGGTGCCAAGTGCTGACAGAAGGGCTGGAGCTCTTAAACTACATGGGAAAGAAGTCTGACTTCTAATTTGCCCTGAGTCTTTCGGCAGAATCACTTAATCTTTCTAAGCCTCTGGTTTTTTGTTTTTGTCCTTCATTGGTAAGTAAAAGGATAAGACCAGCTGTTCTCTGAGACCTCTTCCAGCTCCACTTGCTCAACAGACAGCCTGTCGTACATCCATAGTGCATGTGCCTCTCATAGAATATTTCTCTGTTTGGGGCGCCTGGGTGGCTCAGTTGGTTAAGCATCCAACTCTTGGTTTCTGCTCAGGTCATGATCTCACGGTTCGTGAGTTCGAGCCCCATGTTGGGCTCTGTGCTGTCAGTGGGGAGACTGCTTGGGATTCTCTCTCCCTGTCTCTCTGCCCCTCCACTGCTATCTTTCTTTCTCTGTGTCAAAATAAGTAAATAAACTTAAAAAAAAAAGAATATTTCTCTCTCCCTACTCTGGAGGATGATTTCTGTGTCTGTGCTAGACAGTGTCTGTGCTAGGACTATTACTAGGGAATTGAAAACAGGAAACCATCATTGCTTATTAGCTGAGTGACCTTGGATAAAGCTCTTGGCTACTAGCTACTTTCAACTCAACTTCCTCATCCACAAATAGGAATACTAATACCTCCTTTGCTTATATCCCATGGGGTAGTTGTATCATTGTTAACAGTGCATGTGAACAAGTTTTTATAAAATATAAAAGACTGTCCTAATTTAAGGGATGATTCTGAATCTAATTTTCTTGATGATGGGCTCCATGTCTCCCTCATCGAGTACCCAGCAGAGTGTCTGCCCTTGGAAGGCACTCAGGAAACACTGCTCGGTGAATTCATAATGAAAGCATAAACAAGGCTAGAAGCTGAGGGTGGGCAAGAAAGGTGATGCTTGGCCTATTTCTGATACACTCATACTTAATAGTGCATGGTCCTGGAGGAGCATTTACTAGGGCCCTACCACCTTGTTGGTCTTGAACTCTAATTATTGTCTCCCCGGCATCACAAGACTAAGTAAATGAAGCTGAATGCTCCGCTCAGTCTGTCTGCCCTGTGCAAATGCGCACACGTCCCTCTGCTCCTGAATCTTGGCAGCCTTCCACCCCAGCCCCAGTGAAGCTGCTGAAAACCCTACTCAGCTTCTCAGCCTGACGGCGGTGGCGTTTTGTTTGGCTTCTCAGCTTCTCTGCTCAAACTGATCACTAGTCAACAAATGCTTTGAGAAGGAGAGTGCCAAAGAATGCCAGGCTTACTTCAATGAGCCTCCCTTCTCCCTGTGATTTTGGCCTTTGATCTCCCTCCAAAGCCACCAGGAGTATGTCTTGGTATTTTAGCTGACGATTCTGATTACTCTCGATGGGAAGTTTGGTCTGTTACAATCTAGTGCGTCAGAGAAGTGGAAGTCCATTGTCATTTTTTCAATGTTCCTCAGGTAACAACAGCCAGTATTGACAGTCCCTGACTTAGGCCAGTATATTCACTGAACAGAGGGAAGCCTGAGGTCCAAAGAGGAACAGAGACTTACCCAGCCATCCACCTCGTTAACAGAGCTGGGACTCAAACCCGCGTCCCCCAAAGCCCAGGCCAGTGTGCCTTCCTTTCACTGGCACCAGTCTTTCAAGAGGCGCCCATTCCATTTCTGTTTCCTTCTGTCCTTTTAAGCTGGCCTGTTGCTTTGGACTATGAGATGGACCATGGGCCCCTCCTGCCCACGCACTACCCCACTCATGGGTGGGGAGTGTTGGGCACTGACAGACTCAGTACTTCTGCTCACCCCCACCCCTACCTCCTCCTGGTTCCCGGTGCAGACCAGGAGCAGACCACCTACTTGTCCCAGACATGCAGTCAGTTGTGGCTCGACCCTAATGGGCCAGGATGGCCTAATTATAGTCTCCAGCTTCCTGAGTAATTACGGGCCTCCCCGGGCCTCCAGGGTGCTCCGTTCCTCTCCCACAACTCTGCCCTTCAGTCACGCTGCTCACTTTCCTCCATTGCTTTAAATGCTCCCAGCAGCATTTAAATCCTGCCCAGAGCAGGATTGAGCCTTCCCCTCCTTTGTCCTGTAGCCCTACTGATACCAAGATCTGATAATGGGCTGTGTCAGGGGCACCCTGTCCCGCAGAGTGCTTCCTCTGTCAGTCTCTGTCCGCATTCCTTGCCCCTAAGCCACATTCCTTGCCCCTAAGCTAACAACGACGAAAGCCTGGGTTGTTTACTCCTCCCAGGCTAGACTCAGGTCCCACTGCATGATTCATGGCTGGGAGGGACCGGCTCACCTGAGGAAGACAGCCCTTCATGTTACCCTTCCCACTCTGTGTGGACCCTCCCTGGGACAGGCGGGGGGGTGGGGGGGTGGGGGGGTGGGGGGGAGGGCATGGGGAAAGGGCCAGGAGCCCAGCCAGAGGGTAATGAGGACCAGAGGCAGCAGGGTAGGGGGAAAGAGTGTGGGTTTCAGAGCTTCAGGCCCAGCTTTGAGTCCTGTCTCTGCCCCTTCCTGGCCAATGATCTTGGGCAAGTCATCACCCTCTGCACCACATTGTCTCATCTGTAAAATGGAACAACAGTCTCAATGCACAACGCTGACATGGGAGGGACTCCGTGGACAGATGTTGGCGCTCTCATTGCCCTTCCCTTCTCTGAGAGAAGGCAGGTCCCAGAGAAGTCAGAGAGTGAGCGGGGATGTTGGAGGGCTGTCACTGGCCCCTGATGCCTTGTCTGCAACAGAGCCTCCTGTCAGTAGCCCCAGACGAGGCCACCCCACCCGATGTCCTCTAAGTGGCTGTCTAGGACCCCTTTCTGTGTTCTCAGAGATGGGGTGGGTGGTACCAGCCGTGACGGGGGGTATGGAGAGTGAGGTCCTCCTTCCACCCATGCTGGGGGTGTGGGCCCCCAGCCCTCCCCATCCAGGGAAGCCGCCAAGAGCTTCCCCAGGAAGAGGAGGCTGCGAGGGCGGGTGGGAAGGGGCAGAAGAGAGGGCCTCGCCCTCTGCCTTCTCCCCCTCAATACTGGCAGAGAGACCCTTGGAAACCCTCGCAGCCAGCTGCTGTGCCCCTCGAGTAAGGGGGGAGTGGGCACCTGATGCAGACGACACCGACAGGCTGGGGTCCTGGGGAGAGAGTCGGGGGCTCCTGCGGGCCCGGGGGCTGCTCAGAGCAGGGCAACCTCGTCAGGATGAGACTCCTCATGCTTTTCCCATCACCGCTGGAAATAGGGATTGTGGACCCATTCGCCCCGGGGACAAGAGAGGAAGCCACAGAGGTGGTTGGAAGGGGAGGGAATGAAGAAGCAGGGAGCCATGTTCTGGAGCAGGCAGAGGGTGAGCTCAAAGAAGCGGGGACAGAGGCAGTCGGAGGGGTGGGTGTGGGGGAGCTCCAGGGGCCTGCAGGAACTGTGAAGTGCAGCTCTCAATTTTATACCTGAGGACCTGAGCTCCGGAGTGGGCAGGAACTTGCCCAGCATTGCTCCGGGGCCCCCTGACTCCTACCCACCCACCCACCCTCCAGGGGCCCCTCCACCTCTGAATGGCTCTGTTTTTCCAACCTCAGCTGGCCCAGGTGCCAAGGCCAGAGCTCGGGCGGAGATGGGCGCCCTGGTTCTGCCAATTCCCAGCAAGTGCTGCCAGGCTGGGGGGAGGCATCTCTGGGTGGGCCCCTCTTGGTGCCAGGCTGTTCCGGCTGCCTGGCTGCGAGGCGGGGGTGGGGGCCTCCAGGGGGCCTCTGCTGTCTCCTGGCTGCTCCTGGCCAGTCGCCTGCTCCACCGGCCAGCCCCACCGCCCGCCCCCATCTCCTGATGACGGAATCCCAGCCTGTGCAGCTGGCATGCCACGTGAGCTGAGCCCACACAGGGCCGCATGCCCCCGTGTGGGGGAGGGGGACATGGGCAGGCGGGGACAGGGAACGGCTGCAAGGTTTTTATTGGCCCTCGTGGAGCTGCCTCTGTCTGGGCTCCAGTTTCCAGTTTAGATCCCAGGTTAGATCTTAAGAGGACGGTATTCACTGATCCACAGAACCCTCTGGGAAGAAGACCCACAGGGAGCAGCAAGGGTGGGAGCGTAGAGGGGGTGGTGACCAGGGGCCAGCAGGTAGCATCAGCCAGGATTAACGGCAGTGGCATTTTCATTAGCTGGGGCAGAGCCCCGACACCGCAGACCTGGGTCACGGCCACTGGCAGGGCTCCCTGCTCCGGGCTGCGGGACCCCTCCTCTCTGAGAGGCCCACCTGGGTTCTGGTTTCCACTCAGGGGCCCCTGAGGGGACTGCTTCACCTCTCTGGGCGTTAGTTGCCTCCTCTGTGAAATGCAGGTCACCTACCTTGAAAATGCCAGACGTCTTTTGCAGGAAGAATGATGTAGCCGCAGAATTCTCAGGGAGAGCTGAGTGTGGGCATTAGAATCCATCCCCCCCAGCCAGCCCTGGGACCCCCTGCTCCCACCAGTATCCTTTCCTGAGACCATTGAAAAAAGCCAAGTCTCTGCTGTGCCTTTGCGGCATGATCCCCATGAAGCCAGAGGGTCCCCTTTCCACCTGGAATTCAGAGATGCCTTGGGCAGAGTGATGGCCACACTCTGCTTTGCGCCCTGAGGGTTGGTGCAGCTCTGGGAGTTGCTGGCTCTCAGATCTGCATCGTCAGAAGGATATTAAAGTCATCTGACCCCTGGCTTGGGAGCTAAAAAGGGCTCGTTAAAGACAGACCATGTCTTCGTCTTGGCCCCTCCCCCAGGCACTCGGTCAGAGCCAGGTGGGAGCCAGGGGTCCACAGCTATTTGGTGAATCACTCTCTTCAAGCATATCCTGAGTTTTCCCTGCCATGTGCCAGGCTCCATGCCCAGGGCGGGGGAGGTGAGCTGTGGCCCTCACTCTCTCCCAGAGGCTCCACAGTCTAGCTGGGTCTACCAGAGAGGCACCAAGGGTTTACCTTCACTGTACTGTGATTTCTTTTTCCACACGTCAACTGAAAGATTCAGCAAGTGGTAGCCTCAGGAGCTCAGAGTGGTCAGGGCGGGACTCCTGGAGGAGCCGTCCTTTCTTTGGGCTGTTGTGCCTATACGCTAACCCTGCAAAGGGGTCAGCTTCTCATGCCTCACTTTTTTGGTTTTTCTCCCCCGTGTCACCTGACGCCATCTCTGGTCCCAGATGCAGAACAGTCATGGGCCAAGCCTGGCGTTGAGATGAGGCCAGGGCAGGGGGTTGAGTCAAAGACCACGAGAAGGTGTAGAAGGCCAGGCGGCCTCCAGACTGGGACAGACAATCCTGGCCAGTCTTGGCCTTTTCCCAGAGCTGTCCAGCTCTCTCAGTTCCCAGCTTGAGTGCACACGGAGAACTATGGGCAAGTCCTCAAGTCAGAACAGCGAGTTCTCACTGTGCACTGGACCTCACGCCACACACTTAACTCGTGTTTTCTCAGGGCCCCTTCTTCCTCTCAGGCGGTACCGCCAGCTTAGGGAAGTCACGGAATGGGCCTGAGCTCCCAGGGCCCACAGGTGGCAGGCTTGGCCTTTGTGTCTGGCTAACCCCTGGGCTGTCACTGTGGCCTGTGCCTCACACCTCCTTTGTGGGAAAGCCTCATGAGACCTGCCTGTCATGGACTGACCTCTCCCCTCTTCTCTCTGACCCTAGGTGCCCCCGGCCCTCCAGGACCAAGAGGACTCAAAGGAGACACGGGCATGAAAGGGCCTGGTGGCGGCAGAGGACCGAAAGGAGACCCTGGCAGCTTGGGCCCCCCGGGACCCCAGGGTCCTCAGGGGCAGCCTGGAGACACAGGACCAATGGGGGAAAGGGGACCAGTTGGACTTCGGGGTTTCCCAGGCCTCAAAGGCTCAAAGGGCAGCTTAGGAACTGGAGGCCCAAGAGGACAGCCAGGCCCAAAAGGGGATGTGGGGCCCCCAGGGCCACAGGGGCCCCCAGGGTCTCCAGGGCCTTCAGGGCCTCAGGGAAAGCCAGGGATTGCTGGGAAGACAGGGTCACCAGGCCAGCAGGGGCCCATGGGGCTTAAGGGTGAACCAGGCATCCAGGGGCCTCCTGGCCTCCCAGGGCCCCCAGGCCCACCAGGAAGCCAGAGCCACTACTAAGGGCCCCAGTCCCAGACACTGCTGCACAGAATGCCGGGAAGGGCCTCGGGGCAGTGCGAGCCCCCACCCCAGAAAGCCACACTTAGACAACTGTGGTCCTTTGATCCCAAAGGGGCTTCTCCCCGGCCTGCCCCTGCACTCTGGGCTCCTCGGTGTTGACCGCACCACAGAAAGCATCCCCTCACACACACACACACACACACACACACACACACACACACACACACACACAGGCACGCACGCACGCACACGCATTTCCCTGCAGGCCAGGGGGGCCAGCTGGGTTTCCCTGGTTGGGCAGGAGGAGAGGGCCAGAGAAGACCCCCCTCTCCTATGACTGAGCCTGCCAGGGAGGTGGTTGCCTTGGGAGGAAGGTCTTAACTCTTATTTCTGAAGTGCAGACGAACTTGGCTTTCTGGCTTCTTTGAAAACAACCTAGCCAGCAGTTCCCTGTGGCTCCCAGCCGTTGAGAAGACCCAGGAAAACCTTTGAAGGGGATGTGGTTCGAACTCTAGGGACAAGGTAGATTTGATGACCGAAACGCTCTCCTCACAGCCATGGGAGCAGAGTCCCGGGAGCTGCCCCCTGCCTCACACAGGACAGCGGGACACCACCTGAGTCACCGTTCTTCGGCTCTGGGCACCATGCTCCCATGGGTTGAGCAATTTTTTCACGTCTCCAGAAAATTCCTCACTTCATCCTTGCCTCCTTCTCTCAGGAGGATCTTGGAAGAAATCCAAGCAGGAGCTTTATCTGCATGGGGAGACTTTCTAGGCCCTGGAACATTCTCCCAGAGTGCTGCCCAGCAGCTGGGAAGCTGGAGGAAGGGAGGCAGAGGCACGAGTGCAGATGCCCCCCCTTGTTCCGTCTCAGGCTGGCCTGCTCCATTCCTGGCATGGGCCCCTCTGTGGTGGCTGAGGGAAGGCCAAGCCTGGCAACAGCCGCTCGCCCCTCTTGCACCCAGCTCTCCTGCCCGCAGCTGCCTGCTGACCTTACCCTGTCACGACTCAGAATGGCCCGAGGCCCCTCTGCTTGGGCGGGAAGACTGGACGAGGAGGGAAGGATCCACAAGAGGCTCTCTTTCACATCATCCCTCATGCCTCCACCTTCCTATGCACAAGGGCAGAAAGGAGCCCAGGAAGCTCCCCCAGCAAGGTGAAGGCCGCCTACAGGCTAACCTCGTGGCAGAGTCCGGCAGATTCCCACGCTCCTGGGCTGGGGGGCATGGAGCTGTCTCCTCCCCAGCCTGCCTCAGAGACTAGCCCCCTGCCTCATTCCAAAACCTTTAATGTTACCTCCCTTCTTGTAATAGATGTGCAACTGGTTTGCACTCCCGCCTGCCCCCCCCCACTGCCATGTAATTCTGTCTACGTATGATATCATGCCATATAGTATTACTGACTCAGTAAAGAGCTGTTTCCAGGAGGGAGGTGTCTTCTGGTCCTTTCTGCCCAACCAGGGGCATAATGCCTTCAGGATCTCTGCCTCACTTGGCCTTTGAAGGGGAACCAGTGGAGGAGGGGTCCCCTAGATATTCACCCTAGAGTTTAGCTCTAACCCCCTGCTCCTCAATCTAGAGACACTGAGCTCTGCCAGGAATTCACAGCAGTCCTGTTGGGGCCAGGGACCAAGAACATGTGAGGGACTCACCCATAAAGAGCGGGAACCCAGTGAGAAGGTGAGTTTTATTATTCTTGCAACGGGCTAAAACGAGCCCTAGACATCTGAGTGATACCTTCACCTTCCCTCTTCTGCAGATAGAATAGGAGGAAGAGATCGAGCCAGATCTTCCCCCAAAAGCTTGGCCCTCCAGGATCCACAGGAGACAGAGGACAGCTGGGTCCCCCGTGAATCAGCCAGGTCTGCTCCAGGAAGCCAGAGTGGATGAGAGAGTGCTGCCCTTGGGGGCTGGCTTTAAAGCATAGGTCTTTTTTTTTTTTTTTTAAATATTTATTTATTATTGAGAGACAGAGACAGAGCATGAGTATGGGAGGGAGGGCCAGAGAGAGGAGACACAGAATCCAAAGCAGGCTCCAGGCTCTGAGCTGTCAGCACAGAGCCCAACATGGGGCTTGAACTCAAACTGCGGGATCATGACCTGAGCTGAAGTCGGATGTTAAACTGACTGAGCCACCCAGGCGCCCCTAAAGCATATGTCTTGGTCCATTTGGGCTGCTCTAACAGGATAGCACAGACTGGTGACTTACAAACAGCAGGCATTTATTTCTCCCAGTTCTGGAGGCTGAATGTCCATGATCGAGGTGCCAGCAGAATTAGGGTCTGGTGAGGCCCTGCTCCCTGGTTCACTGTGCCTTCGCATGGCAGGAGAGGAGAGGGAGCTCTCTGGGGTCGCTTTTTTTAAAAAAATTTTTTGTTTTTTATTTATTTTTTTGAGAGACAGAGAGAGACAGCGTGAGCACGGGAGTGTCAGATAGAAAGGGAGATACAGAATCCGAAGACAGGCCCCAGGCTCTGAGCTGTCAGCACAGAGCCCCACGCTGGGCTTGAATCCACAAACCGTGAGATCATGACCTAAGCCGAAATCGACGCTTAACTGACTGAGCCACCCAGGCGCCCCTGGGGTGGCTTTTATAAAGGCACTAATCCCATTAATGAGGGTTCCACCCTCAAGAACTAAACACCTTCCAAAGACCCCACCTCCTAATCCCAGCACAACGGAAGTTTAGGATTTCAACACATAAATTTGGGGAAGACACAAATATTCAGTCTGTGGTAGCATAGTATGTTGATTTGCTAGTAGAACATGGCCTAGTACAAGTTCTATGCCCTGTTTAAATTTTGTATTTTGAGAGGTGGGGGGATGTGATGTGTATTAGTAACCAGTAGGCTATACAGTAGTCTCCCATTATCTGTGAGGGATTCCAAGACCCCCCCCCCACTCCGTAGATGCCTGAAACCACAGATAGTACTGAACCCCATATATATTATGCCTTTTTCCCAAATATGCATGCGGATGATAAAGTTTCATTTAAATTAGACACAGATGAGGCACCCAGGTGGCTCGGTTAAGCATCTGACTCTTGGTTTCAGCTCACGCCATGATCTCACAGTTCGTGAGTTCGAGCCCCGTATCAGGCTCTGCGCTGACAGTGCAGAGCCTGCTTGGGATAGTCTCTCTCTCTCCTCTCTGTCTTCTCTCTCTCTTCTCTCTCTCCCCCTTTCTCCCTCTCTCTGCCTCTCCCCCACTCATGTGCACACATTCTCTCTCTCTCTCTCTCTCAAAATAAATAAACTTGAAGAAAAAAACCGCTAGCCATTCAAGAACATAAAAGTAAAGACATAAGAAAAACTCGTGTGTCCTAGACTGTTGCCACCAGCATCTCTGGCCGTGGGGTTTGGAGGGCGAAGGTCAGCTTGATTCACAGGCGAGGGTGATGCACGCACCCGAGTCCACCTGTGCTGGCACCGCCCCCCACAGGTGCTCGCTCCACCTTCCCTGGTCAGGGAAGTTGTTTCAAGCCCTAGCAAGGAAGGAAGACAGGGTATTTATGAAAGAGGTGCGGCAGGCAAAACCAGAGCTACCGATGCTGACAACAGCCAGGTCTCGGGCTTGCTACCCGTGGGAAGCTGCCAGCATCTCAGGCTTCTGTCTTCACTGCAGAGGGTGACTGGTCTCTTACCTTCTCTCCATGGCCGCTGACCACTCCTCTCTGCTCCCCTTTGTCCCCTTTCTCCTGACCATCATCTGTGCGCGTAAGGCTCAGGTTACCGGGGTTACTGCTCTCCACCCAAGGACTCTGTCCTGCAGTTGCTCCTTCCCAACCCTAGGGCAGCAATTGAACTGCTAACCCTGGGGGTCGGGCCGGGATCCACCTCAATCCAGTGGGCTGGGATCACCGTGGAAGAAGAGTCATGTGGTCAAATTTGAGGCAGAGGAGCAAGACGGACTCTGAGCAAAGCTGGCCATAAATCTGTGGTTGGCAGTAAAGAAAAAAGAGAATCATAGCAATAATAATAGTGCACACCAGTGGGGGGGCTTACAGTGCAATAGAATACCATTCTAAGCATTTTACATATATTTAAATTTTTTTAAGTTTATTTATTGATTTAAGTAATCTCTACACTCAACGTGGGGCTTGAACTCACAACCCTGAGATCAAGAGTTACATGCTCCTCCAACTGAGCCAGCCAGGTGGCCCAGCAGTTTATATGTAGGAACACATGTAATCCTCACTACAACTTGTAATACCGCTATTATATCCATATGTACTATTATTACTCACACTTTGCAGATGGGGAGACGGAAGTTTGGAGAGATTAGCTTCCCAAAGTGACATCGATAATGAGTTTTTAGACATACCTCTATTGAAACGCAGCCTTGGGCAAGTTACCCTCTCAATGCTTTTGTTTCCGTCCCTGTAAAATGGGGATTATAATTGTACCTACCTCCTGAGGTTGTTGAGGGGATTAAGAGGATACTGTGAAAAAACAAAATTCAGCTGACTAAATTTGAAAATCTTATTGGCTTTAGCAAGTGATTCATTAATCAGGCAGCACCCTATCTAGCAAATAGAGGGCACTCTGAGGTGTTGTACAAAATGGAAAGTTTTGTTTTTATTTTTATTTATTTTTTTCATTTTATTTATTTTAGAGAAAGAGAGGGGGGAGAGTGAGAGAGACAGAGAGAGAGAGAGAGAGAGAATCTTAAGGAGGCTCTGCACTCAGCACAGAGCCTGATGTGGGGCTCGATTCTGTGACCCCAGGATCATGACCTAAGCTGAAATCAAGAGTCGGAGATTCAACCAACTGAGCCACCCAGGCACCCCGTTTTAAGTTTTTTTAATTTTTTTTTTATTTGAGACCCAGAGCGTGAGTAGGGGAGAGCAAGAGAGAGAGAGAGAGAGAGAGAGAGAGAGAGAGAGAGAGAGAGAGAGAGAGAGAGAGGGAATCCCAAGCAGGCTCCACACTGTCAGCCCAGAGCCCGAGGAGGGGCTCCATCTCACGAACTGTGAGATCCTGACCTGAGCCGAAATCAAGAGTCAGATTCTTAACCGACTGAACCACCCAGGTGCCCCAAAATGGAAAGTTTTTATAGGAAGGAGGGTGGGGCAAAAAAAGTATAAGCAAAAGAAAAGAAAGGATTATTTCAGCCCAAATCACCTTCCCCTAGTAGGAAGGGCAAAGGGTTTTATTATGCAGATTTCCTCCTGTTCCTTTGGGGAATGGAGAGGGCCCATGTCCCCGAATTACCTCACTGGTGCTTATCAGAAAATTCCTGATTGACAGATCAAGATTTACATTTCTGGGCGAGACTGAAACTAAAGTTAGGTTAGGTATTAAGCCCAGGTTTGAGGACCTGGCCTGGCCCAGGTATCACCATTTGGGGCCTGTGGTTTTCTTTTCAGCAATGTACTTGGCCAACTGCCCGGTGCCCTGGTCAGCTCGGGCTTCCATAACAGAGTACTGGCTGGCTCAACCAACAGAAATGAACTTTCTCAGGGTTCCGGAGGCCAGGAAGTCCCAGATCAAGATGCCAGCTCTTCCTGGCTTGTAGACAGCTGTGTCCTCACCTGGTCCAGAGTAGGGGGTGGGGAGAGAAGTGTTGGGGAGGGGACAGAGGGAGTGAGAGAGAGCACTCTCTTCCTTTTTTCATCAGGCCACAGTCCTAACAGATTAGGGCCCCACCCTGACGACCTCATTTAACCTCAGTTACCTCCTAGTACCCTAGCTCCAGATAACAGTTAGGGTTTTAGCACACGGATTTTACGGAGACACAGTTCAGTCCCCAGTACCTGGCAGTGGTGGTCATGCAATTAGCAGCCATTATCGTGTGGGTCATTATACAGATGCAGAACTTCTCGGGAGGCAGTGGCAGTCACCACTGTCCACTGCAGATGAGTGGTCGGGATGGGAGCCCCTGCAACTCCCACTGCCACCTTCCCTGCATCGTTAGAGCCAAGAGAGAGCTGGTGAATCACCAGGCTCAGCCTCTCCACTTTCCAAGAGAGAAAGCAAAGGCTGAGAGAGGGGAGGAGTTTGTCACCCCCCCTGGTCCTCGCAACTTCTCACATCTCTGGTTGTGCTGTAAACTCCACTTCTGAGGCCATTTTGCTGTTGGTCATGACCACTGGGATCCTGATGTACATTCCCCAGAAAGTACCCTCTGGTCCCTCTCTCTATCCCACCTCATCAAATAGCCCCTGCTACTAATGTGACCCTTCAGAACATCAGGACCATCTGAGGTGCTGGAAAGCCTGAGAGCTGAACGCAGGTGTTGTTGGGGAGGACAGTTGGAGCCATAAAGCCTGTAGCAAACACCATGAATTTTGCACAGACGTTGTTCTGTGCAAAACCTCTGTGAGACTGATCCACCCATGTCATGTGGGATGACTGGGTGGACTCCATGATGGAATTCCTTCACGGACTTGGAACTGGAACGTGTTATGTTTTTACCCCGCTGGGCCCTCCATTTGTGGTGGGATTGCAGGCGACACCATGCATCTCTGACCGTTGGTTTCTCTACCAGGAAACAGAGAGAGTGGCCAGGTCTTGACTCCATCAGGAAGTCACCTGGAATGTACTGGATTTCTCTATCCTGCAATTCTGACCAAGTGCTCTTCCTCCTGCCCTGCTTGGTTGTTCTCCTGGAACTGGCCAGGGCCAAGGCATTAAAGTCTGAACCTGGAATAACAGGTGACAGCCTGCAAGATTTCTCACCACTGGATTAGAATCATGGTCTTTGCCATCAGTTGTTTTACTCCCCACCAGGTTGGCAAAGCCTTGAACGAGCTCCTGGGTGTCCTTCTAAGCAGAGCTCAAGGGGGCCACAGGACTGGGGTATGTCTAAAAACCCCGGGCCTGCCCACCCTTCCTCCCCAGGCTGCCTCACCACCCCTCCAGCCTGGGCAGAGGTGGTGCTGCGCAGAGCCTCAGGGCCTTCCTCCCACTCCTCCTCCCTGACCGGGGCTGTGCTGGCTGCATGTGCGGCGCCAGCCTTGGACACACCTGTCAAAACAGAGCCAGAAGAGAGGCAAGCAGGGCGCTGACACACATGGTCTGAGCATGCCGCACTTTCCAGCGGGGCTGGGCCGGGGCTGGGGAGGGCCTGGCGGGACACTGAGCAGCCTCCCTGGGAACTGCTTGACCTGCAGAAGCACAGGTTATTTGCTTTTCTTGCCATCACCTGTCCAGTCCTTTTGTTTCCTTTTGCACACTTCAAAGTGCAAGGCTGTATGTTTGATGTGGTGGGGGATGTTACAGAGGTTAGGGCAGTGCTCTTAGCAGGGACAGCCACCCAGGAGGCCCTAGAAATGGAGGCTGCAGGCCTCCACCCCCGCTTCAGAATCACAGAGGGGGCGACACAGGGAGGAGTGAGGGAGAGAAATCCCCAGGGAATTCTGATGCCCCAAATACAATTTGAGAACCACAGGTGTAAGAGATATAGAAAGCAAACTATGTTCTTTAAAATTTGTGTGCAGTATCTCGGGGCGTCTGGGTGGCTCCGTCCATTGAGCGTCAGACTTCCACTCAGGTCATGATCTTACAGTTTGTGAGTTTGAGCCCCGCATCAGGCTCGCTGCTGTCAGCACAGAACCCGCTTCAGATCCTCCATTCCACTTGCTCTCTGTCCCTTCCCCGCTTGCACTCTGTCTCTCAAAAAAATAAATAACACATTTAAAAAATATTAATAAAATAAAATTTGTGTATAGTATCTCATCCAATTCTCACAAACTGAAAGTACTTTCATTTTATAGGTCAGAAAACAAGGCTGAGGAAAGTAAAGTAATTCACTCACAGCCATGTAGAACTTCTGCGTATTTGAACCCAGAATTTATCGAAGCCAGCTATAGTGAGGTGCTTCTTACAGAAGGACAGGATTGGGAGTTCAGCTGAGCCTGTGCTCTGCACCTGAGAAAGCTGAGGTCTGCAGAAACAGATTTGTTCAAGGACCAGGAGCAAGCTATTGACAGAGCTGTAACAAGGCCCCAATCTCAGGGCTGCCGGGTTTCTCCAGCCAAGCTGCCTTGTCACTAAACATGTTTAGGATTAGGGATTAGGAAGAGCAATACAGGGGTTAGAGGCAGGAGCATAATTTCTGCTGTGAAAGCTGGGGGTTTTACAAAGGAAGCCAGGTGCCCACCAACTTCCCAGTGGCCTTTTCCCTAACAAGTTCTCCAAAATGGACACCCAACTAAATCCTCCAGGGTGAGGAACAAACTATTAAGTATTAAAATGTCTACCACCTGTGTTTCATCTATTCTCAGTCACACTTTGTTTCCATACAATCAGATCTGACATGAAGTCAGCCAGAAAGTTTGGAATGACCCAGACTGTGATTCAAAAATGAATTTATGTTCATTATCTTTAATGCTAAACAGTGCCCTTCATGCAGTTATGCCTTGAGACATTAGCCAGTAATAGATACATAAAGAATAATTTGTAAATAAATATATTTACATATACTGGGAAATCTTAAAATTCAAAAAAAGTGTTTTTCTTAAAGGGAGATATGATCAAAATATTTGAACACAACTGTCCTAACACATCTCCCTTATGATAAGGCAGCACTCCTGACAGGGAAAGAAAGAATCTCCACATGAGGATTTTAGGTTTGTGGTCTGATGGTTCCTTCTTCTTCGGAGTTTCGAGAACCTCTAAATGCCCTAGACAAGTCTGACCCCTAAGTTTACCACCTGAAACTTGCTTGCTCCCCATCATCCATCATTGTCCTTATTCCAACTTCACTATTTGAAGTTGACTTCAAAGAGTGCCCTTCTTCCAGACATAAAAACATTTAAAAACTTAATAGGTGGTGTGGGGATCCCACTGAAGTTCTTCACCACTCATTCAACAAATGCAACCAGCTGCCACTTACTGTACTTGGTAAAAAAAAAAAAAAAAAAAGAAAAAGAAAAAAGAAAAGAAAAGAAAAAAGAAAAAAAGGAGGCGACCTCCAGATGCATTTTAGCTTCCTGTCCAGGAACGCCTTCCAAACCACCTTACAGAGAGGTGGGGCCCAGACAGACAGTAGTGGTCTCACTGGGTGGAAGGGGTAGAGGTCAGAGTTTGGGGGTGCCAAGGGAGCTGGAATTGGGTACCAGACAGGACACTGGACAAGAGGAAGCTGTGCACAGAGTTCCCTTGAATGGTTGGCCTGAATGCGTAGGGCAAGAAACACAGGGTTTGTGAACTGATTTTAGACACACAGTAACAAAGCCGTTCTCAATAACTGATAGAATAAAAAGAAAAGCAGTAAGTATATAGAAAATTTGAACAATACTATCAACTAATTTGACCTAATGATAAGAAAAGAACACTGCACCCAACAACAGGTGAATATTCATTCTTTTTAAGGGCAGATAAAACATTTACCAAGACAGAGCATACTGTGGGCCATCAAACAAATATCAACAAATTCAAAAAAATTCAAGCCATTCAGAGTATATTCTCTGACCACATGGGATTAAGTTAGAAATGAACACAGAGAGATGTCTAAGTCTCCAAATAAAGGGAAACTAAACAACACACTTTCGATTGCTTGTGAGTCAAAGAAAAATATCACAAGAGAAATTAGAAAATATTTTGAACTTCATGAAAACGAAAACGTAATGTAACAGAATTTGTGGGATATAGCTAAAGCAGTGCTTAGAAGGAAATTTATAACACTAAGTACTTATATTAGAAAAGAAGAAAGCTCTCAAATCAATGGCCTAAACTTTGACCTTAAGAAACTAGAAAAAGAACAGCAAATAAAGTGCAAAAGCAAACAAACAAGCAAAAAGCCCCAAAAAACAGAGGAAAAGACATGGTATGATAAAAAATAAAAGAAAAAATACAGTGAAAAATTCATTTAAAAAAACCTGGTTCTTTGAGAAGTTCAATAAATGGATAAGCCTCTAATCACGGTAATCAGAAATAAGACAGAGAAGACATGAATTACCATTATCAACAACAATAGTGGGGCCATCACTGCAGATCCTAAAAACATTACAATAATAATAAGGACATATTATGAGCAATGTTAAGCCAATTTAAGCCAATAAAGTCAAAACTTAAATGAAATAAACAAATCTCTTGAAAAACGCAGAGCTCACTCAAGAAAAAAATCAGTAATAGTAACTGTATTACTAATAAATAAATAAAATTTTAGCTAAAAAACCTTCCCACAAAGAAAACTCCAGACTCAACTGGGTTCACTGATGAATTCTGCCAAACATCTGAAAAAAAAGGAACAGAAATTCTACACAAGCTCTTTCAGAAAACAGAAGAGGAGGGAACACTTGCTAACACATTCTATGAATCTGGAATTATCTTGATAACAAAACCTAACACATATTATAGGAAAAGAAAATCATTATAAGAAAAGAAAACTACAGATCAATATCCTTAGAATATAGGAGCAAAATTTCTTTAAAAAATTTTTTTCAATTTAGAGAGAGAAAGCACAAGCAGGGGAGAAGGGCAGAGGAAGAGAGAATTTTTTTTTTTTTTGAGAGAAAGAATCTTAAGCAGGCTCCCATGCTTAGCACAGAGCCCAATGGGGTGCTCAATTCCATGACCGTAGGATCATGACCTGAGCCGAAATCAAGAGTCAGAGGCTGAACTGACTGAGCCACGTAGGCACTCCTAGAAGCAAAATTTCTTAACAAAATTTTAGCAAACTGAATCCAACAATATATAAGAAGGATAATATATCATAAATGAGTTTTATTTCAGAATACAAAGTTGTTTTAATACTCTAAATCAAGGTAATTCATCACATTAATAGAAAATAAGACAATATGATTATCTCTATAGATACAGAAGAACATTTGAAAAAATCCAAAATTTATTTATTAGAAAAACCTCACAACACACCAGGAATAGAATGGGCCTTTCTCAATCTGTTATAAAACATCCTAAAACAAACAAGCAACCTAGAGTTAATATCATACTTAATGATAAAAGGCTTAATCCTTTCCCCTAAGAGCAGAAAAGAGTCAAGGATGTATGCTTTTACCACTTTGAGTTAACCATGTATTGGTGATCCTATCCAATGCAATAAAGGAAGTAAAAGATAAAAGAAGATATCCAGATTGACAAAGAAGAAGTAAAGCTGTCTTTGAGGACAGTTTGATTGTCTATGTAAAGAATACTAAGGAGTTACTAAAAAAAAAAGATGACTCAGCAATGATGAATAAAAATTGAGAACACAAGTCAATAAACAAATATCAATTATATTTCTATATACAAGCAAGGCAAAACTAGAAGTTGAAATAAAAAATAATACAATGGTATCAAAAATGTGAAATAATTACTCAGTAATAAATTTGGCAAAATACATGTAAGACCTAAAATTTAGAAAATGGAAAATCACATTGCTGTGAGAACTTAAGGAAGACCTAAATAAATGTAGATAAATACAATGTTCATGGATCAGAAGACTCAATATTGTTACAATATGAATTTACTCCATATTGATATATAGATTCAATGTAATCCTAATAAAAAATCCCATAAGGAATTTTTAAAGAAATGGATAAACTTATTCAAAAATTTGTTTGGAAATGCAAAGAACCTAGAAGAGCCCAAACTTTTTTAAAAGTATTTTTTCATGTTTATTTATTAATTTCAAGAGAGAGAGAAACAGAGTATGAGCAGGGGAGGGGCAGACAGAGAGGGAGAGAGAGAATCCCAAGCAGGCTCTGCACTGTCAGCACAGAGCCCAACATGGAGCTCAAACCTACAAACCCTGAGATCATGACCTAAGCTGAAACCAAGAGTCAGATTCTCAACTGACTGAGCCACCCAGGCACCCCAGAGACAAAACTATTTTTTTTTAAAAGAAGAAAGTAGGGGTGCCTGGGTGGCTCAGTCAGTTGAACGTCCAACTTTGGCTCAGGTCATGATGTCACGGTTCGTGGGTTCAAGCCCTGAGTCAGACCACGCATCAGGTCCCGCGTCAGGCCCTGCATCAGGCTCTGTGCTGACAGCTCGGAGCCCGGGGCCTGCTTTAGATTCTGTGTCTCCTCTCTCTGTCCCTCCTCTGCTCTCTCTCACACACACACACACACACACACACTGTCTCTCTTTATTAAAAATGAATTAACATTAAAAATGTTTTAAAAAGAATTTAAAAATTAAAAAAAGAAGAAAGTAGAAAGACACACTACCTGATATCATGACTTATAAAGCTATAGTAATCACGATAATGTGGTATTTGTATAGAGACACACTCATAGATCAATGGGACAGAATAGAGTTCAGAAATAGATCCACTTATGTATTGTCTATTGATTTTCAACAAGAGTCCCAAAACAATTCAATGAAGAAAGTATAATCTTTATAAAAAACAGTACTGTAACAATAGTATAATGATATACAAAATATGAATCTTAACTCTTATCTCTTAACATACATAAATAATTAACTTGAAATGGATTATAGACCTAATTGTAAAAGCTAAAAATGTAAAACATCAAAACAACATATAAAAATCTTAGAATAGTGAGTTAGGCAACAATTTCTTAAATATGATATTAGAAGTATGTCAACATGTAAGAGCATACACATATGGGCTGTAAAAGAGATTTTCATATAAACAAGCTGAGCAAGTTTATAACCAGTAAACCTGCACAAAAAAGAAATATTAAGGGAAAATCTTTAGGCTGAAAGGAGATTATACCATTTACAAACTTAACTTTCACACACAACACTCTTTTACCCAATGAAAGATACCATAAGTGTTAAGTTTATGGATATGAAATACTTTTTCTTTTTCTTTGTTGATTTCCTTAAAAGAAAATTTGTGGTTAAAGGGATAATCATCACAATGCATTGTGAAGTTACTGCATACAAAAAAGGAAAACGAGTGAGAATCGTGGTACAATGAAAGGGAGGTAGAGAAGTGGAAAGTTCTTACATCGCATGTGAACAAACATAACATTAATTCAAGGGAGGATAAGTAAGAATGTATATTGTAATTCTTATAGCAACCATTAAAAAATAAAGCCAAGAGGTAGAGCAGAAAAGCAAATAGAAGAGGTAAAATAAAGTACTAAAATTACTTAACTGAGCTAAAAATAGATGGAAAAGAGGAGTAAATGAACAGAAAACAGGACAAATGAAAAACCAAATAGAAAGATATGGGCTTAAGCAAATTATATAATAATTACATTAGATGTAAGTGAACTAAATACTCAAAAGGCAAAGAATGTCAGACTAGATTTGTAAAAAATGTAAGATCTAATGATATGCTGTTTGAAAGAGATGCTTCTAATGCCACACTTTTTCTTTCTTTCTTTTTTCAATATCGAACACTTGATGAATTTGCATCTCATCCTCTTATAGGGGCCATGCCAATCTTCTCTGTATTGTTCCAATTTTAGTATATGTGCTGCTGAAGCGAACACTCTAAAGCCACACTTCTAATTAACAATAGGCCAGAGAAAAAACATCACAAAGAAAATTAGGAAATATTTTTAACAGATGTTGTAAATACAACATACCAAAATTTGTCAGATGCAGATAAAGTAGTGCTTAGAAAAAAAATAGAGCTTTAAATGACTATATAAGTGGGGCACCTGTATGGCTCATTCAGTTGAGTGTCTGATTTTGGCTGAGGCCATCATCTTACAGGTTCATGAGTTTGAGCCCTACGCAGGGCTCTCTGCAGTCAATGCAGAGGCTGCTTCAGATCCTCTGTCTCCCTCTCTCTCTGCCCTTCCCTTGCACTCTCGTGCTCTCTTTCTCTGTCTCTCTCTCAAAAATAAATAAACACTTAAATGACTATATAAAAAAAGAAAAGCAATTTTTAAATCATTGATTTAGTTTCTACCTTGAGAAACTAGAAAAAGAAAATAAATGTTAACACAGAATAAGATAAAGAAAAACAACTGAAAAAGCCAAAATCAGACAAAAAATAAGGAAAATTAACAATGGCCAAAAGTTAGTTCTTTGAAAATATGAATAAAACCGATATACTCTTAACTAAATTGATCAAGAAAAACAAAGGAAGAAGAAATAAATTAACAATATCAGGAATGAAAGAGACAGTACTATAGACGGTAAAGGATAATAAAGTAATATTATGAACAAAGTTATACTACCAAATTCAACAATCTAGGTGAAATGAAAAAATTTCTTGAAAGATGAAAATTACAGAAACTAATGCAAAATAATAAAAAAATCTCCATTGCCTTATATACATTTTAAAAATGGAATTCAGAATTAAAAACTTTTTCCTAAGAAAATTTATTTTAAACATTTAAAAAATAAATACCAATCTTACACAAACTCTTTCAAAAGGTAAGAAGGGAAATAGCAAAGTGCAAGAAGATAAAATAATCTTAAAATAAAGATAAATAAATAAAGATAAGTAAAATAAAGATAAAAATAAAGCCCAATAATCTTCATGAATATAAAAGCAAAAATTCTTAACAAACTGAATTAGGGTACTAGCAAATCAAATCTAGCCATACATAAAAAAGATAATTCATCATGACTAACTGGGTTTTATCACAGTAATGCTAGGTAATTTAACACTTTGAAAATCCATTAATATAGTTCATCATATATACAGAAGAATAAAGGAGAAAAATCATTTGATCATCTCAACAGATGCAAAAAATTGTTAAAAGTTTTCTAATTAAAAATTAGTAGAATTAAAAAATTAACAGTAATTTAAAAAATTCTCAGTAGACTAGGAATCAAAAAAAACTTCAAACTTTGATAAAGTTGTCTTACGATGGGGTGCCTGGATGGCTCAGTTGGTTAAGCGTCTGACTTCGGCTCAGGTCATGATCTCGCGGTTTGTGGGTTCGAGCCCTGTGTCGGGCTCTGTGTTGACAGCTAGCTCAGAGCCTGGAGCCTGTCTTCAGATTCTGTGTCTCCCTCTTTCTCTGAAGCTCCCCTGCTCACGCTGTCTCTCTCCTTCTCTCAAAAATAAATAAAACATTAAAAATTTTATTTTAAAATTGTCATATAAAAATCTTTCAATTAACATATTTAAATGTGAAATACCTAATGCTTTCTCTCTAAAATAAAGAACAAGGCAAAGGTATGGACACACCACTTGCATTCAACATTGTACTGGAGATCTTAGCCAGTGAAATAAGGCAAGGAAAGAAAATATAAAGAATGTGAAACAAACAAAATAATTGTATATGTAGAGATTCCTAAGGAATCTATTAAAAAGAAAACCTTACTTTTACCAAAAAAATAACTTAATCAAGGTCAAAGGATATAAGAGCAATATATAAAAATCAGTCATTTCTCTATATACAAGCTACAAAAGAATTGAAAAAGGAAATTTAAAAAATATCACAATAGCATGAAAGAACATAAAATAATTGGGAATAACTAACAAAATTTGTGTGAAATCTCTACGTATAAAATGATAAAATGTTGCTGAGAGAAATTTTAAAAGACCAGAATAAATGGACAGATATACACATTCACAGATTGGAAGACTTAATATTGGACATTCTCCCCAACTGATCTATAGTCAATGCAATCCCACAGTCCCTGCATGTCTTTTTGTAGAAATTGAGAGGTGGATGCTAAAATGTATATGGCAATATAAATGACATAGAATAGCAAAAAAGAAAACAATTCTTGAAAAAAAAAAGAACCAATGTGGAAGAGTTGCGTAGCCTAATTTCAGTGATGACTATGAAGATTTAGTATTTAAGATTATGGTACTGGCACAAAGATGAACAGACAAAAGGAATAGAACAGAGTCAGAAATGAGCTCGACAATAGCCAACTGATGTTTTTTTGTTTTGTTTTGTTTTTTGTTTTGTTTTGTTTTGTTTTACAAAGGAACCAAAAGAAACCAATGAGAAAAAGAAAGATTCTTCAAAAATGGTGCTTGGACCATTGGAAATCATCAGGAAAAAAGTATATCTTGACCCCTAGCTCATACTACATATAAAAATTAATTCAAGATAGATGTAGGCCTAAATACAAATGTTAAAATTATAGTGCTTCTAAGGGCTCTTGGGAGGCTCAGTGGGTTCAGTGTTTGACTCTTGATCTCAGCTCAGATCTTGATCTCAGGGTTGTGAGTTCAAGTTCTGTTTTGGGCTCTGCACTGGGCATGAAAACATACTTTAAAAAAAATTACAGCATATCTAGAATAAAACACAGAAAAAATATCTTCATTATCTTTGGGTGGCAAAGATTTCTCAGCTAAAACAAGAAAAGCATTGCCCATAAATTTCATAAAAATTAAAAGCTGCACATCAAGAGATCCAGTTAAGTATATGATCAGATATGTTACACACTGGGAGCAAATATTGATGAATAATTTATAAATATATAAATATCTCTTGCAACTCACTAATAAAGAAGACAAATAACCCATAAAAATGGATGAAATGTTTGGACAGATTTCACAAATGACATTTATTTTTGCACAAGAAGATGGTCAACATCATGAGTGGTCAGGAAAATAGAAATCAAAACCACAATGAGATACCACCACAAACCTATTAGAAAAGCTAAAATTAAAAAGACTGACCAAGTGCTAGTGAGGATGTGGTGAGGATGAAATGCTCATGCACCACTGGCAGGAATGTACAATAACACAACGACTTTGGAAAACAGTTTGGTAGTTTCTTAAAATGTTAGACATACATTTATCAATGATTCAGCCATTCCACTCCTAGGAATTTATCCCAAAGAAATAAAAACATACATCAAAAAATACATTTATTCAGAATAGCCAAAAAGTAAAAAGAACCCAAATGTCCACCATCAGGAGAATGTATAAAATCCATGCAATGTAATGCCCCTCAGTAATGAAAAGGGAAATGTTAATGTTGGACACAAAAATATGAGTGAATCTTAATTATGCTGAGAGGCCCCTGGGAGGCTCAGTTGGTTAAGCATCCAACTTTGTCTCAGGTCATGGTTTCATGGTTCATGGTTTTGAGCCCCGCATTGGGCTCTGTGCTGACAGCTCAGAGCCTTGAGCCTGCTTCAGATTCTGTCTCCCCCTCTGTTTGCCCTTCCTCTGCTCACGCTCTGTCTCTCTCAAAAATGAATAAATGTAAAAAAGATTTAATAAAAAAATTATGCTGAGTGGAAGAAGCCACCCATAGAAGGAGTACATAGTGTATGATTCCATTTATATGAAATTCTAGAACAGGCAAAACAAATTTAAAAAATGACAGAAATAAGATTAGTGGTTACTGGGGCAGAAGTGGGGAGTAATTAACCAGAAAGGGGCATGAGAGGTTTCTGAGGTGACAGAATTGTTCTATATCTTGCTTAGTGATGGTGGTTACACAGGTGTGCACATTTGTCAAAAGTCAAGAAATTATACACTTAAAATGTGTGCATTTTATTGCATATAAATTATACATCAATAAAATTGATTTTAATTTTTTTAACATTTATTTATTTTTGAGAGACAGAGAGAGAGAGAGGCAGAAAGAGGTAGACAGAGGATCCAAAGCAGGCTCTGTGCTGTCAGTACAGAGCCTGATGTGGGGCTGGATGAAATCTCCCACAACCGTGAGATCATGACCTGAACTCAAATCAAGAGTCAGCCGCTTAACAGACTGAGCCACCCAGACGCCCCAAAATGGATTTTAAGAAACAACTAGGATACCGTATTTTACTCACTAGAATAATTAAAATGGAAAAGACTTAACTATCCAGCTATAGTGAGAATGTTCCTGTTGGGAATGTATGGTAGAACCTCTCTGGAAAACTAATTTAGCAATTTTTTATAAAGGTAAACATGCACTTACCCTATGACTCAACACTTCACTTCCACTCCTAAGTATTTACCCAAGAAAAATAAAAACATATTCCACAAAAAGACTTGTACAAAAACATTCACAGCAGCTTTCATCATAATTGCCCCAAACTGGAAATAGGCCGAATATCCACCAACAGAGGAATGGATAAATTGTTACATTTTCGTGCAATGGAATATGAACTACCCAAAAGAAGAAGGAGAAGAAGGGGAGAAGGATGAGATTGAAAAAGAATAAAGCAACAACCAAAATAGACAAACAACAACATTAAAAAAAAAACACTCAAAATACTATATTGAAGAAAAGCGACACACAAAAGAGCATATACGGTATGATTCCATTTCTATTAAATTTGGGGGGAGGCAAAGCTATTCTATGACACTAGAAATCAGAATGGTGCTGCCTCGGGGTGTCCAGGGGAAGAGTAGGGATTGATGGAGAGACCATAAGACAAATTCCTGCTCTCATGGAAATGGTCTGTGTCCTGACAGGTGTGTGACTTAGAGGTATGCATTTGGAGAAACTCACCGAACTATATATATAATCTGTGCGTTTCACTGAAGGAATGTAAAGAAACACTCAATTTTAAAAATTAAAAAAATAGACATTCACTTCCAAATGCACGAGTCAAAAATGAAATTATAATAAAAATTATATTGAAATACACAGAAAATATTGTTAAACTGCTTTATAATTATATGAAATGTCTAAATCTCAGAAGTTGAGGAGTGTAATTAGGTAATACTTGAAGAGAAAATTAATGACTTAAATACTTACATTAGAAGAAGAAGAAAGGCTAAAATTAATGAGCTATGTGTCCAACTTAAAAAGTTTGAAATGCACCAGAACACACATAAAGTAGATGGAAGGAAATAATAAAGGCCGGAAATTAATAACATGGGGAAAAGAAAGTTTTGAATGGAGAGGACTGACAAAGCCAAAAGTTAGTTCTTTTAAAAGACTAATACAATTGATAAACTATATGCAATATTGATCAAGGAAAATGAGAGAAAGCATCAATAAAAGACACTGGGAATAAATAAGACAACATTAAATGGAAATGCTATGAACATTTAGTGAGGATACATTTGAAAGCTTAGATGGACCGAACAAATTCATAGGAAAATGTAACTCATTGAAACTGACTCAAGAAGCAGAAAACCTGAATATTCTGAGACCATTAGAGATGTCGGATCAGTGGTTTAAAATATTCCCCCAAAGAAAACACCAGGCTCATGCAGAAAGACTTAGAGGCAAATTCTACCAAAACATTCAAAGACAATTCTAATCCAACACAAATTCTTCCAGAGAACAGATGAAATAGGGAGACTTCCCCAACTTTATTCCATGAGGATAGAAAAGCTTGTTACCAAAATCAGAAAAGGAAATAGATGAATAAACGCAGAAAAAAATTTTAGTAAATAAGGCATCCATTCACGACTTTTAAGAAATCTTATCAGTCAGGCAGAGAAGGACAGATACCATATGTTTTCACTCATAAATGTAACAGGAGAAACTTAGCAAAGGACTATGGGGGAGGGGAAGGGGGAAAATAGTTGGGGAGAGGGAGGGAGGCAAACCATGAGACTGAATACTGAGAACAAACTGAGGGCTGATGGGGGAGGGGGAGAAGGGAAGGGGAGTGATGGGCATGGAGGAGGGCACTTGTGGGATGAGCACTGGGTGTTACATGGAAGCCACTTGACAATAAACTATAAAAGAAAACAAATAAATAAAAATGAAAAAAAAAAGAAATCTTATCAAACTAGGGAACTTTGAAATCTAAAATGTAGTATCTACTAAAAAAGTCCACAGCAAACATCTTTCATAAAAGTGAAAAATGGAAACTCGTCCCTTTAAGAAAACCAGACATCACATGCCTCCTGATATGATGTAATAGAAAGTACACAGCACCACCTATTAAGTAGATTTGCCAAAATAAAGAAAAGAAAATTGCCCTAGTTGTAATCAACTCTCTAGATCTGTCTTCCAGTTTGCCCACAGCATCTCCAAAGAGAGAAACATGTTAACACCATCTTCATGATCTTGAACCATCAACCTAGAATGACTCATTTTTTCAACAAATAAATGGCATGGGAAAAGTAGCATGGAGGAGATGCTATAGATCAAAAGAGATGTTAACATTAATCATCCAGTAAAAGTTTATTCAAGAGAGAGGCTTAAACATATCAATCAAATGGAACGTTTGGACTTGGGATTTTTATTCAAACAAATCAGTTTATAGAGACGTTTTTGAGAAAATCACAGAAATTTGAACACAGATTTGTTATTAGAATATATATAAGAAATTATTAAGTGTAATAATGTATTGTGATTACTGGGGCACCGGGGTGGCTCATTTGGTTAAGCGTCTGACTTTGGCTCAAGTCATGATCTCATAGTCTGTGAGTTTGAGTCCTGCACCGGGTTCAGTGCTGTCAGCAAGGAACCTGCTTCGGATCCTCTGTACCCCCCTCTCTCTGCCCCTCCCAAGCTTGCGCTCTCTCTCTAAAATAAATAAACATTAAAAAAATAATATATTGTGATTGCCTTTTTTTTAAAAAAAAAAAAGCCTCCAAATGTTAAAGATATATACCTTGAAATATTTAGAGATGAAATGATTTGATGTCTGGGATTTGCTTTAAAGTATGCCATAAGACAAAAAAAAAAAAAACAATGGGCAAAACATTGATAATTATAAAACTGGGTGATAAGTGGTACATGGGTACATGGGGGTACATTATCTAGTCTCTTTGCCCTTTCTGGAAACCCTCTGTAACAACAACTTAAAAGACAAATAGTGAGGGGTGCCTGGGTGGCTCAGTGAGTTGAATGTCCAATTTTGGCTCAGGTCATGATCTCACAATCTGTGAGTTTGAGCCCTGTGAGGGGCTCTGTGCTGACAGCTCAGAGCCTGGAGCCTGCTTCAGATTCTGTGTCTCCCTCTCTCTCTGTTCCTCCCCACACTCTGTCTCTCTGTGTCTCTCAAAAATAAATAAACATTTTAAAAAATTAAAAAAAAAGACAAATAGTGATGATGGTGGTGGGGGTAACAACAACAAATGTTATTTTAAAAACAAAACAAAGAAGACAACAGGCCCTCCTCCTACTTCACCATCATGGGGCCTCCCAGGGAGACCAGACTGCTAGTTAGACTGTCTCCAGCCCATCTCCATGGCTTTTGCTTGCACCATTTCTTCCTCTCAGAGTTCCCTTTTCACTTGTCTTTGCAGACATCAGCCCTGCGTTCCTGCAAACCCAGCTCCTAATGTACCTATATGAGATCTCTGCTGTAGTTACTGTATACCACTGCCTCTTCTTCAAGTAACAACACCTGTCTGTCTTTTCCTTCTGATAAACACCTTTAATAATTTCATGTGCTTCAAATAGGTTTCACCCCACCACCCACATCCCCCCAGAGACAGACCAGTGATTCAGGTGTGACCAGTGGGAATACCACTGCTCTGTCCACACTCATTGCAGGAATGGACATGTTACCCAGGTAGGACCAATTAGCCAAAGAGTGTGAGCCTCCACACTTTCGCTGGGATATTAGAAAAGAGGTGCTTTCTCTCTTTATAGGTAGCTAGGTCAGCAGACTGAAAGCTTGGAGTGGCTGTGGCCATCTCCTTAAAAATGGGAGGACATGTTATCTAAGAAAGAAGCCACTATAAGAAAGCAGAGACTCAGAGCCTGGTGACAATTATAATCCCTGTACATAGCCACACCTCCTCCCCTCAATCTTCTAGTACATTAATAAAATGCCTGTGTGTGTGTGTGTGTGTGTGTGTGTGTGTTTGTGTATGTGTGTGCACGCATGCACAAAAGGGAGAGAGAAAACGCAATACATTCTCTTTAGGGTCGAGAACAACGGTGTCTGCTGCTATCACCGCTTGTCCTCAACATTAAACTGGAGGTCCTATACATTTCATTAAAGAAAAAGAAACAAATGGTACAAGGCATATGGTGCCTGAGATATTCTTTGTCTTTTACAGTCTAATGATGTGCTCATTTAGTCAACATCCTTTATTTTGCCATTAGCCTTTTACCATGAACCTAACAGCCAACCTGCCGCATGACTACATATCCGCCAGTCTGTCGGTCAGTGACTGAACCAGTCAATCAGAACTAAGACCTGAAAATCAGAAGCAGTGCCTGAAAGGAGTGTGTCTGGGCAGCGTGAAATGGTCTGGAGGGAAACATTTGATAAACTCGTTCTGGAAGTGTCCAGAGGAGCCACTCTGTAGGGAGGGGGGGGTCTATAGACCCCACAGTTCTAACCAAGGGGTTGACTTGAGGGAACAGTTGGAGCTCTTGTTTCCTCAGAATCTGGAAAGCCAAGAGGGAAAGGGCTTTAAGCCAAGCTGAGGGTGGAAGGTCGGAAGGTCCTGAGGAACCAGGAAGTGAAATAGGAGCTGCTGATCAAAAAGTGTGATTATTCCTGTCACAGTTCCAAGCTAAACCAGTGACCAATGCGAGGTTGATAATGCACTGAGCCGTGTCTCATTTATATCTCATTATCTTCCCACACCACAGAGGAGGGATTCAGGTAGGTCAAGCAGGCTTCCCAAGGCCCTGTCTTTGGAAACAGAAGTCCTATTGTGTTTGGATGTGGGTGTTTAGGCACTGAGAAGACACTAAATTGATCTAGAATCTGGGGAATACTATGTTCAGGGGCAAACTTGCTCAGTCATCTCAGGGTCCCAGGGCATTGGGACAAGAGCAGGCCTAACATGTGCTTTCTCAGCTCTGCTCAAGGTGAGCCAGACAGACCCTGGGTGGACCCCTAAGGGATCCCAAGAAACCTCTAAGACCACTTTGGACCAGAAAGCTGACTTAGGTTATTAATCACGAAGGACGCATACTTCTAGAGACCTGACATCTTTATCCTTTATCCAGAGACGTACAACCTTTCCCAGTATTAGGGAACCTGAGAAGTTCATTAAAAGTTGCCCAGTTACTTTGGAATTGCCAGCACCTTGCTGAACTTGACTCCATGTCTGTTCAAGGATGTTTATCGTCCAGTATGGAATAGTAAGAGACTAGAAATTAACGTGAATTCCCATTACTAGGAGACAAGTTAAATTGTGAGACATCTATAGCATGAAATTATGTGGTTGTTAAAAAGTATTAAGGTATTCCTTTATGAATGGATAAAAAATAATTTCCAAAATATATTTTAAAAGTTAAAATTTATAAAAAGTGAGGTGCATAAGAACAGACACATTATGCTATCATTTGTGTGAAAAATATCAATATATACATAGCTGTTTTTAAATGCTGAGAATATCTTTGGAAGGTTCTATAAAAGCCTGATGATAGAAGTCTCTGGAAATGGGAGCTCAGGTAGTGGGCAACAGAGGCAGGAGGGAGGTCTGCCTTTCTCTGTATATTCTTTTGCACCTTTTGGATTTTGTGAATGTGTTAAGCAATTGTTTTTATTTTAAAATATAATAAAAGTAAAGAAGCTAGGTCACCTTTCCAAAGCAAGGAATATTTTTACATTTAATCCAGACCGGGGAGAGTTTAGCAAATCATCAGTACCCATGTGAGAGTATAGCTTTCTAAGGGCCACATATTTGCATTTCCCAGCTCAGTTTCTCTCCCTTGGCCAGAGCAGCAGAATCTCTGAGATTCTTACTTCCCTTTACTTCTTTTCTCTTTTTCAAACTCTCAACCCCTTCCCTTCTTCTTGCACTTGCCGTGACATCATGATTCATTTCAATACACTATCATAGCATGCTAACATTTCCAACTAGACCACTCATTCATCCTGATTATAAATTATGTTGGCACCCCTTGCTGAGAGGAGGGAAGCCTGATTGCACTCACCTGGTTCCTGTCAATCCACATGAGTGGCTTCTGGGAAGGCTCTCTGTCTCCTACATTAATCCTGCCCCCTGTGGATTCCTGTAAGTTTCAGTGCCACACTCACCTGGTTCCTGTCACTCTACCTATGAGTGGCTTCTGGGAAGGCTCTCTGCCTGCTGCATGAAACCAGCCCCCTGTGGATTCCTGTAAATTTCAGGGCTGAATGACCCTTTTGTCCCCAGAGGTTCTATTCTTCCTGCTGACCTCATCCTCAATCCTTTCTCCTCCTAGACCTTGGACTCATTCCCTTATGAGTCCTATGATTCCCTTCCTGTAGTTTTCAATTATTTTAATCTCTGATCTCCTCAGCTAAGTTCTTCCACCCTTCTCATTCTCCTCTGCCTGATCACAAAGCCTCCCAGATCACACAAGTTTCAGATGGAAATTAAAGCAGAAGACCCCTAATATCTGACAATTTCCATCCAGGTAACACTGGGCCATTCCGACTTCATGAATTAGGGAACTGCATGCTTTTTGACCAAATTTCTTAACAGATATCTTTCTGGGTAGGAAGTATTGCATAGTAAAAAGAGTCCAGATTCCTGAAAAATAAGTGTAAGAATCCTTACTTCACAAAGCAGTAGAGAGGATTAAATGAATTTTGTATGTAAAGGGTATAATTTAGTGTCTTGACTCAGAACCAACCAATGCTTAGTGAATATAGTTCTCTTCCCCTGGATGTTTCCAGGCTCCATTTCATAGAAACTATGCCACATAAATTCTCACTCACATATGTAGGAACATCTCTCATCAAGGCATACATATAAATTAATACATGTCAATTTATAAAATAATATAAATTTTGTAAATAACATAATATATAAATAATTGTGGTGGCATCTGGGTGGCTCAGTTGGTTAAGTGTCTGACTTTGGCTCAGGTCATGATCTCATAGGTCGTGAGTTCAAGCCCCACGTCAGGCTCTAGGCTAACAGCTCAGAGCCTGGAACCTGCTTCAGATTCTGTGTCTCCCTCTCTCTCTGCCCTTACCCCTGTTGACGCACTGTCTCTCTCTCACAAATATAAACAAACATTAAAAAATTAAAATAAATGAATTAATTAACTAAACAAAATTTGAAAAAATTTTAAATAATTGTAATAATTATATAAATAATGTAATCTAAATTGACTTACATATATAAATTGATTCATACAAAGATATATAGATCATATTCATATGATCCAAGAGATAATATTTTTTTAAAAAACAGGAAAGCAAGTAGAGGAAACTTACATTTAGGAGAAGAGAGGAATGAGCATATAGTTGGAGAAATGAAAAGCTGAGAAGGTGAGTGAATGTGTAGGAATGAGAAGTAAACACAGCTTTGATAGATAAGAAGCACACCTCCACGATAGATTGGTAAGTACAAGTTATTTGTGACCTAATTTGTAAATTTGACCCATTCAGAATAGCAGGAAACAGGAAGAGAAATGGAAGCTAGCCATAGAAAGAGAGATCTGTGCTATTTATTGCCTGCTGGAAGATGAGCCAAAGTAGTTAAGTACATCTGTATGTCACCTTAGGTCCCCACAAGATCAAATCACCAGAGGGCAGGACTATAACTGGAAAAAGCATATAAAAATAGGAAGGAATGTAAATGGAATGGAAAATGGTGGAGTTGGGTAAAATAATCCATCCTCATCAGAGTTAATCAAGGGTTTTCTAAGTGGTCTCCCTCAACACTTTTCCATACGATATGGACTGAAGTGATGTTGAGACTTCCTTATCTGAAATCCACTGGATGACTTCCACTTCTGGATATAACAGAGTAACTGGTACCATACCAGCCCTCCCATCATAAACAACCATCACACTGGACAAAATATATGATACAACTGTTTTCAGGCAGTGGATAATGGGCAGTACAAGACTCCAGTCCCCAAGAGAAAAAAAACCCATAAGGTGAACTTGTGATCACCCTGGAGACAATTTTGTAATTGCGGGCAGAGAGTTAAAGTCTAATCTAAGCATAGCAGTCCTGCTGAGCTGAGGAGTCAGCATGCAGAGTGTGGGGTAGCTGAAGCAATGGGAACTACAGAGCAGGGCAATACATAAGAAAGGGATGTGCACATAAAAGGCCTAAAAGTTGTGTTTGAGTTACCCATGAGGCCTTGGGTGAGGGCTGTACACACACAGGTAAAGACTACAAAGGACTACTTGTGAGACTAATATGGACTTGAGAACGGAACAGATATATGAGATCAGGAAGTCCTGGAGATATTGGAGATACAGAACAGCAGAGTGGAGAGATGTTATTAATACTTTGTTAACATCTTTGGCATTAGGCTGAGACATCAGAAAAGTTGTGCTTTAGGAGTAAGAACTACACCCTAGAGTAAGGTTTATCTTAGACTCATTCTAAAAAAAACTAAAGCCAACCTCTGGAAAATGTCTAAGAGACAAAGTTTGGAGGTTGAGTCCCATGAAGTTAGAAGGCTGGGAATAACAAACTTGCCATAAAAAAGCATCAAATCAAATCAAGTTCAAAGGGATCAACCAGTGATTGAATAGATTATTAGAACAAAAATCAATACTGTACCAAAGAAAATAACAGATTCCATAGTCTCTAAAATGTGTCATCAATAATATCCAAAAATTACTAGATATGCCCCACAAAAGAACAAAAACCAGAAGAATGTGACTATTGTCAAGAAAAAAATAAGCAACAAATACTGACCCAGAGGTTACACAGATCATAGCAAAGACCAAAAATATGATAATAAATATGTTCAAAGAACTAAATGAAAATACTGTTATAATAAAAAACAAAGCAGGAAATCTCAACAGAAAAGTGAAAGCTATAAAAAATTAGAATTTTAAAACAAAATTATAATAACAAATAAAATATTCACTTGATGGAATTAACATTGCATTGGCAACGGAAAAGAAAAAGTAAGAAAAACTTGAAGACAAATCAATAGAAATTATCCAACTGAAGGAAAAAATACAGCAGGAAAAACAAACAGAACCCCCAGGGGTACGTGGGAAAATGGCAAATAATCCAACATACATGAAACTGGAGAACCAGAAGAAAAACTGAGAATAAATAGAAAGAAAAACCATACCTATGAACTTACTGGCCAAACTGCTAAAAGCCAAAGATATAAAATCTTAGAAACATCCAGAGAATAAAACACACATTATATACAGAGGGTCAATGATATGAAATATCCTAATTTTTTAATCAGAAGCAATAGACACAAGCAACAATGGAATAAAATCTGAAGTTTTAAAAGAAAATACTGTCAATACAGAATTTTATATCCTTTGAAAACATCCTTCAACAATGAGGATAAAAAGAGATCTTCAGAAAAATGAAAGCTGACAGAATTCAGAGTTGAATATCTGCATTATAAGAATTGATAAAGTATATTTTTCATACTAACAGGAAATATTAGATAGAAGCTTGTCTCTATAGAAAGGAGTGAAGAGCAGGAGAAATGGTAAATGAGTGGATACATATTAAAATTTATGGAATTTTTATCTTCTCTAAATTGTCTTGAAAGATAACTGACTTTTTAAGGAAAATAATAACATTGTAGAACATTTATAGTGCATGTATTTGCAAAGTTTTAAGAAGATATAGCAATTGCACTTTGAACAAGGGTAAATGTGTAAATGAAATTGTGGTGTTATAAGGTTATTACATTAGTGAAATGGGATGTGTGAAGTGGGAGTGTCAGGTGCGACGTAAGAAATAGGAAATGTGGTTTATAAAGTGAAAAGCAGTATAATATTGACCCCAAGTAGGTAGACTTGTAAGTTCAAATGCTTATTATTAACCCAAAGCAAGCACTAAAATATAATAGTAACATGTATAGCTAAGAAGCCAATAGAAAAAGTAAACTAGAATATTAAAAATTACTTAATTAACCATGAAAAGGCAGGAAAGCAGCAACAGAAGAATAGAAAACAAAAGGAACAGATAAACACATGGAAAACAAATACAAGGTAGTAGACTTGCACTCAACCATAATAAAATAGTTACATTCAATGCTGAAGGGCTAAACACTCTAATTAAAAAATTCAGAGATTGTCAAGCTAGGTAGGTTTTTTTTGTTTTTGTTTGTTTGTTTTTGTTCATTTGTTTGCTTTTTGTCAGGCTAGGTTTTTTTAAAAGACCCAATTAGATGCTGTCTACATAGAGGTGCTTTAAGTACAAAGATAGATTGGAAGTGGTAAATGGCAAAAGAGGTACCATGCCACCAGTATGCATAAAATAGCTGGCAGGGCTACGTTAATAACAGGTAAAACAGACTTCAAGACATTAAAGGAGATAAAGAATAAAGCAGAATAGGTCACAATGATAAAAGAGATAATTCAGGAAGACATAACAATGTTATATATGCATAAACTTAATAATAGAACATCAAAATTCATGTAGCAAAAATAACAGAACCAAAGAAAGAAATAAACTCACAATTATAGTTGGGTATTTTAACACCTCTCACTCAGTAATTAACAATAAAAACCCAAAAAAAGTCCTAGTAATTGTATAGAAAATCTGAAGCAACTGGAACTAATTGGTAACTATAGAATGCTATCCCAAATAAGAGCATAATTAACATTCATTTCAAGGAAATATATGCCATCAAAATAAAACATATCTTGGGTCATAAGTTAGGTTTCTGTGAATTTTAATAGATTGGAATCTTACATAAAATATCTCTGACTATAGTGGAATTGTATTAGAAATCAATGAAAATAAGATGTCTAGATAATCCCACAAATAGTTGTAAATTAAATATCATACTGTTAAGTGACACCTGGGTCAAAAAGATATCATAAGAGATATTAGAAAATATTTAGAATGAATGAGAAAAATGTAACCCGTATAAATTTATAAGATATAGCTAAAGCAGTTTTTAGAGGGAAATTTATAGCCTTAAATATTTCTATTAGATAGGAAGAAAGGTTAAAATCAACTTTAAGAAACTAGATATAGGGGAGCCTGGGAGGCTCAGTTGGTTAAGCATCCAACTGTGGCTCAGGTCATGATCTTGTAGTTCATGGGTTTGAGCCCCGTGTCGGGCTCTGTGCTGACAGCTCAGAACCTGGAGCCTGCTTCAGATTCTCTGTCTCTGCCCCTCCCCCACTCATTCTCTGTCTCTCACTCTCTCTCTCAAAAATAAATAAATATTAAAAAATAAAATAAACATTAAAATAATTTAAAAAGAAACTAGATATAGAAGAGCAAATTAAACCTAAAGTAAGTAGATGGAAAAGAATAATAAAACAGTCAGAATTAATAAAACAGAAGCATACAAACAATAGTGTTAACAAGCCCAAAAATAGGTCATTTGAACAAATTAATAAAATTGATAAACACCTAGAAAGATTAATAAACAAAAAAAAGAACATATAATTTCCAATACCATAAATGAAAAAGGAATATTACCATAGATCAGACAGACATTAAAAAATAGTAAGGGAATATTATGAACAATTTTATGCCAATGCATTTGATTACTGAGATAAATTGGACTTATTCCTTGAATAGCGCAACTTACAAAAACTCAAGAAGAAATTTAAAATCTGAATACTATATGTGTTACAGAAATTGAATTTTTAATTTAAGAAATGTTCTCAAAAAGTGAGCACCAGTCTCTGATGGTTTCACAGATGAATTCTATAAAATACTTAAGAAAGATATAATACCATTCTTATGCAAAAAGGGGAATCTTCTCAATTCATCATAGGAGGCCAGTACTAGAGACTGAATAATTATGTCCCCTCAAAATTCTTATGTTGAAATCCTAACCTCCAAGGTAATCGTATTAGGAGGTGGAGCCTTTGAGAAGTAATTGGTTCATGGGGAAATAGCCTTCATAAACGGGATTTAGTGCCTTTATAAAAAAAAAAAACCTAAGAGAAGTCTCTTACCCTGTTTACCACATGAAGACACAGCAAAAAGAAGACTATGAACCAGGAATGAGCCCTCACCAGACACCAAATCTTCCAATGCCTTGATCTTGGACTTCCTGTACTCCAGAACTAGGAGAAATCAATGTCTCTTGTACATAAGCCACCCAGTCTGTGGTATTTTGTTATAGTAACCCAAACAGACGGAGACAGCCAGTATAAATCTGGTAACGAAACCACACAGGGGCATTACAATGAAGAGAATTATAGACACATAAACTTCAAGTTCTTTTTTTTTTTTTTTAAGCTTATTTATTTTGAGAGAGAGAGAGAACACACACACACACACACACACACACACACACACACACGTGTGCTCATGAGGGGGGAGGGGCGGAGAGGGAAAGAGAATCCCAAGTAGGCTCTGCACTGCAAACACAGAGCCGGACATGGGGCGGGAACCCAGGAACCACAAGATCATGACCTGAGCCAACAAGAGTCAGACACTTAACCAACTAAGCCACCCAGGTGCCCCATGAAATTCTTAACATGTACAATTAATAATATTAACAGATTCTTTGAGAGTACAGTTAACCATATTAACAAATAAAATGCAATGACAGATTTAAAAAAAAAAAAAGATAATGCACCATGACCAAATGGTGTTTATCATAGAAATGAGAGATTATTTTAACATTTGAAAACTGGGGGCGCCTGGGTGGCTCAGTCGGTTGAACGACTGGCTTCGGCTCAGGTCATGATCTCGCTGTTCATGGGTTTGAGCCCCGCGTCAGGCTCTGTGCTGACAGCTAGCTCAGAGCCTGGAGCCTACCTTCAGATTCTGTGTCTCCCTCTCTCTCTGACCCTCCCCTGCTCACGCTGTGTCTCTCTCTCTCAAAAATAAATAAAACATTAAAAAACTAAAAAAAAATTTGAAAACTGATCAAGGTAATTTACCACATTAACATCACAAAGGAGGAAACTTATACAATCTTTTTAATAGATGCAGAAGAGTACTTTAACAAAATTGAATAGTGTTTCACAATTTTAGAAAGTAATTCCAGCAAATTATAAATAGAAAGAAATTTCTTCAACTTGATAAAGAACATCTATAATAAACACCCTACAATAAAAAGCTAATCCTATATTTGATGGTGAAAGACTAAAGGCTTTCTCTAAAAGTAGGAAAAAGGCAAAGATTCACCTCTTACCCTTCTATTCAATATTTTTCTAGAGGTCCTCCCCAGGGAAATAAGGTAAATTAAGAAATAAATATTGGAAAGAAAAAGGTAAAGTTGTATTTATTCATGGGACAGCAGGGTTATTTATATAGAAAATCCTAAGGAATCTATAAGAAAACAATTATTAATAAGTGAGTTTACCACTGTCCCAATATAGATGGCCAATACACTAAAACTCATTGCATTTCTAAATACTAGGAGAAACTTAACTGGAAAATTAAATTAAAAATTATCTAGCAATAGGAATAAAAACATAAGATACACAGGGAATAGTTTATGAAAGATGTGCATGATTTCTATATTGAAAACTATAAAACATTGCTGAGAAAAATTTTAAACTATCTTTACAAATGGAAATACATATCATGTTCATGTATAAGAAGGTTCAATATCATTAAGATGTCCATTCTTCCTATATTCATCTACAGATTCTATGCATTCTCAATACAATCCCAGCAAATGTTTTTTAATTGACAAACTGATCCTAAAATATATATGTGAAAATGCAAAGGACCTGGAAAAAGCCAACAGAATTTTGAAGAGGAGTTAAGTTAGAGGGCTTTTAACATTTGATACCAAGAGTTACTCTAAAGTAACAGTAATCAAGAAAGTGTGATAATACTGTAGAGATAAACATATAGATCAATTAAAGCAAATAGAAAATGTAGATAGATCCATTCATATACTATCAACTGATTTTTCTCAAAGGCACCAAGGAATTTCAATAAGGAAAAAAAGTCTTTTTAACTAACAATTTTTTTTCCAAACTGAAAAAAATTTACCTTGACATTACCTCATACCACACACAAAAATTTATCATTTGTGACCACAGACATAAATGTAAGAACTAAATCTGTTACACTTCTAGAAGGAAATATGAGATCGTTTTCATGACCCTGTGATAGGCAAAGATTTCTTAGTATACAAAAGTCACAAGCCATAAAAGAAAAATCTTGATAAATTGTACTTTATCAAAATTATAATGCTTTGTACTTCAAAATATTCCTTTAGGAAAATAAGCCAAACCACAGACTGGGAGAAAATATTTGCAATTATAATAGACAAAGACTTTCATTCAGGATATATAAAGAAGTCTAACAATTCAATTTTAAAAAGACATATAGCCCAATTTAAAACTAGGTAAAAGACTTTAAACAGACATTTTGAAAAAAAAAAAAAAAGATATATGAATAACATGTAAGTACATGAAAAGTGTTCATTCTTCATCACAGAAATGAAAGTTACACCACAATGATATTTCACTACAATAGCTTAAATTTTAAAACCTGACAATACCAAATGTTGATGAGAATGTGGAGAAACCGGAACCCTCATACACTGATGGTGGGATTGTAAAATTGATGCAACCACTTTGGAAAAGTTAGGCAATTTCCTATAAGTTTGGGCATACACTTTCTTTTTAATGTTTTATTTATTTATTTTGAGAAAGAGAGAGGCAGAGAGAGAATCCCAAGTAGACTCCACGCTGTTAGCGTGGGGCTCGATGCAGGGCTCGATCCCATGAACTACAAGATCATGATCTGAGCCAAGATCAAGAGTTGGACACTTAACCAACTGTGGTGCCCCAACTTTGAGCGTATACGTAACAAATGATCCCGCAATTCCACTTCTAGATACTTACCCAAGAAACACAAAGACCTGTATGTAATATTCACAGCTGCATTATTCACCATAGCAAAAACCTTGGAGACAACTCAAATGGTCATCAATAGGTAAAAGAGTAAACAACTTGTCCTATATCCATACTCCTAAGAAAAGGAACAAACTACTGACACATACAACATCTCTGGTGAATCTCAAAAACAAACTGAACAAAGGAAGTCAGACACTAAGGATCACGGACTGTAGGATTTCATCTAGATGAAGTTATAGAACAGGTGAAACGAATCTCTAGTTACAGAAACCAGGTAAGTGGTTACCTCGTATGGGACGGTTAGGATGGGACTGGCTGCAAAGGAATGCTAGGGAAGTTTTCAGGGTGAGGTAAATATTCTGATTGGTGTCACAGTCACATGGATGTATGCACTTGTCAAGATTCATTGAACTGTACATTGAAATATGTACATTGTATTCTTTATTAATTATACCTAAATACAGTAGGCTAAAAAAAAAAAAAGTCTATCCCTACCTTCCCATTGCCCACAGGTGTCGCCATGTTGAAAATTCCCAGCTCCCCTACCAAGAGCTAGTTTCTACCTTCACCGAGACCCATGCCTTTATGTACCCTCTGTTAGATCATTCATCACATGCTATTATTCGTCTGCCATTGTTTCCAGATCATGAGCTGCTTGAGGCCTGGGACTGACGTGACCAACCACCCACGTTTTCATTACCAAAACTGGGAGAGTCCCAGGCAAACACAGGTTGTGTAGGGATCTCAAGGTTCTGTTTTGATGCCCTCACGCAAACAGGCCCACAGAGGTGAAGGCAGAAGCAGAGGTGGTAGATCTAGACCCAAATGCCAAGCTCACTGTGTCCTGCCCGTGGGTCTGGCCTCTCTACCATGACGTGAGTGTTCCGGAAGGCAGATAAACAAGCCCTGTTTAAGTTTTATGGAGATGGAACACCTTCCAGAGCCCCATCTCCAGGAAGCTCCTCCCCCTGCCACCTGGCCTGCCCTTTCCCCACTCCGGTGAAGTCATCTGACCCCGGGTAGCCAACCGTTTCCTTTCTCCCCACGTCTCCCAAAGTCACTCTCAGGCGCCAGGGCAGCCTGGTCTTGGCGCTGACCATTCCAGGAGCAGTTGGGTTGGAAAGTAACTTTTATATAAACAAAAACAGCCTTCAGGTTTTCCAGAGGCAAGCTTGTTTTCTTCTTCAGGTCCTGGGTAGAAAAATACCCCAGTGGGAGGGAGGAGAGAGGGACGAGGAAGTGACCCTCCCTCCCAGACCTTGGGCCTCTGTCCTCTCAGGCCTGTCGCTCAGGGGCTCCTTTGCCAGAACTCCATTCTCAGTAGGGAGAGGGGAGGGGGGTGGGGAGGCTGGGGAGTTCAACAATGCCACTGTGTCTGGCAGCTGACTGGAGGCTTGACCTGATTAGGCTCCATGAGCCTGGGCAGAGGGAGGGAGCAAAGGCAGTCTTGAGAAACTGTTTTCCATTCCCACCCAACAGATTTTTCTCCCCCGTATCTCTGCCAAGGCCTCTTCTCGGGTGGAAAAGGCTATATTGTCTCGTTTCCCCAAGGTCGTGATGGTCTTTTCCCTCTCAGCCTGGACCAACGTTTTGACCTCCCTGTTCTTTCTCCCTTTTGTCTTTCCTTCCCACCAACCAGCTCCCAGACAGAGTGTCTTTCACACTCGCAGTCTCCCTCTTCAGGCCCCGCCAGGGTGAAGCCAGGCCCAGGAGTCCTGCTGGCGCCCACATGAAAGCCCTTCCTGTGGAGAACCCACATGGAACAGAAAGCTGCCCACACCCACAGCCCTGGCCCAGGGGCCCTGAATGCAGGGCCATGGAAACTTGGCCACAATGCTCCAGGGGAAAAAACAGCCCTGGGCCGCACAGGAGAGGAGCTTGGTCACTGCCAGGCGCACGGTCCACCAAAGGCAGAGAGGAGCCATGCCCAGGACCCCTCAGCACTCTGTTTGCGGCACCTGCGCCTGGCAGAGGACATGTAGACTGTGGGGAATAGTGCTTGGGGTAGCACTTTGTGTTTGTTAGTGCAGGTGGAGGGGAGACGGGAGTGTGCTGCAGTTTCCAACGCGTTAGCAGAAAAAGTGAAAGCTGAGAAGTCAGGGGTGAGGCCCAAAGGGATGTGAGGGCGTGTGTGTAGCTGGGCCAGGAAGCCAGGTCTGATCTCGAACTGGTGGCAAAAGGCCACAAGGTTGGGGCTTCCTTGAGAGAAAAGTCCAGTCTCTCAACCTGGGTGTGGTCACGAGGTGGCTCAGCCAAGGCCTTTTCCTGTGATCCAGGTGTGGCCTGAGATCCAGGCGGGAGTGGGGAGGGCTTGTGACTTGCTCAGGCTGGAGCTTCAGCAACAGAGCCAGGACCCCAGACTCCTAAAGAATCTCCTGCTCTTATTCTTACAGACAAATCTGGGAGAACATGCACCAAAATGTCAACAATGTGATGACGGAGTGAACTTTAATTCTGTGGTTGGTTTTGCTCACTTGTACTATTTTTTTTTTTTTTACAGCAAGGGTTTCTTGTGTAAAACACATCAAGGGAAAAAAAAAAAGAATCTCATCAGATGTCACACTACACATAAGGTGCTCAGCAGAATGAGGGGGTGCCATCTGCTAACGGATAGTATTAGCTGAAGGGGAGAAGTGGAGAAGGAGAGGAAGCGGGAGGTTAAGAGAAAAAGAAGAGAGAAGAATGTCTGAAATGAGGAAGGAATCAAAGGAAAAGGGAAAGGAGGGAAGGGGGAAGGAGGAATGGTATGGGCATGTAGAGTGCCTGTCCTCCTGCCAGATTCCTGGGGCTCTGCACTAGCCTCTCGGAGACTAAGGCACTAGTGACAGCAAAAGAAACATTAGTCAATGTTCCCTTTGCCTGGCCTGGGCTGGACTAGAAGGAAACTTCCTGAACTAGCTGGGGAACCAGTTAATAAAAGCATTTACAGAGTCCCTGCATGGGGTTTGTTTCTGGATCTCTCTCTCTCTCTCTCTGACACACACACACACACACACACACACACTCATACTCACAGCTGGAAGACACAGAGCCACCTCCCTTCAGAGCATCATTCCTGTTTTGAAATGTGTGCTCTTCCTGTCTCTCTCCCAAAGGAGCATGAGCTGGAGATGAGGGAGGGGTGTCTTTGCTGCCAGCACCCCGTAGGGTAATTAAACCATCCTTGGTGACATCATGTTTTCTGAGTGGATGTTTGCTTCAAAAGCTGCAAAATAATCTGAAACTTCCAGCCTCAATTTCTCCCCAGAGGGCAGTGTCCTCTGAATTGGGCCAAAATAGAACTCACACCTCTGCTCATTAAGGGAGTAATTAGTAAGGGCACCAACAAGCTGCCTCTCTCACACTTCCCACCCACTTCCCCCATAAAAATCCTCATAGTCTGAGTTTCTGTGGGTGCCAAGGGCTGGGAAAAGGGGTGCTAAGGGGGGCTAAGGAAAGGAGGGGAAAAGGAAGCATAGGTCCAAGGAGCCTGGTATGGAACGGGGAATGGCCCCCATCTGCCTTCCTCTGGGGCTGGTGTCTTTTATTATGGGCACTTGGCTAGCAGGAACCCACTGCAGGATGTCGGCAGACCCAGGCAGGAGCAACTGAAAATCAATGCTGATGGTAAAGCCACCCCAGAGGACACTGGAAATTTAATCTCTCAGGGGCCAAGGTTAACATACCTGAGCCAGAGGCCAAGGCCTAGGAAAGCAAGTGCAGCTTCAAAGAGGAAGTGCCCATCATCAAACAGGGGTTCCCAGGCCTTGGAAGTGGTACCTCAATGCAGCTCCCAGCTTGGTGAACTGGAATGATTTGCTTGGCCTCTCCAAACCTGACTTCCTTCACATGGGAATCCAACCATTTCCTTATATGTTTATTTGTTCAACAACTATTTATTGAGTGCCTACTATGTCCAAAGTGCTGTGCTAGCCATTGGGAATGCAATCGTAATCAAATTATCGTCCCTGTTCCAAAGGAGCTTGTAGCTTACTTAGTAAGGACAAGTAGTGCTACCCTAGGGCTGTATATAGGAGCACATAGTAGTCTGGGGATGAGGAACATCTTTCCCATGGTTATGGCATCTAAGCTGAGTTTGGCAATATGGGAAGATTTTTTGAAAAGAAAAAGGAAAGCAAAGAACAACATGTGCATAGGCTTGGCAGTAAAAGAAAGCATGGCTTAGTGAACAGAAATAGTTTAGAATGGCCAGAGATGGAGTGTGTATGGTAGAAAGGACATCAGGGAGGGGAGAAGCTAAAGAGGACAGTGGAGGTTGGCTATCCATGCTTGGGTTTAGATTTTATCCTAAGTCTATGCTTTAATAGAGGCTTTCAGCAGGGAAATGAAATGATCAGATTCGTGTGGCTACAGGAAGAAGAACTGACTGAAGGAGAGGAATACATAAGAAGGTGAAGAGATTGTTAGAAGAAGGCTGTGGGAGTGAACCAGACAAGAGACAACAGAGATCTGACTGCAGAGGTGAAGTGAAGGCAGAGAAAGGGGAAAATAGATAATATGAGAGGTGATTGAGTGGAAAAATTAGTGGAGCTTGAAGACTGACTGGATGTGGTGGAAGAGGAGGCTTGGATGATGGGAGGGGTAGTGACTATTTTAGCACTGGAAAGAAGAAATGTGCTAGTGGAGAATGACATTGATGAGGAGAAAGCCAATCCACACCATAGACCTCTGGAGAAACTCAGAATGTGAAGGCACCAGGTAGGGAGGAGGGCAGAATGAGGCATGGGAGAAAAATGAGGACATAGATTAGAAACCTGTCTACCTTCAGAATTCTAGCAGCCAGATACTTATTTCTTAAGCAGGAGATAGCATTTATTCTTGGAAGAAAGAGAACTGAAGAGGTTATGTACTTGAGGATCCAGGCAGCAAATAATGAGGGTGAGATTCAGGGCTGGAAAGAATTAGTTGAAAGTGTGACTATGGAGCAGCAGACCTCTAGCCTCTTCCTCTTGCCCTACCTGCTAATTGGCATCTTTTTCCCAGGTAGGAAAATAGGATTCTTTAGAAGAACTGAATGGTGCCTAAGGACAAAACTTCCAGATGCTAATATTCTGGAGGATAGTGTCTCCAAAGAACTAGTGAAGTTTTCATCCCATTCACCCTAAAGTGATAAGCAACACAGAGCTTATAGTCAATGTTTTAGTTTCTCATTGTTAAATATGAACACTCATTCTCATATATTCATAGATATAAGAGGCCATAAAACAAGAACAAGGTGCTATGATAAAGGAATAATCATTTGACAAGAAAGAGTTCTTAGAAATTAATAAATAAAAGAAAACTTTCACTAGAAGGGTTAGAAGATAAGATTAAGGACATTTCTGGGATAGTAGAATATAGATATAAGAAATAAGAAATAAGAGAGAAAAGATAAGAAAAATAAGGGATCAATCCAAGGGATTCAATAACTGACTAATAGAAATTGCAGAGAAAGAAAAAATGGAAAAGAAGAAATTATCAAATAAATAATATAAGAAATATTCACAGGACTAAAGAGAACATGACTGAATTAAAAGAACCTGCCAAGAGCCCAGAACAAAGAATTTTAAAAGATCTAAACCTAAAAGTTTGATCCTAAAATTTCAGGACACCAAGCAGAAAGCAAAGAACTTAAAAAGCTTCCAGAGACAGAACAACAACAAAATACACACAAAGGATAAGAACTGGACTTCTCCAGAGTAAATGTATCTTAAAATTATGACAGAAAATTATTTTCTATATCCAGTTAATCTATCAGCCTAGTGTAAGAGAAGAGAAATGTTTTCCGAACATGCCAAGATTTAGAAAATTTAGTTCCCAGGGCGCCTGGGTGGCTCAGTCAGTTAAACATCCCACTTCGGCTCAGGTCATGATCTTGAGGTTCGTGAGTTCCAGCCCCATGCTGGGCTCTGTGCTGACAGCTCAGAGCCTGGAGTCTGCTTCAGATTCTGTGCCTCCCTCTCTCTCTGCTCCTCCCCCGTGCCTGCTCACTTGCTAGCTCATGCTCTCTCTCTCTCTCTCTCTGTCTCTCTCTCTCTCTCGCTTTCTCAAAAATAAACATTAAAAAGAAAAAATGAAAAAAAAATTAGCTCCCATCCACACTGCCCTAGAAAACTATAGAATAGGTGCCAGGAAAATAAAAAAGTAAACCCAGATAGAAGTCATAGATTCCAGGAAATGGGATTGCAACCTAGAGGTGTAGTGAAAAAAAAGTCCTAGAGGACACTCTATAGCAGAACTAGGGAATGACTTCTCCAGGATGGAGAAATACAGAGTGCTCTGAAAGGGAGTCCTCTAGAAAAAAAATGCAGACCTGATAATGTAAGTGATATTCAGGTAGCTTCTAAAAAGAAGTATGGAAATTTGTGCAAAAAAAAGAGCAATTAATAACTCCAGGAAAAAAAAATATACAGGAAAGAGAATGCAATCATAGTGTGCTCCTTGACTCTGCCACAAACAGTATTTACAAAATCTTAATGATGTAAACCATGATTACTAATATAAAATAAAAAATAGTAATTTAACTATGTTGAGAGGATGGGGAGACAACAGGTGGGAGAGATTATAAGAGAACCAATATCATATACTATTATAACAGAAATGTCTAAAACTGATGTTTTAAGAAAAAAATTATAAAATATAATAATTATAATATAATTATATATTATATAATAAAATATATAAAACATATTATAATGATAATATAATAATTATAATTATAATATTTTTTATATTGTAGATTAAATAACAAAAGAAATGGTGGAAGTGGTTGTCTAGGTAGTTGGTGGGGTAAAGGTTTTGGAATGTAGGGAGAGGTTAAACAGATGGTTACTGTTTTTCATTAGACTTTTAAAACCACATTCAGATGTTTCTTTTATACAACTTTTGTGGTTAGAAAATTAAATGTAAATGAAATAGCAAAAGAGAAATTTGAGTTCTCATTCCCATTTCCAACCATTCTCCCTCCTTAGGGTGTGAGGAGAATCCCAGCAGAGTAGCCCTTGAATTTCAGAGTCAGAAAAGGGGCGAAAGGCAAGTTGCTGAAAGCATTGTTTATAGTCTATGATTGTCCTCTGGTCAGAGAACACAAAGATGAAGTTGGCAAAGTACCCAGCACAGAAATCTCCTCAAGAAATGTCAGTTTTCCTTTCCCCCCACCCTTGAATGAGCACTCCCATCTATTTGATTATTTAATTAAATGAAAACAGTTCAGAGAAAGGCAAAGGATCGGGCAAGAACAGACTCCAAATAGCAGAAGGAGACTCAGTGACCATGTGGTTGAGCACATGGTTTCTAAGCTGTGTGATCATGAGAATCACTTGATGAGATTTTGCAAGAAAATCTTCTCTTCAAGACCTGGGGTAACTTGGACCCAGAGAGGAAGAGTAAGTGACCAGGCCAGAAAGAGGCAGAACTAGAACAAGGTCCCAGCCTCTTGCCCACAGTGTCATGGCCTCCACACACCAATTTGGGCTTCTATGTCACCTTGGTTTTCTCTTTAATGGATTCCAGTAGGGTCCAGAAAGCTCCAACCATGCACCTCTTTGGATAGTGTTATTGACATTCAGTGCTGGGGCTAGGGGAAGTTTTGGGGGAATGGTGCTTCGAGTCCCATGGAATTCAGCTCATACTCACCTGCCCACCCTCGGATTCCCCAGACCCAGAGGAGCAGTGGAGCTCCTTTGCCAAGTGGACAGCTGCTTGGCTTCCCCAAATGCCCTTCTGTGCCCAGAAGCATGGGATGCTGGCCCAGGGCTGGAGCCAGAAAATCCAGCTCTGCCATTTGCATGGCCAACCTCATGCTAATGCATGGTTCCAGCCAACTCTGATTCATACACTTCATCACTTGGGCAAGATCCCACCCACTGTCCCTCCTTTCTTCCCTCCCTCCTGATCTCTCTCCCTACAACCGGTCAATGGGCTGGCCCAGGTAGCTCTACCCCAGGACACAGACGTCAGGATCCCCAGGTCAGCAAATTCAGTGGTATGTGGTTGCAGAAAATCAAAGAGAGATGTCTCTTAGGGTTGAATAATTAAAACTCCCTTATACTCATTTTTTCCTATATTCTTATAGGTTGGGGCCAAGAAAAATTCTTTTGAGGAGAAAGAATTGAAAATAAAAACAATCTCACTTTACGTTTGCATATCATTTTCTACATACAGGCTCTTTCGTATATATTATCTCAGATATTTGAGCCTCACAAGCGATTTTCATGTTTGCTATTGGAGGCTCCCAGTCCAAGACCCAACACTGCCCACCTCATCTACCTCCTCTCTTGTTTCTGCTCCCTTATTGTTGGGTGGAGAGAGATCAAAGGTTTTCTGCTCAAGGGGATACCATTAACACAACATGACGGAGGATCTTCTGCTCCCCTCAGAAGTGGTTGGAGCTAAGGAAGGCACCAGAGCCAGAACAACCTAAGTGGAAATCAATAGGCACATTGGGTTAGCTACACTTAGAAATGTTTATTATGGAAAATTTAAAGCATAATAGAAGTAGAGGACAATGAACTACTATGAACCGATCAGTCACTCAGATTTTAAAAAAGGAGATCAACTCCTGCCCATCATTCTTTCAACTGTTCATTGCCCCCTCCACTTCCCATCTCCTCAAATGGACTGTTTTGAAGCAAATCTGTGTTGTCATAAGGTAACACAGGCAGTTTCAAACTTGCCCCAAATGTTCACATAGTATTTGGTTGATAGGTTTCTTAAATCTCTTTGAAACTGTATGTGCCTGCTCCCTATTTTTCCCTGTGAACTTGATTTGTTGAAGAAACCAGGTCATTTTTCCTATAGAGTTTCCCATAGTCTCAATTATGCTGGTTACATTTGAAAGATTTTTTTAATAAAATGTTTATTTATTTACTTTGAGAGAGAGAGCGTGAGGAGGTGAGGAGCAGAAAGAGAGAGAGAGAGAGGAATCAAGCAGGCTCCACAGCTGTCAGTGCAGACCCTGACACGGGGCTCAAACCCACGAACCATGAGATCATGACCTGAGCTGAAACCAAGAGTCAGACACTTAACCAACTGATCTACCCAGGTGGTCCTTAAATTTTTTAAAAAAAGTTTTAATGTTTATTTATTTAATTTTTTAATTTTTTTATAGTTTATTTATTTTTGAGACAGAGAGAGACAGAGACCAAGCGGGGGAGGGGCAGAGAGAGAGGGAGACACAGAATCTGAAACAGGCTCCAGTCTCAGAGCTTGAATCCATGAACCATGAGATCATGACCTGAGCCGAAGTCAGACGTTTAACAAACTAAGCCACCCAGGTGCCCCTTAAATTTTTTTAAAATATTTATTTATTTTTGAGAGAGGGAGAGAGAGAGCGTGTGTGAGGCAGGGAAGGAGCAGAGACAGAGGGAGACAGAGGATCCCAAGCTGGCTCTGCACTGACAGCAGGGAGGAGCTCAATGCAAGGCTTGAACTCACAAACCACGAGATCATGACCGGAGCCAAAGACATATGCTTAACTGACTGAGCCACCCACCCAGGCACCCTTATGCTGGACACATTTTTAAAACCTGTTCCTCTGTCCCAGTTATTTCCAATAAACTGAAGGTGAGATGTATACAAGTGAGGTGTGATTTTGAACAAGAATACTTCATAGGTGATGCTGTACCATTAAGAGGTACATAATATCTACTGCTCTTTTTCTGATTTTAGGGAACATTGATGATCATTATCTAGGTCCACTAGCCCATAAGGGCTTTGATGATTTTAGTACTGTATATGCACTTAAAAGCTGGAATTCTTACAGACAGAAGCCTTTATCCTCAAGTAATGATTACCTTGAGGAAATACTATAGGATCCTATAGGATTGGTATAAAATTCCTACAGGAAAGGCAGATGGAATTCGTTTTCCCCTTCTCCCCCTCTTTTTTTTTTTTGTTTTGGTTTCTAGTGTTCAGAATGACTTGGTCCCCCCACTGTATCATTCAAAGATGACCTATCAGTTCTTTTTATTGTTTTTATTATTATTATGAACTCATGGGTTTTAACAATTTTAATGTGTTTAACCTATTACACTTACTATTCTTTTTTTGTAGTTTATTTATTTTTGAGAGAGAGAGAAAGAGAGAGCAGGGAAGGGGTAGAGAGAGAAGGAGAGAGAGAATTCCAAGCAGGCTGCACACTGTCAGCACAGAGCCCAAAGCAGGTCTCTATCCCATGAACTACGAGATCATGACCTGAGCCTAAATCAATAGTCAGATGCTTAACAGACTGAGCCACCCAGGCACCCCAGCACTTATTATTCTTATGTGTGGCCAAAGAGTCCCATCTCTGGCCTCTTGAAGTTTGTTTCTGAATTTTTCCGACCCAGCCTTAGTAGTGGTTGGTAGTTTCCCTGCTTTCTCAGGAACGATAAAATGTTCTTGGCCTATCTTGTATATTTCCAATCTTGGACCTGTATTCCAATATTCTTCAAGGAGTTCTGATTCCTTTGGGTGGAAAATGGTATTAAGAATTCATAATCTGGGCAAAGAAGGCACTCATTCCTACTGGTTGATCACTGTTTCTGATTCTCTTTAATGGATAGAGCTAGGAAATACATTTATTTTGGTGCTATCTTTTTTAGATTTGAAAAAAAATTCAAACTTATGAAAAAGTTGCAAGTAAAGTACAAAGAACCCCCATCCCCCCAAAAAATTGAGAATAAATTTCTGGCATGAATGTTCTCTAACTCCCAAATACTTTAGTTGTACTTCCAACAAATAAAAATATTTTTCTCCATAAGCAAAGTACAACCATCAAAATGAGGTTGTTTTGTCTTGGTTTCAATGTCCTTTATAACCAAGGTCCAATATGTAATCACACATTGCATTCAGCCATCGTGTTCCTTTAGTCTCCTCCAGTCTACAACAGTTCTCCATCTTTCCTTGAAGTTCATGCCCTTGACATTTTTGAAGATTATAGGCCAGCCATTTTGTGGAACATCCTACAGTTTGTGTTAGTCTGATGTTTCCTTATGAATAGATTCATGTTGTGCATCTAGAGCAAAAATATCACAGAAGTGACATCACTGCATCTTATTAGGTGACACATGACTTCAATTTAATGAATTATAAATAATGTTTGGTTTGATCACTTGATTAATGTCATGTCTGCTATCCTTCTCCATTGTAAAGTAATTCTTTTCCCCTTTGTAATTTAATGTTTTGTTTTTGTTTTGAGAGAGAGAGAGAGAGAGAGAGAGACCAAGAGAGGGACAGAGAGAGAGGGAGAGAGAGAGAATCCCAAGCAGGCTCCATGCTGTCAGCACACAGCCTGACAAAGGGCTCCATCCCGCAACCATGAGATCATGACCTGAGTGGAAACCAAGAGTCACCCAGGTGACTGAGTGAGCCACCCAGGTGCCTGACTGAGCCACCCAGGTGCCCCTCCCCATCATAATTAATACATATTTTGTGGAGAGGTATTAAAAAATTTTTGTCAACTTTTCAATTTAATTATTTATAAATTTATATTGTATAGACTCGAGTTTTCCTATCTTATTAAGTGGGTTATAATCCATTGCAATCATTATTTAGTTTGGTGCTCAAATTGTCCCAGATATGGCCACTAGATGTTCTTTCAGACTAGTTCTGTGTCTCTCTGACTTGTATCTATTATGTTCTAGGTTCACCTTGTCTTTTGCCCATCCCAGCCGTGAAATAAGCCATTTCTCCAAAGAGTTCACTTTCTTTTAGTGTAGAATAGTATTTGGAAGCCAAGATCAGGACACGAAACGGGTTTATTGCTTTCTGCGGTGTCTGCGTTCTCAGGACTTCTCTCAATGGACATAGCTAGGGGAGATATATATGTACACACACACACACACACACACACACACCTATATTTATTTCTATTTCCATAGAGTTCCATTCCAATATAATACCACAGGGTGCATTCTGCTTCTTCCTTTCTGTATTTGTAATACCTTTTTCCAATGCTTAGACAATTGTTCCCATTATCCATAATGTATTTACCCATTGGGTCACTCCCCAACAACCTCCCATAGCAGCTGCCACTTCCTATCCTATGAGGATCCCTCTGCCCATCCTAGTGGGGCACTGGTCCCCACTTCAGGTGCTGCCACTGACTATGTGGACCCCCCTCTTCATCCTGCCCATACTCCAATCCCCAGTGTGAGGCTGCTCCTTCTCACAGGTGCTCTCCTTGTCCCACTCGGCTCTGACCCCCATGCTGGCAGCCCATCATTCCCCAGGGACACCCTGTGTACTCCCTGGGCTCCTCTGTCCTGAAACCCCAGCATGGACACCGATTTTACTCCTCAGCTGCACGTTATGGCTTTAGGGATGAATTGTTCGAGAAAAGAAAGGAAGAGATGGGGTGCCTGGGTGGCTCAGTTGGTTAAGCATCTGACTTCGCCGCAGTCATGATCTCACAGTTCATGAGTTCGAACCCCACATCGGTCTCTCTGCTGTCAGTACAGACCCTGCTTTGGATCCTCTGTCTCCCTCTCTCTGTGCCCCGCCCCCCCTTCTCTCAAAAATAAATAAACATTAAAAAAAAAAAAAGAAAGGAAGAGAAATGAAAGGAAAGCAGAGGAGAACAAGAAAAAGGAGGAATAGTTACTTTTTTTTTCTTTAAATAAAGAGAAAATGGGGTGCCTGAGTGGCCCAGTTGGTTAAGTGTCCAACTTTGGCTCATGATCTTGTGGTTCGTGGGTTCAAGCCCTGCACTGGGCTCTGTGCTGACAGCTCGGATCCTGGGGCCTGCTTTGGACTCTGTGTCTCCCTCTCTCTCTGCCCTTTCTCACTTGCACTCTGTCTCTCGCTTTCAAAAATAAACATTTAAAATTTTTAAAAAATAGAAAAATAAAAAGAAAATACTTCTTGAATATATATAACATTTCCAATTCAGATTTAGGAGGTGTACACAATTTTACTTAATTTCCTTGATTTTATATTTTTATCTTTCTTCTCTTAAGCTAAAAATCTTGGTTTCTAACAACATCAAGATTATTACTTATACTTCACCTTACGGTATATTTTGTTGTTTCAGAATAACAAAACCAATACCATGGTTGGTGGTAAATAATATGGTGGAAAAAGTTTAGTATCTTTTAGAGTCCCTTTTATCCTTAGGTATTCCCTACTAAGACTACACAGCCAAATTACTGTGCTTTTAGGTCAATTAAAATATTATTCTCAGTGTGATTAAATCTCCAACTCAAAATGCAGTTATGCTTGTTAGTTTCACTTGCCTTTGTATTTTAGGAATAATTAGAGGGAGAAAAGAGAACTGAGAGTGGTAACAAATTTTGGCAGAAAGAACACTCTGAATGAGGCTACTTCGGGATAGATGCAGGATAGAGGGAAAAGGTCCAAAAAGTTAGGAGATGGTCAGAGAAAAGGGTTGAAAAGCCACAAAAACCATATAACCTCTTTTTTAAATTTAAATTTTATTTTTTAAAGTAATCTCTAACCCATCGTGGAGCTCGAACTCACGACCCCAAGATCAAGAGTCTGTCTCATGCTCCACTGACTGATCCAGCCAGGGACACCAACCATATAACTTCTTTCGAGAGGAACTTGGTAATATCCACCAACATGTACTTAATACTTTACTACTATGTAATATTTTATTACTCACTGTGGACTTGCCATGTAAATCTCTACGTAAGTCTACTTACATATAGAATTACCCCTTGACCCACAAACCCCACGTCTAGGAACCTATCTCAAAGACACACCAGCAGCATAAATATGGAAATATACATGTTCAAGGCTACTCAATGCAGCACTATTTATAAAAAAATTAGGGATAACATAAACATCCATCAAGATATTGAACAATCATAAAAACATGGGGCCATGAGGGGTCATGATAAGCCAAAGTCAGAGGAAGCAGAAACTATGGGGACACAGAATTATGAGGGAGAAATACAGGTAGAGAAGAGAAGAATCGATTTCAACTGGAAGTTCCGTGAAGCCAGACAGAAACCTTTATTAAAGTTTTAGTCACTGAAGTATCTCAAACACCTTAAATGGTGGTTGGCACATAAGAGTGCTCACGAAATAGCTACTGATAAATAAATAAGTTAGCAAAGTAGGAAGAAAGGATGAAGCTGGCAGAGAGTTGTGGTGACCAAAAAACCCCCAAAAAACAAAAAACAAAACAAAAAAACAACTATGCAAGCTACAAAAAAGAGACAAAGAAAGCAAGCTTTCTTCCCCTAGTCTACCATGTTCTTAGGGTACTTGATTCAAAGCATGCCAGGATCCAAAGACCTAACTCAGGGGTCAAGATAAAATCTGCCCTCTTGTAAATTTTACCCCCTATACAAGATCAGAATCAAAATAGGTGTTCAAACTTTTAGCTTTCTTCTGTTGAATAGATGAGAAATAATACTTCTGCATAGTTTAAATTTGCATTTCCTTTATTAAGAGTAAAGTTGATCATCTTTATATATATATATATATATATATATATATATTTTTTTTTTTTTTTTTTTAAGTAGGTTCCACACCCAAAGTGGGGCTTGAACTCAGGGCCCTGAGATCAAGGGTTGCATGCTCTACCAACTCAGCCAGCCAGGTGCCCCGCTTTTTATATGCTTAATAGCCATTTGTACTTTTCCTTTTTGGCCCCTTAATGTTCTTTTAACTTCCTGATTTGGGGGAGCTCTATAGTGCCTTTGGGAACACAATAAGCCTGTCTTAATTACTTTATGACATAAATTGTTTTTTTTTTAATCTTTATTTATTTTTGAGAGAGAGAGAGAGAGAGACAGAATGTGAGCGGGAGAGAAAGACAGAGAGAGGGAGACACAGAATCCGAAGCAGGCTCTAGGCTCTGAGCTGTCAGCACAGAGCCTGACACGGGACTCAAACTCATGAACCATGAGATAATGAACTGAGCACAAGTTGGACACTTAACCAACTGATCCACCCAGGCACCCCATAAATTGTTTTTTAATGGCAAAAGTTAATAGCAGCCAGATACAAGGAGGTGAATGTTAGGTATAAGTAAAACAACTTCCCAAAAAATTCCATTCTAGGTTCACCCCTGGCCTCACCCTCACCCCACAATCCCCAAATCAGCCCAAACCTCAGAAATAATAGGAAACCTTATTACATTCTTAGCAACACCATCTGGCCAGATACCTCAGTAACTCTCACCTCCTCTTGCCCCACTCCCTACACCACGTTATCACCATGCTGGGAGACAAATATACCCTTCCCTCCATCCTCACAGTTATAACCACATCCTAACTGGTTTCTGTGCCTCCAGACTGGCCCTGCTCTGACCCATTCTCCACACTTTCACAATGGGCTTTCTGATGATGACTCAAAATCTAGAAGCCATAAAAGATTAATGAACTCAATTATATAAATAAAAATTTCTACATGGAAAATACACATTATGCACAGTCCAAAGGGAAATAAAAAACCAGGAAAAGAATTTGTATCATTATCTCTCTAGTATCAGGAGTCCTACCCATCAAGAAATCAAGAAGGATATGAACAAAGAAACAGAAAATGAAATGTGAGTGGCCTATATGCGAATGATGAACTCCACTCTTAATAAGAGAGATGCTCTCAAAGGGGGCAAATTACAGTGCACTTCCATCTTTATTATTTTTTTAGTGTTTATTTTATTTTAGAGAGAGAGAGACAGAGCATGAGTGGTGGAGGGGAGGGGTAGAGAGAGAGGGAGACACAGAATTTGAGCTGTCAGCACAGAGCCTGTCTCAGGGTTCAAACTCATGAACTGTGAGATCATGACCTGAGCTAAAGTCAGATGCTTAACCAACCGAGCCACCCAGGCACCCCCATGTACTTCCATCTTTAAAAGAATAATCCCTCTCATGAGAATTTATCCTGCAGATCATGTACAAAATAACACTGAATAGGGTTATCGGTTATTCGTTTCAACATTCCAACAGAATGGAATCACTCCACGTGCCTATCTAAATGGGACTGATTAAATCAACTGTGGTACATCTACAAAATGGAATACTATGCAGACATTGTTTTTTTTTTTTTAAAAGAAAATATACTAATAAGAAGTATCTCCAGGACATATTCGTGAAAAACCAAAATGCAGGCCCATGTACACATTTTTGTGGCAGACAGCAGCTAGTTGTTTTCCAAAATGTTTCCTCTTTTCTCCTGGCACACCTAAGTGACAATTCTCAGCCTCCATTGCAATAGGACTGGCTATTGCTTAAGTTCTGGCCAGTAGAATATAAGCAACAGTGATTAAATGTCACTTGCAAGCCTGGTCCATAAAACTGTCCCATGTGCCATTTGCCATTCTTTCTTTTCTTACACCTACTGGCTAGATGAATAGGATCCTAGAGAACTTTCTAAGGCTTTAATGGATGGTAGAGCTACTGAATAGAAGAAACAAAGTTCTTCAAAGTTCTACATGGTCTGCCAACCAATGCCAGACCATTGTGAGAAACACAGAAATCTTTTTTGAGATGTAGGGACTATTTGTTACAGCAGGTAGCACACACTGATTATGCCTACTAGTTAGCTACCAAAGCAGTTAATTCTATGCATCAACCTCGACAGGCCATGGTTCTCACTTATTTGATCAAATACCCATCCAGATATTAGTGTGCAGGTATTTTTTAGATTAACATTTAAAACAGCAGACTTTGAGGAAAGTAGGTTTTCCTCCATAATTCAGGTGGAAAAAGGGGGAAAGGAAGAGTGAACCCTGCAGTATGGAGTGAAATTGAAAGTGTCAGTGTGAATTCATGGGTTAACACATGATAGATGGATAGATAGACGATAGGGAAATATATACATAGATAGATACATACATACATAGGTAGATAGATAGATAGATGATAAATAGACATGTAAAGGGGTACGTGTGTATCTCCACTGAGACGGCTTAAGAGCAAGGCACCCCAGCAGAAAATGAGCTCTGATGTCTAAATGGCTGACGTTTAAATACCACTCTCTATTAAAAGGAACCAGGAACTCATGAAAAAATGACCAACTCCAGGGTTAGGGCAATGGGAAGTAAAAGATGAGCCTGGATTTTTATTTTTCTTTTTGTAGAAATTAAGGAAATGCTCAAAGAATGATGGGGATATGTAAAAGGACATGGAAACTAGCCTAAAGGGACTCCTGCTTATCAAATCTGGAACAATTTAAGCATCAAAATAATGATATTACTAGTTTTTAATCCATTACTTAAAAGAGGAAATCCACATGGATATATGTGAACAAACAAATAAATGGGAAGAAGAGAAAATTCTTCCGTATAATAAAATGCCACTTAATAGATACAAAAGAATGATAAATTTTTTAAAAACCACTTTATAGCCACCATAGCAATCATTAAATCAGACCCAAAAAAGTTTGATGAATGTTAAAACTGGTAGGTGAGAGTGGAATAAGAAATAGAATAATTACATAGTCTCAAAGAATCGCCACACCCAGTATCTTTTTGATACAAAGTAGGAATATGTCAATTTCCAGTGGGGAAACCTGGCTGACACCATCTTGATTAAGTGATTCAAACTAACACCACAAGGAATGGAACAAATCAACATGTGAAATCTAATAGTGTTCAGCAAGAACACAGCATCGCTTCTGTGCTAGTCCTGCCTCCCCCGGAAAGGCATAATCTGGGTCTAATCACAAGGAAACATTACACAAATCCAAATTGCAGGATCTTCTACAAAGGCTGGCTTTGTAATCCTAAAAAAACATGTCTGGGGTCTGAAATTCAAGGAGGACCTGTTCCAGAATGAAGGAGACTGGAGAGGTGTGACAGCCAGGGGTGACTTGTACGCCCCTGCACTGCTTTGACGCCTGTGCTAGAATGTCACTGGGACAACTGGTGTGACGTAAACGGGGGCTCTGGGTGAAGTTCTTCATAGCATTCCTGCAACTTTCCCGTAAGGTCAAAAGTGCTCCAAAATAAAATAGAGATGCAGATACGGATACAGGTGTAGATGTTGATGCAGATACAAACACTAGAATGATACAAAAAAACTAATAAAAGTGGTAAACTAGGGCACTGGGGTGTGGGGGAGTAAATGATTGGAGTCAGGTAGAAGGACAAGACTTCTCAATGTATATCTTTTAATATAATGTTTATTTAATAATTCTGTTTTTTAATGTTTATTTTTGAGAGAGACAAAGAGTGCATAAGCAGGGGAGAGGCAGAGAGAGGGGGACAGAGGATCTGAACCAGGCTCTGCACTGACAGCACAGAGCCTGATGAGGGGCTCGAACTCACGAACCGTAAGATCATGACCTGAGTTGAAGCTGGATGCTTAGCCAACTGAGTCACCCAGGCGCCCCTAATATAATGTTTATCTCAAACCACACAAGTACGGATTACTCAAAAATTAAACCGATTTTAAGAAATATAAAGCACAACTCTGACCCTGTCCCTGTTCTGCCTAAACCTTATCATTCACGGCCTGTCCTCTGTCTGTCTCAAGCAAGCTTCCTTCCTATCCTTGTCTCCAGTCACACCCCCTCAAACCTGCCTCCCCAGACCCTCCCTCAGGTTCTGCTACAACGATGAACATTTATGGGCACTCATTCACTAAGTACTCAGCTTGTGCTGGGCATTCGGCACCTACCTTATCTAACTGTATGCGCTTCCTTGACTATGGTCTTGGTTCCATGACAGACCCCTCTGCTGAGAATCCTCCGCAATCTGGTAGGTTCTGACCCAGCCTTTGAAAACCACCTCAAACTCAATCTCTGTGGAAACTTCCCTGGCCCCTGCTCCTCTGGGCTCTCAGGGCACTTGGTCATCTGGTCCTTTGTCAGCTGTGGATGTGTTTACCTCCAGCAACTTCAGGAGTGTCTTCAGGAAAAGTTAGCTACTTTCCCAGGTCCTTAGGCAAGACCTGAAAGGGTCAGATGTCTCTCAAAAGTCTACCTACTTCATTTGGATTGCCAAAAATAGTCCCCAAAATGTTAGAACAGCAGTGAAGACCTTTTCTTGGCAAAGAATGAATTTCAAACGAAATCGGGGGTCCTATAGCTCTTATAACTCAACAGAACACCCAGAGAGCTCAGAAGTTTGAGGAATTCTCAGTAGCTCCATGGTTTCCAAAACTTCAGCAAGATCAACGGCATAACTCTAGGCCCTGTGGGCAATGGGGGAGTACTTTTCTTTCTTGAGAAAAGTATACAGAGTGGTGGAATAATTCATTTAGGCCACAAGAGAAGCAATACGTCAGTGTAAGAGCAGCTTTTCCCCAGCTTAAGACAGAAGGACTCTGGGGGAGGGGGCGATGCCTCTCCTCTGCCCAGCCACCATTAGGACTCATCAGGGTTTCAAAACACCCAGGTGACTGTACCAGAGCAAAAACTTCAGGCCTTTCTGTTCTCTCCCCTTTTGTGAAGAAAAGGGTCTGTACTCTTACAACTGACTTCAGAAACACAGAAAATAATTCTTATGTTCTTCTGAAAGGGAAAGACTAACTACTTTCCCTGCCTCTTAAATCGACAAGGCTCAGTCCAACAGATACGTAGTATCAAGATACAAATAGAAGATCATTATGTTTCGGGGCCGCCTGAATGGCTCAGTTGGTTGAGCATCTGACTCTTGATTTCGGCTCAGGTCGTGATCCTTGGGTCGTGGGATTGAGCCCCGTGTCCAGCTCATGAGATCAAGCCCCATGTCCTGCTCAAGCCTACTTGAGATTCTCTCTCTCTCTCCACCCCTCTCCCTCTCTCCCTCTGCCCTGCTCATGCTTTCTCTCTATAATAATAAAAAAAATTTTATGGGAATGCAAACTGGTGCAACCACTCTGGAAAACAGTATGGAGCTTCCTCAAAAAATTAAAAATAGAGCTACCTACAACCCAGCAATTGCACTACTAGGTATTTATCCAAGGGATACAGGTGTGCTGTTTCGAAGGGGCACACGCACCCCAATGTTTATAGCAGCACTATCGACAACAGCCAAAGTATGGAAAAAGCCCAAATGTCCATCGATGGATGAATGGATAAAGAAGATGTGATATACATATACATATACAATGGAGTATTACTCGGCAATTAAAAAGAATGAAATCTTGCCATTTGCAACTCCGTGGATGGAACTAGAGGGTATTATGCTAAGCAAAATTAGTCGGAGAAAGACAAATATCATATGACTTCACTCATAGGAGGACTTTAAAATACAAAACAGATCAACGTAAGGGAAGGGAAGCAAAAATAATATAAAAACAGGGAGGGGGACAAAAACATAAGAGATTCTTAAATATGGAGAACAAACAGAGGGTTACTGGAGGGGTTGTGGGACGGGGGATGGGCTAAATGGGTAAGGGGCATAAAGGAAGCTACTCCTGAAATCATTGTTGCACTATATGCTAACTAAGTTGGATGTAAATTAAAAAATAAATTATTAAATTTTTAAAAATTTTTAAAAATCATTATGTTTGGAATGTCATACCTTATAAAGTATTTTAATGCAAAGAGAAGCTACATCCCCTGCAAGGAGAAATGTTGCACTGTGGGAGACTGTTGGGATGCGGAGGTTTTAAAGACAGAGAAAAGACAGCACGTGTGATCCTCTCCACACAGGGAGGACAGATAATGAGGATTACCTCCCGGAATGGTGAGGGAGGCCGCGATGCTGAGCGAGTCACTTTGGTTCTTGGGGTGGGTGCCCCCATCTGCTTAATGTGCACACTAGACAAGGAGTCTTAAGGATTAAACAATACCGTATCTGGCACATAAGAGGCGCTTCATAAATTCCTGTTGGGTGTTTTTTCCCCTGTGCTTTTTGTGTTGTTGCAGTTAGGAAGCAAACGTGGTCACCGGCAAGTGAATTGTCTCCATTCTCAACTGCTTTTACAGGGCCAACCCTCCTCACGTATTTAAACTTCTGCCCCCAAAATGCCTTTGCATTGAAGAGATAAAAGGCACAGTCCTTGCTTTCTGGGAACAAATCAATGATTCCTCTTTGCTCCGAGAAGGGCTACATAGAGATAATTACAGAAAACCAAAGAACACGGAGAAAACGCAGGTAACTCGGCCTCCAAGCGATTCGGGGAGAGCAAAGCCTTCCAGGATGAGCGGGCCTTGGCCAGGTCAATGGAAGGGAGGGGACCAGGGCTCCTCCCCAGCAGAGACTTACGGTTGGGGTTAAGGAGATGACAGGAGACACGGGTGCTCCAAGGCTGGGTATCAGGTGGGTGCAGAAGTGCACCTAACTGGCAAACAGGAACTAAGAGGTGCGGTGAAGGCGCCCCGGTTACGGAGGCGGGGTCTCCAGCCTCACCGGAAGTGGCGGAAGAGGCCGGGGGAGGCTGTTGGTTCGGCCGGCAGTAGGGGCCGAGGAAGGCCACGCACACTGTCTCGGGCCCAGACTCCCCCTTGGTTCTTCCCCTGAGCTTGAAGGGCGGGTCTTCTCAGCACCATATTTTGGGGGTGGAAGGGGTAGAGGGGATAGGCCCCTGTGTTCTCTGACTGCCATCCCAGCCCACAGGGCCTGCCCCTTCCTTTCTCTCTCCGGCAGCTCCCAGAAGCTCACCCGGAAGGAGGAGGGATTCTCCCCAAACAGCTCCGTTAACCTCTCCAATTAGGTTGCTGCAGTTTCTTAATAAGCCACGGCAGAAAAAAATAGCGCCTTTTTGTGAATCTTTGTTCTCCAGGTGTGGGGTCTGGGGGGCCTGGGAGGTGGGTGGGTCAGTCCTTCATGGATCTGTGTATGGAGTAGAAGCGGGGAGAGAGGTAGGCCATTCAGTCTGTGCCCAACACTGGGTGGATCCCAGTTTTGGGGAGTCTGACACTGATAAACTTTGGCAGGAGGCGCTTTTTAAGAAAAGGAACAGAACATTACAAATGCAGAAATACAGACCTTGGGTATAGGTCTTTGTAAGTGTAATAGGCATCGTTGGTTTCATGGTAAGCCCATCGCTGCTAAGATGCTCACCACATCCTTCACCCACCCTGTGTGGAGCTGGTGGGAGAGGTCCGGGGAGCGGGGGAGAGGGACTCAGGGTGGAGGATAGGAGGAGAGTACTGGTTCGGGTCTTGCCTCTGCCACTCCCAGATGAAATCAGGGCACATCTCTGGCTGATCTCTAAGGTCCTTTCCAGCCTTATTCATTCATTCATTCATTCATTCATTCCATCCATTCGTTTCATGAGCAAGGCCATTTAAAAGCCGTGTACAAACCCCTATTACCTTTTTTATAGAAGCCCTCTCCTGCCTCACCCTAAATGCAACAAAATGCATTCATATCACCCATTAAATATGTAGTTGTGTTTGCTGTAAAATTTAAAGTATTTTTAAATTTTTAAAAAACTTATAAGTTGAACATTTTCAACTTCACTTTTAAAAATTTCATTCATTCAACAAATAGTTTACTGAGCTCCTAGTATGAGCTAAGCTCTGTTCTAGATGCTGGGGTACAAAGTTAACAAAATCTCTGCCCCTGTGGAGCCTATGTGGATCAAGCCCAACAAATAGATACAAAAAGAATGTATAGTATGGAAGATGGTGATAACTGCTAGGGAGAAAAGTAAAGCAAGGGGAAAAGGCAAAAAATAAATTTAAAAATTAAAGCAAGAATGGGGGCAAGGTTGGTTTATTGCCCATAAGGCTGCGGGGTTTCAGTGGTTAGCTCTGGCCTTAGACCATGATTAATAAAGGACTTGTGAAATTGGCCCTGATGAGATAAAGTTTGAGAGACTCGGGTCTTGCCAGAAAAACTCAGGACCCTGGAGTTCAGCCTTGATTCAGAGATGACTCAGATGTGATCTGGCTTTGATTAACTCAATTACTTTACAGGTGACTACGATCTTGCAGTAATCAACAGGTATTGCTAAGTTACAAGTTTAAAATAGAATGAAATGTTTATGAACGCTGAATCTAAGCCTAAGGATGGCATCCTAGTACTTCATTTGTAGACATTCATTAAGTATGTTTGATATTGTGCTGGTTTCTATTTCACTTTGGAAGCCGACACGTGTCTTTAAAGGTCTCACATATTTTGTATGCCCTGGAAAGCATGCAGGTATTGTGCTGAATAAACCGTCCTGTTAATGAACTCCCCACCCCACCCCCGCCCCATGGGCAGCTCTTCCTGTGGGCATGTTCCTGCTTGCCCTGCAATTACGTTCATGTGAACTCTGGGCTTCTGCATTTATGAAAGAGAGATCATCTCCACCCCATAGGGCAGTTTGAGGCTGCAACAAGATGGCTCCTTGTCCTCACACAGCCCCCCTCCCCCACAACTCTTTGTACCTTCCTCTATGAGGAAGTAACTCTCCTTGAGAACCCACCCACCAGCTCCCCTGCTGGTCCTGCAGCTCCCCACTCGGCCTCAGCCCCGTGCTTGCAAGCCTGACTCCAGAGCTGCTGTCCCAGAGGCCTATTCTTCCAGTGTCATCATTGTGAATTTCCATTCAATACCTTTCTCTCCTTCACCCTTCTCCTTGTCAAGGTGGCTCTCCCCTGTCCTTTGGGGACATTTGGGGAATCCACTGCCATCATGTTCTAGGGCCATGTAGGGAACTTTGTTCCCTGCTGCAGCAGCCAGACCCCCTTGCTCCTCCTTTGAAGATCATGCCATCTTGTTCTGGGACTTTCTCCTTCACCTCTAGTGACTCTGGCACCTACTGTGTGGGCCTGGTGCCCTGACTGTCGGTGGTGCTCACCTGCATGGGGATGTCCCACCTGAGCCTGTTCCCTCTCTCCTGATGTCACTCTCTTCTGGTCATCAGCAGTAGGCATACCACTTCCCAGGCTACGTGTCATCCTGCTCTGTGTGTCTCATCTCAGGGCCTTCCCTTTCCTACCATAACCAAACTCACTTACCTCTCCTCAAACCCCCAGTCACATAACCGATCCCGTTTTCCCCAGTCCACACCTCCTTTTGTTCCACCTGATTTCCTTCCTCTGGGGTCCGGACCTCTTCAGCCCCTTTGGTGTTGCTTCCACAAATGGCTTAAACTCACCTAAAATTTACACCTTAGCTGGTGCAACCTCAGCTCCAGACTGTCCTGTCTTCTTTCTCCTCGCCTGCTCCTTGGCTGAGAGTTGGCTGGTGGAGTTATCATTCCATATTAAATGGACCGACTACAAAATCATCCTAACCGTACCATTTCCTCTTGGCAATCTGATTCATTTCTCATAAAAGCATGCTTTCATTACTCCAGTGACTATCTCAACCTTGCCCCTTCACCCTCAAATTCTTAATCCTACTCCTATTGCCAATTTCTAAAAATTATTTCATCTGCTACATTTTCTGGTAGCCAATCATTAAGAACTTTGTCCTCTTCTCTGTGCTAAAAATGCCTTCCTTGTCCCAGTAGATAAGCTCTTGTCCCCCTCAAGTCATAACCCCCTGGCCCAGATAAAGGACATTCCAGGTACTGAAAACTTGCAAAGAAAGATCATGCAAGATTATCTGTGAACTCATGGAAGGCAAGAGGTTAGCAAGTGTAGTTCTGATTTTCTGATTCCCTACAACTTTAGGCTTGGTGAGCTTACCACCATCTCAGGCAGAGTTATGGAAGGAATGGCTGCTTTATGTGATTTAGAAAATATTATAGCAATTAGAAGCCAATACAATTTCTCTAATTCTCATTTTGGCAAGGTTGCTGAACCTTGCTGAACAAGGTAAACCAGGAGAATGCCATGAATCCATCTGATCTGGATTTCAAGGAAGGTGTTTTCTGACAACCTGTGAGCAAGTAGAAAAATTATGGTCCGTATTAAAGTAAAATTAAGAGTATCAGTTACTGGGAGAGTGTGCCCAAAGGGTGCTGAATAATCGATTAATCTCAATCAGAAAGGATGGTTCTAGAAGTTTGCTGAAGGGACTACACTGAGACCTTCCCCATTCAATGTTTTCCCAATTTTTTCGGATTATAATACAGAAGTAAGGTTTACAAATATGTAGACAATATTTGTAAAGGGGATTATTTTGGAGTAAATCATTAAAGCCAGAATTAACTCAGTGGACTCTAACAAGATATCTTTAAGAGGGAAAATTCATTAAACACATAATATTAAGTGAAAGAGGGAAATCATAGAAAAAATTACAACAAAGTCCATTTATGTAAAGGTCGAAACAAGCAGAAGTAAACAGTGTATTGTTTTGTTAGACGAAAGTAGAGGATAAAGGCCATGAAGAAAAACGAGGGAATGGTTATCACAAAAGTCAGGAAAGTTGGGAGGGAAGGAGGGGCCATGATGAGGGGCGGGCACAAAGGAGGCAGGGGTGGCGTGGGGCTGTTCGATTTCTTAGCTTAAACACAGGTATTTATATTAGCATTCTCTTTCAAAGTGACTGTATCTTTCCATGCATTCTTTTGGGTGTTTATGACATTTTACAGCAAAAAGAAAAATCGATCCGTCCATCCATCCATCCTTTCATCCATCTAAAATCCTCTGATCCAAAGAAACTCCCCAAGGTCCCAGCAGTCTAACTACTGTGATGTGTGGAAAAGACATTGTCAGTCAAAGAGTCAGGTGATCTAGGCTACATGTGGAGAAGAATGGGCTCTCCCCTGCTCTGTGCAGGCTGCTGGGGTCAGGGGCAGTGAGTGTGAACATTTGGTGAGCTGCTGTTTACCTGGGAGTTAGGCAAGCAAGAGGGGAGAGGCACTTGACCCATGTGATGCGAGGGGCCATGCCTGCTTTTTCTGCTAATGGGATGTTTAGGAGCAGTCACATGTGGCAATTGACATGTGATCCAACCTTCCAAGGCTGTTCATGGAAGAGGACTTTAACTGGCCTGTGTGGTTCCAGAAGACAAAATGATGGGTGGAAGTCACTGTGGGACTGACTTTGACTCCATGAAGTAACTTTCTAATGACAAACGGCTTTAGAAAGTACCGAGCTTCCTGTCTCTGGATGCATTCTCGCTGACACTGAAGGAGTTCTGTTACAGGATGTTGTAAAGGGCACAGAAGAATGCGATCAGCTTAGGTGATCTTCAAGGTCCCTTCTAAACTCCACAGGCTATGTTTCTATGAAATTCCATGATTCTATGAAATCTGTGCATTAATACCCATGAGGGAACCCTAGAAGCTGAATCTGAAACAAAAGAAATCTGTTTTTAAATATAAGCATTCTGTTTTGAACAGCCATTTTCTTTTTCAGTCAATACATGCTATTGGTTTAAAGGGGTAAGCACCTTCTGCCCCACATTTCTAAGGTTTCAATCGCAAAGAGCTTCGAGACACCCCCCCCACCCCCACCCAAAGCGTAGCTTTTCCAGATGTGCTTCAAGATTCTTGGTGCTGGAGGGATACCTGAGGTCCTGTGTCCATCTCCCATCCAAATGGAAGAATGCAATATGGACTAACAAGTTGGCAGCCAGAACCACAAGTGGACAGAAACTGAGAACCATGCTATTCTCTCCTGCCATCTGCTGGCCCTTCCCCTCAGATCTTGTTTCTCCAGGACACTGGTGGTATCCACCCAGGAGGGTTCATTTCCAGGAGGCCTCTGCCACCCAGAAGTCCTAGGGGGGGGGTAAGGAGGGTCAGGGGGACCCTGACTGTAAGGGGAAAGCTTGGATATCTTCCAGTGTTTCCTAATCTAGGAAAATCATAACTTCACAGAGGACAGTGAAGGTCTAGAAAAGACCTTCAAACTCATTCTAAGCCAGAGCCCTCCAGTATAGCCCACAGATAGGCCTGGTTTGGCCCAGTGGTGTTGAATAATTTTGAGCTCACATCTACAAATTTGACTTAAAAGTCATATTCGTGAGGTCATTTGTTATTTATTGGGTATTCGTGAAGTTGTAAAGCTGAGAGCAGTAAGTAGGTGAGTAAACTCACATTCCAGTTGTGACACACACCAACAGTGAGATTACAACAGTCACAAAAGATCCCTACCCTTGGCCTTTGTCTATCTTTCTAGCCTCTGCCCCGCTTTGAAAGGAGCGGCTGCGGGGGAAGAGGGGAGCATCAGGGCATGCGGGGAGAGCTAGAAGAGGCAGTGACCAGTCAGACCTGAACTAGCAGGTGGGCTGAAATTTTGAATTATATTTGTGATTAAAGTCTTGACTTCAATGATCCAATTTTTAATATCTAGAAGGAAGTTGTAATTTAAAAATGGAACTGGTCCATTTTGGGAAGTTGATCAGAAAGTCCTGGAATCTGATCTGTTGGTACAAGATATCATCAAAGGGTGGGCAAGAGAATCCAGAGTACTACTGAAGAAAGGCCTGGAAGAAAACAGTCATTTCTTTTTTTCTGTCCTATCAAGTTCGGCTTCTCTGATGAATCGGTTAATAAAAACTTATTTCCCAGTGGCGATGGTTGGCCAGAACGTATGCACTTGCCTGCCTCACCAGCCCTCATTCCCATGACCTGCCTGATCCCCACAGCATTGGAATTTACCTTGCTCTAGTCCTAGTCCCCATTTTCCAGTGGGCAAAGCGAAGCTCAGAGGGAACAACTGACTTGTGCCAAGTCACATAGAAAAGGAGCTGAGTTTTATCCTAAAGTCCACACTCCTGAAGATAAAATCTAGGCATGGAAATGGCGTCCAGCTCCCTTTCCTTCATTTTACTGTGCCAATCCTCACCCTTCTGTGCCTTCTGCCCTTTTAAACCTAATTAATATAATTGAAAACATTTTATTTATTATTTTTTGGGAAACATTTTAAACATTCTTCACTAGATCTTTTTTCCCATCCTTTGTGTCACGGGAGGAAAAGGCACTGGACATTGGGCAGCTAAGGTAGTAGGCGGCAAGGACATCTTGAGTTGCTTGAGGCCAGTCCTGTTCCCATCACCTCCTCTCCTACCCTCAAGCACAAACTGAGATGAAAGCAAGCAGCCTTCTCCCTTCCCTTGTGTTCCCTGAGCTCCACGGAACTCAGATTCAACTGGAACACAGGAATTCACTGAGGGACAGCCTGTCCTTTAACTCAGTGACCAAGCACAAGTGGTTCTGTGGGTGGGGATACCAAGGTACTCCTGATCCTCCTGTTCCTCTCCATTTCTCTCACTGCCTTCCCCTAAGCACCAGCAGCCAGGTGTGATGTCTGGGAAGTGGCTGGGCTTTTTCTTTGGCTTAGATACCCCAGGAGGCAAAGGCAGAGAGAAGCCCCTCTCCCTTTCCTCGTTAGTTGAGCCACTGCTACATCCTGGCCAAGAAGTGGGCAGAAAATCCCCCAGCTAAAGCTGAGTCCAGATGGGGAAATTCTACCTTTGTATAAAAAAACCGGTAATACTGGTTGCCTCCAAGAAGGAGAACTGGGAACATTTGTCCCTCTGTACCCTTTTCTTCTTTTAAGTAGACTTTATTTTTTAGAACAGGTTTATGTTCACTGTGCAATTGAGAAGATACAGAGATTTCCCATTTACCACCTACCCCCCCCACACACACACCGTCTCTCATTATCAGCATCCACATCAGAGGGGTACATTTGTTATCACTGATGAACAGCCACTGACCCATCATAATCACCCAGAGTCCAGTTTACCTTAGAGTTCCTTCCTGGTGTACCTCCTATGGGTTTGGACAAATGTATGCTGACATGTGTCTACCATTATAGGATCGCACAGAGTAGCTTCCTTGCCCTAAAAATCTGCACCCTCTGCCCTTTTATACCTAATTAATTGAAAACATTTTATTTTTATTATTTTTTGAAAACATTTTCAACATTCTTCCCAGTTCAGAATCTCCGGAGATCCTGGCGGGAGACGGGGTGGGGGTGTGCTCCTCCAGGGGAGTTCATTCACAGTGCTTTCAGGGAAGAGTGGGTAAGCTGAAGTGAGGGAGGGTTTGTGTTTCCAGCACTTTCTTTAATCCCTGATACATGAGCGGTTGTCTGAAGAGAAGTGAGGGAGAAAACAAATCCAGGTAACCAATGTATTGTTCTGTTCACCAAGGTTTTACTATGTTACAAATCTGCAATCGTTAACTGGTTTTAAACATGACGGATAATCTTTTCACCATGGCAGAAGAGGGACCAAGCAGGACTTTGTGGGTGGGGGGCAGGACCATGGACAGCCTTCTCCCTTCTTGTTGAAAAAGGAAACATTTTCTAACCACATGCACCTGTAAAGCCTCCTCTGTGACCAAAATTAAGCTTTGTCTATTTGAGACCTTTCACCCCTTTCCAAAGACTCTTCCCCCCCGCCATGAGACATTTTAATAACATCCCAGAAAAGGTCAGGGAGAAGGAATTTCAGTTCCTAAGCAGGCAGCTATAACTTCAGGTCCTCCTACAGCAGAGGAGGTGGAAAGACCAGGCTGACCCCAAGAAAAGGCAGGGGCACGGTGGTGGGTGTGGCCACAAAATTTACTACCTGCTAGGAGCTCTGGAAGCACCTTGGGGGAGACTGGGAGATGATGGTGGGTGGGGGTTGCCCAAGGGATGCCTTCACATTCAACATTCATACTTCTGGACAGCAGCCATGGGAGGTCTCATGCCCATTTGCAGATGAGGAAATGAAGGCTCTCAGAGGTGACGTGGACAGACCAGCACACGGGAAAGGCAAAGAGAGCAGGGCCCACACAGTTTCGTGTGAGGTCCGAGGCAGGACTGTCAGCACAGAGGTCCCCACGGTGATGTTTTTGTACAATGTACGGTGGCTGGCTGAAGATGGGCTGGTTGTCGTTCTCAATGATGAGGGTGATCTTCACCTTGGCATAGCCCACATGGTTGGGCACACTTTCATTGGCAAAGAGATCAAAGTTGTAGTGGTCCAAAGTCTCAGAGTCCAGGAGGATGGCCACCCAAACATGAATGTCTGCCTTCCTGCGGGCAGAGGTAGGAGAGATGATGAAGTGCTCGGAATTGTTCCCCACCAGGTACATCTCGAACATGCTGTTCAGGCCCAGGTTCCATTACTCTGTACGATCCTCTTCCCATGGGCAGACAGCAGAGATGAAGGAACACTGGAGCTTGGAGCCCTCTCCAGAGGAAACGGAGTTCGGAGAGGTTGAGTGAGCCATCCAAGGTTGCAAAGGACATTGGAGGCAGTGAGGCTAAAAGCCCAGGCCCAGTTCCCAGGCCAGGATGCCTTCCAGGCCGAGGGAAGTGGGGTCAGGGGATCCCCCAGTTGCTGCTCCAGTGCTATATGAGTTACCAGAACAGAGTACCACTGAGCACTCCAGGGTGAATTTGAGTGAACGCCAGCAGGTGAGGCCAAGCAGGGAAGGCCGCCCGCAGAAGGGGAGTTTTGAACTGGTTTTAGGAAAAAAGGGAAAATGGACTGGACTCTTAAAGCAATTTTACTTTTGAAAGAAGTTATGTAAGCCCCGCTGATACGGAGTCCATTAACTATAAAATTAAAAAGTCAGAGTTTTGAAGTGATAGAACAAAGCCAAGGGCTTCACAGCAGAAGAGAATTCTGGCAAGGCTGAGCTGGATAAAGGGCACTGCCTCTAACAATATTTTTGTTTACCTTTTTCAGTCCGTAATTTTGACCTGTTGACCCTGGATTTGGCCAAGAAGCTAAAAAGGTTCAAGAATAAAAGACCGACCTTTAACACCTGAAAGATCCTATTCTCATAAGCATATCCCAGAAATCTTAAGCAAATGTTAGCCTCCTCTATGCAGGACAAACTGCTGAGGCAGAAACCAAAATACCAGCAGGAGTGCGGGCAGCGAAGGACTCATCTAGGCAGGATGTGAAACGTCAGGCCATTAGTCTTCTATTTTTACTGCAGTGGTTACAGGATGGGGTTGACATGGGAATGAAAATGCATATTGACTTGAGAGTTCCTTTCTTTTTTTTTTTTTCAGCCTTAAATATTGACACCCACTCACCAGGTTTGGGAACCAGTAAAAGCTACCTAAGATTTCAAGGGTGAGCCTTCATTTCCCTTGGTTATCAACAAAGGCAGAAAATGCCAGGTCAGTGCCACTCAGTACATGCCAATAGCAGGGAGGTTTCTTATTTCACCTGGTCACGGGGCAGAACTACAGCCCCGGCCATGAAGGTGGAAGGTTCCTCAAGTAATTGATACTGCGAAATCAGAAAGACACAATAAAGTCCACAATGTGAGGCAGAAAAACAGAGGGCAGTATATTCTAATGATCAACCACTGTTAACACACGGTGCCAGATAAACATTTGTATTTTCAGTGTACTCTAAGTCCACCAGCTGTACACGTTGATCTCTGCATTTTTTTTTTTTTTTGGTATGAAAATTCTGGTTTCAACCTGTCTTTCCCATATAGATTAATTTCCTCAAAAACTTAAACCCCTTGGTGCGCCTGGGTGGCTCAGTCGGTTAAGTGTCCAACTTCGGCTCAGGTCATGATCTCAAGAGTTCCATGAGTTCGAGCCCCACATCAGGCTCTGTGCTGACGGCTCAGAGCCTGGAGCCTGCTTCGGATTCTGTGTCTCCTTCTCTCTCTGTCCTTCCCCCACTCATGCTCTCTCAAAAATAAATAAACATTAAAAAAAAAAACCTTAAACCCCAGAATTCTCATAGTTAAGGAGGTTAAAACCAAATGGATGTAGGCATTGCCCCGACTAGTGAGAAATAGAACTCAAATGTCTTCTAATAATCACTTAAGAATTCAAATATGCTCTTGCAGCTGGGAGAGATACTTGAATGTTTCTGTGGCTCCCTCTACACCAATACCTGCCTGCAAAGGCACTCAGTTACAGAATAAGCACTACCACAGAAGGGGTGAAGCTGTGAACGTCGGTCCAGAGCCACTCCATTCCTCAAGGATACCATTCCAGCAAGGCTTCACATGTGTAGCCTCATCCTCGTCAAAACCTCAACAGACCCCTAGGATTTGTGGGAGGCAGGGTATCAAGTTGTAAACTTCAAATACAAGTGCTCAACTGTCATGGCCCTTGAGCTCCAGGCTTTTGACTTCTCTTCCTGGATTCCTGGGCAATCTTCCCTTCACCCTAATTTGTTCTTTTCCTCCCACTAAGGAGCAAAACTGACTGAAGGGCATCATTTCAGGCAGCCAAGAACCTCCTCCTTCCTACTTGCCTATAAGAATGCACATCCCATCAGTGAGACTAAGGCTTGGAGGAGCAAAGTGAAAGTAAAATCCCATACACACTTGGTTCTACGCAAACTATAAGCTTTTATTATATTTTACAGATCATTCATCTGGGACATGAGGAATATGCAGCTGACATCTCGTTCGTGAAATGACACAGTGCACGCAAAGTCTCTTGCCCTGTGCTGGACCCATGTGTGCCCGGCAGAGAAGAACTGTCATGAAGCGAAACTTGAATGTGAGCCTGCTTGGGTACCGGCAGTGGCTTCCTCATTTCTGAGCTGTCACACTTGCTGGAGTTACATGGGTCAAGACTGACAGTCAGCTTGGAATTTAAGTTTCTAATTGTACACTTCTGATTACATTAAGCTACAGATTGTTTTATAGTCTACTTTAAAATCAAAAGGTTGCTCACTGACTTTACTATGCTCATTTTGAGTGTGGGATTCGTTATTCGCCATGCTACACTTCCAATCAAACAGAGAAAAAGCAGGCTTCGGCAACACAAGCTTAGGAAATCCTGGAAAAGTGTTCTTTTTCGCTACCCTGTGCAGTTTTTCCCATAACCTATTCGAGCCCAGAGAACAAGGGTTTCCCCTCTCAGATGCAAAAGTGGGAGGGAGAGCGCTGGCTCCAAGCTGGAGGCTAGATATGAATTCTCTCCTCCTGCTCTGCGTATGCCTGACACCTTCCTTCCTGAGTGGGGAAACCTTGGCACTGAACTTAGAAGGCTCACCCAAATCTGTGCTTCGAGACAGGAGTCATAAACAATACAACAAAATAAACAGGAGCTACTGATGGGGTTCAACTAATGCTTATTGCCTATTCTGCTAATGTCAGAACCTCCCATGCTTTGGGAAGCTTGGAGAATATGTGTTCCAGCACAGAGCTCCCTTGCCCAAAGATCGTGACTCCAGATCAACAAAGGTGGGTAAGAAACAGATTCGTTAGCTGTGAGAATAAAACACAGCAGTAAATTGTGTGAAGTAAATTCAATAATGTGACCCTCACCCGCATGCAGGTGAGTGGGGAAACGAGTCACAGTAAGAGAAGCCCTCAGGATGCAGGGATTTGATCAAGGGCACAGCTCATAAAAATAACGACTGGGAATTTTCCTGTAGGAAGTTTAGGACACATGCCAACAGCAAGAAATGAGATGGCTTTGGTGCCAGCAGTTTGACCTGTCAGCACTGAACCAGCGTCCTTGAGAGAAAATGTCCTTGGTTTTTTTTTTTTTTTTCCCCTCCCTGGGACCCTGGGTGCTGGGGAAAAGCCTGTCCAACACACACAGGCAGGGGAAGCAGCTCGAGCAGCTCGAGCAGCTCGAGCAAGGAATCCAACTCAGAGAATTCAGAGAGGCCTTGACACTGTAAACCAGGGTGAGGGGAGAATTAGAACACATTTAAAATTTGGACCCCACCCAGGCGCTCTCACACTGCACTAAAAATAGAGGTCTGTTTCAAAAGTCCTAGCTATACCTGTTGTGAGGTGGGGTACGGAGGCGCCCTTTGGGAGCAGTGGCAGGGTGGGGTGACGCACTTGGTGCTAGAGGCAAGGTCTCCCCATCTTAGGTGTCTGCCGCGGCGTGAAAAACGTGCCCATGGCCAGCTCACTGACCAGCTCGCACTCAATCCAGAGAGGGTTTGGGAAACGTCATCTGCTTTGGCCCAGTGGGCATCTGGCGGCGGGGGGGGGGGGGGATACATGTGACAGCGGGGGAGTTAGAAGATATCCCTCTAGAACCTGCCACGTTGAGTCTTGGATGGATGAGGGTATTTTTTAGAGCCAGATCATCCCCCAAATCAGCTTGGGGATGGGGATAATGAGCAGATTCTAAGAATTCATGTATCAATGTCCTTCCGAATAAAAAATGATTCTTTATTATTATATTTTCAAAATCACAGAACCCCAGGCTGAATATTATTATACACACACACACACACGATCACTAATTTCTGGAGTCATCTCCCATACCCCCTCTCAAAATCTGGCTGAGCTATGCCTCAGGGAAATTTTCCAGTTTCCAACTCCACACACCAACTTGGGATACATAGAAACACTGAAGTCTTTTGGTTTTACCCATAGTTCCAAAGTGCTATTACAGGTAGAGTATTTGTTGGAGGAGATAATTTTTGTTGGGTTAGAATACAGTGAAGAATAAAAAAAAGTTGTGTGTAGAGCTCTGGGTGTGGTTAAAACATGAATCTGTATGCCTCCTGACCTGCAGGCTTTGTTCTCTTCCCCTTTCATGGTTTTGTTTTGTCTCTTTCTACAGGGACTGCAATAAAAATATATCTTCTATTCGGAATTACACTGGTGAGTAGGTGGTTCAGATGAGTGGTCTTGTTACATATTAAGTTACTGGGTCTACAATTAAGAAATCTGAACTCTGGGGTTACAACTCAAAATAAGTATTATTTCAAGGTAAGTAAACAAATTACTTGGCTGGCTCGTGAAATGCTTAATTTTTTTCTAAAACCATACCCACAACATGGACTTTTGTTCTAGGCTGCATCCCAAGACAAAAATCAGGTAACCTGTATCTCTGAAAGGACTCAGAGCCTTCCTGTTTCTCCCCTCAGTGCTGAGAAATGGTTCCAGAGCCTGGAAGTTGTCATGCCCGTGGCTTGGGTTACTTGGTGCTCAGGTAAAACTGCCACACGCCCAACCTTGATGAATACCGACTACTTCTCTAAGTACGATGGTACCTAGGGGGAGGCCCTTACTCAGAGAAAGGACACAGGAGGTAGAAGTTAGGACAAGCTGAGAGCTGAGGACAACTCCGCTAAGAGATTCAGACGACACAACGGAACGGGAATACTGAAGCCAGCAACCTTCTGGAAACATCACCATCAAAACCCATAAGCTTTTTTTCTCTAGTCAGGAAATCAAGGCTGAGGGGAACATTCACATGTATTGCTCACTAATACATTCTTCTTAACAGAAGTGAAGCTATTTTGAGAATATGAAAAGCTTTTCAAGACATCTGTTTTCAGGGACAGAGCACAGTAACAAATACTTTTCAGAGATGGTTCGTTCTAAAGTCTATCCCAAGAACAAGGGCAGCCAACTTTCATGAGGTACTAAGACATGTTCCGGCCAAAATTTTTTCACTTTCCTAAAGTTATATGCTATTTTCAAGTCCAAATATATTATAAATATCTGGTCCTTTTCTGTTGGCAAAAAAGGAAACACTTTTTTTTTTTTTAACTCCGAAGTTGGTAGTATTTGTGTAGAATGAAGGTAGAATTTTACTTGTTTTTTTATAACTCAGAACATAGATGAAATCAAAACGTTTGCAACTGTCCCTAAATTCACATCTTTAAAAAGTCCTTCCTCCATTCACATGAATTCATCTGAATCATTGCCGTCCTGTAGGAAACAGAAAGGGACACTGTGAAAATCCTGAAAATAAGTAACTCCATTTAAAAAATGTACACAATTAGTCTTAAGTAACAAGCTTCCTCATGCATAACTGTAGCGTTCAGAAAGTAAAAGTAAAATCATTAAATTCACTCACGAAGTCTCTATCTGAAAGTAGGAGTTATTTTAAATAGCTGGATTCTCTAAGGTGTCGTTACATGGCCTCAATTACACAGTGACAAGTGACCAGTGGTTTCCAAATTATGAAGTAAGGCTCACCTGACCTAGTATAGGACATAACAAGTGTGATGGGAAGAAAACGTGATTGTTCCTTCAACAAATACACCAAAATATGACTCCAAACAGATCCTGCCTCATGTCCTTCTGCCAATGGTGCTGCCAATATGCAAACGCATTTTTGGTCTAAATTTCATTATGTTGAGCCTCAAGATTGTTACCACTTTTTTTTAAATAGGAAAGGTGATTAGGAAGTCACAGGGTAGGTTATCAAGTTAGTTAGCCTGCCAAGTTATTGATTAAAAACCTGATATGATGGTATGTAGTATAAAGGCACTGATTTTATTATGTGGCTTCTTATGAACGAGTCCTGAAGGCCAAGTACAAAAGTAGAGTGCCAGGCTCCTTTTTGAGCTACTGCACGCCCTGAGAAAACTGCTCCGGATGCCAATATATATTAATAGTTTAAGTCTGGGACACGTGCTTGAAAATGTCAACCTGAACATATCAATTGTTGCAGCTTCTCTTCCCCATTGCTTGATCCCCGAGTTGTTAGAGAAGGGGAGAGGGCTCAGGTTTACAGGTATATGTGTTTTTCACCTTCTTAACAGCTCTTATTAAATAAAAGATGGATAAGAAACTGGAGATATAGGCAGGAAAGGATGGTTTCTGAAGTCTGGTTTCATCTCCAGTTTCATTCAGTAGTTTACTCTGTGCTTCTCTTCAATCAGCACAATGCACCCAGGCCAGAATAAAAATGTCTTAGATAACTGTACCAAGAGCAAACTAACACTGGTATTCTATGCCAGAGCCAGAACTGTGACTGCCCCAGAGTCCAACGCTGAAGTCACAGCATTACAGATGTTCAGAGAGTCACCATCTATCTCGAAGGTCAGCATTAGATCTGGAACACTGAGGAGGAAAAATGCTCTAAGATAACCTGGGTTGGTGACAGTGAAAATGTGTCACTCTCTATAAAGGCCAAGAGTCAGATCTGTAGAGTTCTGGCGTGTCTGCATATCTGTATTTGGGGATTACAGTAACTTTTAAATATGTGTCTGAGATCCAAGACTTTATTTGGACAATTTTTATATTTAAGATTCCCTTTAGGAGTCACTATGTTTTTCCTTTTTTTTTTTTTTTTTTTTTAAAGTTTATCTATTTTAAGAGAAAGAAAGCGAGCATGTGAGCAAGTGTGAGTCGGGGAGGGGCAGAGAGAGACTCCCAAGCAGGCCCTATGCTGCCACCTGCCAGCACAGAGCCCAACTCGGGGCTCGATCTCACAACCCATGAGGTGACGACCTAAGCTAAAATCAAGAGTCAGACAACCAATGAGCCACCCCAGGCGCCCCAATGTTTTTCAATATAGCAAAATAGGTATTCTGTCATCCATCTATAAAGTGATAAGCAAATAAAACTGAATTGAAAAGTAACTGTTTACTGACACCAAATTTAGAAATTAGGAAGAAATTACAGATTGAAAAGAATTATTCTAAATAGGAGAACAAAAGCTCAAAATTAAAACCAACTTCAGAGTGGAAGACTAAGATTTTTCCTGATGAATTTACATAAGCCAAATTAAAAATCAAGTCCTCTGAGCGCCTGGTGGCTCAGTCGGCTGAGCATCCAACTCCTGATTTCAGCTCAGGTCAGTCGTGAGATCAAACCGAGCGATGGGCTCTGTACTGAGTTGGTTCTTGCTTAAGATTCTCTCTTCCTCTCTCCCTCTCCCTTTGCCCTCTCCCCAGCTCGTGCTCTCTCTCTCTCTCTCTCTCTCTCTCTCAAAAAAAAAAAAAAAAAAAAATCAAGTCCTATCTTATATAAACACTAGGCTTTAACTGAAGATCAACTGAGTTTGCAGCCAGATTAGATCATAAAAGGTCAGTATCCCCTTAACAGCAGAAAGTTACAAGCAGAATTAAAACGTTTTCTTTTGAAGTATGGGGGAAAGCTGTTAAGAGTCCTTCCACTGCAAGAGAGAATACAAATACCTAGTGCAAAACTTCCTTGGAAGTAAGAATCTGACGGAAACCTGGAGCTTAGGGACAGAAGAACAAGCAACAGAGGGAAGGGAAAGGTAGAAGAGTTGTGATCCTCTGGTCTACAACTCTGACTTGCTAATCCTGGAACTTTTAACATCTGTCACTAATCAGATCACATTTGCGTGTATATATATATATATATATATATATATATATATATATATATATATATAGTTGTGTGTGTGTGTATGTGTGTATTAATTCCAGAACACTCAAACTTAAGGTCACACATAACACTATACAGGTGCCAGATTTCCACTGGAGTAGCCTCTAAATAACAGAATATTTTGATAGCAACGAAAACCACAAAACAAATACATTAGATTTAGAGTATATTCAAGACTTCTGTTTGACTCTTAAGCTGTTTTAAGAGTTCCAAGAAATCTAAGAGTAGTTTCCAGAAGGGATTAAATACATGTCATCATCATTAATTCTGATACTGTGTGGGAAAAGAGCAACTAAGGACTCTATCAGTAAGAAACAATGACTGGGACGTCTGGGTGGCTCAGTTGGTTAAGTGTCTGACTTGATTTTGGCTCAGGTCCTGATCTCACGATCCTGAGATAGAGCCCTACACGGGGCCCTGTGCTGGTACATGGAGCCTGCTTAAGATTCTCTCTCCCTCTCCCCCTCTCCCTCTCTGCTCATGCAGTCTCTCTCTCTCTCAAAAAATAAAAAATAACAATGATCATTTATATTCATAGACTAAGGAAAAACTTTCATATATATGTCCTTGTTTAAATTTTAGTGCAGACCCACTGCTGATGAAGTCTCCCTCAGAGAGGTTAAATCACTTTATCAGGCTTATCCAAATAGTAAATGACAGTTGAAGGCTCTAAACTTCAAATTCAAGGCTGTATTTAATTACATAAGGCTACTCTGAAATGTTTCAGGATAAATCACAAAGCTACATCTCTGACTCACAAAGCCTCATAAATTTAGTCCTTCACAGAGACATGAATAAGAATACTGTTCTTACTCGTTTTTAGAAGGACATCAATATGAACAAGGTGTAAAATCCTACTGACAATTCTAATTTATGAACTAAATATGGGGTTTGACTAGATGACCTTTAAGGGATCTTACATTCTATTAATTCTTTTTAACAATTTTTTTAATGTTTTATTTATTTTTGAGAGAGAGAGACAGTGTGAGCAGGGGAGGGTCAGAGAGAGAGGGAGACACAGAATCTGAACACAGGCTCCAGCCTCTGAGCTGGCTGTCAGCACAGAGCCCGACATGGGGCTCGAACTCACAAACCATGAGATCATGACCTGAGCCAAAGTCGGATGCTTAACCAACTGAGCCACACAGGCGTTCCTGTATTAATTATTTCTAAGCATCTGAAGCAATATTGTTTAATAGTATTTTCTGTGACGATGGAAAGGTTCTACTTCTGCACTGTCCAATACGGTAACCACTAGCCATATGTGGCTAGTATGACTGAGGAACTGAGTTTTTAAATTAAATTAGATTTTAATTAATTGAAATTTAAATAGCCACATGTAATTAGTGCCTGGTATCCTGAACAACACAGATCTAAAGCATATATAGTTGACCCTTGAGCAATGCGGGTTTGAACCATCACAGGTCCACTTTTACAGATCTTTTTCAATAAATACAGTACAGCACTGTAAACGTATTTTCTTTTCCTTATGATTTTATGTTCTTTTCTCTAGCTTCCCTTATTGTACAAATACAGTACATAATACATATAAGATATGTGTTAATTGGGGTGCCAGGGTGGCTCAGTCAGTTAAGCATCCAGTCTTGACTTCGGCTCAGGTCATGATCTCTATTTGTGAGTTTGAGCCCTACATTGGGCTCTGCAGTAAGAATGTGGAACCTGCTTGAGATTCTTTCCTCCTCTCTCTGCCCCTCCCCTGCTCTCTCTCTTTCTGCCCCTCCCCTCCTCTCTCTCCCCCACCTCTACCCCTCCCCTGCTCTCTCTCTCTCTCTCTCTTTCAAAAATAAACTAAAAATAAAAATAATAAAAAAAAAGATATGTTAATTGACTGCTCATGTTATGGGTAAAGCTTGTGGTCAACGGTAGGCTACCAGTAGTTAAGTTCTGAGGGGAGTCAAAAGTTATATGCAGATTTTCAACTGTGTAATGGGTTGGTGCACCTCACCCCATATTGTTCAAGGCTCAACTGAATTTGTACACTATACTGTAAAACATGCAATACAGCAAATATATCCACCCAATTTCAATTTTCTGCAGACTGTTAAGTGATAGCTAAATTGTGCTATCTCCAGTCACTTCAAAAAAAAAAAAATCTGGGGAACACAGTACTCCTGGACGATAAGTCCCTGACACGGTTCTAATAAAATAATCAGGTGCTGATGCTAAGAAGATTCTTTCAGTACTGTAATATGGATCACCATTTCTTTATCGTAGGATGTACTATCAGACCACACTGTACAACAAAGTACAACAATCTCTTTCCATGAGGTGACCTACTCTAAAAACATAGGAGTCCACAGGGAAGGAGGGGCGATGCCTCCTGGAACCCACCTGAGTATATGATGGTTACCAAATCATGTCAAGCCATCAGCAACACGGGAGTCGGTATTGGCTAGTAACTCAATTATTAAAAACTCTCAATTATTTTAAGGCACAACATTAGAGCAAATAACTTGAACACACCTGATTTGAAGACATATTCTCAACTTTCATTAGTGATGAATAGCTCCTAGAAGAAAAAACACACATTTGCAATCAGGTTATCCAGTCAACAAGTATTTCATGAACATTTATTTACCAGGCATCCAGCACTGTTGAGGGTCTTTTGGAAGAAAATATAATCACTGCCGTCAAGGAGAGTGCAACAAAAAAGAGGCAGATATCTCTAAACAGTAAATAAGACGTGCACAGCGCTTTATAGTTTACAAAGTGCTTCCTCAGACTCATGCCATGTCACCTCCACATGTCACCTCCACAATAACTGGGAGGTAGGTGATGTTATTCAGATGAGGAAATGCATCTACAGCCACGAGCAGTTTGAATCCCTAGTTAGGGCATACTGCCCAGGCTGCAGATGCTACAGGAATTCAAGAGGAAATGCAGCAGTGTGGGCAGGGCTGCCGGGGCACTCTCTTCGCATGAGGCAGAACCCAAAGCAAGCCTAATAAGTATGTGGGATGAGTGAGGGAGGCAGATCCAGAGAATCGTAGGGGCAAAGATGAAGAGATGGTGTTTATAATGACATTTCAAACCAATTCAAGTGGAGTCTGAAGGCCAAGTAGGGAATTAGGCTGGATGTGTAGGGCCCAATTATGTTGTCCTAATTGCGTGAGTTAACACAACGGGAACAGCAAGAAGCCACAATATAAAACGGGAGTAGAGAAGAGACATAAGGGATTCAACTAGCATTTATTAAATATCCGTGATGTATAAAGCCCCGTGCTAAGCCCGGGTGGAGGATGGGACAGGAAGAAAATAGAAAATGATGAATAAGACAAAGCCTTGTTCCCAATGAGCTCACCAGGAAGGGATTTAAGGCCTATTCAAGCCATAGCTATACAAAAAGTTCAATTAAAAAGACACAAAGAGACAAAGGAAAGTGAGACCACATAATACCAGTGTTTTAAAAAGGGTAATCTGTAGTAGACAGATGAAAGGAAGAAGGGAAATTAAGGCAAGGAGATTAGTTAATAATAACAGTATTTACCATTTACCAAGTATTATTTGCTGGATCTGTGTTATATGCTTCAAAAATTACTGCTAATCCACCAACCACCTTATCAGGCAAAGGATAATACTATGCCTACTGAACACCATATGATTTCATTCATGTGGAATTTAAGAAACAAAACAAATGAACACATGGGAAGGGGGTAAAAAAAGAGAGAAGGAAACAAACTATGAGAGACACTTAAATATGGAGAACAAACTGAGGGTTGCTGGAGGGCGGTGGGTGAGGGGATGGGCTTTTAAATGGGTGATGGGTGCCAAGGACGGCACCTGGGATGAGCACTGGGTGTTGTATGTAAGTGATGAATCACTGAATTCTACTCCTGAAACCAATATTATACTATATGTTAACTGGAATTTAAATAAAAATTTGAAACAAACAAACAAAAAATGAATACACAGGAGGCTGAGTCAGGGAAGTTAAGGAAGCTGTCCAAAGTTTCCCAGCTAACAAACTAGTGAAGAAGCGGGCTTTTGCATCCACATCAGACTCCTGAGCTCACACTCCTGCCATCATGCTCCAGTCTGCTGCAGTGTCCCCACCTGAGGACCCCCTCTGGCCATGAGTCCATGCTGTCAGTAGCTGTCCTGGTAAGAAGGGATAACACTGAGAAAATCAACGATGACATCAAGGTTTCTAGCTTGGGTGATTTGAAGAAAATAATGCTACAGTTGAGACATCCAGGTAGATATGAACTGTAGACACTGAAAATTGAGAACTGGAGGGAAGGAGAAATGTCACAGTTAGAGACAACCATCTGGGAGACAACTGGAGCGAGATCAGGTGAAGGCTGTCAAAGTGGTGTCTGTAAGAAATAAACAGGTAAGATCGACACACTGCATGAAAGCCATGCTGAGAGAAAAGTGGGTAGGGCAAGGAATCTCGATTAAAATGAAGATGGGTACCCACAAGCCAAGTGCGAGAACCCCTCGGTTTTGAGGGCCCACTGAGATGCAACAACACACACATTCACACTTCTTTACACCACGCCCTTCCCCTCAGCTCCATCCCATCCATCCAATGGCCTATCTGACATTTTTCTGGGTATCTCCAAGGTATTTTCAGATTCATATGTGCATATGCAACTCATGGGCATCCCCACTACCAAAAAGTTTGGTTCTTTTCCAGGATTCCCTAGCTCAAAGAACTGAATCGCTATCCATTCCATTTCATAAACCAGAAACCCAGAAGGCATTCTTTTTCTTGCACCTCCCACCCCCTCAATCTGAACACTCTTCAAATCTTGTGATTTTATCTATGAACTTACTTCTCCCTACCTCCACATCATCACCCTATTCCAAGCTACCATCAGCTGTCATGGGGACAACTGCACTAGCTTGCTAACTGGCCTAGCCACCCCCACCTGGTTCCCTTTCCAATCTGCTCAGCAAAGCGAGATTTCCAAAAACAACAACCTTGTCATACTATGCTTAAAAACTCTTTGATGACCTCACCAAACTCTGAAGAAGGATGAAGACAGACACGGCCAACAGGCCCTGCATGCACCGACACCTAGATCCGTGCATTCATTCCCTTGTTCCTGCTGTTCCACACACTTGCCTTTAGTCCAGTGTCCAGTGTTTCACCTTGCTCCCTCCCACACAGGGTCTTTGCACACATAGTTCCCTCTGCTTAGAGCCCCCTTGTGATCCAACCCTCCCCCCTTATTTTTAAGTAGGCTTCACACCCTTTTAACTAGCAAACATAGTTTTGATCTTAGCTCAAGAATTGCTGTATCAGAGAAGCTAATCTTGTTACTTATTCATTCATAATGCATTGACTAAATCACTCACTGCATATGCAAAGCACTGGGTCACACGCAAGGGTGCATATAAGTGCTCTTCTGAAAGAGCTTATCATTAAAATGAAGAGCTAAGGCACATAGAGCATTATTTATAGAAGGCAGCAGTACTAGTATATGAGGGAGAAACAAAAGAAGGTACAATTAAAGCAATTTCTACATCGAACTACATCATCCTTATTATCACTGGTCTATCACCTTTTCTACATGTTCCCACTAAACTCATCATACAAGTCTACTTCTTCCTAATATCCTAGGAAATCAATAATGGCTCCTTATCACTTACAACATGGAATTGTGCACGAAGCAAAACCTTTTCAGTCACTCTCCGATGTGCCTAATTTTCATTCTTTCATTTGCCTACATATAACCTTGACCCTGGCCTTGCCAACCCATCATTCCTTGCTTTACAGGCAGCATGGTGTGGACTTCAGAATTACGGACTTGAGTAGGGAGTCCTGCTTTGCCACTTAACAGCCAAAACTTTTCATACATTAATCATCTTACTAAAGTCATCTCTGTCCCCAAATCAAGTTTATGTTACTATTCAAGCAGATGATATGCTCACCTGTGATTTGCCATTTTGTCTGAGTCTTGGACTTCTTTGACTTCAATCCCCTGAGCCCTGGGTTCAAATTCTAACCTCCTAGACTCCCAATTTTTAAAAATCTCTATCTCAGGTAGCCATAGTCCCTACCGTTTTCCCTTCTAAATATCTTACTCACTTACCCTCTAGTAACTACCTTTCTCTATTATTTATTTCTTCTGGTTTCAATATCCACATAGTGGAGCTTGATTTTGATGTTAATAGTGTTTGTTACATTACCACAAAGGTACAAGATTGAAATAGAGCAGGTAAGCTTTTACTTGGATGTAACAACAAGTTCAGCCACAGAGAAGAAATAGTACTGGACACACCCAAGACGGCCATGGATGCTCTTCCCTAGTACATGCCAATAAGTGATGGTGTCTACTGGGAGCTCCCGGGTAAACTGCTTAAAGGATTTCCCCAAATGCTTGCTCTCTAAAACCAAAGGTAGACAGAGTGGAACTGTTCTCTCTCTCTCCAAGCCAAGGCCACTTCTAAGACTCCTACTACTTTGAAAACCTGTGTTGAGTCTCTCCTGTTATTTTCTCTTACTCTATGAATGGCTTATAGGGTAGCAGTCATGGAAAGGAAGTAACACGTGAGGGTTCCTCCCTACACTTAACCCTATGCAAAGATTCTCTAAACTGGAATCCCATTAGATTCTAGGCTGACAGGGCAGTGTGAGCTACAAAACCTGTCTAAGAAGCTAATGAATAAGGTGGTGAGAATTAGTATACAAAATCTAAGGGAAATTTTCACAACTGTTTAGATGAATAAAATGGTTAACAGAGGATGTTAATATACCACCCTCCCAACAACCCAAATATATCTAAAACCTACCTAAGAGGATGGTCTCTATGGAGACCTATTTACATAACCGGATCATTACAATTTCTGCATGCTGAGGACAAGGAGTAAAGATGGAGTTGTCTCCAGGGGCTACCATTCTGCCTCTGAGAAGGAAATCAGTGCCTTCTGTGTGGTGGGCTTTGCCTTGTTCACTGCTGAGCTAAAGGCTGATGGAAAAGATCCTGACTAGAGCTCAAAGAACTTGGGACTATGCAATGGCAATTCCATCCACTTTTTTCTCCCCGTAGAAATTAGAAATGAAAAGCTTATTGCCATTCTTGTTCAAAAAGTTGAGAGAATAAAGGAGACTAGAGTCTAAATAATGGTTTCAGAACTGGAAGGAAGCTGGAGATCTGTGGATGTGAGACTGCTGAGTATTTCTTCACTGAGACCATCTGGAAGCACTGGGGATAACTTCCAGGACAAGAATAGCTTTCCGGCTTCTCTGTAGAGTCCCCTGCAGATTCAAGAGTCAATTTTTTAAGCAATCAGAGCAACTAAAGTGGACATTCCCTACCAGATGGTCCAAATAAAAGAACGAACTGCTAGTGAAATTTAATGAAATTTTTGCTGTCAGAAAGCCAAGAGAAAGACTTTAAAATGAGAGGCTTCTGTAAGCACAGCATTTGACCTCTCGGGTGGAAGAGTCAAAAACAGAAATTAAAGTGACGTATGAAGCTGTACAGATGTATAAAGATTCTAAAACAGGCCAGGAGCTGAGAGCTTGCTGTCAGGATCTCCCCGAAGCTGCAAAACATGGTGCCCAGACAGCAGCGGTAAGCAAACCCGTGCTAAGTCCCCGAATCGGTCCCCAGCCCTGCCCCTCTGCCCCGTGTCCTGCTACCTTTGGCAGCTCATGAAAGCAAGTCAGTTTTGTGGCATCAGTTTCACAGACATGAACATCTCAGTTGTAGTTTTTTTTGGTTTTCTGAGATCCCTGAAAATTTATTAAAAAGAAAGCAGTAGAGACGAAGTAGAAAAACATGGAGTAGAAGTGATTTTTCCACTTATTCCACTTATATTTTCCTTTTGATATATATGTACCAGAGTGATATAGGATGAAAACTTGTGTCTGAGAAAACAAATGGAAAATCTACAAGTGACTAGGGATGCCTGGGTGGCTCAGTTGGTTAAGCGTCCCGACTCCTGATTTTGGCTCAGGTCTTTTCCCCTCTCTCTCTGCCCCTCCCCTGCTCACATATGTGCTCTCTCTCAAAATAAATAAATAAATAAATAAACGCTTAAACAAAAACAAAAAAAAAGAAAGAAAATGGGACTGATTAAATTTGCTTTTGAAGCAAAAATTTCATTCAATAACAACGAGAATTTTCTCCCTCAGCTTATTTAAATGTTTTATGTGCTGTTGACACTATAAAAGAAAACTTGAGAAATATGAATAATGTGTTTTAGTTTAAATTAGTAAAATCAAACATACAAAATCCCCTAAATTTTACTAGTACACAGCTTGATTTGAAATAAAAATGTAATGTATTTTAAGATAAATTACCATATCTGTAAGTTACTTGATTTATATAGAATATATTTTAACACTGAATAGACTGAATGAGGCAGAAAAGTGTGGTAATAGCACGTGTGACCTTGAGAATCACACAGATTAGTTATGGTACTTTGGGTGAGTTACTTACCTTCTTTTTAGGCTCATTTTCCTCTTCTAGAAAACATAAATAATAACAATATTTGACTTATATGGCTATTGCTAGGATTAAATGAGATCACACAGCTAAACAAAGTACAGTGTCGACGCTTAGCATGGAGCCATACACGGGGCTCGATCCCATCACCATGGGATCATGATCTGAGCTCAAATCAAGAATTGGATGCTCAACTGACTGAGCCACCCAGGTGCCCCTCTTAAGTTTTCAAGTAAATTAAGTGATGTTATTATGCCTAACATATCATGTTTCTAAACAAAATTGTTAGGTTTGTAAAGAGCACAAAAAGGTATGTTTTCGATCGTTTCTCCACTTCACACTAAAAACAAAAATGAATAAGCTACTCTCAATCCCAAATTGCTGAAAATTACAAACGTTTTACCGCACTGATCGAGTTGATAATTTTTCTTTCGCTCACAACACAAAGCAGACTCACAATCTAGGTCAAAAGAAATCTGTGCATTTGTTTAATCTCATGTTAGTAGAATATAACTCAGGATAACACTTCTGGAGTTCTCCATTTGAATATTACATTTTAAATGAGGCCACTTATGCTGTTTTAGCAGAACCTCCAATAGGAGCACATGCATGCACATAACTAATAAATACCAGTACTTGATCATAGCACCTACATTCTGACCCAACAATCTTTCTAATAATACAGTGTTTTCTAGAGAAATCAAGTCAGGACATGGCAAGACAGTTCATTTTGATCCTATACCATTTCCAAAGGCACAGCAATACCTTTTTTCCCCCCTTTCTTTCTGATATACCTACACAAATGATAGCTATGGAAAAATGTAGGAAAATCTAGAAATTCTGTAAGTAGAATTGCCGGATTAAATTCCTTCTTTGACAAAGAAAAGCTAGGAGCCTCCTCAGGTACAGCAGGGCACCACCACTAGGTGGGCAGAATAATGATCCTACCCAAAGATGTCCACATCCCATTCTCCAGAACCTGCAAATATGTTACCTCATCTGGCAAAAGCGACTTTGCAGATGTGGTTGGGTTAAGGACCTTATATGGAGAGGTTATGGATTGTCTGGGTGGGCCCAAGGTCATCACACTGGCCCTCAAAAGCAGAGAAGGTCAGAGAGGGGGCTGTGACTCTGGAAGGAGGGTCTACGAGATGCCATATTGCCAGCTTTTAAGCTGGAGGATGGGGCCACAAGCCAAGGAATGTGGGTGGCCTCTAGGAGCTGGAAGAGGAAACAGATTCTCCCTTAGAGTTTCAGGAAGGAACACAACCCTGCGAACACCTTCATTTTAGCCCAGTGAGAACCATGTTGGACTTCTAACGTATGAATGGATGGAACTATAAGATAATAAATCTATGTTGTTTGAAGACACTAAATTTGTGATAATGTGTTATAGTACCCATAGAAAACTAATAGTCAGTATTCTCACATGCTAGTATTTCAGGACCCAAATCGTATTTTAACTATGATTTATCATTTTATTTATTTATTTTTAAAATATTTTATTTTTTTAAGTAGGTTCCATGCCCAACATGAGGACTGAACTCACAATCCTGAGGTAAAGTCACATGTTCTATTGACTGAGCCAGCCAGGCACCCCTCCTGTTTACCATTTTAAAATGGAGTGTTTTGGGATAGGCCTCATGACATTAATTACCTTAAACGTTCAAAATATTAACAGAAACGGTTTTAAAAACAGATTTTAAGCACTGGTCTTTAGAGCTAAGACAACCTTATTCAAATACCGTACTAATTGATGTTAAACTGTTAATATAGCACGTTTTCTTCTCTTGAAGATGTTTACAAACCAAACTCTAAGGATAACCTATGGCAGTTTATCTAAGAATAAAAGCAGCTATTTTATTTCACATGCTTTCATAGCCTGCCCCTATAAAAGCGTGTCATTTGACTCGTGCATGAGCATAACTACCTTTTTCTAAGCTGTTTAAGGCCCTGAGTTTGTCCTATGTACCTCTCTCCACCAATATATCCTTCCTCCAGGTTGGTCCCTGGTGAAAATCAGCAGTGAGGAATCTCCAAGGTCAACACCAATACCATAGCTCCGACATACCTAAGTTCGTCCATTTCCCGCTTCTTCTTCATCTCTTCCTTCTCTCTCCTTTTCATTTCCTGAATTTGGGCTTTCTTCTCATTTCTCTCTTCTCTGTCTCTGCATTCCTTCTCTGCTGCGAGGTCTGGGAACCGCTCCATTCTGGTCTTTTCTAATCGGTTCAGGATCTCATTCACTTTCTTCTCCACCGTCACAATTTTCACCTTTGAGAGGGATGGGAGGGGGTGGGGGGAACAAAACTGAATCTTAATTTATGTTTTCTCCCCCCAGAACAGACGAGATGCTGTTTAGGGGCTGAGCAACACAGCTGAGAGGGACTTAGAAAGCACACATCATGCTGAGCCTTCGACAGCGAAGGTGTGAGACAGAAAAGACCGGGACTCCGCTCTGCGTGCTCTGGTGGCACAAAACACTCACATCCTTCTGCCTGTGAAAGCCTATCTGTCCCACATCCATGTCAGCCGTTTTCTTCAGGTTCGACCACGGTGTATATACCACATTAACGTTGTTCATCTTGCAGCCTGCCAAGAGAGACTGTCTTCAACATGCGGGCAGGACACACTGCAATGCAGTCCCACTGGCGAATTACCAAAATCTAACAGAGGAAAAGGCTTAGCATAAACAGCCATTGAGTGATTCAAACCACAGAACACTTTTTTTTTTTTTAACCTACCCACAAACGGCAAATGGTAAAGGTGACCAACGCAATTCAAGCAAAAGTATTAGGAAGGAAAGCAGGGACTTCTGAGACTCCCTAATATTGAATGCAAAATTTATGATATGCGGGTTTTTTTTTTTTTTTTTTAAGAGAAAAGGATTGAATAGGTTTCCTCAAAGGAGTCCTTGATCCAATAAAGACTAAACAGCAAGATAAAGCAAAAGGCCAAGGTCTGGGATTTAAGGGACTTGCCCTCTATCCTGGCACCACCATGAATCAGCTGTGTCACTTAGGGAAAGTCTCCACAGCTCCCGGAATCTCATTTGAAATATGAAGAAACTGGACTGGTTCAGTAGAGGGATTTTTTTGTTTGTTTGTTTTTTTTAAATTTCTTTTAGCAGTGGCACCTCTGTTACCAAAGAAAACATATGAAAATAATAAAAGCAGTAATAAAAAAAAGATGCTCTGGACGAAGGGGGTGCCAGGTACCCCATTCATTTCTCCTCCTAGCCTCCTAGCACCTCCAGCTCACATTTCCCCTCTGCCCCTGTTTCTTAGGTAGCTCTCAGCATCCCAGTTTCATCACTGCTCCAACACTCTTTAAGACCCTTTTATTAAATCACCACGTGTGCTGCAGAGATCTGGTGAACATGTCCTTAAGCAATCAAAATTAATATCACCAAAAATGGGGCCCAAAATGGCACCACGTGCCTCCTAACTGTAGTGCCCAAGATTCCACTCATGTAGCATTCCTGCCTGACAATGCACGCACTCGTGCTCGAGTGGAAGTATCAGACCAACCCAAATCATAAGATAGTCTACAACTGGTCTCCCCTTAAGATGCCAATGTCTTGAAAGACAAAGAAGTGTCTTTAGCTCAAAAGAGACTAGAGACATGAGGAAAAACTATACTATATGATCCTGGATCAGAAAAAAAAAAAATGCTATAAAGGGACAGTAGTGGGGCAACTGGAAAAACTTACATGTGGGCTGTGTATCAAATAACAGTATTCTATCCATGTTAAATTTCTTGAAATTTGATCACAGTAATACAGTCACTTAAAACAATGTCATTACTCTTAGGACATGCTAAAGGGTTACAAAATCTATAATTTTCCTCCAAATGGTTCAGCCAAAAAAAAACACCAAAAAACCAAAAAACCAAAAAACAATCACAAAACCTAATAATTAGAGCATTATAGAGAGAAAGCAAATACATACAGAAAAATTGTTGAATCTAACTGTAGGGCATGCAAGAGTTGTATTTTTCTTGCAACTTTCTTGTAGGTTTGAAATTTTTTCTTCAAAATTAAGGTTTAAAAAAATCTCCATGTGCAGGGTGCTATGGGGGATCCCATATGGATTAGACAACGGGTCTTGCCTTCCAAAACTACAGGAAGGCAGAGAAGTACATAAATAGCTATACGGAAGTACATAAATAACTTCTATATTTAGAAGTACATAAATGACTATAAGGAAAAACAGAACTTGTCCAGTGATGTTGGGAAGGTGTAGGTAGAATGCTGAAGTAGCTGAGAGGGCTCAGGGGTCACCCAAGCTGGAGGAAGAGAAAGGTTAATGGGAGAGGTTAATACAGTTTAGTGGTTAAGACAAAAGACTTCAAAGACACTGTCTGACTTCAAATGCAGCTACTGCCACACTTCAGAGCTCTGAGACCTTGGGCAGCTTCCTTAATTCCCTTAAGCTCAGCTCCCTCATCTATAGAATGAAAATAATGTGCGTAACTCAACAGGGTTGATAAATGAAATAACTTGTAATGTTCTTAGCACCGTGCCAGACATGTAATTAACATTCAACCTTAACTCTACTACCATTACTACAACTACTGGGTGGCCCTTGAACCTTAGCCTGGTGCTAGACTTGGAATGATTGACAAGGAAGACGAAACTGAGGGCAAAGGAGACAACATAAGCAAAGGTATAAGGTAGGAAAATGGCAAATACGTGCTTTGGCTGGAATGTGAAATAATGTGAAGGGAAACGAAGCCTGCAGTCAGATCAGAGATGCTTCACTTCCAGCTTAACAAGTCTGGACTTAACTGTACAGGAAAGGTGATGGACTTAACTGTACAGGAAAGGTGAGGCATGTCACAGAGAGTGCTGAAGCTCTTAGAAAGTTTAATCTAGCGAAAGATTCTACAATGAATCAACTGGCTGACCAGATTCCACGATGACAAACAAGATTAACCCAACGCCCTCAGTTCTGAGGTCAAGCAGGGGGAAAATATTTTAATTGCATAGCAATGTGAATGGAGTGTCCCTAGCAAACCCCACAGAAGATGAACCCCTTCTTCACCCCTTGGTGTCCTGTGCTGGGGACTCATGAGTGAGGCTCCTGGGCTTTGCTCCTTATTTTGCTAAGTCAGCTCTCACTGTGGAAGGCTGGAGAGGAGAGCGGAGTAAGGCAGTATTCTCTTCTGTTTTCTCTAGACCTGGTAGACTATACAGAGATTACGAAGCAAGAGACTGGGTCCAGAATAAAGAGTCCAAAGATCTTTAATAAAGTCACATCTGCTAGCCAGGGGCATGGGAAGGGAACAAGAACATGTGAAAGAGGTTGCAACACACACAGGATTAATGATTGCTTTAACTTTATTATTTTTACTTTAATAACTGATGCTCTTAACTGGAAATCTTAGAAACTCTGTTCCACTCATAAAAATGGAATGTCCTAAAACTAACTGTAACTTAATGATTTATGGAGTTGAAAGTCAGTGGCTCTACTTCTACTTTCTTTGGCTAGGTATCTGATCTATTAAAGCTGCCCAAGTTAGATTTAGGAAACACAGTCTAAGCGATGGAGAAGGGGTACACGGGCCAGCTCCTGTCCTATAATCACCAACCCCTGGTACCTGCTCTCAGCTATGTGTCTGCCCTGTGCTTATCCTCTACCCAAACCGGATTTCTTTCCAGCCCTCTGGATCACCTTTGAACCTCACATCAAACCAAACTTACCTCTACTCTACCTAGGTCTATGTCCTACACCCCAAAATCCAACCTCCAAACCAGCTTAATCATTCTTAGCACAAAACCATCTCCTTCCTGACTCCCCTTTTTAACGCTGATTTCCTCCCCCAAAGCTGTCCTTCCTGACCTAATCTGACTACTGACAGATTAAATCTACTACTGAGAGTAGAAATAAACAAGCACCAGGCCCAGAATTACAGGCCTTACCTAAAACACTTAGACCAATTGTTCTCAACCCTCTCTGCACAATATAATCTCCCGGAGAGCCCTGTAAAAATAGGGATACTCCTGGATTACCCCAGACCAACTAAATAAGATTCTCTGGGAGACAAAAGATCAACAGACTCGATACTGTCACAATTCACAGGGAGAAAGAAGGATTTAAGAGAAAGAAAAAGTAGGAAACAGGGATACAGAGACTTGAGTTCTAGAATTTAAGGACAAATGATAGAAATAAAGACATCACACATTAAAAATAAAACCTTGAGACACATCTCTTGCTTAGTCATTAACTTAACCTCTATTTCTGAAAGTCTTTCTACAAATAACTTCAAGGGTAGGCAGGTCTAGACAACTTTCTAGTCAAAGTAAGGAAGACAGAGCGGAAAGAGCACAGAAAGGGTCACAAACATTAGAGGGGTGGGGAGATTGGTTTTTAGTTCTCTGATAGGTAGTAGAACTGCCACTGTAAAGAACATAGGGGAAAGGCATACTACACATTATTCATTTGACTCCAGCCAAAGTCCCTGACATGTTCTCTGAAACGTGTTCTACTTCAGAGACGGAAATCGGTGTTAATTCTGAAAACACCTCTAGGAAAACTGACCTTGAATGCTATTGGCCTTCACAAGATGGGCACAGTCCATCAAGACTTCCTTTGGGATGTCTTCTATCTTCTCCCCCTGAAACACAAAAATAAACCAGATGGTCCATTACCTTGTCACTGATCGATACCAGAGCACTTACAGGCCTTGAGTGTCTTATGAGGCACAATTTTATTAAAAGCAGAGACTCTTTACTGTATTTCAGAACACTGAAAAATGAAGTCTATTATGGGAATGTTTGAGAGAAGGCAGTACAAGTAATACGGAAAATATTAATACTTAAGAAGTGGGCGAAAAAGGGTATAAAAAGACCCCACCACAATATTAACTATAATTATGTCTGAGTAACTTTCCCCTCTTTCTTGGTCCTTTCTTCTCTTCATTCTTAACTTCTAAAAAACCGTGTAGGGAAATGGTGTCTATTTTTGATAATTGGGAGTCTTCTTTGCTGAGGTCCCTACGACCTTGCTCTCAAAGAGACATCTCATAGTTTTGGCTGTTAAACATCTGGTAGGTCATCTATCAGCCTTAATTAGAAACCCAACTCTTAGTGTGTTAGATATAACCATCCACCCTAAGGGAAAAATAATATTGACTCATTTTCTGTACAGATAATGTAACAAAGTGAAAGCTGAATAAGCAAAGCCATTCCAAAACAACAAAAATATTTCCGAGGCAAGAGCAAGTGGTAATCACCTCAGTATTGGCTCCAGCTAGGCATGAGATTAAAGAAGTACTTCTGTATGGGAACGAAATGTTCTTCCTACTTAAATACTTAAGACTGATTTATATATGCGTCTAAATTTGTTTTTGTTTGAAACTGTTTGAAAATGGGGATCTCTCAAATACATAAATTTTGACCAAAAAATAAGTGATTGAAGTTTGGCATTACTTTAATGACATATGCAATTCTCTAACCACTTAGAGGATTCTGAATTTCACATCTTGGTAATACAATGTCATTATTAAGAGTATCAACCATTACACCAGACTATAATAGGATGCCTCCAGGGGCTTCTAAAATACACAGAAGCAGACTGACCCTATACTAAACAAATCAAAATGAGTAATTAAGAAACAACTCAGCTACTATGTTTTAAGTACTCACCACGTGCCAGGCACTAAGTAAAGAGCCATATGAAATAGATAGTGTTATCTTCACTTTAGCAATGAAGAAAATGAAGTTTAGTAAGGCTAAGTAACTGGGCCAAGGTCCCCTAAATCTAGTAAGTGACAGGATAGAGGTGAGAGATGAACCCAGGACTAAAGCCATGTTGTAGCAACTGACCCCGGAGTACTGTGCTTATGGAATTCTTGTGGAAACGTACTTTCTTGGTCCTTGAGGTCAGGAGACATCCTGATATCCGTTCTTACTACCTGTGTCTGTCACTATTCCTGAAGCAACCTCATCTTCCTGTTTTCTACTTCTAATATAATATGAGCAGACTTAAAAAAACAAAAAACAAAAACAAAAACAACCACTCAGCTTAGCTTTATGCCTGTGGAGAGTCTGAGATGCCCTCAATACGTAAATGTCAGAATTGTAACTGGGCTTTGTGCCATCCATGTTAACGAGATAAGAGACTTTTCTGTCAAAGAAGCCTAGGAAAGAACACTGCTGGATATCTACGATCTTCAAGGTCTGGGTTGAATTCAACAACAAAATTAACACCTACAATGCTTAGCATGTGCCAGGCATTATCCTAACTGCTTCAGTCATGCTAGCTCACAATCCTCATGACGGCCCAATATGATAGGAACTGTCAGCTCCCTTTTATAGATGAGGAAATGGGCCCAACTAGGTAACCTGCTCAAAGTCACACAGCCAGTAAGCAGCAGAGCCAGGATTCAAATCCAGCAGTCTGGATCCTGAATCACTTTAGTCTTACTCTGTCTCCAACACATACGTGGTGCCTACTAAGTACAAAAGGCTACACCATTTACTGCAGATCAACCAGGTAAATGGTCCCAAAAGAGCATTTATTTTTACTGAGCACATTACGTGCTTCCAAAAGAAAATGAAATGAAACTTCTTTTCAATCAAGGAGAAACTGGTGGCAATGTCAACTTGGGACTGCCACTGTCATTCCCATTTTCTGACACACAGAGCGTAAAGGAAAAAAATTTAACCTGAACCAAAAGGATACTTGGTAACACCATACTCTGTTTTCTCTAAACTTAAAATAGTTCCAAAATGGCAAGAAGTTGCCAAGGAGAATCCAGAGTTTTGTTCCAGCACAGAGCTCACAATCTTCCTCTTTTCCTTTACAACACAGTTCTCAAAAATATCAACAGTATAAGATGGGGCACGATGTTTACCCTTGCTCGTAAATTAGGAAGTGAATATTATAACCATAATGAAACGGCATCTTGTATTTATTGAAAGATTGTCAAAAGGTTGCTAATTTTTTTAAGTTATACAATCCCAGGAAGGTTAGAAAACCTGTTTATATATATATCAGGTAGCATTTTAAGCTAGTGCAATATTTTTAGAGGGCAATCTGATCTATCTTCTGGCTCAGTGATTCCACTTCTGAGAATTATTGTAAAAAACCGAATTGAAAAGAAAAACAAAACTTCCTGTTGGGATTCATGATGCTGAAAACTATATAAACATATTCTGACAGGGGAGCTCTCAGACAGGGGAGCCAGGTAATTGTGGCATATCAACTCAAAGCAGCCAGTCAAAACAGTAAATATGAAAATAATACAGTAACATGAAAAAGTTTACAAAACGGTCACATTAAAGAGTAATACAATCAACTAGGGGAATTAAAAATTGTTGTAATAACACAATCAACAAGATGGAATATAAATGGAGACAAAAAAATCTGAGTGCGTGGCATAACATCACTGAAAGGCATGGGGTAAAAAAAAGCAGCTTACAAATAACTTTGGAAAACAGCATTTCAACTGGAAACTATAAGGCAAAAAGACAAAAAAGAATTACACATAAACAGCATGCTTTAGTTGATAAAGTTGTTTCATATGTGGATATAGCTTAACAAATCTGAAACCATCTACACATACAGCGGAGTCAAAAAGCAAATAGATGGTAGATGGTGGGAACCAGGCTTCTCACTGTGAGAAGCAAGTAATAGAGAAGCAGAGAAAAGACTAGAAGGGCCTCATATAACGGATTCATCACAGCCATCTGTTTGAACTCATGCTTAACACAGATACAGATGGAGAGACAGAAATAATCAATCATACGAGTTACTAACATGGGTTGGTATACATACATGTACTTCCTAGCTCTTTCTGCTGAGAGGGCCTAGAAGCAATGACACTCAAGGAGGAGTGAGCACACCAAGTCCAGATCTTGGCTTCTAAATACCATTCCCCAATAAAAGGCATCAGGGTTCCTTGGAGAAAGGCCTGATTCTAGGACTGGAGCAGGGAAAATACAAGATGAGCCCATACTATCTTAGAGTGCCAGAAACGAAGTGCTCAAAAAAACAAAGGACGGGAGCATATCAGAGGAACACAGGAGCCAAGCTGAAAGAGCTCCAACCAAAGGTGGGACAATTTCAGCAACCGAATAACACAGAACTGGATTATAACCCAAAGTATAAAATAAATATATGAGTCCATACTGATACAAATAAACTACTGCATTAAATATGTAGGGGAGAAGAGATAGAATCTTCCTTATAAGTTTATATAGATACTCCCCACTCCAAGAAGTGAAGCTTAATTCCATCCCCTCCCCTTTGAGTATGGGTTGGACTTGGTGCCCTGCCTCCAAATAATAGAGTATGGGAGAGGGGAGAAAACCTGGCAAACACTCGCCTGGCCAGGAGATGAAGGTTAGCAACATTAGTGATAAACTCTATTAATGCATGTGCCCCTGACATGATGTGATGAGGAAGGCACTCCACCTCTATGCTATTCTTCCTCCAAAACCCGTAACTCCGGTCATGAGAGAAACATCAGGTAAACTAAAATTGAATGGCCTTCTGTAAAAAACCTGACCAGTATTTCTCAAATTGCCATGGTCATGAAAAATAGGGAATCTCACATTTTTGGAGCATCAACTGTCACAGGCTAGAGACTAGGCAGATGTGACAACTAACACAATGTGGGATATTAGACTGGATCCTGGAACAGAAAGTAGACATTAATGGAAAAACTGGTGAAATCAAAATAGAGTCTGAAGCTTGGTGAACAGTGACACACCAATGTTGGTTTCTTGGTTCTGACAAATCTGCCACGCTCATGTAAGATGCTAACAATGGGGGAAGCCAGGCATGGGGTATATGGGAACTCTGTACTAGTGCTGCAACTTCTCTGTAAATCTAAAAGCATTCCAAAATAGGACATTAAAAAAAAAAAAAAGCAATACACATAACAAGTACATACATCCTATGATTCAACTGTATAAAATAAACGAATGTTAAGGCATTAGAAAAATAGTGGTCTATGTTACTAAGAAACAACTGCATCTTTTTCCTTTACTATTATAAGGCTGTTTTAACTGTCCCCAAGAAGCCCCTGATAACTGGGAACATCTGTCCTTGGTGAGGCAGGAGAATCACATGAGTGTGAGAAAAAGGAACCACATGTGATCTCCACTGGAGAAGGTAAGGTCCAGAACTGTCAACTGAAATGAAAGGGAGAGAAAGTGGAGGTGACAAACGACATACCTCAAGTTGCAGGATAATTATGGCAGTGGTTCTAGCTAGGGTACATACGCTATGTCCCTTTCAAGTAACAAAGTCACTGGAATTTCCCTTAGTGATTTTCTGGGTCAGGGGTAGGGCATCTCTTCATTTGCTAATTTTTTAAAAATCTTTTGCACATATTTATTACTTTAAGCAATTTAACTGCAAAAAAAAAAAAAAAAGAAGACAAGAGAGGATGATAATCACTCTTAATCATGCTAAGTCATGAATCCATGTTTAAATCCAGTTACCTTATGTAATCGAAGGTATACATGAGCCGAAGAGAGTTTGTCCACATGAAACCTACAAAGAATGAAAACCACTTTTAGCAAGAGGTACAAGACAACCATCTCCTCGGGCCCTGTGCATTTAAAGCATTCCAATCCAAAAAGTATTAACTCAGTGCTTACCACATGCCAAGCACCGTGGGGAGTAAAAACATGATCACTGCCTCCAAAGGGCTCACTATCAACTGGGAGAGGTAAGGTAAACACGGCAAGTTCCACAGCTGCATAAGACTAAGTGCCAAGCTGAATACTAGAGACAATAAATGGAAATACCTTGGAAAGGGTGATTTTTTTTTCAAGTAAGAAAGAGCTATCAGTGATCAAAAACCTCACTGATGAAATGAGATTTAGAGGGTCCCTGACTAAAGCACAGGACTTAGAGAAAACACAGGGAAAGGAATTTCAGGTGAGGAGAGAAGGGAATGAAAGAAGTCATTAAGACCCGTGGTGTTGCATGCCTGGGAGACTGGAAGGACTACAGAGAAAAATACTTTATAGGTGGAGAAGGCACCAGTTTGGGAAAAAAGATGAGAGGATTGGTTTGGGACATCCTAAGTTTCAAAACAATCCAAAGAGAAGCACAGAGTTGGAAAAGTCATAAAATGGGTCAGACCAACAATTCATCCTGCCTTGTGTCTGACAATGGCACTAATGTGTCTTCTGGGAAAGCACGGGGATTACCCTTTATGATACAGTCCTAAAAAAAATCCCAATGTCCTAAATTTACCTTCCATTAAGGCTCTATCATCTACCAATTGAAGAAAATCTTTCTAAACTTAATTCCTTTTACACCCAGTCTAACGTTTGGAGATATTCACCAAATAAAGCTGACGTTCTCTCTTTCCAACTTCCAGAGATGCCCCCAGAATTCTAGCACCAAACAACGGCAACACATGATGGTCACTTTGGGATTCTGATAACATTAGTCATCCCTTCCTTACTCCTCACATTTCTAGACTGAAGAGTGTTCAGTAAAAACTCCATAAGAAGGCACCACTACGCCTATTATATATTTCTCTGGACATTTCCTTAGTACTAATGTGTTTTTAGAAGTGAAAATGGCCACACACCTACTGTAAGACGTGGACAGCGTGATTCTATACAAATGTTAAGATTATGGGGCGCCTGGGTGGCTCAGTCGGTTAAGCGTCTGACTTCAGCTCAGGTCATGATCTCACTGTCAGTGGGTTCGAGCCCCATGTCAGGCTCTGTGCTGACAGCTCAGAGCCTGGAGCCTGCTTCAGATTCTGTGTCTCCCTCTCTCTTTGCCCCTCCCCTGTTCACGCTCTTTCTTTCTCTAAAAAAAAAAAAAAAAAAAAAAAATTCAGGTGATCCTCCTGATGCCCTCCCTCCTCAGGAAGTTAAGCATTTTGCTACTCACTTTGGATACAGAAAAATACTACACATTTTTGGCAGTTTGTGATGACTCTAGGTTTTATCATCCATTACTGGTAGCCAGAGGTGGACACTGATTTATTTTTCCCATATAAGATTTATATTCCCATATGAGAGATTCCTACTGATTATTGTCTTCAACTTGGCCTTTCATACTGAAAAAATGTGTTTTTGCAAATATAGAAATTATGTATCTCATTATCCTCTTTCAGGATCTTAGGAAGCAAGTTCAGTTGAGAAGTAACTTGTCCCATTCCAACTTGTTTTAAGCCTATTCTCTATTTATAACAACTCTTTCCTACATACCCCTAGTAAATCGATTGTATTCTGATTTTTCCTAAAGGTCTGATATGGAATTTTGTCCAAAGAAATATACAAATAATTTAATTTCTATCTGATGGGAGTCATACATAAGTCATGAAAAGCCTAAAACATTCTTGGGAATATCACTGCTGCTGCACAGAGCAACTCCAGGCTGGGTGGTACATCTCTACAAGGCCAGGGGGAATGTGTGGAAGTATGGGGCTTTGGTTGCAGTGTAAATCAAAAAAAGCCAGCTTCCTAAACAAACTATGTTGAGCAAGTTTCCTTAAAAAAACCTTTCCAAACCTCCCAAAATGTTACGCTGAAAAGTTTAAATTATGCCCAGTAGATCCCTACTTCTTCCTGGTCCTAGTTATTGTCCTCTCCCTACTTAATTACTGTTTTCTTTACTGAATGCAGAGACTATAAAAAGTTCAGTAAATGAACATCAGTGACCTGGGGATGCGGACACAGGGCCTCAGAAGCTGGGCCATTGAACTCCTGAAAGTGGGTTCCCTGGAAATACTATTCATCAGGGGGTCTGTAGGCAGCAAACACACACTATTTCTATTTTCTTTTGTTCAAAGATAAATTCAGTTCCATTCTCATTTAGTCCTGGGAAAATTCTTTCCTTAAAGGTGCCTCAGAAGGTTTTCTGGCATCAACTCAGATGCTGATATCCACACAGGTAAAGTTCTAATGTTTACCTCAGAGTGAACCAGGTTGAAAATGTACCCTGGAATGTCAATCGACTGAATCATTCTTAGCATGCCCAGGAATGTGTCCAGGATCGACACCACAGTTTTGAAATTTAGGGCTGGCTATTCTACCTCACATCAGACCTCGAATAGCTTCTGAAAGTACAAGCAATCAGTTCCAACAAGAGTCATGAATCTCAGAGTGTCAAAACGGGTATTCATGGTATCTGTAGACACCAATTTGGTTAGGCAGCATTCCAGGATATAGTCAACCACAATGAAATTAAAACCCAACTGAGAATACATAGGGCGTAGGCTGTAAATTGGAAATGTCTCTTCCACTTATTTAATTAAAAAAAAAAAAAAAAGTCAGGTAAAAAAAAGGCTGTGGCAAATTGACTTTCGTGGTACATCAGAGTATGTAATCTTTTCTATGCAGGTGTTTATGCTTCAAACCTACATGTTAAAAATTCACAGCAGATACCTACATAACAGATGCAGCCCTTCTAATCTCCCTGGACAGGATCTGGAGATGTCTGGGTTTTAAGGACAATTGGAATAATTCAGCTCGGTGACAGGTGCTCAAAATGGAGATACCAGAATGCAGTTACTGTGAAGAAATGTCCAGTAGAGATAATTTCTGGACAGGCCAAGAGTTAGTTAGTTAATTAAAAGTCAACAAATATTTACTGAACGTGTTCCAGGTGCCAGGTCCTATGCTAGGTGATGGGATGTGGCAGTAAACAGATCAGGTGACCACTGTCCTCATGATGCTTATGGTCTAGGGTTCTAAGGAGGGAAGCAGCACGCAATCCAGAAGCCCTCAGCAGTGCAAACTGCCCACCTGAGGCTAAGGGGGTACCAAATGATGTCCACCTTGATGTTGCTTGTTATTTGAGCTCAGAAAATGGGCTTCTGTGCTGCGACAGGGGGCAGATAAAAAAAAAAACCTCTAAAATTCCTCAGGTTTGTTGTGCCTCTTGGTTCCTGGAGTGTGGACGTTAGAGAGGGCAGACAGGAAAGCATTTCCTCTGCATCATGAATTAGCCACTCCATAATGGGGTAGGCTGGAGCAAGAGAGGAGGTGCCCTTGGGTGGGTACCTGCAGCTAGACCCAGGGCTTCTGAGTATGGCCACATCTGGGGATAGCATAAGTTAGTTTCTGTGTAATAGTTTTCCTAATAAATGTCCAATGCTGCCACTTCATTGAAAATCAAGCAACTCTTCTAAAAAGTGACAACCCAAAACTCTGTCTCTGTAGAGAATTAAATGAAGTATTCGGGCCCACACTTGGGGAAAAGAGGTCCAGAGAAAGTTGCAGCAATGGCCTGAGGAAGGAAGGAAGTCACTCTCAGCCAAAGAGCAGCAGCCTAAGGGAAGAAAAAAGTTGGCAATTCAGAACTAGAGCTGGCTGGGGGCCGGCAACAACCAGAGCAGATCTGTTCAGTTTCTTTTAGCCTTAGTTTCCTCACCTGAACAATGGGCACAATACCAAGAACTATTTTACAGGGCATTGTGAAAGTGAATATATGAATAAGGGAAACACCTACCAATACTTGGCATATAGTTATATTTAATAACTAATGACAGTGTTCACTATTACTATCATTAAAGCAAACAGGATCTGCGTGCTTATCTTCAGGGACGGCATTTGATTAGGGGGGTGTTTGGAGTCGTGGAGACCACACCCCACTCTATGTGTAGAATCAGGCGCCAGGAAGGAGACATCACAAGACTAGGAGCTGAAGACAGAAAAAGAAAGGAAACGGAGGCCAAGAGTGTTACATGAAAGTAATGGAGTCCAGGTCCTCCTAAAAGGTTCCAGGTATGAGTGGCAGAAACGTCCATATGGCATTCTAAGGCAGTTAGAAAAGAAAAGAATTCAACTAAAATGAAGGAGGTTTTGGTGTGTTTTGTCATCATTTTTTGGGCTGGGTTTTGTGAGCAGCAAATTAAATTATCTTAGAAGGCAAAGAAAGTATAATTATTATTTTTTAAATTTCCAGAAAATATTTTAGAAAGATGGGGTAGAGGGTGGATCAAGATAGGGAGTTGAGAAGACACAGGGAACCCAGCCTATGTTTTCTTTAAAGCTGGATCTGGTCAGATGCTCTATCTATTCCATCCACATGGAAGCTTCTATTTCTGTCCCCTCTTGTGAAGCCCCCATCCATCTTCTTGAGAAGAGTGGTCTGAGCACGTGAGGGTGGCAGTCTCACTAACCCACTCTGAGAAAACACACATGAGGTTAACAGAAAGCCTCTGAGGTCTGGCCTGAGATCCAACCCTGAGACGACATCCCTAGTTGACACGGTGATTAGAAATGAAGGGAGCTGGCAGTCAGCTACTTGCCACGGAACACAAACAAAATGCAACGCATGAGTTCCAGTTTTCATTGTAAAAGTGAGGTGGCTGGCCAATTCTAAGAAAGTAAATGCATAGAAAGCAGAACCAAAATTGTTACTTACCAAATGTCTTCAGGCCAGCCATACTTTATTAGATCTTCATCTACAGTGAGATATAACAAAACAAAGAAAAGGTTAAAAAAAAAAGCTGTCAAATGAAAATACGCCAGAGTTTATACTAAGCTGGGGAGTGGAGAAATACCAATCCTTTCCACAACTGTTTCTCTCCCTTAATGGAGAAAAGAGTAATTGAGAGAGGCTTTGATGCCTGAAAATAGAGGAAAAAAAATTTGTATAGCTTTTACATTAGTTATCATAATTGATGTAATTTTTATAACAATACTTATAGAAAAGTTCAAGATATTTCTAATTTTGTTAAGTTTATTTATTTATTTTAAGGTGGGGAGGGACAGAGAGAGAGGGAGAGAGAGAATCCCAAGCAGGCTCCGCACTGTCAGCGTGGAGCCTGATGGGAGGCTCGATCTCATCAGCTGTGAGTCACGAGCTGAGCCGAAACCAAGAGTCAGACACTTAACCACCCAGGCACCCCCAAAGATACTTCTAACAAAAGTCAGTAAAACTTCAAATTAGAGCAGCTGAGAGGTTAGATGAGGTCTTAGGAAATTGATTCACTGTAATAAACTTATTTGTCAAAATGGCTTTGCTCATCAGTGAACTGTGTTTTACTTCTTAAAAAAGACCTCTTAATTATAAAGCTGTAAATAATTAGAAAATAAAACTACCACCAGAAGTATAAAAAAGGAAGCAAAAATCACCTAAAATTCTGTCACATATAAAAATAAAAATAAAGTAGAAGAAATAGCTAGAAGTTAAAAGAAACTGTTTCCACGAGACGGAACACGGGTGTTGGAAAGGACATGATGGAAAACATTTTTAGGATACATATTCTGTTACTGTTTGAAGTTTTAAGCTCTGTATTTGTTAGATAAAACTAAAATAAAAAATTAAGAAGTTCTTTGGAAACAATGACTACTTAATTCTACCAGGTACATAAACTTTTCTACTGTTCACATTTGGTTTTTTAAGTTTATTTATTTATTTATTTTGAGAGAGAGCGCAAGCGGCGGAGGGGCAGAGAGTGAGGAAGAGAGAGAGAGTCCCAAGCAGGCTCTGCACAGTAATGCAGAGCCTAATGTGAGGTTCAAACCCACGAACTGTGAGATGATGACCTGAGCTTAAATCAAAAGTCAGATGCTTAACTGACTGAGCCACCCAGGTACCCCTGGGCTGTTTTTAATTGTAAATGCTTCAGTAATTATTCTTAAAATAAATATGTTCATATTCCTGATTATTTCCTTAAAGTGTATCTATATTTTTAAAAGGTAAATTACTAGTTCAAAATGTATACTTCTATATTTTTAAGACTAATAATATATATCACTACAGAAAGGTAAGATCAATATACACTAATAGCCATGCTAATAATTAGAAATGAATTGTGTTTCATACAAAAGCATTAAAGTATGAGATACAGGTTAAAAATACTAAGGTAAACAAAATGATTGATGTGATGACTTAAAATGTACCCAAGCAAGTATAATCTATCTAGCTTGAATGGGGTATTCATTTTCCAGAAAAGCAAAAGGATGATAAAGCTTGGATGAGGGTAATCTTAGAAACTGCAGACACCATACATTTTCTGAAGGGCTCTCTATTAGCTTACATGGGAAGCTGAGCCAATAACCAACAAGTAATCAAAAAAAGGAAAGGGAAATATAAAAACCTCTTTTCCTCAGTCAGGCAATGTTTGGCTTCCTAGTGACACCTGCTGGCTAATAAAAAGAAAACATGTGAAAGCTTTGTAGTGAAAGTAAATTATTCAATTAAAAATTCACTGATGTTCCATCCAGTCCTTAGTTTGACGTCATCAAGGATATTAGAAGTAAGTATGATGTGCTAGGAGCACTAGAGAACAGGGCACTTTAAAAATGTAGTATCTTTCTGGGGCGCCTGGGTGGCTCAGTTGGTTAAAGCGTCTGACTTTGGCTCAGATCATGATCTTGTGGATCATGAGTTCGAGCCCCGCATCGGGGTCTGTGCTGACAGCTCAGAGCCTGGAGCCTGCTTCGGATTCTGTCTCTCCCTCTCTCTCTGCCCTCCCCCCTCCCCCCCACTCTGGTGTTCTGTCTTGGTCTCTCAAAAATAAAAACATTTCAAAAATTAAAAAAAAAAAAAAGTAGTACCTTTCTTACAAAGCAATCTAGGAAAGCTGACACCTCCAAATGACTCCAAGAGGCTCTGAGCTTTTTTTTCTACATACAGTTTATATATTTTGAGGGAGACTGACAGTAGGGGAGGGGCAGAGCAGGAGGGGAGAGAGGATACAAAGCAGGCTCTGCACTGTCAGCATGGAGCCTGAAGTAGGGCTTGAACCCACGAACCGTGAGATGATGACCTGAGCCGAAGTTGGACACTTAATCTACACAGCAACCCAGGTGCCCCTCTACGTACATTTTATTGACAGCAAAACTCCACTCAAGTGGACTCTAGAAAGAATCTAAATTTACATCTGCAGACATAAATTCTATATTTAGATTTGTATCTGTAGATATAAATTCCTACAATGGACATTTAAAGGATTCTACATCAAGCTCCTCCTAACCCACTCCTCCTTCTTGGCTCTCCCTAATCACATTTACACTGCCCCCTCTACTTCAACGGCACTTATTAATATTGCTTCATTTCGCCTATACTTTTAAAAATAGACATTTTAAATATTATTCTTTTATTTTTATTATTTTTGAGAGACAGTGCGTGAGTGAGCAGGGAAGGGGTGGGGGGAGAGAGAGGGAGAGAGAGGGAGAGAGGGGAAGGGGGGGAGACAGAGAGAGAGAGAGAGAGAGAGAGAGAGAGAGAGAGAGAATCTTAAGCAGGCTTCATGCCTGCCCAGCGTGGAGTCTGATGTGGGGCTTAAACTCATGAACTGCGAGATCATGACCTGAGCCTAAATCAAGAGTCGGAGGCTCAACCAACTGAGCCACACAGAGGCGACCCTAAATTAGACTTCATTTTTGAGAGCAGTTTTTAGGTGCAGAGCAAAATAATCCACTACCTGTTTCTGCATGTGCCTCTCCACCTTTAATACTCTAAAAGCACAGACTACATCTTCCTCTTTGGATACTCAGAGAGGCTGACATATGGCTCTATACAGAGAAGCTCTAGCAAACAGTGAACTAAAATGGAAGGAAAACAGACTTGGTAGTAACACTACTGGCCCAGCAGTGTGAGCCAGTATGGAGGCAGTCCTTCACTATAAGAAATGTATCAAGTCCAGAGTTACACAGTGCAAAACCCACATAACCGTATGTAGCAGCTCTACTTTAGGTGCTTCTCAGGAACCTAAGTCTTGGATTTGCATCCTTGATATGGCAGGAAGAAAAGGAGATCTGGTTAGGTGTGGATCCATACCTACTGCAGATAACTGGTTATAACTAGCCTCCTTGCTCGACGTAATACAAGGAGATAGCATCCCCTCCTCAGCTATATTCATCAGGACGATGCTATGAAAAAAATACAAATTACCTATGATGATGTAGGAGTTACCAGGAGATATAAAACTCAAGTATACTGCAGACTGCTTCTCCATTAAGTCACACTAGAGACAATGTCATAAATTCATTATAAGGAAAAACTGTTTAAAAATTAGTTATTTTATTCTGTTTTTTTTTTCTCTTGGCTAGAATGTAATAGTCTTGCTTATTCTGATTCTGCTTTATGGCAACCAGTATTTCTACACAGTTCAAAACCATTTATATAGATCTGATTAAGAACTATATATATTTCCATATAGGGGTGCCTGGGTGGCTCAGTTGGTTGAGGGTCTAACTTTGGCTCAGGTCATGATTTCATAGTTTGTGAGACTGAGCCCCACATTGGGCTTGCTGCTGTTGGCGCAGAGTCCACTTTGGATCCTCTGTTCCCCCCTCTCTCTGCCACTACCCCACTCATACTCTCTCAAAATTAAAAAAAATTTCAAAATAGATTTCCATAGCTATTACATAGATCACATATTTTTTCCATATATATACATATACATGTTTTATATATTATATATACATCTATATACATATTTTATGTTGTCTGTTAATCATATATATTAATTATATAGTTACATATACTTATACATTTCATAGTTATACATAACATTACTGTTCTTTGACATCTTTTAATTTTGGGCTTTATTTCATTAATGTTGAATGTCCCATACTGAACAATGTTATACTTGCCTCTTTTAAAGAATCAAGTATAAACTGTTGTTAGTTTCAAACTGCACCTAGAGCAGACACTGATGGTTGTAGGGGGGAGAAAAGGCAACACCCGGAGGTTAAAGAATAGTAACTGGAGGGAATTCGCCAGTCTCAGACTACTGAGGCAGCGGTCCAGTCCTGGAGTGCTCCCAGGAGAGGGCGGAGCCAGCTTTGGGGAGCTAAAGAAGCACCAGTGGTGACGGCTACCATTACTGAGTGCCCACACTGGGCCAGGCGCTTTACACATGCTCCCTGATTTAACCTTCACAACCCTGCAAGGGAGATACTGTCCCATGATCCTCTTCTTCCATCTCAGCAATGTGAGGTTCAAAGAGGTTAAGTAACTATAGCTAGTTTGCTAAGAGCTGGGATTTTAACCCAGATGGGCTAGACTTCAGAGCTGTCTTTTCCAGAACATTACACTAGTCCCGTGAGAAGAGCCAGTATGTCTTCTCCATGCTTGAAGAAGAGTAATTCTGTCATTTCTCCAAACTCCCTGGTTGCAGATGTTTTCTCCCTCAGTCCAGTGCTGTCAACTCACAGCTCTGGAGCAAGAAAGCTAAACTTCTCTCTCCTCACTCGTGCAGGCAAAAGGCCATCACCTTAAGCAGTTTCTCCTTTTAAGCTTTAGTTCAAATTCATTAGTGGGCCAAAAAATTAATTTAGCAGTTGAGACTAGCTTTTGAAAACTAAAACAAAAAAGAAGCCATAGTAAAGAGTATGGAAATTTTCTGAAAATTTTTGTTTTAGTTACATAAATATATGCAGTATGGAATAATGTATTTCATTTTGAGGAGAGTGGTCAACAGAGTCTGAAAAAACTGTTAATATTTCATGACTCAAAAAGAGCCATCTTCAGCCTCAAAAAACATAATAGATATGTTTCCTCGATTCTTAAATGTGGTAAAAATGTACAGATTATTAATGTACAAGTCACATATTTTTACTTGACATAAACTAGCATAGCTTTACCTGATTCATGTCACCCTAAATCAAATGATATCACAAAAATAAGTTTCTAATCAGCAACAAGTGGTCCAACAGGCTCTAATATTATTTGATAGAACTAAATTCTAGGAAAGTTAACCCACTGGAGTTCCTTATAATGGGCCTAACTAGTAGTAGTTAGTTTAAAACTCATATTCAACCAACCATGGGGAATGGGGGGGAGGAGGCAATTAACGCTTACCTGTTGGAAATTTCAAAATCAAACGCTTTTGAAAACTTACTTTCATATTTATCCTTTCCCATGTAAATAGTGTAAGCAGATGAGTTAACTAAGACAAAACAAAAATATAAAAAACAGTTAGATAACTTCATCCCCAGCAAAACTGCTTCACAGGAAAATCAAGTGACAAATAGTTCGATTACGGGTAGGCAAGACATGGCCTGTAGGTCAGATACAGCCCTATTTTTGGACAGCCCACAAGCTAAGAAATAGCTTCTACGTTTTTAAAGAGTCAAAAACACAAAATGAAGAAGAATAAAGCTACAGAGACTGGATGTGGCTCACAGAGTCTAGAATATTTACTATCGGGCCCAAACAGGAAAAGTTTACTGATCCTTATTATAGAAGCTACTTCCCTACTTTCCTCAGGATATAGTTTAATACAACTCCAGTTTAGTCCTATAATTTTGCCTTCTTCTAAAGTGTTAAAAACAAAACAAAAACCCAATCTTCACCTCAACCATTTAAAAGTAGGTTCCTATACTTAGCTAAGTTTTCTCATAATTTTATTTAACCAGTATTAGTTTTTTCCAGGTGTGCTACACATTATAAGGGGCCCCTATCCCATTCTGGGGAAATACAGTTTTCAAACGTCTTCTAAATCAGTGATTCTGAACCCTCACTACACATGATAACTACCTAATTATGTCCCAGCTCCATTACGACTAACCAAACCCAAATCTCTGGTGGGTAAGCAATAGTGTTTTGTAAAGGATGTGCAACTATTTCCAATGTGAATTCAGTGTTAGGAGCCACTACCCTAAACCAAACTGAACATTCTAGGTACGGCTTACCTTAGAAATGACATTTGCTTTACTAAGCTAGTGTCTTTTAATGTAGGCATCTTCCATCTGGGGTCAACTAAAAAGTTAACTTTCCTAATTGAAATTCTATCTGTGTTTCCAAGCTGGTCTACCAAAAACTTGTTTGACCCCATTTGTACCAAAATGCCTAAATTAATAGTCCCTGGACCTCCAGTCTGGGCAGTTTGTTGACTGTCGTTAGACAGTACAGAACGAGTGAAGCTCTAAAGGCCAGGGACCAGCACTCTTTCATTGATAGATTCTTAAATTGCCTGTACTTCCAGTAATGAGAAGCTCTCTTAAATTATCACAGTTGCCTCTCTTGGGGAGGGAAAAATCTCATTTCCTTCAGTCAACAGTTATAATGACTACAAGCCAAAATTACTTGGAAGTAGTTGAGAGAACTAATTGGAAAGGAGAGAGTATTTGCATCGACAGAAATAGCTGCTTATAACTGAGCATTACATTAGCTTGGTAAGGCCTTAGCATAGCTAGAACAGCCACTGTAACAAATGCCAGAAGTGCGGAAATAAAACCATTTCAGATTCTCTCTGCACGACCTAGCAATATTCACCCTTTGATCCTACAATGTCACCACTAAGTACATACTATAATTGCTCTATGAAGCAATGATGTTGTTTTTACAAACTAAACATTCATTAGTTGAGACTGGTTAAACACACTATAGAATGTCCATAAACAAATACCAGGTACTCACTGAAAAGAAAAGGTAGAAATTAAATGGAACAGCATTTTTGTATATATAAAGCAAGATTCAATTTGTAAAAAATGAATATATAGTTGTATGTACATGTTTACAAATATATTTTTAATATATGCACCTATCTTCTGTATATGTATGGAAAGATACACGTATAACTGTTAATAATACTTACCTTGTCTAGCTCACTTACAAAATATACAGTTTTGTAATCAGACCGACCGAAAGTAATTTCTAAAATGATTAAAATAAAATAAAGCTGTTTGTGCAGGCTAAGCCATCTAAATTACAGTCAAGAGAATGATGGACTATTGTTTGGATGGTTGACCTATAAAATGAGGTGATTAAGAACATAACTCAAATGCAAACTGAAGAGTATTCTACAAAATAATTCAACAAGAGTGTCATGAAAGACCAAGGCTGAGCAACTGCTCCAGATTAAAGAGTAATGAATGACAGCGGAATGCAACAATGATTGGTAATTTCCCTTTGTTATAAATGCATTATTAGGACACTGATGAAAACTGAATAAAAGCTGCTGATTAGATCATAGTACTGCTGCAATGTTAATTTCCCAATTTTGATGAGGAAACGTTTTTTGATTTTAGGGGAAAAAAACCTAAAGTATTTAGGGGTAAATTGCAAATTACCAACAATGGTTCAAGAAAAAAATGTGTGTGTGCGCACGTGGAGAGAAAGAGAGAGAGGTGAAGAGAAAGGAAAAGAAAGAAATAGAAGTTAAAATGTTACAATCTAGGGGAGAGGCTATAAAGGAAATCTTTTTATTATTTTTGAACTTTTCTGAAAGACTGAAATTACTCCAAATAGAAAAGTAAAAGTAAAAAGGAGCATGATTGCTGAGCAAGAAGTCTCAGTGAAGTTCCTATGTTAATAAGGATGAAAGAAAAGTTAACTGAACTATTCTAGTACTTCGGTTATTCTTGCCCAAATATGTTTGATTAGTATGGGAAGTAATTATCTTGCAGAGCAACCAATCCACTTTAGAGACTCTGTAATAATTTCCTAATTTACAGAACAATCTATCTTGAGATAAATGCAATTAAAAGGTACTAAAAGTACAGGTGAACTCAATGAGCCAAATGCAGATACTTTGTGGGTCCATAAATCAGATGGTCTTGAATTTGACACTGGAAATACAGTAAGGCTAATCTTTCATTATTCCATTATGACAGGGCATGAAACATGAATGAAGTTAGATTTTAGTCAGATACTAATTTTAAAAGTAAAGGCAAACCCCCCCAAAACAAAAAACAAACAAAACAAAAAAAAAATCCTGATATTTTCTCCCCATTTAAAAAAATTTTTAAACAGTAAACTGCAGTTGGTTGAAAAGCTTGGCTATCTATATGAAGTCGTTTCCTGAAGATTCTGTATGTTGAAGTTGTTTTCTGTAACGGAATATGTAAAGTTTCACTACTATTTAACTGACAAGGTTGTAATTTTCCCATTAACTTTGTAATTTTAAAAGATTTGCTGCACAAGCGCATTTCTGTTAAAGACCAAATATTTTTCCAACAGAAAGCAATTCTGACCTTATAATAGATGCCAATGAGAAAAATAAGACCCATAATCTGTGGGCACCTGTGTAAGTATGACTAGTGCTCAAAGAATTTAGAATGGCTTTAAGGAGAATTAGGCAGCTGGCATAAACTACCTTTAGTACCTCTATACCCTGCCTATATTATTTTTTTAATGTTTCTTCAGTTTTGAAAGAGAAAGTGAGTGGGGGCAGGGGGAGGGCAGAAAGAAAAGGGGACAGAGGATCCTAAGTGGGCTTTGCACTGACAGCAATGAGCCTGATGTGAGGGTCAAACTCACAAACCAGGAGATCATGACCTGAGCTGAAGTCACTCAACGGAGCCACCCAGGTGCCAATCCCCGCCCCCCCTCTCCTCCCCCGCCCCAACCTGTATTTTTTTTATCCCACTGTTGGGCCTGTATGGATATCTGCGTTACTGGGAAGCTAAAAATTGATGTTGGACTTATGACAAAGTGAGCAAACAGAACAGAAAAGATGAAGGATGAAAATGCTATCAGGGGCCTGCAACGATTTTTCAGGCTAGTGTGAGTTTTATTTCTGATAACTTTAGTAATACGGGTAAGACAAACCAAATCGATAAATGCAGAGAAATAGTTTATGGCACACTGTGGAAGTCTAGACTACTGAACGAAATAGTGAGATGTGACAGAGTGATGGTACAGGAGGGGTGACTGGGGGCAATCTGTGTTACAGATTCCCTGGGTCTCGCTGTTCTCATCTGTAAAGAGAAAGCATCGCCCTATTCAAACCCACACAAACAACATGGAACTAGTTTCGCTTAAATCTCATCTTTAACAAGCAAGAAGAGAGAACAGCAATAGAATAGCGTGTGTTATGACTAAGTTAAAAAATACCATTATTTTATTCGACAAGCATTTATTAACTACTATGAGCTAGGCACTAGGCTAGGGAAACAAGATAAGGAGATCCTGCCCCTGTCCTCAAGGAGCTGACAGTCTAGATCAAACAGACAGTATTAAATACTTACATAAGAGGAATGCCAAAGGTACACGTGGGGTGTTAATGGCGTCCCCCAAAATGGTTTATCTAAGCAATCTCTGGGTGGGAGTTAGGTCGGGAAAGGCACTTGTAAAAGATGGGCCAGAGCTGTCTTAAGTTAATTGGGGATTGATCAGGCAAAGGGAACAACATAAGCAGGAAAAACGAGCTCCAGACCATACCACTTCCTGGGAACTAAAAGCACCCTTTCCTCGTCAGCCAAAGACACATCAGAAACACTATCATATGTCTATTTTTGATATCTGGGACATCAACTCTGCCTCCTGAGTGGCTGTACCAACACTCCAGGGTCTTTTTACTGTTTTCTGTTTCCTTCCAAGCCCCTACAACCCAATCGTAGAACAGTGCGGCGCCCTTCTTGTAAGGCTGAGCTCTTGGCAGGTATTTCCTTTCTCCCTCAAAGTGGATAATTACAAGGACGCGGCCAGAATAAAGGCTAAGAAGGTGAGAGTGAGACTGGGATGGGGGGGGTGTGTGTGAAGAAGCCCACAAAAATCTGTTCAATTTCAGGTAACCTTTTAAAGGGGGTCTCTCCTAAGGACGAGAACTCCCGGATGAAAGGACAGCAGGGGTTATGATCCATTTACACTCCCCCCAGGCCCTGGTCAGGAGCACACGGGGACGACAGGGACAGACGCGAGTGGGGACCGAGAGGGCGCGGGAAAAAGCGCCCACTGACGAGGAGACGCTTTAGGACGAAGCCCAGGCTGAAGAGCAGCCTGGGGGTCCCGGCTTCGGAGCCCCACGGCCGAGCAGTGACCGAGGAGGTCACGGCGCCCACTCACCGCTGCTGCTGGTAAAGTAGAACACCATGATCCCGGCGGCGGCGCAGCGACTCCAGCGCGGAGTAGCGGCACTCAACTCGCAAGATACCAGGATACCAGAAGCACGGAGGCCGCCTGTTCCCCGGAACTCCTCGCTCACTTCCGGCGGACGTCGGGTCGCGTCATAACGCCAGCCCGTCGGCGCCATCTTTAATCCTGGCGGGGAGGAAGGTATTGGCGAGCTAAGAGGTTTTACTGGCTTGGGAGTTGAGAAGGAAAGATGGAGCTGGAGAATTCGTGGTTGGAAAACACAGCGAGAAAACTGTCTTCTTAAAAGAAAAACACCTTCGGCCGACTTTATTTTCAGAAGTTTCACCGTGTGGGCAGTCTCCATTGGTTATATCTGCTACCCATCACCCTCTTATGTGCTCCCTGGAGGCAGAGTTTGCCTTCTTCACAGGTGTTCACAATGCTATTCACAGCACTTGACACTTGAGTAGAAGCTCATTTTATTTTGAATTGAACCCGAATTCCTCCACTATTAACATTCTAGTCCCAACACTTGTAAGATGCTTGTTGAGTACATAGTGTGCTTCACTTACCTTATCTGCAAAATGACGATGAATAATAGACCAACAAATTCATGGGTTATTTTGCTAAGGTTAAAAAAGTTAATAGGCGTAAAGGGTTTAGAAGATAGTGCTCAAAGTGGTTTGTTAGTGATATTTCCCAGAGGCATATGGTTACTGAGGTTTGGACTCTTGGACTGTTCTGCCTTTTAATCTAAGATCAACCGTCTATTACCTGTGTGTGATTGGGCAAATTCTAAACCTCTGAACCTCAGGGATCTAACTGCTTTTGTCAAGTGGGAATTTTAGTTTTGACCTGATTTTTTCCACTTCACTCCAACAGACTATATTCTATGAAGTGCATCACTTAACTAAATTTATTTAGAACTAAGAGTGTGCCAAATACTGTACCAGGAGCTAGTGATACAAAGAAAATAACAGTAGCTGACAACCCAGGAGTACTTTAAGAACCATACAGCTTCCCAAAGCAAGAACCTAAGCTATAGTCTATATAAATAGTAATTGTTTCTAGGCCCTCAGTTTTATTCTCGGTAAAATGGGAATGACAATACATATCTCATAGATTGTGACGAGAAGTAAATGACATAAAACTCGTAAAGCGTGTGAGACTGACCGGCACATCACAGATGTTCAGTGCCGTGATTTAATTTATTTTTTAATATACATTGAAAAATAAAAAATGAACTAGAAATCCAACGTATTACTAATAAAGTTACACTACAGACAAGATTCAAATGTGAAAGATAATTGCCTCGAAAATATTAGGGAGACTACTTTACAAAAACATGCTTAACCAAGTAACCCAAGAATGTACCTCGAGTTCGTGGGGGGGATGGGTGCCTTTATTCTGCCGAAAACTACATTTCCCAGAATGCATCTAAACAAGACCTCGGGAAGGGAGCCCGGCGCTGCCGCAAGGGATTATGGTAGGCGTGGATTCCCAGCCGGGAGAGTGGTTTTCACCTGCCAAGGGCGGGAGATGTTGGAGACCGCCTCTTGCATAAACCCGGCAAGGACCAGTGAGCGACCAATCACCGAGCCAGCCCTCCAGGAGGGTCTGAAAAGCGGCGAATCAGATAGCAGAGGCTTCAGCCTTCACGGGCGCGCGGTAATTTGAATACAGTGGAGAAGACCCTGGCTCCACCAGAGAGAGGTCGCCGGCGCTGAGGTTCAGGTTAGTGCTGCGGCGGGTCGAGGCGCGGGGTGGAACGTCGAAGGGAGCGGGAGGTTCTGTGGAACGTGGGGATGAATGTCAAGGACCGAGAGCCGTAGCTCAGGGTTTGGCTGCTGGAGACCGAAGCCACCCAGGTTCTCCGCACTTAGAGGTCACCGGGTTTCCGTCTTTCTGACGCAGTTTCCTTGTCGTTTTGCCCTGACAGGGCTCGGGGACAGGCGCGCTTTTCTGTCATGCCTGTCTTCATTCAGCCCCAGAAGAGCCTTCTCTTAAGTCGCGCCTGGACCTTGAGTTCCAGAGACACTGGTTTTCCGTTTAACCTTGAAACATGCTTGTGTAATACTTTTTTAGACGCACCTGATCCGAAGGGGAAGGGAAAACTTCTGTTGAGCAGAAGTGCTCTCTGATGCTCGAGAATGAACGTGCCTGATTTGTTATTTTGCAAACCAGGAAACAAGCGGCTTGCTCAAAGCTCCTCAGCCAGTAAAATGGAAGAGGATTAGGCTAAACCCGTTTTGTTGCTGAAATCTGAAGGAAAGGCTAGAAACGCTCTCTGCCTTCACTGAACAGTCCAGCTGTTGTGGAAGACAGTTAAGCCAGCGAGAAAATGTCTTACATGGCATATTAAGGAAGTGTGGGGTCTGGTGAGGACAGACACAGGAAGATATCCCCCTAGAGTATTTTAACTTGGTGTGAATCAATCAGGCTAATTAAAGGGGAAACTGTGCCCTGAAATGGGGTTAAAAAATACTTCCTCCTTGGGAGGATTATTTTCCAACCTGAAACAGATGTACTGATTCTTTTATTTCTTGTTCCTCATTGTTACTGTGATGCAGTGTTTTCCTTTTATTTTTTTAACCTCCATGGCTTAAATGTTTATTAAAATGATTTGCTTTTTAAAATACCCTCACCCATCTAAAAACTTTTTCAGACTCTTAAAGTATAACTTTGACATAGTGATTTTTATGCAAATTGGATAAATTTGGTTATTATAATTTTCCTATTGATTTTAGGAGTTCAGTTAAGAAGATGTCAGCTTTTACTCCGAGAAAAAAGAAGCAGCGTTCTTTGAGCTGTGACAAGTGAGTCTCATCCTATGAGTAGAAACTCTTAAAAAAGAAAAATTAAACCTCTTGTGTGTCTTATCTTCTCCCTTCTATTTCTAAAAATTTCCGTTATTCTACTTGTCTGCTCCTGTGGCTATAGTGTATTCTAATTCTAGTCTGGAAATATTGTAAGCTTTCAAAATTAATTATTTGGTGCCTTTGGAGAGACTCAGAAAGAGCTGTTTTCTGTGACTTGGAAATATATGTCAAATCTTTTATTTCCTTGCTCCTCTCAGCTCTCTAATATGATAATTAACATAGTGTTTTCATACAGTACTCGTCTGCGAGCAATCCTTGAAACTGCTTAGTCAGTGCGTACATGTCATAACAGGACATAAATTACTTCCTACAGAATAGGCTTGAGATCAGTTTATTATATAGAACTCATCATTTTAGGGGACATGTAGCCTGTCAAGCCAGGTGAGCTGTAACTATATGGGCTATAATTTGTATATGGCCGCAATTTAGATAATAGGTTTTAAAACATACACATACACCCACTTGATATCAAATCTTTTTTTAAGTTTATTTTTGAGAGAGAGTATGTGTGCAGGTGTGTGCATGTGAGCAGGGGAGGGGCAGAGAGAAAAGGGACAGAGGATATGAAGCAGGCTCTGCACTAACACCAGAGAGCCCCATGCAGAGCTTTTAACTTGGGAACTGTGAGATAGTGCCCTGAGCCAAAGTTGGATTCTTAACCACTGAGCCACCCAGGCGCCCCAAATCTTCTTTGTTAACAGTGTTTGTTTTTGCAGACATTACTGGGACCTTACTTTTAAAAAATATTTGAATGCTATGGTAAAGACAAAATTTGAGAACCTTATTTTTATGTATGTATGTGTGTATGTATGTTTTTAGTGGGGCAGAGGGAGAGAGAGAATCTTAAGTGGGCTCCATGCTCAGCGTGGAGTCCTACGCAGGGCTTGAACTCATGATCCTGGGATCTTGATCTGAGCCAAAATCAAGAGTTAGATGCTTAGCTGACTGGGCCACCCAGGCGCCTCGAGAATCCTATTGTTAAACTGATAGATAATGTGTATGCATGGTTGTTTGGTAGAGAGGATTTTTAGTATGACCTACAAGTATAGTTATTTATTGGCAGTAAATTGGCATAAAATTGAAGCAAAATGATACTTATCGATGGATTTTGTTTCTTTCATAGCCTATTATCAGACATCCCATCAAAGAAATTAATTTTGGACTTTGCTGAAAATATATTTCCATCACTTGGTCAAAAATACATTTCCCAAAGCAGTGATAACAATGAAGAAAAGGTACATTGCTCTCAGCAAGGCCATTTCATTTCAAGTCCAGTCAAAACAACTGAAAAAACCAGATTGGCATCTGCAAATCAAGGTTCACCATTTAAATCTGCTGTGTCTACTGTATCCTTTTACAATAAAGATAAGTGGTACCTGAATCCATTAGAGAGAAAGCTGATAAAAGAGAGTAGATCCATTTGTCCAAAAACTAATAATGAAGATAAATCTTTTCCCATTGTGACAGTCTGCTCCAAGAAGACAAACAAAAAACCACAAAAGAGTTTGACTTCTAAATATCAACCGAAATCTAAACGCATCAAGTCTGTATCAAAAAATTCTAAAAATTCCAAGCAAAATCGAGTGGCCTATAAGCCAGTTGTGGAGAAAGAGAATAGGTACAACTCAGCTCAGAATAATCTGAATGCTCCTCGGGTTCTAAGCCAAAAAGTCAAACCACAAGTTACCCTCCAGGGTGGAGCAGCATTTTTTGTTAGAAAAAAATCCTGTCTTAGAAAATTGTCTTCAGAAAACAAGCCATTACTGGAACTCACACAAAAGAATACATCAGAAGTGATTGAAGATTCTGATGTAGAGACTGTCTGTAAAAGAAAAAGTTTTGAGACAAGGCAAGCGCCAAAGTGCTTGTTACTGGAAAAAGAACCGAATGTTGAGCTGCTTTGTGCAAGAAGTAAAAATGAAGAGAAATTAATTAAGGTAAAGAAAACCAAATATATCACTTTCAAAACTAAGTTGTCTATCTGAAAAAACTTCAATATACCTAATATATGTGTGTATATATATTATATATAATATATATATATAACGTGGTTGAACAAAATTTTATTGTCTTTGCAGTCCACAGGACTGCTTTTATGAAGCCAAATAGTATAGTTTAATCACTAGAAAGAATTTAGGGGCAGAGTGCAATGATGAGACTTTTCTCTTTTTTGGCTTAAGGAAGCCTACAACATTTTTTTGCATTAAGATATACATTTCACTAAATCCCCTTATTACTAAAATCCAGAGACGTGTAACAATTTTTATTTGGTAGTGGGTTTTTTTTTTTTTTTTTTAACATTTATTTATTTATTTATTTTTTAAAAATTTTTAATGTTTTATTTATTATTGAGACAGAGAGAAACAGAGCATGAGCAGGGGAGGGGCAGAGAGAGAGGGAGACACAGAATCTGAAGCAGGTTCCAGGCTCTGAGCTGTCAGCATAGAGCCCGACGCGGGGCCTGAACTCACGAACCGTGAGATCATGACCTGAGCCGAAGTCGGACGCGACGCTTAACCATCTGAGCCACCCAGGTGCCCCTTAAACATTTATTTATTTTTGAGAGACAGAAAGAGACAGAGCATGAGCATGCCTCTCAGGAGGGGCAGAGAGAGAATGAGACACAGAATCCAGAATAGGCTCCAGGCTCAGAGCCTGATGCAGGGCTCGAACCCATGAACGGTGAGATCATGATCTGAGCCGAAGTCGACTGAGCCACCCAGGCGCCCCATATTTGGTAGTGTTTTTAGAATGTAGAAATAACAAAACTTAAGTAGCAGATTTCCAGCATATGGACATACTATTTTTTGTTTCAGCTTGTTATTTAAAGTACTGGATTATTCCATAATATTTAAATTAAAAAAATTTTTGTTTATTTTTGAGAAAGAAAGACAAACATGAATGGGGGAGAGGCAAAAAGAGAGGAAGACACAGAAGCTGAAGCAGGGTCCAGGCTCCGAGCCGTCAGCACAGAGCCCGGTGCAGGACTTGAACCCATGTAGTGCGAGATCATGACCTGATCCAATGTCGGACGCTTAACTGACTGAGCCACCCAGGCACCCCTCCATAAAATTTAGAGAAGACAGAAAGTATTAAAAATTATTTTGTAACTCCACTACTTGGAGATGATCACTGCTCATGTATAGTTGGATTTTGGTTTATTTTATATAGTACGTTTTCAGGGTTGCCATTCTTTGCTTTTTTGTTCTTGTTTGTATTTCACACAGCTAGCCTAGACTAGTACTGTCTCCTAGAAATAGAATGCCAACCATACCAACCACATGCAATTTACAGTTTTCTAGGGGATAAAAAGGTGGAAAAAGTTTAACCCAATATATTTTAAAAGTTACCGTTTCAATATAATCATAAAAAGTGATTAGTGAGGTATTTTAAAGTCTGTTTTTGGTACTAAGTCCTTGAAACCATGTTTATTTTCACTTGCAGCATATTTCAATTGGAACTAGCCATGTTGCAAATTCTTCTTAGCTACTTGTGACTGGTGGCTACCCTAATAGTGCAGATCTGACGCTTTCTATTATTGGCCTCCTATCAGTAATCTTACCAGAGAAAAGTCATTCCCGCCCCCCCTCCCCCCCAGGTACCTGGAGCAGAAAGAAATTGAGGCTTTAAAAGAGGTGGTCTCCCAGTTTGGGGCTTGCATGTCTGTGGTGACTTGTTTATACTCATCATAACCCATGCATCTAGAGAAATGATAGGCTTTCACACAGTGTCCAGTACATTATATATTGAGCAATTCAAACTCCAGTCCTTTCCCTCTTCACCACCTCCTCTCATTATTGTTCTCATTGCCTCCTCTCAAATTCAACTCTAGTTCATACCTCTTGTAGTCACCTAACCTTCAAGTCTCAATAGCAAAAATTATAAATTGGTGGCCAGTATCCAGCCCATGGGTGTTTTGCTTGGCTTACATACTGCTAAAAGAGAAAAAATATGAGCCAGCATTCTAAAGAAATAGTGTTTCATGAAAGTTGAAGTCTGATGTATCATGGAAAATGGAAATCTGATAAAAGCTAAGCTTTCATTCCTCTATGGCAAACTCTTGGGACAGATTATCAGGCTACCATTTGATAGATATGGGCTCCACTAAATCAACATGTGTATATGTATTTAGATCAGTCCAGTTTTGCTATGAATTTCACTTACCTGCTGTCCTCGTAGGCATTTAAGTTTGCAATCCCTACTAATATTTCTGCCAGCTTATCAAGTATTGCCAAGTGTATTGTTAAATGGAACATGTGCTTGCTGGCTAAGCCATGACACTATGATTTTATTCATTCTTCAAATTTTTTCTACCAAAATACACCCCTACGTCTTAATTGGAGTTTTGATGATATGAGTGTATAAGTTTATCAAAACTGATCAAACTATATATCTGCACTTCACATAAATGTACGTCAACTTTTTTAAATGTATAATTCGGGCTAAAATTCTCAATTTAGCAAAACAAAGTGGTGGTGGTGGTGGGGGCTGTCTGCATTTCCACCCATCCATCTCCTAGTTAGTATTCTTTCTATTTGGTGGTGAAGATCCGGCCTTTATACAGTGACATGATGAATTCTCTGCAACACTCATTTCTCACTTTCTTTGCTAAACTTTATTTTGAGGGGCTGGGTACTGGCTTCTGTCTAGTTTTCAGTGATTTTTAGAACCTAGGCTTATGTGCATCTTACATTTGTGGAACTGAGCTCAGCTCAAGGTTGTTGTTTTTTTTTTAAGTTTATTTAATTATTTTGAGAGAGAGAGCACGAGCAGGGGAGGGACAGAGAGAGAGGGAGAGAGAGAATCCCATGCAGGCTCCACACCGTCTGTGCAGAGCCGGATGCGGAGCTTGAACTCAATCAACTGTGAGATCATGAGATCAGGACCTGAGCCAAAATCAAGAGTCGGACACTTAACTGACTGAGCCACCCAGGCGCCCCACTCTGTTCAAGATTCTTAAGATTTTGTTAAACACTGACTACTAGTATTTATCTCTCCCAGCCAAGGATGACTCACCTTTCCCCAACTCATGGAGCCCTGAGAAATGGTGAACTGATGCATTGTCCTATTTCTGCTCCGATGTAATGGTCTTGAATAGGAGTTCTACTTTAATCAAAAGGGCTTTTTTTTCCCCCTTCCTCCCAAGCTATATATTCTCTTAAGTCTCACCAAATTAGTAGTGTTAGTGAAATATTTCAGAATGCTTTCCACTTTGCTTTTTCCCCTTCCCTGCTGCTGCCCAGCAAGTGGGATTTAGAAGCTCTCCAGCTATTCCAGAATGTTCTTTTTCTTTCCTTGGCTGCCTGTTTCTAAAGCTTGTGACAGAAGGTTGTCCCTTCCAATTTGGTGGCTGTTGGGGAAATTTTTGCCATTTTTACTAAATTTTTTTAACAATATCAAATTATTATCATATTATAATTTTTAACATATTATCTTCATCCTGTCATCTCTATCAGGAAATAGATGTTTTGACAGGATGACAAATTAGAGTTAAATATGCACACTATTATGTACATTTAGTAAATATAGGGGAAATTATCATTAGAATAGTCTGAAAATTGAGGACTTAAAATCAGTTAAAGAGTGTAATTTGTAAGAAACTAGATACTTTGTTTTAGAAATAGATCTGTGGGGATTCGTTCATGAAATAGAAAATAGTTAAGAATTAGTTGTTTTGTTTTTTTTTTTTAATTTTCCCTATTCATTATTTTCAGGATTCATCAGGTGGAGTAGTTTCTTCAAGAGAATGTAAACCTAATGAAAATAAGTGTTTTCCTTCAGAGGATTCTCTCAGTGAAAACAGTGCAGGTAAGTAAGAGAAAACTTCTCAAAATGAGTTTATTTACTTGTAATCATAATCATTACATGTGTGGATACGGAATTCTATACAATAACATGTTGGGTGTTTTTTTTTTTTTCCAATTCAGTAGGTGTGCTTCTCTTTGTATCTTTGTGTTTATCTCAGTGACACTGTTTTCTATAGTAAGCAATGCAGTGCAGTTTGAAAACGAGGAAGGCAAGGAGACCATAGGCTGGAATTTAAGACAAAATACTGATGCATAATTGGTCTATGGGATGTAGCCAAGGTACTTAAGCTCCCTAGAACTTGGTCTTCTCATTACCCCTACTCTACCTATCTTTTACCCAAAATAATAAGGAGGAGTAAAAACAATTTATATTATATATTCATCATCAAAACCCTACTGTAAGTAAGCATAATTTATGAAGCCATAGAAAGGGCACTGACTTGGGGATCAGGAACCTTGGGATTTTGTCTAGGTCTGCCACTAATTAACTATGCGGTCTAGGGAGGAGATCTCTAAAGTAAGGGGTTAGTCTTCATTTTTAAATTTCTCTTAGTTCTGAAATTCCATTACTAACTTATGGTGTCACTGTTCTATTGAACAGTTAGTATTTACTAAACTATGAATATATAAAGAGGTTAACTTACATTTTACTTATCAACCACATTCTGGATAACTTTACTTTGTTGGTTATATCTATAAGTTTGGAAATAAAATTCTTGGAGTATATATGTTGACTACAATGAGAAAACTACAGTTCATAGGAATAAAACAGAGATAAAACCAAGAGCATAATCTGGAACAATAGCCCTTATGAGGACCTAATGATATATAGAGGAGGATTGTTCATAATGATAATTCTGAGATACACTGTTAATAACTAGTATTTACTAGGTGCTGAACATGTACCAGGCAGTGCTAAGTGTTAGTATATGTTATGTTTCGGTTGTGCTGTTACTGACATAATAGAACATGTAACAGAACAACAGAGGCTTTCTCTTTACAGTAGTTAATAAAGTTTGCTTTTAAAATAAATTTATTTCAGGGGTGCCTGGGTGGCTCACATGGTTAAGCGACCAACTCTTGATTTTGGCTCAGGTCATGATCTCACAGATCTTGGGTTTGAGCCCCACATCGGGCTCTGTGCAGACAGTGTGGAGCCTACTTGGGATTTCTCTTTCCCTCTCTCTCTCTACCCCTCCCAAGCATGCTCTCTTTCTCAAAAAATAAAAAAATGAAAAAAAAATACAAATTTATTTCAGTATACTAAGGCCATTTAAAGAAAAACATTTAATGAACAAAAAATAATACAGATGGTACAAGGTTATGGCAAAATTCATGAAGGTAGTATACAAACGGTAAAAGACTGTAACTTAATAATTACAATTCATTTCTCACAACTTAGGAAAGGGGGTTGTATGCCCATTATAGAAGAGGAAACAGACTTAGGTTAAGTAACTAACCCACAGCAGATCAGACCTGTCTTGGCCTCATTTCTAGAGAATGAACTCTATTTTTCAATGCAAAATTAAAAGTTTGCTTTTTACTCAATAACTCACTTGTCCCATGTTCTTTTAAACAACTAGTATTTTAACTTTGGTATTTTTTTTTTAAATAGGATTTTTAGGGGTGCCTGGTTGCCTCAGTCGGTTAAGCATCCGACTTCAGCTCAGGTCATGATCTCACTGGTCCCAAGTTCGAGCCCCGCATCGGGCTCTGATGATAGCTCAGAACCTGGAGCCTCTTTGGGATTTTGTGTCTCCCTCTCTGTCTCTGCCCCTCCCCTACTCGTGCATGCGCGCGCGCTCTCTCTCTCAAAAATAAACATTAAAAAATAATAACACGATTTTTACTTTGCAATAATTTTAGATTTATAGAAAAGTTATAAGGACAGTACAGAGAGTTCCTGTATATTACTCCCCTCATTTCCCCCATTGTTACCGTCTTATATCAACATTGTACTTTTGTCAAAACTAAGAGACTGATACTAGTACATTATTATTAACTAAGCTGTAGACTTTATTTGGAGTTCAGTTTTTCCATTAATGCCCTCTTTCTGTTCTAGAATCCAGTCCAGGGACCACATTGCATTTAGTTATCATGTCTCTGTAGTGTCCTTCAGTCTGTGACATTTTCTCAGTCTTTTCCTTGTTCCGTGTTTTTCATGATTTTGACATTCTCGAGTACTGGTCAGTTATCCTGTACAATGGCCCTGAATCTTGGTTTGTCTGATCCTTTTCTCATCAGTAGACAGTTAAGGATTTTGGGGAAAAATGCTTCTGACAGGAAGTACCCTTCTCACCACACTGGATTGGGGGTACTGATGTCCATATGACATTACACATAATGTTAACCTCTGTCACTTGGTTAAGGTCAAGTTTGTCAAGTTTTTCCACTGCAAAGTCACTCTTACTCCTTTTCCATACTCTGTTCTTTGGAAGTAAGTCACTGAAGTCTAGCCCATACTTTCATGGAGGGGATTAAGCTCCGTCTTCTGGAGGAGTGGGGATATTCACATAAATTATTTGGAATTCTTATATAAAGAAGTGTTCCCTCTTTTCTCCTCTAATTATTTACTCAATCTTGAAATAAATGGACTCATGGACACTTACCAGTACGGACTCATGAATATTTTATATTTTGGGTTATATTCCAATATTACGTTATTTATTCTGTTGCTCAGATTATCCTAGTTTTTAACCAATGGGAGATCTTATCAGGGCATTCTTTGGCATGTCCTGTCCTTTTGGTTTTTTGAGCAATTCTTTATTTTCTGGCACTACAGGGTACTCCAGCCTCATCTTGTATTTTCCCTGCCCCAGTCCTAGAATCAGCCATTTCTCCCAGGAAACAGGTGTGTTCTGTTAGGTTTCTATTTAGGAACCAAAATCTGGACTTAGTGTGCTCACTGCTTCTGGAGTGTCCCTGCTTCTAGGCCTTCTCAGCAAATAGCTAGGAAATATATGTATGTATACTAACCCACGTATGCCCACATCTGTAATTGTTGCTGTATCTCTCCAACTGTACATATACTAAATAAACGTAAGTTCAAACTTGCTGTCCTTGACTCTAAGCCAATACCACAGGGTTTATCCCATACTTTTTTATCCATGGCTTCCCTTAGGGAAAAACCTGGTTCCCACAATTCACTATCCACCCACCTAATTGTTCAGTCCCAGTACACCTGCACAATAGTTTCAGAATTGTTAATTCATATTCCTGTGAGAAATATTTACCAGTTAGAGTATAATATTTACAGTCCTTTTGTCTTTAGCCTTATAATTTTTAGTTAAAACACAATTTGATAAAGATATTTAGGTCAGCTGCCCGGTCTTCCCCTACCTCTTTCATCGCGGTCATGCCACCCATTCTAATACAGGTAGAGTCATTTGTCACAGTGTGCATTCCATCCTGGGATCCCTCAGCATTATGGCTAATGTTTACATTTATAAAGTTCAACTTAATATTTTCTATCATATACTGTGCTTTTAGTGTTATATGTAAAAACATATCCAAACCCAAGTTTTTGTGGATTTTTCGCTCACATTTTCTTCTAGAAGTTATATAGTTCTACATTTTACAAATAGATCTGTGACCCATGGTGAGTTAATTTCTATAGAAGAATGTTGTCGGGTTTTTTGCATATGACTGTCCAGTTGTTCCAGCACCATCTGTTGACTCTCCTTTCTCTGTTTAATTACTTTTGTCTCTTTGTCAAAAATCAGTTGACTGTATGTGTGTGGGTGTGGTTGGGGCTCTCTTACTCTGTTCCATTGATCTGTTTGTTTTTCCTTTTGCCAACACCATACTGTCTTGATTATTTGTAAAGTCTTGAAATCAAGTGATTTGGGTATTTTGGTCTTATTAACATTTAAAGTTTTATGATTTAAAGCTTTGAGTTTATTTTATAATACAAAATTATTGTCTTTTTTTCCCCTACCAGTTTCTCCTGATTCTGTTGTCTACCCAATCTTCAGTGTGTCTTCAGTCAATACAAAAAGGTAGGGATTGCTCTTATTTTATTTTAATGTTTAAGTTTTATTTAATTTTGAGTCCTCTGGGTATCTTTCTTTGTTACACTATGTAATTTGGAGAGTAGTTTTTTTTCCTCCCCACTAAGGGGATATTGAGAATAAGATGAAATCAGGCCCTTTCCTAGAAACTTCATAAGAACCTAAGAGTTAAGAGAAAGGAAAGATCTTTATGGGTCTGAGTGAAAATAATTGTTAACATTTTTATACAGTACCTGACCCATAATAAATAGTTATATCCATTATTTCACTTGATTCTCACAACAGCCTAGAAGATCGATACTATTAATAATTCCATTTTCATCAGAGGAAACTGATAATAATTCACATTTCTTAGAAGCAACAACTCTTAGCAGCCACAACTAGAATCCATATCTGAATTAAAGCCCATTCGGCTGTATTGTCTTTCCTGGGTGATAATATATTATGAATAGTTCATGTTTAATGAGGATTTACAACCTTATGATGTAGGTACCAGGATTACCCCATTTTATAGACTAGGAAACTGGCCAGAGGAGTAACTTATAGCAGCTTAGTGCTACCACTTACAGTAGCTACCACTATCCTAGTCAAAGCTAAGACTGGGAAGGGGGGAAGCATGGGTGGGTGTAAGCATGATATAGGCTGGAAAGCTCTGGAAAAGAAGTATCTTATGGTCTTAACATCTTCCTCAGTGGTTTTGGTCCTTCTGTCCCCACTTGATGATAAATAACTAGAGGTACTGAGCAAGGAACTTCCTAGCTGAGTTCTACTCACCTCACCTTAAATCACCTCAGAGATTGGGTTGGGTGGGCAAATTTCCCTCTTTAAAGGCCATGTTCCTAGTTTTTTGCACCTTTCTGTTTTTTCACCTATGTCTTCTTTCATGACTATTTATTGAGGACTGAAACCTACCACAATTAGCTGATAAAAGTGTATAAAATAATTAATCTAGACTAAAGAAATACTAGAATACTCTTGGTTAGATTATTTGAAATTTCTCTATGTAGGACCCAAAAGGTCAGATCTCATCAATGCCTTGTGGTTTAATCTATGACTTTTACATTAGGTAGATTATGGATTCTCCAGGTTCATTGTCTCACATTCATTTTTTGTTTATTCACTCATTAAGCAAACATTTATAGAGTATACATGGTATTGAACTATACTGAGTTTTAGAGATGTGAAGGTAAATAACACATAGTCCTATCATGGAAGTTATGGTTAGAGGAGGATGGGCATTATAATAAAGTGTTAAAATTGCTAAAATAGAAATAAAGAGATTGTGGTCATACATGCAGGGATGGAAATTGCTGAGTTACTCATCCAAGGTTGTATAAATGGCAGGAGTCCAGCAGCCTAGAGAGTGTGTTTTATATTATGGACATGTACCATTAGTGGTTTGTCAAAGCAGTTTGAGTGTTATGTCCAGCATTTTTTTTAATGGAATAATGCATCTCTCACAGTTTTTATTAACAGTAAGTTATTTGGTGAAGCTTTCTGGTTTTAGTTTTATATATGTATCTATATTGGTCATAATGTAAAATAAATTATTTTTTTTAATGTTTATTCATTCTTTGAGAGAGAGGGTGTGAGCAGGAGAGGGGAAGAGAGAGAGGGAGACACAGAATCTGAAGCAAGCTCCAGGCTCTGAGCTGTCAGCACAAAGCCTGATGCGGAGCTCGAACCCACGAACTGTGAGATCATGACCTGACCTGAAGTCAGATACTCAACTGACTGAGCCACCCAGGTGCCCCTAAATTTCTTACCATAATGGTGTTAAATCAGTTTGAAAGACATTCTTCTAGTCAAATGATGACAGGATAGTTTGGCTTAGCTTAAAGCATTGGACACTTTTTTCTAGTGATTTTTGTTTGTTTGTTTGTTTGTTTTTCTTGTCAGTTTTCTCTGAATCTCTTGCTTTGGGCACCTGGATTTTTTCCTTGCCTATTTTCTTTTACCTCCACTTTCTACAGATTTTTATTCCTTTGGTCCTTGGAAAACAAAGGTCCTTTCATTATAAGACCTGGGTTACAAACTCAGGGCCAACAGAAATTAGATGGAGATTGGAGCCAAATGGAGAATGCATACCTCAAATAAAAGAGCATGTGCTGTGTTAGTTACATTCTTTGAAGAAACAATGGTCTGGTCATCTTACAGAGTCTCTTACAATATTGGAAATACACATTTTTAAGTGAGATCTCTAGATTTTAAAATATTGGTAGCTAATCCACAGTTTTAAACACTGTACGCCAGTCAGAACATACCTGCGAGCTGTATTTGGCCTGAGATTCTCCAGTTTACCACCTCTTAAGGCCAGTCCCTACATTCTTTCCTAATGGGAACAGGTTGCCTCAACAACATCTATCCAGCCAAAATATTTTTTTCCTAAGTATTTGAAAATAGTGGGGTGGTGCTTCAGGTGTGAGGATAAGTAGCCTCACTCATTGCCCAAGTAAAGAGTTGTTGGATATAATATGTTGGTAGCTGACTTCCTGTGGAACTGTGAGATTCAAGAACACAATCTTCATATTTGCTGTGGTGCTACAGGAATTTCTTTCTGTTCACATGGGTAAGCGTTGTCCTAGAATTTGGGAAAGCAAAAAAAAAAAAAAAAAAAAGGAAAATCACTTTTTAAGAGTGAAGTCAACTGCTATTCTTTACTAGTTACCTTGAGTAAATTACTGATCCTCTCTGAGTGTGCCTCCGGTTTCACATTGTTCTGAGCGCTATTGCTTCATTAAGTTATTGCCGATAGAAAGCATTAAGAATTGCAAGGTGCTCTGCAAATGTTATACACATACCTGTTTTCATCATAATTTCTCAGACATTTTAATTTATTAAATAATGTTTATTAACTTTTATTTCAAAGATCTTTAATTGAAGAACAATCTTCTGTGGGATCCACCATATCTGCTAACCTCTTGAAACAGATCAATACACAGAAAAGTACTAATACTAGAGATACAAATAAAGAAACAAAAGACCAGCTCATCATTGTGAGTAAATTTAAAACAAACTCCTTCTGTATGTGGCTCTCGAATGTAGAACATGAAGTCAGACATGTTGTCTTAGCATAGTTAACATGATTCTGAGTTGTGTGTATGCCAGCTTTGTTGTAGTGGTAGCATCTAAAACTAGTCAAGTAGATTTGCAAACTGATAGTGTTGGGCAGTGCTAGTAATTTAGTTGAATGCTGATGAATGAGTTGTCTCCAGATAAGGATCTTTTTTTTTTTTTGTTTATTTATTTATTTTGAGAGAGAGAGAGAGTATGTGCGAGAGCAAGGGAGGGGGAGAGAGAGACAGAATCCCAAGCAGGTACCGTGCTGTCAGCACAGAGCCCCATATGGAGCTCAGTCCCATGAACCATGAGATCGAGACCTGAGATGAAATCAAGAGTCAGATACTTAACCAACTGAACCACTCAGGATCCTTTGATCAACAAAAGTTTAATGAGAATAGGTACGTCTTATGAGTCCTGGGTTTGGGAAATTATGGCCATGGACCAAATCTGAACTGTGGCCTGTAAGGTTTTGAAAAAAAGAAAAAGGGAAGAGTATGTGACCAAAAAAGCCTAAAATATTTACTAGCTGGCCCTTTGCAGAAAAAGTTTCCCAACCTCTGCATTCATTCAGAACTTGGTATTTTCAGTAGCATTAGTCAATGTGTTATGAGATAGAATGGAAATTAATAAGCCATGACATTGAATATTCCTGACTTGTCTATATTCATGAATTTAATCTGTGCTTTTTCTGAACTTTTATTATGTATTATTTTTATTTTTTTAATCAACTTTTGGGGCAAAGAATTTTAGTATTCCTAAACACTTAAGGAAAAATACTATATAATGAATATATAAGTCCTGAGATTTTTGCCCTGCCTCTTTGAAACAAGGCTTTTTTAGGTCTCTCACTGAAGACCTTAGTAAAGATGCTCTGTTGTTCATCTTAGCCATTATCTTTATGATTTAATCTGATTCCTTCTTAGAACTATGAGTCAAACCAAAGAATCTTGATTTTTTTTTTTTACACCATCAGTTTATTGCATTTTTAGGTCTCTTCTCATTCCATTTTGTTTAGGAGATGGGGGAAGAGACATAGTAACCAGACATTGATTTAGTATTTCACTTGTGCCAGCATAAAAGAAAAACAGGTAGAAATTTGAATGAATGGTTACATGAACTAAATATAGAGCTATTTGTGATATGTTTAGATGGACTTTTTCTTTTTCTTTTCCCAATTACAGGATGCAGGTCAGAAACATTTTGGAGCCACCATGTGTAAGTCCTGTGGCATGATCTACACTGCGTCCAGTCCTGAGGATGAAATGCAACACGTCCAACATCACCACAGATTTCTGGAGGGGATCAAATATACAGTAAGTTAAAAATCATCTTTCAGTTTGTTCTAAAAGTGAAACTGCTTTAAAAGGTACATTTCTTTTGCTTAAATATTGGAAGATCTATATATCCTTAAATGTCATCTACAGTTTTGTTGTTTTAATATTTGAGGCTGGTGGTATTTAAAAGCTAACTTGAAAAAAAATTTTTTTAACATTTATTTATTTTTGAGAGACAGAGTGTGATCAGGGGAAGGGCAAAGAGAGAGGGAGATGCAGAATCTGAAGCAGACTCCAGGCTCTGAGCTGTCAGCACAGAGCCCAACAAGGGGCTTGAACCCATGAATTGTGAGATCATGACCTGAGTCAAAGTCAGAGGCTTAACTGACTGAACCACCCAGGTGCCCCTAAAAGCTAACTTTTAATAAAAGTGCCATTTCAAGCTTTCTTTCCTGATGTGAAGTGTTGTTCTAGGTTGAGTGAACGCCCTTCATCCTTAACTCTAGCCTTTTGAGCCGAGCTGAACAATTAGGATAGAAAACTCAAAGACTTGAGGAGGAGACCCCACTTCTCCATGCCTCCTCACTTTAGTGTGTTCTTTGTAGATAAGATTAGAAAAGCTGCTTTTCTGTGACTTCTCCAGGATTTTTCTTTTCTGAAAGGACAGGTTCCACCTTTTCATCAAGCACCTTTCTAGTCTAATGCATCCTCTTGTCCTCAATGTTCTACCTGCTACTCAAATGCATTTCTTTTTTTCCTATAATATTTTTAGTGTGGTTTATTAAAACTCTGCTTATTCTAGCCCTCTTCTGCCTTCCCACTCCTAGTAATTCATCGTTTTTTCTCTATATTCCTATGAAGGCTTTTAATTGACTTCGCATTATTTTATAGTAGATTATATACATGTCTCCCAGTACATAGGATGTCAGCCTCTTGAGGACAGGTACTTTTATTTTAGGCATCTTTTATTTCCCTTCCCACATTCCTTTAGTCAGATTGTGTTCTTTTTCATATCATTCATCGTTCATCTTTTTGTTCTCTCCAGACCAAATTATTTAATGGTTTTATGTGTATGTGTTTGGTTTTTGTTTTGCTTTGTTTTGTTACTCTTCAAATTAAACTGTGACTTTTTTTTTTTTCTTTCGTCAGGGCTGGAAAAAAGAACGTATAGTAGCACAATTTTGGGATGGGAAAATTTTGTTGGTCCTGCCACATGATCCCAGTTATGCTATCAGAAAGGTATGGAACCTAGTTTTTTTTTGTGTGTGTGTGTTTTTTTTTTTTTTTTCTATTTTTGAGAGACAGAGAGAGACAGCGCGAGCAGGGGAGGGTCAGAGAGAGAGGGAGATACAGAATCGGAAGCAGGCTCCAGGCTCTGAGCTGTCAGTCAGCACAGAGCCCGACACGGGGCTCGAACCCACGAACCGTGAGATCATGACCTGAGCCGAAGCCGGACGCTTAACCGACTGAGCCACCCAGGTGCCCCTGGAACCTAGTTTTTTAATCCTTTTTAAAACCAAGTTTTTTAATCCTTGTTCTACTCCCTCCCTCTCCTCTCACCAAGAAATCAACCCACGTTGCAAAACCCCTTTGCTGATAGCTAATCCATTCTGGTGTTCGTGCAAGGGTGAATTTCATAGTGGTTTATACAAAACTAAATTTAGAATTTCAAGACAAAGTGACGGTCAGAGATTTAAGAGAACGGATAAGGCTCTATTGCTTATCTTTTACCTTCATCTTCACTTGTAAAAGATAATCTAAATTTTTCAATATTGAGAAATTAGTGGCCCGAGAGTCTGTCTCTTATGTTGTTACTGCCTATTTCGTGGGCCGGATGTATTCAGTGAACATTGAATAAAGCTGAAACAAAACCTGTTTTGGCACTTCCCACCCCTTCCTCCCCCTAAGCGTCTGCATTTCTTTCTGCTGAAAGTGCTCTTTAAAATCGGTTTTTCAAACCCTGTTTTCAAAGTGGCAGATACGTGCATCAGTAGTGAAATAATTTGAGGTGTGTGTAAATTTAGGAAATAGAGGTAAAAGAGGCTAAAATAATAGTAACCATCAATTTTGTGTTCATAAATGTATATATAGTTTCTGTTCTTTTTAAAAAAAATTAATCTCTCTTGGTTTTTAATTAACATCATTAGGTAGAAGATGTGCAAGAACTTGTCGATAATGAATTGGGCTTCCACCAAGTTGTTCCCAGATGTCCAAACAAAACCAAGACTCTTCTCTTCATATCTGATGAAAAGAGAGTAGTTGGGTGTTTAATTGCAGAGCCCATCAAACAGGTGTGGTATATGTCTTTTAATTATTGGCATAATGTGTGAGCAAAATAAAGTAGTTGGGTGAAGTCTTCAATAAACATTTAAGAACGCTACCATTGATGGGGCGCCTGGGTGACTCAGTTGGCTAAGTGTCCAACTCTTGGTTTCGGCTCAGGTCATGATCTCACAATTTGTGAGTTCAAGCCCCGCATTGGGCTCTGTGCTGACAGTGCGGAGCCTGCTTGGGATTCTCTCCTCTCTCTGCCCCTCCCCTGCTCATGCTCTCTTTCTCTCTCTTAAAGTAAAAAAATAAACTTTAAAAAAATAATTTTAAAAATGCTACCATTCTCAAGAGACTATAGATGCTGGCGAGGATGTGGAGGTTCCTCAAAAAACTATCAATAAAACTCCCCTATGACCCAGCAATAGCACTCCTGGGGATTTACCCAAGGGATACACAAGTGCTGATGCATAGGGGCACATGTACCCCAGTGTTCGTAGCGGCACTTTCAACAATAGCCAAATCATGGAAAGAGCCTAAATGTCCATCAACTGATGAATGGATTAGGAAGATGTGGTTCATCTATACAATGGAATACTACATGGCAATGAGAAAGAATGAAATCTGGCCATTCGTAGCAACGTGGATGAACCTTGAGGGTGTCATGCTGAGTGAAATAAGTCAGGCGGAGAAGGACAGATACCATATGTTTGCACTCATAGGTCTAACAGGAGAAACCGAACAGAGGACCATGGGGAGGGGAAGGAGGAAAAAGAGTTAGGGAGAGGGAGGGAGACAAAACACGAGAGACTCTTGAATACTGAAAACAAACTGAGGGGGGAAGGGGAAGGGGGAAAGGTAATGGGGGGTGATGGTCTTGGTGGAGGTCACTTGTGGGGAAGAGCACTGGGTGTTATATGGAAACCAACCTGACAATAA